>CM022542.1:3806440-5006440 GCA_012273795.1 Dendrolimus punctatus
ATTTCTATCTAATCTTTACCCGATAAAGACGGAGTGTACTATATATAGCTCACCATGTTTGTACATTTCAACGATGTATATTTTTTAAATTCATAATCTTTAAATTTCTTCAAACTACACATTTAATAAGATTTTTCAATACAAGCTTTTGAGATCCTGGATATCATGTAGCAGTAGAGTGCTAGCCAAGATAAGTAAAACGACCTCAAACACGACCGGTTTATCTTGTTGAGTACAGGGTTCCTATGGCCACCTTCCAACTCCATCATCAGATCAGCTCCATGGTACAACATATTATTACATTGTCACGCGATATACATATGCGTGCTAAATTTCAGCTCAATGGGAAACCGGGAAGTTGGTCAAATTTAACTTGCAAGATTCCACCCGAATTTACATACAGGCATCTATTGCAAATTAAATAAAAGCTTGTAACTAGTCATCTATAAGGTTAGGCATCTATAGTATTCTTCTTCCATCATATTAGTATGAATAATATTGATACCATTGTTTATTTTTTCTTTTCCTCTTAAAAGTCTAACCTGTAACATTAGCTTATTGCGTAAGGCACTCACAGCTAATCCATTTGGATATCAGAAAACACACGTCTACACTATGTGTAAACATCTAAATACATATTTAGATTTACTTGTAACATCGAAGGCATCTCCTTAGAGATTTAACAACCCTTTCAGCTACTACAACCCGAATTTCAATAATCCACTGACGAGCAAGTTGAATATGATATGTTATTTATGTGGCGTATGTATGTCTGTAGGGGAGGCCAAGAGAGGATTTTGTAATTTACTCGAGCGTGGCAAAATAACATAAGGGGAGAAACCTTGTACCCTATTATGTAGCCTCACCATATATTAACCCTTCATACAGGCTGGGGGTACTTTACATGCTTCAAATTATTTTTTAAACTGTCAGATTAAGGAAATTCCTCCACATAATTGACAGATTCTGGGTCAGCACGACAAGGACAACAAGCCGAACCGTCTGTATATTAATCTGACGCGCTCGAGTACTTCAATGTATTTTTTTTTGCATTTTCAAAAATCGGCTTTTGGCCGCGTCCGTCTTTTGAATAGAAGTTCCTTTAGGGTTTACATAACATCCCGTTTGAATATCTGACGCGCTTGAGAATTTCTGTGCGACCCTTTTTTTACCAGTGAAAGGACATACATTATAGAGCCTTTTTTTTCTTTTTAGCACCTAATTTTCCAAACCCTAAAGGTCCCCGCAACGCTCGAGTAACTCCATATTTAGCATCTTGGACTCCCTACTATAATAGTTCTGTCAATAGTTAAACCAACTGTATTTCCATATCGAAGGGTGAAAAGTTATTTATTTTAACGGATATACGTCAAATCTTTCAAGAGATGAGGATATGCTTTAATATACATTAACAGTGATTTTTAATAGCCTTCATAATCCGGATAGGCAAAAGCGAGGCTCTGTGCGAATTATCAAGGCGTCCTAATTGTGGTCTGCACTCGTAATTAAACATGTGTGATTTCTGTTTCTTTCATTAATTATTGAAAAGAAAGTAAACACAAATTTATATTTTCAAATAAAAGTTCAATCCTTCTTGAAAAAAATCTGTATTAATGTTGTGCTTATAATTATTGAACCTCATTTCAAAAGCTCGGTCTCTAATGGCCGGTGCCTTATCACTTGTCTTATCATCGGTTGAATTTTGATCTTACTTCTATGGAGCTTATGACAAATTTTAATCGATAGTAAGGCAAGTCAATCGTCTGGTAAGATTTAGGAACTGGCCTTATTCGGGGCTATAAATCGACGCAAGTTTAACTTCGTGGCTATCAAATTCATTATTTTCCGCCTATTTTAAAAGTGTTACGGCCGCCGCGCGTCCCGATTGCCGCGATCACCGGATTAGCATATCGGATTATCGATGCTCTTCTATGGGTACGTTCCATTAGGGACTCGTAACGACCATTTCCACGACCGCGATTTATCCCGTTCCACTTGCTTGCCAGCGTTACAATCGTAAATCCAAGTGGAACGGCTACTAAACCCACCTCTTCACATGGGTCGTTGCCTGATCAAAAATGATAACGTCATTAGTGACATTTTCGCCACGACCACAACGACCGCGGTCGCGTTGTAGAACAAACTGAGCATTTTGGGCGTTGTGAGTTACTAATGGAACGTCCTGTAAATGTGATTTTGTAGTTTATTTGATAGCAGTTTATTATCTCTATAGAATCCTTTTCCGAGAACTTTCCAGATTAAAAAAAAACTAAAATACTGCTTCCAGGCAAAAAGTCAACTGCCGATCAATGAATAAAAATAGATCTTTTTCTGAGACTCACGAATGAACTATGACAAAGATTTACAGATAACATATTTTTACGTGAAAAAATGACCATATATTTTTCGCGAAACTTGCCATGCCTAAAAGCTTTTTTTATTTAAGCTGATAATGTTATATTTAGAGCTCCGCAGGCAAATGGCAGAAATTTGGTAAAGTAGCGGTAACCTGATGGATAGTAGTTACCGGCCTATAGACGTGCAACATCAGGGTCGTCGCGAACGAGTTGCCGACCTCTGAGATGACTGGAACCTAATTACTGATTCTGGAACACTAGGCCAGGTTATTGCGGAGGCATAGTTTAAAGTAAACCAAGGGTATCAATGCCCTGACACCTGAATATTGAGTATTTTTTGGCCTCTTATGACAGAAGATAGGAATTAATCTTCTTTCTCAGTTCTTGCACAGACAAAATGTCTATGTGTATCAGTATTGATGCTAAAGGATAATATATGTTTGTGTATTGAATTGAATGTTTTTCTATAATTTTCATTCATATTCCTCATGTATATTTTTGAACATAATTGGTCAAAAAATGCATTTACGATGTCTATTTACCCACCATACAACGGAACGTACGGTAAAATAGATATTTGGTGAAAAAAATCTCCAAGGAGTTTCACATATAAGCTGAATAATAGGACCTCCTTGGAGGTACTTTTGGTCAAATAATTTGTCTCACTTTAATACCACAGGAAAAATGAGACGAAATATGTAGTTTTTTATGTTAGTTCCTCTGTTGTGCCGTTTTTTCGCAAATGTGGTGAAAAAGGTTGTGTAACATACGTGCGGTTGTATGTTTTTACAAACTCATAACTCTGATGAATCTCGTCGTGAATCGTCTCGCGCTTACATGCGCCCACTCGTTTGTAAAAACTTACCACACTAATATCATAAATAATTATTACAACATACATTAAGCAACTTCTGTTTTTCAGCATGTCATTGAATAATATACAATTAAAGACGAAACATTCCTTACATTTCCCCATTTCGGTGTTATATTTCCTATACGCCCTTAGCAGCTTGTATTAAAGGATACTTAATTAATTATTTCACGGATAATGAAGGGAGTTGGGATTAATTTAAGTCTAATTATTTTGCTAAGAGAATTTCACAACGTTAATAATGCATATTGAGAGACTGTTTTGCACAAGAATTTACTTAAAATATAGCTGAGATGAGAATGTTGAAATGGATGCGAGGTATTACAAGAATTGATAACGTGAAAGTATATTAAAAGGTCTTTGCAAGTTGCTGGTTTGACTGAAAAATTAAAAGGGAGGACACCGAGATGAGTGTGTAATGAGGAGGGATGAAAGTCAAAAATTATTTCAATGTCAAAATCAAAGTAATTTATTTGTTTGAAACATGGTCATTTTTACAGATGTTATGCTAAGTCTCTAGTTACATGTTTCGTACAATTTTTGTGTGTTGTGTTTTTGTGTTTTTTTTTGTGTGGTACAGTTGGTGTGGTATATTTTTTTTGTAGTTTTGGTTACAAGCCGTTTGTTGTCCTTATGATTACATATAGATTATATTATTGATTATATTACTGATTGTGATGATCTTAGAATTACAACAAATATTTAATATACAATAATGTCTCTTTCAGTTAATATCTTATATAAAACAATTCAATTATAATAATGTAATTTGCAATTTTATATAATTTAGTTAATCCATTATTGCTTTCTTATTACTAGTCTGTTTGAAATTAAAATATTCATCAACGGTATACAATTTCATAAGTTAATCGGCCTTTAATTTTTCGGAGCAGAATTTAGTCCGTTAAAAATAACCTCTTAATTCTTCCAAAAGGATAATTAATTTTACAGATTATTAGAAAGTTAGCAAGTTAATTTTTAATACAATTTCGTTTCTTATTAAGAGACTTGGCTGTTTGATTTCATACAAGAGTCACGTACAGTATGACATTGATTAAACTGCATTCATTAACGTCGTAGTAATGTATTCGATGACTTGTATCGAAATGGGGTGAGCCGAACACATTTATAATTCTAGAGCCCCATGTCAACTTAATTACACCGTGTAAGTGAAAACCACTAACCCTTAACTAATTGATTCGAATTAATTGAATTTTGGGTCGTTGATGAAGAATTTATTAATTATATTGCAAAACAAGAAATAAGAAAGTTTGTTTTAATGCCTCTCTAATCATAAAAAAGACAATGTCAGGAGCCTTAAGAAAAGACGAGCGTGCATGACAAGAGCTATGAATGTCAAAGAATCAACTGAGGTGTGTAAAAATAAGCCTGAATGGCGCTCTGTTGTTCGTGCCTACCCTGCAAGTCTGTATGTACTAGGCATAACGTTAAGTAATAACCTAAGCTTTTCTCAAGTTAAACAATTTCAATATTAAATAGTTCAACTTAGATTAGTTTGAGTTATCACTTCCGTCGGGCGTCCCGACGTTTTTAAAGAAAAGATATAATAAGTACTATATCTATATTTAATTTTAATATTCGTGTACAGTACGAGTACATTATCGGAATCTTTTTTAATTGTATTAGAAGATCTTGTTCTTCCAGAATCTTAGTATTATCACGAGAAAACTAGTGAAGCATTTTAATTTCCTTATCTGCTTCAATAAATTTATAAAATCATTGTTAATCTATTCCATAAATATGAGTATGAGACCATTTAAATGTGTGATTTCAATTCGTTCCTTCTTGACCTCCTTAGGATTGAATCAATAACTATAAAGTTTGGTATACTTTTCACAACAAGTATATAATAATGTAATTTCGTTCTGTAGAATAAACGTTTATTCAGCTTATAGGCGTTCTGCGTAATAGAAGTTTTCACGAGCGAAGTCGCGTGGCACCTAATCCCTAGTTACGTCCTTATTTCCTTTTCTCTTTTATTTTATCCCAATAATTTTGGGTTGTATTGGTATGTATTGACGTTTAATATTTTACACACCCCATGTATCTGTTTAATAACCTACTTCATCATCTCCTAATTACGTAAAGCCTATACCGTATTATCTTCCTCTTATTTCATTGATCCATTTATGTATTAATTTCTGCCTGGTAGCTATTAATTCCCCTTCTTACTGGAGTCTGCTTTTCCGCAAAATAGCACGATCATCAACATCTTTTTCTTGGCTCACATTTCCTGCTTCTCTCTTCACCATCAATGATATAAAGATCATAATCTTGTATTATACCAATATTGTTAAACCTATTCGACAACAAAAATATCATTCAAGACCACTTGTCTCTATACCAATAGTATGTAGTAATATTAAGTTAGTTTGCATCTACGATTGGTACCTGCTCCGAACTCCTACAGAAGAGCTCTGTACACATCGTTAGTACATTGTTTGTGCAGAACTCAATATTCCAAATCCACCGAATGTTAGGTTTAGCGACAAATACGTAGAATGTTTAGTTGTGACTTATTAGTTGGAATATACAGAATTTCTCAAGTTGGCCTTAAGGACCAAAAATAAAACATTGCGGAATACCGAAATACACTCAAAGAAGTAGCCGAACAGATTTTGATGAAACCTAAAGTGATATAATTAGATTTTTGAATTAACTGATTTTGGAAAAAAATTACAAACTGTTTTATTACAGCAAAGTATCGTATAGCTTGTAAGGGTCAATTCCTGTGAAGGAATGTCAAAAGTTAATCTAAGGGAAAGGGTTGGTTGGTCGATTTCGATTAGTTTAAGATTTTGCTGTGAAGGTCCATTTGAAAAAAATACCTGTATATTAAAAATGCTATTGTTTTAATATAAGTTTTTTTTATAGCCTGAAGCAGGCAAACAGGCAGACGGCCCACCTGATGGAAAGTGGTTACCGTCGCCTATGGACGTTTGCAACACCAGGGGTGTCGCCAACGCGTTGCTGACCTCTAAGAAATTTTATAACGCCCTTCTTAAAGAACCCCATGTCATAGCGCAAAGGCAAAACCGCGGCGGGAGTATACTTTTAAAAATCTTATAACTATAAACTTGAACAGCGAAGAAAACTTAACTTACATTGCATTCTACCCATAATCCATCAAGACTATAAGTAGCATACAGAGCCTAGGTCACCGAAGTCAATGGGTAAGGTTCCTAGAAGCCTTGCCACGTTAGCTCTCTAGATGGCCATACTGATTCTTTGTTCGAGAATTCGCCTCTCATCATCCGAAGAGTCAAGAAGACGTTTTGAAATATTTTTGTAGAGGCTCATGGCCTCAGGACCCTAGGTCCAAGCGTCTCAAAGGCAAACAGCACAGACATAGAACTTCACCTTTACCAAGTTCATATTTGCGCCGCTTGAGTGATTCAGCTGTTCCACTGCCGAACCGGTTGATCTAGAATTGTTTGGTAAATTGGATGCGGCCAACGTGTCACATCAAAAATTTGCCACGTCGTCAGGGAATTAGAGTCATCCAGAAAGCCTATCATATGTATAACATATATTAAAAAATGTATAAATTTGAAATGACATAAATACACTTTACTGACATAAATCCTAAGAAAGACAGATAATAATAACTTCCTGTGACGTTTTTTGCTATCCAGGTAATTATTGCAGCAGATGCAAAATGATTTAAGCACGGATGGCCCGTTTCTTAGGCATTGAAACGCTAGTCATGAATAGACTGCCTGAGCTTGACATTTTAGTTAACGCGCTTTAAGATCCCGTCGTAGCCATTCCGCTCCTGCCTTTTATTTATGTTCAACCGACTTCTTTATGGCTTTTGATTCTTCTCTATTCAAAAAGTAGATTACTATATAGAAGCAATAACTCTTTAGCAATAGTCTTTTTGATTTCGAATTGTAATGTTTTGCCAGTTGCAGCCATTGTAAAACTAGTCCAGCCATAAGTTCTGTTACAAATGAAAATGATTATTTTTAAATGAAGTAATGTAATATTATTAAAATTTATACCTACATATTTATTAAAGTCTTAGCAAAAAAAATATATATTCTATTCGAAATGGCCACCCTTGACTTTTATACAGGCCTTTAATCTTTTTGGCCACGAAACTATGGATATACGCACTGTTTCCAAGGGAAATTTCGCCACTGCATGCTCCAAAGATTTTTAAGAGACTCAATGTTGCCGTGTCGTTTAGAGCAGGCCATGTCTTCTAAAACTAACCATAATTTGAAGTCTAAGTTGAGGAAATATGTGAAATGGCGCAAAATCGAAAGAAGTTTTAAAAATAATATACGTGTTCCAAATTCAAAATGATTAAAAAGTTGAAAAAAGAAAAGTTTTTAATGTATTTAACAGTACTTATGGCCCGACTAGTTATAACCGATAGCTGTTTTCATTAACGAGAATCTCTAAACAAGTTCTTTTTTAATTTAGTTTAATTTGTAAAAAATACCTACATTAAGATATTTCATTTTTATTGTAGAGACCACACAACATTTCGGTTTTGTGATGTTTTAAAATTGTTCTGTGATATAATAACATCAATAGTGCATTATTGTTGTTATTGATGTGCTATATTGTGTCTTGCAATTGCCATTAGAAATCTTGAGCAAATCAACTCTCATCCTATTAAAAAAGATAATTTTCTAACATTTTGCCGATAGTGTTTTACGTATGTGTAAACACGCAAACTTACAAGCTTATTTATCTACTTATAAAGAAGAGAGAATGAAGGCTCCCGTGAGATTCTAAGTCAGTCTAAATAGGGAAAGTCCTTAGAAGTTTAAAGTACAACCCACTTGAGAAGACAAGAAAACAAGTTAAAGTCCACTTACCTATTGATGTGCGGTTTACTTCGAATCTATTCAAGTGAACCAACGTTAGCAAACTAGGTCTCATACATTATGGGTGGCATAAATATTCATAGTTTTAGCGACAGCCATGCGTGAGAGCGTCCACACCACCTGCTCATGTCTTTATAAGCTCTATTACATTGTCATTTATAACAACGAGACTGCAGTTACTCGTTTTTCTTATTGAGGTATCAATGATTTTAGCCTTGGTTTTGACTTTATTGGGTTTCATTACAATTGTAGTAAAATTAAAATGCCTGGGTGTTTTTTAATATTGCTGGTGTATAAGAGAATAAGCTTACGATCAGCTTCTACGTTGTCTTTATAAGCTCTGCTACATTGTCATTCGCAATGAGACTGCGGTCACTCATTTTATTTATCGATTCATAAAGGGGTTTGGTTTCTATTTAGACTTTTGGGATTTGTAGCAATTTTGGCAAAATGATAATCTTTAAGTATTTTTTATGCTGCTGAAGTATAAGCAGTCAGGCTGATAGTCAACTTTCACACCACCTACTCATTTCTTTAGTAGCTCTGTTACAGTCTCATTTATAAAAATGAGACTAGTAACTTATTTTATTTATTGAGGTATATATGATTATGTTGTAAATTAAATGCTTAAATAAAGAAAATAAAATAAACATACATACATACATAACTTCACGCCAGGTCCCTTGCGGGGTAGGCACGAACAACAGAATGCCATACAGGCTTATTCTTAAACACCTCACTTGCTTCTTTGACATTCATAGCTCTTGTCATGCACGCTCGTCTATTCTTAAGGCTCCTGACATCACCTTCTGCTAATACACGATCAATTTGATCATGGAAGGTGTGTCGAGGCCTTCCGCGACTTCTGCATCCATCCGCTTTTGCATTGTATATCTGTTTAGTCATTCTTTCATCATACATTCTTTCCACATGCCCGAACCACCGGAGCATTCCTTTCCTTACCTTTACCCCGACACTCTCTTTCAGACCAACTATCATTCTTACTTCGGTATAAAATATAAAAGAAAATAAAAATCTATATTAAAGCCCGTACAGCCCCACCAGACCACTGTCGCAGGGCATTATACCTAGAAGGCTGGCAGAATTACCTTGCTGGATATAGAGGCTAATCCTTTGAGCAAGGTAAGCTCTAGCCTTCCAGTCTCCTGTTGTATCTCGACTAGACGATTTTAAATATTGTTACGAGCTACAGGACTCAAATTAAAATGCCGTTGGAATTACTACAAGGCTTATTAGAACTATACAAACCCGTATAAAACAAGTACAAATAAAATTGGATGTAACCAGTTCACACTGCACGATTCAATAACGCGCGCTAAGTCTGTCACTATATCGCTAATCGAAATTACTACAAACGTCTTGCAAGTATCGTAATCGTCGCTTGACTGCCCTACCCCTCCGTTTGGGCATTGTTTTATACTAAAATGTATAATACCGATAAAGGGGCCGCGTTCACTAAGTTAATCCGCATATCTGGCATGCTTCGACGCAATGCAATAAAAAATGGATTTGTTCGACAATAATGACATTTTTGGGCACTTGGCCCACCTGGGCTCAAAGTCTCCACCCCAAAGTATATCTATATGTCTTTATTTAAATATAACTACTATCTATAAATTTAATAATATAATATATGTACTATATTCCTTTGAATAAATATCACTCACTCACAAACACACGCACGCAATTATTGAAATCACACTATCGATACGTATTCGAGTGAAACAAATTTAATAAAGGCAAAAAATACAAGCGCTGGCCTGGAAAACGTATTATTTTTAGAAGAAACGATCCGAACCCAGTCGTGAATAATCAAACGCCCGTACGGGAAACGTTCCCGAAAAGCTCACGAATAAAACACGTAATAAACGAACAGGTATGTTCGGGAATAAAATGGCATTTCGAAGGCGAGAAATTTATATGCATACGCCCATTTACCTGCATTACAAGGTAACAGTTTAAATATTAATAGGTATTTTAATATGTAAAGAAGTGTAATACAATTTTCTATATTGTTACTAGGTACGTATGTATTAAAGGAGTATAGTATAGTTATAACTGTGGTGATTTAAACATATCTAGGAAACTATGAACGGTGCCCTAGTTGTAACAGACGTCCACTGTTACGGTTATGGTAATTTGATTACGGAACCATAAAAAACCTTATCAAAAATACCCCTTATTTCAAACAACACTAAACGGTTTGTTTCTAACTAATTTTCCTGAAGTTTTTTAGTTCAAAATTCAAATTCATTTATTTGCTTAAAACATGGTACAAATTTGAGGTGACTGGAAATTGGAACAGATTGGAATGCTAGGTTCACATGTTTTGCCTATAAGGCGTGTAAATGTTCTTCAAGATTACTAAAAACACATCATCACAATTTCAATTCAGTTTCAAAAAAACTTCAAAAGTTTAAAGTTTTTCAATGCAATTTTTACGAGATCAATTTTAGCCAATATAGCTACGGCACACTTTTCGTCGCCTATCGATATTAGCAATACCAAAGGTGCTGCCAATCCGCTGCCGACCTTGAAGAAGAAACTGGAACCTGGCCACTAATGTTGGAACACATATCAAAGTTGTTACGGCAGCATACCCTAGACTGGGTGGTAGCCATCCAGTCGGGCAAATGCCCTACCAGCTGGCAGTGGGTTGTTTTGTCGCCTCTATCGATAGGCCGCCCGGCCGCAGGAATTTGTATTCTTTCTCCGTTCCTGCAGATAGGAGACGCTAAAACCGAAGTAGACTTGTGTGACTACAAGGTATGTCCAAAAATGTAATTGACAGCTATTTAAATAACACCAGAACCAATCAGATCGATTGTTCGATTCCTGGTATGGTAAATTACGTAAATTTTCTCCGTTATTCACTACGGTCTGGGTGTCTGAGGTTGGCCCCAGAGTGGTCCGTTGTATATTACCCATAACACAAGCGCACCTTGCTTAATTTAAGGATATACAGTGTGTGTGTTTGTCTGCCGATTTATTATTATTAGTTTAGGACATGAAAATATTACATATACATGACATAAAGACGCATTTCCCAAATAAAAAGTCATTTAGAGATGGAGAAATGTATGGGGCCCAAAAACGAAATATGGGCGCAATCCGGCAACGAGCCTCGTGATTTACAAGCGCTATGCGCCCCAGACGTTATACATAAAGGGATTATTATATCAAATATATACTTCCGTACCAAATACCTTCGATATTAGAGTTTATTGTTTATTCATACAATATTATGATTGGTTTTAAGAATAACCCGAACATTCTGTTAAAGCCGAAAGGACTTAGACTAAGCCCCTAATTCATAATATTAGTTACATGAGGTTTATTAGATCGTGTAAATGAATATATATATAACCGCATTATTAATCTGAATAAGACAGACACCTTTGATTACAATGACTAAATCCACAATAGCTTCTCGATATCGTCACGGCGGAGTAATAGTAGAAAAAAATGGCATTATAATCAAAATTAGCGTTAAGTCGAAATCATCGAAATGAATATTGAAAAGTAAAGTCATCAAACATAAAAAAAATGTGTGCGTGTACTAGTGTACACGCGTAAGAAGTGAAACTTACATACATACATAACTTCACGCCAGAGCCCTTGCGGGGTAGGCACGAACAACAGAGCGCCATTTAGGCTTATTCTTACACACCTGGACTGCTTCGTGAAGTGAAACTTCATTCACGAAATTATTTCATTTTACCTTATTTCAATTCTCTCTTCCTTCGAATCGACCGTGGTAGAGGCAAGAAAAAGATGGCGCGTAACGGAAAACATGAGACGTATAACCGTAAAATGTGACGTGACGCGTAACCGAAAAATGTGACGGCAATTTTTTTTTCCAACGTCGATAAAGAAGTTTCACTTCAAAAATCGTTTTTGAATCACTTTTCCACTAGCCTTGTGAGACGTGAGCCCTTATTACTAATATTAAGGATGCCCGCATTGCACTTTTCGATTTCCTATAAGAATAACAGAAGCAAAATGATTTTTTCTTCTGATTTTAATACCTGGGTGTGGAAACAGATGACAAAAACTGCCTATACGATACATACGAGCCCTCACCGCCATTTTATGGTAAGCGACATTTGCACCTAAGTATATTTTTGCTTGTATAGGTGATTCTAACTTTTCTTTAGTTTAATAATAGTTTGAAACACTTGTACAAGACAAAATATTCTTAGGTGCAAATGTCGCTTACCATAAAATGACGGTAAGGGCTTGAATATAGATATACATTTTAGGTCACTAGATTGTATACTCGTCTCACTAGGAGACTGGGTACCGGACTGGGTGGTCACTGGACTGGGTTTGGATTGAGATTAGAACAACTGCTTATACGATACATATACCTCAGATTTTTTTAGATAAATCACAAAAATAATTGACGTACGTCATTACTACAGAACCTTTGATTGTCTATAGACTGACGTACTTGATCGAATTTATCTAATCACTAATAAAGTTTGGGAATTAATATTATATGATGAGTTTTTCTTATTTCTCAGTTGCTTTTATTTCTCCGAAGCAAATAAGTTCCAAGGTTGTTTGTTTAATAACTACTTAATCGATTAGCAATAATTTAGTAAATAAATTCATATACAACTTTTACTTCAAGTTATTACATCAAAATAATGCTGTATTTATTACTAATAGTAGTAAATTGAACGCGCTAATAACAGTTTCTTACAAATTATTACACTCGGTTTGGTTTTATTCAAATCAAAGAGTAATTTTCTTTAACCTTTAGTTACCTTTATAAGTAACATAAAACTGTTTTGTTATTACGATACTAGCTTACTCGTGCCCACTTCGCTGGTCGTAATTCAAAAATATTGTTACGAGCTACAGGACTCGAATTAAAATAAATGCCGTTGGAATTACTATAGAGTTTATTAGAACTGTACAAACACGTATAAAACAAGTACAAAATAAAACTGGATGCAACCAATTCACAGGCACGATTCAATGTAATTCAACATGCGCAAAGTCCGTCACTATGTCGCTAATCAAAAGTACTATACGTTTTAATCGTATCGTAGTCGTCGTTTGACTGCCTCACCCCTCCGTTCGGTCATTGTTTTATACTAATTATACAGTACAAAAAATCCAAAGTGCACCGCTCTGCACTCAGAAACACCAGTGGTTTTCCGAGAAACTGTAATTTGCACACCTGGCTGATTATTCCCGCGAACGGCCAACAAAGTCGAAAACAATAACAATAGGCTGTTGTAAATTTTTAAATATGAAAAAAGCAAAACGACTCCGAATGCGGTGACGGGCAATAAACCAGGTGCGCGGCATTTCTTTATCCGTATGTAAAAATAGGTATGTAGGCCCAAGTTGTAACAATATTATTAAACACAATCAAATATAGCCTATATCACTCAGGAATAATACGCTTATAACAACTTACTTAATTAAAACAATTAACTTGAGCGCTTCAAGCATTCTTTGTATAACGTTCATACTTGGCCTACGCAAATATGACCACGTCTCTCAATTCGGTAAAAAAACTCAAGTGGTTGCCAATTCGATTTCGCCGGAATA
Organism: Dendrolimus punctatus; assembly: GCA_012273795.1. Classification (NCBI taxonomy): domain Eukaryota; kingdom Metazoa; phylum Arthropoda; class Insecta; order Lepidoptera; family Lasiocampidae; genus Dendrolimus; species Dendrolimus punctatus. The sequence goes on from CM022542.1 coordinate 3,820,120, forward strand.
CGCATATTCTATGTCTTCTGCATAGTATCGTATTTGTCCCGAACACTCTTTATAATCTTACAGAATGTATTGATTTTATTTCGTGCTTCCATAGTTTACGCGTTCCAGTGAACTGAAAATAAAAACCCCTGCACGTGGTTCAACTTTCTACAACAAATCGTTTACTGTCAAGGCTATACAACTTTGAAACGCGCTGTCAGTTGCTATCAGACAAGTAAAATCGCTACCAATATTTAAAACAACGATTGGAAAATATTAGCTGTCGTTGGAATATGATGTTATTCAAATGCATATGTATTTATCTGTAAACATACATATAATTCTATAGATATTGTTACGAGTTGCAGGACTCGAATTAAAATGCCGTTGGAATTATTTTAGAGTTTATTAGAATTATACAAACACGTATAACACAGGTACAAATATAACAGAACACAACCAGTCCAAGGGCTTGATTTGATGGTTTAAAAATTCTGTCATAAACAACACGGTGTTGCGGAGACAGGATTAAATAAAAGAGTAGAAATTTCAAGAGACTGTTCTTTCTTTTAATCGATGGATGTGAATTAATTTTTGTGTCGGTGGATATGAAAAATGTTCAGATAATATTAAGCGCCTGTTAAACGGCATGTATTCAAAATTGGTGTTGCCAATTTACCAGGCGTTTCTTAACACACGGAAACCAATGTTTTTCATTTAGATAATTTCGTATCTACAGAAATAAGACTTTTCGAGTAGCTCTGTTGTTTCATATAAGCTAACGGTCAGCTACGTAATCATCTAGCCTATCCCAAACAATCAAACATGAAGCGAGCTATGAAGGAATAAGAAAAATAAAGCTATCTAGAATAAATGTTCGCTACCTGCCAAGTTGAGAATAAGCGCCATTTTTCTTTGTCCCAGCAAGTGCTGCCAGGTGTATAAGTTTTAAAGGAAATTCTCATTTGATTTGTTCAGATAAATCCTTTGTTATTTAAATGCAATTAATAATTTTGATTTGATTTAATTTGAAAATGAATTCGTTATAAGTAAAAAAATATAAAGTATATTTTCGGGCATACGCCTAAATATTTTTAACTCCAATCGATTGTATTATTATACAGTAATCTTAAATCGTTACTCTTATCGTTACGTGCCTAGGCACACAGTGCTAGCAATTCACGAAGAATAAAAAAGGAAACTAAAATTATCTACATTATATATATGTAGTTTAAGTATGTTTGTTTATGATGTATAATTTTAATCTGCACCACCTACATCGCCAGATTAGGTTAAATTATTTCTTAAGTTAGGTGGCTTGGAAGAGATTGCTTTAAGCGATAAGGCTGCCTATTGTTTCTACTATAACAATATTGTAATGTGTTTTTTTAAATTGTATATTTGGTGAGCAATAATGTGTTACCTATCTATCTATATAAAAAAATGAAACTTGTATTTTAAAAATTTTAAAACCTCCATTTTTTCCTGTATACTTCAAAAGTTAGAAAGTGAAAATGATTTATTATTTTACCGCTTCAGAAGCTTATATCTATTCACTTAAAAAAGGCTAGGTACATATTGAAAGAAAAACAAATCTCAGAAACGTGTGTCGCGGCTACTCCTAGTTTTAGGCGTTCCGTGAGTTTATTTTCCCTTTTCCCCTCTCACCTTGAGGTTAGACCTGAGGTAGCCGGAGAACTGGGTCTCTCCACCCGGGCTGGAGGGAATGCGCAAGCGAACCCTTAGCCCGTACAAGGGACGTTTAAGGATCGGCCAGAGGTTTTAGTCGGTATCCCAAACCCTGGTATGGCAATAGCATTCCTGCGAGGATACTGATGCCACCCCGACGAGACGAATCCCACATATGGGCCGTGACTTTACCCTTGCGTGGGGTATGGTTCTCAATTTGATTTCTCCTGGTAAAAAAGGGTTCATTAATGCCATTGTGTAACGTCACATTGACTACACTCTCGTCTAAGCTATATAGATGAATAACTTGAAAAAAAAGTTGTCTGTGACATACATAGACATATAGGTTGGTATTCCGATTTAGGAAATCGGAGGTAGTCAGAGTGTTAAACACTTTTTTAAATATTAATTTGTTGTGGACTGTAAATATTTTAATTATTAAAGCAAACTGCACGTGCGTGATACAATGACGATTTTAATAGTAATGGAGGGAAAAAACAGAAAAAATATTATGTTCTAAATTCAAACATTTTACATATTTGGTGACTATGCCGCACCAAATAAATAAAAACTGTTTGTTGGAGATTCCAACACAGAGAAAATTCAGACACTTGCTCTTTTTCTTAATCTTTGGATTTTAGACCTGGTAACACTATCCCGGGCGCCAATATCTGCCCGGGGCAGGTTGCACGCCGGCTACTCTGATAATCCCGAGCTAGCGAATGCAAATAGAACGGATTAGGTTTGTGTGGCAATGCGCACGTGATTGGGGTTCTTGTTCCCGCTCCTCCTTGTCGTTTACGAAAAGAATAGTCTTTTAAGGCTCAATTTTAAAATTGGATTGAGGTTTATAAAACGAGGTAAAAGCTTTGTGCAAAATTTATCACAAGGATTTGTGAGACAGTTTTTTAAGACTGGTAATATGTTATGATAGTTATGAGTAAATCAATGCAAATTTTGATTTATTATGACTCAAGTAGTTATGATCCAGTAAATTGTCCAAATTATTAATAGCAGTTGAAATTAAAAATCAAACAACATATTGCCTTAGATTAAGCAAATTAGAAAGCAATCGTTGTTGCACGTCAAAAACTTAAGTAAAATATTGAAAAAAAATAAGAAATCTCTATTATACAGCGTGTTTCAGACCTCACGACAATAAATCAGACCACGCTTTCTTCATGACGTACTCTGCCCAAATACAAAAATGAATCAAGGTAACTTCTTTGGTTTAGCCACAGGATCTCATTTTTCATTTCAGAATATTACAACAACATGTATCAGTTATTGTGTCTAAATCGGTAGGTTAGTGACCAATGTATCATGTTCCCAGCTCGTCTCTTCATCATTAAACGCGGAAGTTGTTCATTCTTACACTCTCGCTCGCGAACCAATATTTACAAGATGTTCTGTTTTTATTCCCTTTTTATTGTAATTAATTTGTTCGGGAATTTCAAAATTTTATTTTTGACATTACGGTTGATTTAATGGTACCAAAAAATTTGTATGGAGTACAACCGCTAAAGTTATCATTTATTGTCATTTGAAATGAAACACGCTGTATGTGGTTTGTTTTTAACTCTGCATATATAACCTATTGTGAAAACACAACTATCATTACCTTATAAACGCAAGTTAGTATTTGACTTCGAAGACAGGCACCTAAATTTTTTAGTGACAAAATATTACGAATGTGTAATTTGAGTCATTATGGGTATAATTTCAAAGCTAGAGATAGATAGATTTACATATATTGATTAGGTTTTTATTCATAATGTATTATTTCCATATACAGTTAATCCATTCCTCTCCTATGATTCCTCTATCTCCCTCCCTATCCTATCCTTTTTATCCCATCCTTTATCCCTTCCTTTTGTCCCATCATTTTTACGCTATCTTTTTTACTTCACCTTCTGGTATATCTAAAATTCAGTACGTGAAACGCTTTTTAACTTATTCTATCATAAGTACAGTTATAATTCTATATCGTGTTACAAATTAGGTGTGCGTTACTTCAGACTAATTGACCCCGTAGTGGTGCCACTTAATGTTTAAGTACCCACTTTGAACCAAAGTGTGGGATGATGTTACGAAGCGGGTATACTTAATAATATAACACTTGTTGTTAAGGGTTGTTACGCGCGAAAAAAAATATGTATGTAGCTATTTTGCTTGTTTTTTTATTTTTTTTTTATTGCTTGAGTTCAGCAGACAGGCAGACGGCCCACTAGATGGAAAGCGGTTACCATCGCCTATGGACATTTGCAACACCAAAGGTCCTACAAATGCGCTGCTGCTCTCTTAAGGGAGACTGGAACCTGGTCACTAATGCCGGAACACAACTCAAGGTTGTTATGGTGACATACTCTAGACCAGGGGTGGTAGCCATCCAGTTGGGCAAATGCCCTACCACCTGGCAAAATTGCAGGAGTTCAGCAGAGAAGCAGACAGGCCAGTGGATGGAAAGCGGTTACCATCGCCTATGGACCTTTGCAACACCAAAGGTGCTAATAATGCGCTGCTGCTCTCTTAAGGGAGACTGGAACCTGGTCACTAATATGGTCTTTTGAAGTATACGCTTATTTATTAAATAGTTTATATGTAAACTTGTGAGAAGGAGCAATAATCTAAATTGTCTGCAATGCAATATATTTGAAGACTTACAGGATTTGTTGGTAGAATGTGTCCGGACCAATGCCGACAGGAAACGGCTGGTGGATCCACTGGGAATTAATTCGCTGGACTTGGGTCTTTTCCAGAGTATTTTGCCGCGGTCACTTTCGGCTGCAGCTCTCTTAATATAAAAAGTGATGAAAATGTTGATATAAAAATGTGAAATTATATGATTAGGGTAAGATGGGGCTGACATGGTGACGTCATCACTAAAAACTTATAAATAAATTATATAATACAATTTGTTGAAGTGAAACTTCTACTTAAAATTTCTAATTCGTTTGTAATTTCGAATTTCAAACAAAACAGGTTTTCAAATTGGACAAGTACATTATTAACAATCTACCCGTAAAGCTTCAAGTTCAAATTTTGTTGCGATTCGTTTTTCCACTTGTCTGTTGAAGTTTCACTTCTACTATGTGTTTTACTATGTGCACACATTTTTTTTCAAATATTGTGTACTAGTTGCTTCTATTTGCCTTTTCCGAAATATAAATGCGGAATTCCGAAAGGGATATTATTTAAAAATTTATTGATGCACAAAATAAATCTCAATCTTTAAAAAACCCTACGACTAAAATAGAACAAGAATTAGGATTGCAATTCACTAATAAGTGCATACATAAAAAAGTACAAACAGGCTGAAAATGACTTACTTGTAACTAAATATTATGATTTAGTCAAGTTTACGTTTAAATATATTTATGTACCTTTATTTGGATATAACTACTATTATCTATGTTATAAATGTACTAAGAATATTCATTGAAATTTGGTTCGCATATATCAATTTATTTTATATCAAATGTATATATTATTACAGCAAAAAGAGTTAGATTCTTATAGACAGGACTAAAATTAAATTAAAATCAAACAATCTAAAGCATCGCTTTAGTGAGACGGCAATAAACCGAAACACGGTTTAACTAATTTATGAAACCATTCGCACTACACAGACGAATGAGCATTCTGTCCCTTTCTTTTCACATTTCTATATTTGTAATAATTAATTATACCTAATTGAATATCTAAAATCAGTGAACGTTATTTACTTTCGTTTCGTCAGGTTATGAATAGTATCGTTTAGAAAACGAGGGCTTTATTTAGTTTTAAATTTACTGTGTTTTTATGTTTTAAATTTACCACCTTAAATAGGTCGTATAGGGGTGTGCCAATAGATTTAAGTACTTGTGTTGTACAAAGTATTTTTTTGTTCGTTTTATTTAAAAATATTTATTTGATTCACTAATTAAATATTTCATACGTAGAATTATTTAACACATTTGGGTCGTTTTGGTCTAACGCCAAAAGGAAGATTTGCACTGAAAATCAGCGTTGTGTCGGATACAGATACAGCAATATGCTGAGTGCAAACCTTTGTTACGGAAAATGTGGCGTAAAAATTCTTAATATGCTCTGTGTATAAGGATGTATAAGAAATATAATTACGTCACTATTTCTTTAAATAAATTCTTTCTTTTTTTAATTAATAAACAATTTATCCAAATAGTTCTTGCTAGTTTAGAAGCTGATGCATATACATTTTAGTTTATTTATGTTTTATGAGCAAACTCTTGTCAGAGGAGCTATAGACAATTTTCGAACTTGCTGTGTATGTAATTACAATTATAATGCTGAAAGTAAAACGAAACAAAGACAACCCACGTATCTAGATTACCAGTAAATGAAACCTAACCTACCTTGGACAAAATTGGCAGATATATTGTCTTTTATCCCGAAATAGAACAGTCAAGTCAAAGTGAACCATGTAATTTCTGCAAATTATCAAAAATTATTTCAATGATACTATCTTGAATAATTGAATTATTTTAAGTAAAACAAAATTGATTAAATTCTTCGTCAGACAGCACTAACCTAATTCATTCGAACAAACCTTTTATAAGTCTAATAATAAATATTTTGTCATCCTTAAAGCCGAACGTGGGGCACCTAAATAATTAAACCGTCCCTCAATTCGGCTTCATTGTCAACCCTACTCCCACGTGCCTAATATAAGTTCTCATTTCAGGTAACCCACTCAGCTGTAATTGCCGTTTATCTTGGATATACGCTCTCCGCAACGAGACTAAGGACAGCACTCTGAAGCAGGCCCTTGAAAAAATCTCATGTATCACCGAGCCTAATAACGACAGGCAGCTGAATGACCAAGAGGACAATGACGAGAACGCTTTGCCCGACGACAATTATGAATATTATGATAAGAACGAAGAATATAACGAGAAGAATAAATCTAAAACCAACAGGTCAGTAAAGCTAATCGACATTCCAATAGAAGCTCTGCCGTGTCCCAAGGAATTAATACAGTCTGAATACGACCACCCGGTACAGAATGAGATTAGGCTGAAGGCGTATTCAAAAGCTACTAGAATTGTACAAAGTTTAATCGTAATTGTCATCTTGTTGTTTTAAAGTGTTGCGTGGAAACAAAAATATTTGTGATATTAGATGTTAATGTATTCTGTGTACAGATTGAAAATATTGTTCGCATTTTAATATCCTAAAGTTGAAAAATATCTAGTATGATATAGAATCTATTTTGAAGGATTTAGCGTCTAAAATCCTCGTGTTTATTTTCGAATTTAATTTTATTGTCTTTATTAATAAGGGTGGTTATCCCGTGCTGTAAATTAATTATGATATTTATTAATACCTAAATATAATATCAAGAATTATGTAAGTATATAACCACTTTACGATATACTTAATCACAGATCAATTTACTATTTTTCTTCCTATAATTAAAATATAAAAAATAAGGAACTTCGTTCCAACAAGTGTTTTTGAAATTGAGAACTCTTAATTTCTCTTGTAGTTAAATTATAAATAATATAAATATATTTTAAAATTTTAATATCATTCAACATGAATGCATCTCTGTTCGACATATATTTCGCGATTTAAATATACCAAATTGACTTTTGATAATTAATTATTTCGTAAACAACATCGGGATCACATGCTTTTGAATCTCAATACAACATAGGCCGATAAAGCATTATTTAGAATAGGTGACATTTGCAAAGTAGCATGCTAAATTAGTAGCAACTTATAGATTTTTAAAACGTTAATATCATACTGGATATTTCACTATTTACGGAAAAAGTATAAAATTTAAAAACATAGCCAATAACGTTCCACTTGTAAATATTTCAATGTTTTTACTATTATGTTATTTATAAATTTAATATTATTATATTTGTAATAATGATAAAGTTGTCACATTCTAATAGAGTTTATAGGCTATGCGGTATGGGTAAATCCTTAGAGATCGGGTGAATACGTAATTTGGAGACGTTCGACCGAGATCTCTTTAAGCCCAGTACTTTCGATTTACCGAATTTACTTAATCAAGGACAACAAAATAATTGGGACACTTTTCTTTAACGGTATTCAAGTTTCCTTGTTAACCGTTCTCATAAAATCTAAAATGGTTTATTTAATAAATCAACAAATATTTGTTAGGAAACATTCGGCATTTTTCTTTTCGTTAAAACGTGCTTTTGTTTTATTTAATGGTATCCAATGTCCACTTGGATGGGTGTCATTAAAATATATTATTAAACACAATCAAATATAGCCTATGTCGTTTAGGAATATTCAGGAAGAGTTACTGAGCCCAATTATTTGGGGTCTGTAAAATATTTTTTGTCTTTTCTTACTTCTCTATTCTGGCATATGTACTCTGTCACACCACAAATCATCACGTCCTTCTTCAATCCATCCCCTTTATAAATTATTTCTCACCTTTTCTATTGTGGCAATACCACACATTCATCTCAACGTTCTCATCTCAGCACAGTGGAGATATTTCTAATCACTTTAGGAGCCCAACATTCAGAATGATATAAGATGACCAATCGTATTACAAATGTATATCTATTAACTTTTAGTTTGAGTGGCAATAGTTTATCACAGCTGACACAGATTACCTGTCTCTAGTTTGGAATTACAATTGGGACTAAACAGTCGCGTTGCAATCAGGTTCTAGATTTTTCAGAGTATGATCATGTCTGACAGGCATGCTACTTATATATGTAGCAGTTTATGGGAGCTGCATATGTCTAGTCGTGGCAGCGGACAACGAACTACTACTACTGACTCACTGACTAGCGCAGCGTGGGAGACTGGGAGTGCAGATATTAATAGTTACTCTATCTCGCTCGCACATTGTGCTATATATACATTGTACTAGCAGTACGACTCGTTAATATTTGCACTTAAGGTTACCGTTTCCACAATAAATCAGTTCAGTTCACATCAGTACTCCGCAGTGAATACTACTCTCTGCCATCTGAAGTATAATTTAACCTTCTGCCTCTCGCTGCTACAAGCTAATGAATTCTTGCAGTAAGGCCATGACGTAAGGCAACTTGAATTAGAGATCTAAAAACACAAATTCAACGCAATTAACTACTTAATTTGATTTATACCAAGACGTAAGTTGTATCTCTCGTACACAAAGAATATTTTAACAAAAGCCAGATTATGAATAAAATTATTAATGTAAAAGCAATTCATTGTAATAACTGTAAAAAATAGCCCGAAGCTACATCAAATAACATCAGCATTCATCCAACTGTTTGAATTAACTTTATTATTCTTTGTACATACAATATGTAGTAAAAACAAGTGGAAATACAAACAACAGAAAGAAGTAATACGTGGGCTGTACAGATTTCGTTTACAGAAACAAAGTTACCTATTAAAAACGAAAAATATGAAATAAAATATAAAACAAGGAAACCGTAACGTTGCTTATTGCCAGGTATTGTTACACGATCATTCTTATATCAATAGGTTGATTAATTAACTCATCATAATCACCCGAGCGTTAAATATTGATTGCCTTCGGAGCGGCGTTCAATTCGACGCCCAGAGTTCGCTTTCATATGTTTCTTGTCCGCTTCGTGCGGTCTTCGGCATCGCTTGTATGGAGACCATCAGTGTTTCTTAGGCTTATTATCCCCTCGAACGAGAGACCTACCAGAGGCGGCATAGCTGGACATTTCGAGCCTTTACCGCCATTATCTCGTTATCAAAATTTAAACCTAATAATTTTTCTTGCAAAATATGTTTTAAACTATTATTTTGTTTTAAGAGTTTTTTTAAGTTTTTGATTTATAAGGTCCTCGTTATCTAATTGTAACTGTAAGTCCTCACAAACAAAATAATAGTTTCTAATACTCAAATTATAAAGACTAGATGCAGTAATACAAACTGACAGACAAAATACGAGGATAAGCTCATTTTTACTTTACAAATGCTTCATGCATGCCTCATCACTGATCGGAAACTATGAAGTAAGTAGAGTTTTGCTTAGTGCTTATTCGTTTGAAGATTATTCTAAAACATGAATATTCATAAATATTTAATACTGACTCGAATTGTGTATAGCCATATTAAGAGGCTACCTTTTTTATGTTTACTTGCAGGCAAACTGGCAAATGGATTTATTTATTCGGTTTTATTTGTAAGAACTCTGAATTACATGTGTGTGCTTCTAATGAACATTGTGTACATTCAAACAACATTTAAATTAGTTTCCCGCAAACTCGTAACAATATCTCTGAAAATGTAGTCATGTGCAAGTGAAATACAATAATCCGTTTAGGTAGCTCCTCACGAAAAATGATAGATAATAACTAGATAATCTATGAAAATACTTTATCGTCGCCATTTTATTATTGAAAATATTAGAATGCCATGCCTCTGAAAAAAGGGGAATGAAATTATTTTTTAACATGAAAAACATTATTTTAAAATATAATTTTACGTGAAAACCATTGTTAATTGAGTTGGCATAGTACTTTAATAAATGCTTTAGAGTTTATAAAGTACTTTAAATCTTAACTAAGTATTTGAATGTCTAGCAGATCACAAAAATATTCAGTTCAATTTCTGCAACAGCAATTCAAATAAATCTTTCCACTTTATTTAATCTTAAGAGATTGCTTCGATAAATCGGTTTAAAACTTTTAGAATTAATTGCTGTATTGAAAGTTAGTTTTGTGAATATCTAAGATATACATTCTATTGTGTGTTAAAAGAGTTTATTTTCTTATCATGGAATATAATGAGATGGAGATTGTTGACCGACCTTTACTTTTCGAGTGCCTGGCAAATAGACAGGCAGACCATTTGATTGAAAGGGGTTAGGTTATTGTCAGCTACGGGTGTTTGCAGCAACACCTGGAGCGATGCGATAGGAGGAGCCCGCGGACTCAACTCCCTCTTCCATGCCAACATAGAAATTACGAAGAAAATACATTTCCGAAATTTACTATACAAGGAATCGAACCCGGAGCCTCTGAGTTGCAGTGAAGTAGGCCGGCAAAGGCTTAGCTCGCTCAACCACAGAGGCTTGACGGCCTATCTCACTGCAACACAGAGGCTCCGGGTTCGATTCCTGGTATAGTAAATTCTATAGTATCATATATCTTCATTGGTACTTCAAAGGGTCGTTTAACTTCAAATGATAGATCAATATAAAATAATCAATGCCATTTTTACATCAAATATTCAACAAAAATATACTACAACAGACCTTTGTTTGATATTGATCATAATATTAACTATATCGTTATAATCTAATGCCTTTCATTTTTCAATATTTAATTAACGGTTCTTTATGAACTAAATGCTTGTAAGAGTGTGATTGATATATGCCGTTTGTATTCTTGAATAATTAATTAATGTAAGGGCCAAATAACACAGTGCTGAAAAATCAGTAGGGTAAATTAAAACGAAAATACTAGCATGATTACAATATGTTATAGGTATTAATTGCTTTGTGCATAATCAGATATAGTTTTAGTCTCTAAATATATTGTTATTTCGCTATACAACAAAGAGTTATCTATCTATCGAATTCAAAATTAATTTTTTATTGAAACTACATAGTATGCTCGACTGGAAAACATTGTTTAAACACCATCAAATTAAGTTCACTTCCTACCTATATACACTGCTTTGCAACGTGCTATTCTTCGCAAATTGCCTACAGTAAATATTAATTGATTTTATTGAACGTTCAACAGTGTTAAAATACTTCAAGACAACAACAATGTAATTGATCAATGATAGCCACAAAGATACGTTTATTAAAAATTATTTATGGAAGTTCTTCAAATAATGTTAATTACACAAAAAAACATTATTTTGTTTATTAAGATTTGTATGATAAGACACTAATATTTGGATGAAAAGGCAATTAACAATTACCAAATACTAGGCCTATACATCAACTTTGTCCGTATTAACTTCCAACCTGTTGTAGATTAATGAGAATTGGGAAAACTTGCATTTGCCAGCATATTAACAATGATTATATCGTATCACTGATCTCTTAGGACAAATCTAAGACGAAGAAATCGTAAAAAGAAACACACAAATAAATTCACTTTTAGATTTATCATATTTAGTATATTATATAAAAGTAAGTTTATTTGTATGGTTCTTGTATCATATTAAGTAGGTATATCAGTATACATAGGTAGGTAAAATCATAACTCCGAAAAAGCTCCTAAATCTATATTTCTGATCAAACATGCCACATGTCATGCTGCTCCTAAAATTTCAACTAACATTGTATTATTACACATAATCATGTAATTTTTAGACCATAAAGTCGAAATTTGAAATTTTTGGTAATTACTTTCTATACTATAAATATTTGAACAAAGTTTTAGAAATAAATGAATTAGATTGGTTTGCATATCAGATGATATGCAAACCAATCTAATTCATTTATGTACAACGCACATAAAATTATAATGAATTTTACTTATGTTACATCAGTATCTAATATTAACAAGCGACATCTAATTAACAAAGCAAAACTGCAACAGGTGTCGTCATTGTCATTACTAGCATTCTTTATGAATGACATGTGTATGTGTATAATTTATTTATATAAGGAAATTTAAAATTGATATACCATACTGATCTAATTACACTGTGTACACAAATCAATACACAGCGCACAGAAAAGTGTTCCCCTTCGAGCTCTCTTACTGACGTATTTTCTCAACGGCCTTTTCAACAGAATAAGCCAACAAAGTGTTTGTATTATTATGTAGATTAGTTATATCTGTACAAAATGTATTCCTGTTAAATATCTCATGTATATTTATAATATTAGGGTTGTGTAATATAGTCTTTGATTCTGTTGTAATAAATATTTCTACCCGTGTGTTGTTGTTTTATTTCATTTAGTATAGTATTCCCATTTACCCTTTTTCTAAAACATTCTCCATCCTTATTGTCTATTACATTTAACTGTAACTATTCTAAATATCCGCTAACTCATGCTTTATTTCTACTGTTTACTTATTTATCTTATTTAAACATTTATTAATAACCCTTTTTAATTGGATTAAGCTGGCAAATAGGCAGACGGCCTACCTGATGGAAAGTGGTTATCATCGCTTATAGTCAAATTCAGAAGCCCAATTCTGCTATTTCAATATTTTGGCGATGCGAAGGTATTCAGAGTACAATTTTATTGCGGTCGTGTCGAACATTCGTATTCTATTAAATCCACTACAATATTCTCGTCATCGTTGCGGCATAATGACAATAGAAAAATGGCATGACAGAAATGGCATTAGGCGAAATAAATATTAAAAAGTTACCAACACTTTAAACACTTCTGTCACGAGCTATCATCGTTCATAAATATTGATAAGAGCTCAAGGCGGATTGGCGGATTTTACAGACTGGTAATCTGGGTATGGAAAACATTTTTTTTTTTTTATTGCAGGAGATCAGCAGACAGGCCGACGGCCCACTTGATGGACAGCGGTTACCATCGCCTATGGACATTTGCAACACCAAAGGTGCTACGAATGCGCTGCTGCTCTCTTTAGGGAGCCTGGAACCTGGTCACTAATGCCGGAACACAACTCAAGGCCTCAAACATGCCTATACAATACCTAAACCTTTTGATTTTTTAGATAAATCACAAAAATAATTGACGTACGTCTTTGCTATAGAACCTTTGATTGTCTATAGACTAACGCACTTGATCGAATTTATCTAATCACTAACAAAGTTTGGGAATTAATATTATATGATGAGTTCTTCTTATTTCTCATTTGCTTTTATTTTTCCGAAGCAAATAACTTCCAAGGTTGTTTGTTTAATAACTACTTAATCGATTAACAACAATTTAGTCAATCAATTCATATACAATTTTTTACTTCAAGTTATTCAAAATAATGCTGTATTTATTACTAATTGTAGTCAATTAAACGCGTTAATAACAGTTTATTACAAATTATTACACTAGGTTTGGTTTTATTCAAATCAAAGAGTAATTTGTTTAACCTTTAGTTAGTTAAAGTCAACATAAAATTATTTCGTTATTATGATACTAACTTACCCGTGCCCACTTCGCTGGTCGCCATTAAAAAATATTCTTACGAGTTTCAGGACTCAAATTAAAATGTCGTTGGAATTACTATAGAATTTATTAGAACTATACAAACACGTATAACACAGGTACAAATAGAACTAGACACTACTAGTACAAACTGCACGATTCAATAACACGCGCAAAGTCGTCACTATATCGCTTATCGAATGCACTCGTCTTGCTTTGATCGTGGTTCTCGCTAGACTGCCCCCTCTCCGCATTGGGCCATTGCTTTATAATGCACCGACATGTCAAGCTTCGACGCAATTTACCAGAAAACATAATGCGCACATTTGCGTTATTACGAGTATTTAAGAATATTTTAATCCGAAATCCGAAGCGAACTCTTCCCTAGATAGAGAAGGAGTTCTCTACCTCTGAGGGTACAGTTATTTTTTTAGTGCAATAATAAATGCAATAAAAATACTAGCCTCACTCCTGAAGTATTAATAATTCATCTTACTAGATATTTTATAATAATTTAAAGCCGTGTTATATGGTAAAGAGCCGATCTGCCATGTTCATTTTGTATGTACATTGTACATACATTCACAGCTAACAGCACCGAGCATAATCCGTTGTATGAAAAAAATACTTTATAATTATTATTCTCATATTTTGAAAGTACGCTTGGAGTTGCCTGATCATAGGGATGAAAACAGTACTTTTCTTCCCTAGGGAACGATTTTCTCTGCTGTCAAAAAATGTAAAACCTATACATAGATAATACATGCGATTCACGGCCCAACTTTTTTTACAGCCGCTGTCTAATCGCAACATCAATTTTAATAATAAAATATCAACAATTTTATTACATTATTTCATACTTTTAAATTACTTTTCACTGAATTATTATTTAATGGACACAAATAAAATGTGTGGCATTTTACCAGCCAGTATTTTTTTGACAAAGAAATTTACTTGACGTTCCATATGTGACGTGAGTTTTAGCGGGAACTGAAAGGAGATGTTGTGCTGTACAGTTTTCGTTTTCTAAAAATGTATATATATATATATATATATATATATATATATATATATATATATATATATATGTCGGAGGGAAGCTTTAATTGAACGTATTGTTATGTACATATAACGCGCAATATCATTTGTTTACATTTTAATTACTTCTAAAATTCTTAATGTAATTTAATTAGATTTGTTAAATGTTTCTATAACTTAAAGATCGTTCTAACCTAATAAAAGTTATGAATATTGTAATTTAATAAACTATCAATCAGAGCAGAGCATGTCTTGAGCGGGGTCAGACGCGCCCTCTATACTTTGAGTAGTATCTACTTCGGTAGACCGAGGAGTGTTTTAAGTTAGAAGTATGAGCGGGTGCCCTGAACACGCTGCTCAGTCTAAACTATGTTAAAATGTCTCTTAAATCTAAATTAAAAGTGTATAAGCCGTGGCTATTGTGTTTTATGCTCGCATTTTATCCTGATGACGCCCACTAAACCTGCAATAACTAAAGATGTCGTGAGAATGAGGCCGTTCTGCGACATATATATATATATATATATATATATATATATATATATATACAATAATGTGGCCTTTTGACTTGTCACAAGAACTCCGTTGAATGCCTTCGGTGGATAACCTACAGCTGAGCTATTACATAAGCTAAGAAAAAGAAGAAAGTATATTAATCTAATATCGGGCTTAAAGGCCTAGCTGCCAAGCCATAATAAACCTAAAAAATTATAATGTGACGTTTTAAATGAGTTAATCAGATTTAGATTGGATTTAACTCCCGTTTTTATTAGAGAATTGGTTGTTTGTTTAACTGATCAGTTTTTATTTACTTTTCTTATATTCGGAATGAAAATCAGTGTTAAACTCGACTATCGCCTATTAAGGCACTAGAACTATTCGCGCCCTGAATACGCTTGTACCCCAACCATTTCATACCTAAATAGGTCGCTTTCACCTCTCGTGTAACAAACTACTATTCACACACAAACTGAAAGTACAAAAAGAGAGAAACCATGGTATTTTGTAGGTGTATTTGACAAACTAAATATCCACAGATTGAATAAACTAGTAAACTATAATAATAGAGTAAACAAATTTAACATTATAGTCTGTATTTACGTACAGACACAATGCTATTACAACATAACTGGATCCAATTGTGTACAATTCTATAACTAAGGAAGAAAAGATTGTCACAAAACCGATTTCTGTCAGAACCTCTCCCAATCGTAATATAATACATTAATCCGATGTTTTGTTAGAAATCCCCTAAAACCCTAACGAGGCGTCCAAATGTTTTATTTATGAAAGCTTCCGGCTTTGATAAGCCTTTGTTTGGTAAAAAAAATCCAATTTATTGCTAATAAAATGATAGCGATCAAAGCCCATCTCATCAGCCCTTTGTTACCAAAGCCATTATTTTAATCGATTCAGTCATTAGTTTTACTTTTATACTAGGATATGCCCGCTACTTTATCCATGCTTAACGAGAAAGTCCCGCGAAATTCCCGCGACAACAAATACCCGAGTATTAAAAAAATAATATCAACTTTTGTTTTAGTGAAAGCTACATCAGAATAAGTTATCACACAAATGTATAAATATATGTATAATTATATAAAATACATAAAATTTGCTATAAATCAGTGGAAAATCACATTGAAACTCTTTTTTAAATAATTTCAGAAAAGTTTCTGCTGGATTTCCAGGATAAAATTTTATAATGATATTTTATAAAAGAGACTATAATGTAGTATTTTAACGCCACTTTTTTAAATGAATTGCATTCTAAAATTTGTCATCTACCCAATTTAGTCATTTTCATAAAACGTAGCCGTATAAGTGTACGTGGCTCATTTTCAGCTTGTCTGCTGCATCACAGATATAACGGCTATCATGGTTGCAAGTGTTCCTAGCTCGGTTCTTTCTCGTGACTCGAGGCATCCACTGTGCTATAGATTTCACTCCGATGCTGTTATTTTAAAAATACAGCTGTTGTTATGTAAAAACAAGGGCCGTGTAGTGATATAACGGACCCGCTCGACCAACGTGTCCGTGGTCTTTCTCTGTAACCGAGAAACAACAACAGTCGCATGGATATAGGCAGGCTATGCTATGGGAGGCCGGGTATGGATCTTCAATTCCCATAAAAAGGGAATAATAAAAACAAAGAGTATTTAGGGCAGAGACTTTAATTTAATGTACTCTCCGAGTCAAGGTATTGGGGTCACCAGTTACAATATAACATTAGCACACACAATACAATTCAATATATATATGTGTATATAGGGCGCAAAAAACCGACAATTTTTTTAGTCTCGAGTGAAAAAAATGTTAGTTTTTGATGTTTTAAGAGCCCTCTCCAAAGGACAGCTCAAAAAATATTTTTTAAGATGTCGCTCCAAATTTTTAAAAATTTCAAAAATCGTTAAAAATCGAATTTTTCAATGTTTTTTCTTGTTACGGTTAAATTTTAGAGACCAAAAAATAATAAGTTTCTGAAAGTTTCAGTTTAAAATTGATATTTTGAAAGGTGTCTCATATTTTTTTTCGATTTATTAATTTTTTCGAGCGACCTTTTGATTTTCAAATTTAAATTCCATACATTTTTTTTTTCATTTAGTACAATAATAGATAAAAATACACCACGAGATGAGTAAAAATCAAGCACAATATACCCACACAATATATATGCACGTCTATAACTTATTGATTCACCATTATGTAACGTCGTTTATGGCTAACCACGTTTGCTTTAATCTTTTTTGCTATTTGTTTTCAATTAAAACTTGCAGTGTTCCTATATTAAATTCTTTTGTAACCTCGGAACAGCTTACAAAGAGTCTCTGCAGGAAATGTGCAAAAGTTTAACGTTGGCAAATTCTCGTGGAGCATGTTAGGGTTGTTTATTTTAACCCTTTCAAACATTCTGCTTTGACATCAAAAACATGATAGACTAGTATAAAATAAAATTAGGAATTTTTGAATTTCCGTTAACATGGGTATAGATTTAAGAATTCGCTTGAAGTTTTCGGTGGAGAATTGAACCGTAAAGTTTTAAAGTTTTGTTATTCAGAATTATTATAAAAAATATCAGAATATTATGTTTCATTCATTCTATATGCAGTAAATGGTTCCATAGAAGTGGTAAATATCATTATATGTAGTTTATATCAAGACGCTATGAACATTAAAAAGCATTCTATTGAAAATACATGACAGCGCACGCAGTTTGATGAATTGTATGAAGGATTGTTGAATTGTGTTATGACAAAAGACGTGTGCCAGAATAGAGGAGAATGGGAGGTTACCAAGGTACGGTAAGGCATATGGTATCGATCCTAAATAATTAGGAGACAGTGAAAGAAAATAGAAAGAGACACCACAGCTTATGCTGAATAAAAACATGTGAAAATAGAACCCAGAAAACCTGTAATTAAAAATAACCATATCTCAAACATCAATTTTATCTATCTCTGCTTTGTTTTTCTCTTACAAGATAAAATTTTATTTTTATGTTCAATATAATTTTTCTACTGTAATATTTAACTTTGAATGTGGCTTAAGTTGTCTAGACATTTCATCACCATAAATTAGACTACATTGCAAAAATCCTGTTTGTAATGTACGAAAACGACCTAAGGGAAAATAGTGTATCTTCCAGTGACACATGGTGAGAATTCAACTAGGGTACGTATGGTGTAAGCGCCGACTACACAGCTACTGTAGAAATGAAGATTGTACTATCAGCGTAAAAAGAAACTCAGAATTTGATGACAGTGACTTTGATGTCTGATAAAACTGGGTTTGAAAAAATCCTTTTTAAACGTGCGCATCAACCTGTGCAAGGTCGCCGGTTGATGAATGGTGCCGACTTAGAGAGGCCTACGTCCAGCAGTGGACTGCAAATGGCTGCATGCTAATATAGAATTTTATTCCATTCTTACTGAATTCCAATGAATTCACTTACACAAGGAAACATGAGGAATAAATACTGTTACAACCTTCCTTTATGAAAAGTACGCATCAACTTTTAAATTACCCCAGTCTATAAACATTGCATTCTAAGATAGAGAAATTCACGACGGTTGAAATAAACAGCGAATTGCCCGCACAAAGAAAGTGGATAAGCCATCCTTGTACTGTTTATCTCGAGGAGTGCGCAATATTTACAAAGAAAATGGCGTCTGATAATATGAAGTTGACACCAAGCTCTATTCTAATTTCTTTATTTATTTTTTAAGGAATTTCAAATTAAAAATATTCATGTAATGTGCTTCATGGTTCAGAAACAAGTTAACTTGCAAACCTGGTGAGTTAAAAACAGACTAGACATTCATTTTTTTTATCATATTGTTACATCCAAGGCGCCGACAAAAACAAATTCACACATGTGTTAGCAGAAAGAATAATAATTTCTGAAACATTATAATCAAAAGTTTATTACACAATAATTATTACAATATTAATACAGCACAATAATACACAGAAATATTAAGACAACTCCAAGAGTTTGTCTCAACCCTTTGTCAGGTGTCGAGCATCAATTTGCCCTTAAAGAATACTGCCATTATCGAACAGTAATTATCGTCCACAATATACTATGGGCCTCTTGCCCAACAGAGCTTTCGCTCTGTTCAACCGATGACCGTAGACTATCGTTGTAGACTAGCTGAATATCGTTTGCGGACTAGGTGTAGACTGATTGAAGACTAACCCCCCTCTGCCCGAACACAGTATTTATAAGATCCTCATAGTGCGTCTGCAGCGACACCATCCTGTAATACTTTGGCGCCACTTCACTTCCGTCGTAACACCAACTTCCACCATCCGTATAACTTCTAAATTCCGGTTACTCCATTTTAGATATCCGTTGGCTTGATAATAAATGCTTCTACGTTGACATCCGGTTATAGGACTTCCGATTACTACATTAATGAATATTCTATCCGGTTATTGACGACTTCCGTCATATGGTTACTTTACAATAATAAATACGATTCTAACACATGCATACCTAAATATACCGTAAACATTTTATTACCTTTTCGACATTTGGAGCTCTTTGTTTACTTTGTGTTTAAAGTTTGTGATTAGAAAAACAGCCTATTGTCTATTGTAATATTTTATGGTAGTCACTAGCCAGGTGTGATTCTAGGAAATTCAGTCCACGCTGCCGAGCAAAGATATTTTATTTGTACAGTATAAAGCAATGTCTTAATTGAGAGCTGAGTCAGTCAAGCGATAACCACGAGCGGAGCAAGACTTGTGTACATTAGGTAATCTATCTAGTGACGGGCTTTGCGCGTGTTATTGAATCGTGCATTACGTTTGGACTGGTTGTGTTCAGTCATATTTGTACCTGTGTTATACGTCTTT
Source organism: Dendrolimus punctatus (assembly GCA_012273795.1). Taxonomy (NCBI): domain Eukaryota; kingdom Metazoa; phylum Arthropoda; class Insecta; order Lepidoptera; family Lasiocampidae; genus Dendrolimus; species Dendrolimus punctatus. Next base: position 3,840,263 of record CM022542.1, read on the forward strand.
GTATAATTCTATTAAACTCTATAGTAATTCCAACGGCATTTTAATTCGAGTCCTGTAACTCGTAACAATACTATTAAAGTACAATGATTATTCAATCTACAGATGTATTTTTAGGAAATAAAGGCTTTAGTTTATTCGTAGTCTAACATGATTCAATGATTAATTTAAATTCACCGTTTCCCAATGTGTTCTTCACGGAAACCGTTTTAGGAATCGCTAGTCCAGAGGTCCAGAAGCGTTAGTGATAGTACGCCTTATCACCGATCGGGCAAACAAAATAGCTTCGTCAAACGCGTAATTCCTGCCTCCTAAAATCGCTCCCCCAAGATTGAATGAACACGAAAATTGGTTGAGGCCGGATTGAGTTTCAAAATTTTCATTCGACAAAATTTCAGGTATTCCTGATTACGGCTGTAATCAAGGTGAGACATTCATTTTCTTCTGCCATATTACAAATTTACGATTCTTAAGGCACCTTTACATTGCCTCTCTGATTTTTTTTTAATTGCATGAGTTCAGCAGACAATCAAACCATCCGAGTAAAGGTTACCATCACGTATGGATATTTGTAACACCAAAGGTGCTAACAATGTGCTGCCGCTCTCTAAATGGAGATTGGAATCTGGTCCCTAACGCTGGTACAAAACTCAAAGTTGTTATGACGACATACTCTAAAAAGGGGGTGGTAGCCATTGATGTAGCAATAAAATATTGTTACATCAATGGTGGTGGACATTAGGATGGCCCAATACCCTAACCCTTATGAGCTGACTGTGGGTGAGTGTGTTAATTTTTTGTTATTTTGTGTAATTATGTGACGCTAATATTTTTTAAATAAACTGTATTACAGCGAAGCAAATATTAGTTTATCATTGATCTGATCGAGGTCAAGCCACCGTGGGAGAAGCTTGATCGGGTTGTGTGGGATTCACCATATTAGGGTGACAAAAAGTGCTATTGCGGGGGCCGTAAAGACCACATGACCACAACCACTGCCGGGGAGGGAAGCATTGCCCCGGCATCGTCCCTTGCAATCCCACGTGGGACATTTTTTTTATCCCGGATCATGATAGAAGAAATGAGCGCAAGCAGACATGTTAGTCCACCATCCTTAGGGAATGAGCTATGTTGGGTGTTTCTCTTACGGATAGATTTAGAAATGAGGGTATCAGTAAGAGAACCAAAGTAACCGACGTAACTGGCAAAATTAACAAGTAAAAGTGGTAACGGGCCAGTCATGTATGTTGCAGTACCAATGGCTGATGGAACAGACGAATCCTGGAGTGGAGACCGGATCTCAGTAAATATAGTATTGGACGTCCACCAGCCTGATGGACTGATGACCTGCGCAAGGTCATCGGTGGGTGCTTGATAAAGACAGAGGATCGGAATGCATGGCGAACTTGAGGAGGCCTACATCCAGCAGTGGATTGTAATTGTAATTCAAATTGTAATTGGATGACGGCCAGTAAATCTGTTTTGCTAGAAAATTTTGATATCAGGTAAGATAGTACATAAATACATACATACATAACTTCACGCCAGTTCCCTTGCGGGGTAGGCACGAAAAACAGAGCGCCATTTAGGCTTATTCTTACACACTTCACTTGCTTCTTTGACATTCATAGCTCTTGTCATGCACGCTCGTCTGTTCTTCAGGCTCCTGACATCACCTTCTGCTAGTGCACGATCAAATTGATCATGAAAGGTGTGTTGTGGTCTTCCGCGACTTCTGCATCCATCCTCTTTTGCATTGTATATCTGTTTAGTCATTCTTCCATCATTCATTCTTTCTGCATGCCCGAACCACCAGAGTATTCCTTTCCTTACCTTCACCCCGACACTCTCTTTCAGACGGTATTACAAATTACAATACAATACAGTAAAATATTAAAATTAGTTAAACCTCTTTCAGAAGATAAACAACAAGCACTAATATTACCAAACAATATAAATGCGACATAAACCTCACCTAGTCTAATACATTCGTAATGCCATTTGTAATCATTAGTAATCAGCGTTTGTAATCAATACAAATTATTTATGATTCATGGAGCGTTAACATTCCTTGATGTTTGAGGTGTAATAAAATTTGTAATAATGTTAAATTACAGTCTCGTGTTGTTAATATTATTAACTAGTTGTGGCCGTCACTTTGTTCGTTGACTTGGATGTTGCATTTTATTCATTCGCTATCAAAAATGTTTACACCCTCCTCCTCCCCGCTCCTCAGATTATCTGAAAATATATCTTTTTTAACATAATTATGTAATACTATATTAATATTTTGCAATGCTCACATTACTTTAAAATAAAATTGTTCGACTTACAACTTAGCCAAAAAAATTTGAATATCAAATATAGGGGCTTCGCTAAATATTGGCTCGCTAATCGCGTAAATGTAGTGACGGCAGTCGCTAGGCAACACATTTCGAAGCTGAGACGTAAAAAATGATCCTTTGATATAAATATTGCATTTTATATAGTAGATCCCTCTTTGCGAGAGCCCAACTAGCACATGACCACTTTATGTCTAATAGAAAATACCTACGACGTCAAATATTATGATTCCTTCCTAAGTCCGTCCAAGTCCACTCATTTAATCAAGCGTAATTATTCCTACAGGACCCGTTCCGATGTTTCGAGACCTACTACACTACAGTGTGTCCATTCTCCAAATGCTATAAAAATATTAATATAGATAAGTAATAATCAATTCATACTGTCACAATTCGATAATCCTCCAGAGGAGATTCGCGGCCTAATGTTATACAGGTGTAACCACGGCAAAATTCTAGTTCGTGTATTAGCAAATAAACATAAAAAATACTAAATTACAATACTTCTTCTTAAATTCTTCTTCTTCTTACAACAGGCGGCCTAATCCCTAAAAGCGATCTCTTCCAGGCAACCTTAATTATAAAAGATTAATTAGGATTTTCTTTTACTAGATTGCCTGGAAGGGATCAATTTTAGCGATAAGGCTGCCTGTTGTTTTGCGAAGATTAATTTAAATTTGCATTGTTTTTATTTCGGTGAGCAATGAAGTGTTAGATGTTTATCTATGTCATCTTATTAATTATAAAACTTCAACAAAGTGAATCCACAACATCCATTTATGACATATTTGATAGCACAGGATATTTTCTCCCAGATTGTATAAACGTATTTCATTACTAATTAACTTTCTCATTACAAAACTCTTTTATTTTCATTATTCTGCATGGTGTTTATTTTTGCAAAGTTCTTCTTCTTCAGCCAATCAATGTCCACAGCTTGACGTAGGCCTCCTCTTGTCTGCTCCTGCTGGCGACCTTAAGGAGCTAATTTGTCACCGGACTGGAAGGTGTTCCACACTGCGTTTACCGTTTGCAAAATTTTATTCCTCCTAAAATGTGTTATCTTTCTCAAGAAAAATTGAAGCAAAATAACAGTATTTTTTTAGGCTAAAATAATTAAATAAATCAACATAACATCTCTTGTGTAGCCAAAAGATTTCTTGCTTTAGATAAATTAACAATTTAGATAATCAACTAGCGTGTAACTCAATTGGTCCGTCTCGTTGCCACTTAAAATGTTTACGAAGCACGAAACTTTGGATTAGATTAACTACTATAAGAGAGACCCACGCTACACGCTTGTTGTACATTTTATTTTATTTGGGGGGTTAACAGCTGTAGTCTTAAAAACTAAAGTTTCACAAGCTAACGTTACAGAGATAGCTAAGAACAGCTATTCATAAACCTCCACAGATGACAGGGAAATGAAAATAAAGTATAAAATACAATAATTTTAGAAAAAAATAACAATTTTATGAAAATTTTGTGACCAGGAAACCAATAATTATTAAAAGAGGCTTTGATTAAATTTGCATTTGCAGATGCTAAACTATCCACAAACAAGTCAATGTGAACATAATCCGGCTTGCAGATTTTGTTGAATTTATTCACTGTTCTAACAAAAAATGAGTGGTGTCTGAAGGCTGTGTCGTGTCAAGGGTGAATGAAGCAATTTTCTAGGGCATACAAGACTAGGGGGAACATACAAATGTAGTTTCTCGGTAAGACTAGCACATTCAATTTTGGAATGAGCAATTTTCACCAAGAAACGTATTTCAGAAATATTCCTTGTAATTTTGAGGTTCAGAAGATCAAATAGGGTACAGCGCTCTATATAATCTTGGCGCGGTACTTTGAATTTAAAATTTATAAATCTAGTGAACTTTTTTTAAATGAGCTCTAATGTAACAGACTGAACTTCGAAACATGGATTCCAAATTTGGCTTGCATATTCGAGGTGACTACGGATAATGGAACAATATAGAACTTCACAGGTTATTTTATATATACTTTACATATTGGTAAAACTTCGAAGCTATATTTTAAAAAAATATTGCAGGGGGAACTATGCCGTTGTTGGCAGCTCACAATGATAGGCACCCTTTCAATTTATTAAGAAATCTTAGTTGTGGCGGATTCGAAGCAAACAGTAAACTATCTGAGTAAAACCACGATATCATACTTCAGCTTTTATTAGGCACGTTACACATGTGCTATAGTTCTAGCTGATTACCAGAGGCCCTGCTACCTCACTATGCCTTGCCCCCTTACCCTACAACTACCTTTGTTTTTTGATGCGCAGGGGTAATATATTTCGTACCATGCTGAGTCCCTCTCGGCTGTGGGAGATGGAACCGGGGCGCGGCGTTAAGCGCCACCTAGCGTGTGCGAAGACTGGGTGCTATACCTAAATCTGCGTCCCATACTCGGCGCTTGTGTGGAAGAACATGTGATGACGAGCGAAGCTGCAGCCATTGTTCAAACGCGCAACAAGCTTAGGTAACCCCGGGATGCAAAGTGACCCACTTCACCAACAGAGGTTGAATTGTCGGCACATATGGCTTCACGCTATATAATATTGTTACAAGTTGGGCCACCTGCACACCTATAGACAAAGCACGTTTACTACCTGCCGCGGCGTTTGAGCTAATTACATTGAAACTGTTTTATGACCTCTTTTGTTTACTTTGTGTTTAACATTCGGAATCAGAAATAGCCCATTGTGTATTGTAATCACTGCCAGGTGTCTCTAAGCGATCGAACATCGTGTTAAGAAATATTTGACAGAACAAAGCCACGCCGCAAAGGAGGGGTGGGGCAGTCAAGCGACGATTACGATACTAGCAAGAAGTGTGTAGTAGAATTTCTATTTTTTTTTATTTGTATGAATTAATAGATGTCCAATCATTAAGGAAGGGTCCAAAAATCGTATAGTTTATCATTTATAACACTATCAATGAATCTGTAAATAAAAAAATGATCCCAAACTCTTTTTAAAATAATAAATATAAAATAATCACATACAATCATATTTTGTGACAACTTTACTATGTACTTTCATTTATTAAAGTTTTTATTCGTTGGCATTTTTATCCGTTCTCATTGATATTTGCACCTATTGGCACCTTGGCAATAAGTTATTTGACATTGCAGGTATCTAATTACCCACAATTTGATAGTTATTACTATTACGGCTATATTTATAGGTATAATTGTTATTATGCATTTTACCTCATAATGATATTACGAAAAAAATTATATACATGATATTATATTTATATTCTCTCTAGTGTAGATACTAGAACCACAATCGCACAAAAGCTTGTCGTATGGGTTGCCGGTAAACATACTTATCAGTGAATGTTTGTCTTACCTATAGCAAGAAACAATTCGTTTTGCTCTTTCCGATTAAAATCAAAAGGAAAGCCGAATCCAGATTACAAACTTGTGTAATTAGTGTTGTAACTTTTAATGAAATTGAATTTTACTAATGACTTTTATTTTTTAAATTAAAAATATTATTCTTCGCACCAAAATAATATGCTGTGAAGAAACTTAGACTCTATAGTGTCTTATGACATCATCTTTATATTAATACGTGAAGCAAAAACTTTGTACCCTTTGTACCCATATGAAAATTGAGTATGAAATTTCGCTGACTTACAATTTATATCTTAGAGAACTAGCCACATATATTATTTCTTTTAAATCATGCATAAAAAATACCTCAAATCAATAAACAAAATACTATACACACACTACCATGTATTTGACACACACACGCATATATAACTCTTTTGTTTATTGTTCATGTCAAATTAGCAGGGTATCCTTGGCCAAATCTGTGTTTATAGGAGTATACACGAATTTGATATTAATTCGCCCATGGATGGTCAAATGTCGCCCATGGACGACCACTAGTAAGCTATTAACATCAATATATATATATATATATATTTATTTTACACTAATAACATGAAAAAATTTTAATTATATTGTTTTACCTATAAGAAATATACTGAGCCCAAGTCATAGCAGTCAATGAATTGTCATCATTCCTTCCTTGCTTCATTCTTTGATTCGTTGACTCAGGTAAATAAATACAGTTGTTAGGTATTTTTATGTAAAAAAAACCAAATCACCTTAGCAGGGAGGTGGGGCCATGAAATACTTATTGTCAATGGTATTGACGGATAAGAAACCCTCTAATGTGGAAAAGAAGTAGAAAAGTGGACTTCAATATTTGCACGAAGCGGATGCTTCCTTGATTTAAACAAAGAATGCTGCTAAGAATGTAAATTTTGCATTGAATCATTGAACCAAAACCCACTTGTCGGACATTGGCGACCTTCTTCAGCTTTGGATGCATACAATCACAACCGGTGGCATATGCAATGGCGCTATCAACACGTTTTCCGCTTTAAAGAGTAGTTGACAGTTAATTTAACCATTTATTGTCATCTTACAAAACGCTGAAACCTCTTTTTTTTGCTCCAGAATCGTAGATTTTGATATTTTTATTGTCATATTTTAAAAGTAAGATTATAGCAGATGCTCTTTTATATAAAAATGAAATTTAAAGTTTATTCTATATCTATGTGTAACATCTGACATCTAATCGGTTAAACGACACCCTGCTTAAGAGTTTACTCTACATACACTGTACATACATAAAATCCATTGCATTATAGTATTACTGGTATACTTATACTGTCATATTCTGAATGAAGTAAATCTTGGTATTTTCAATTTGATAACCGCAAGACATGACATGACATTTCAAAGAATTTGCGACATTATAAAAATACAAAAAACCTTTAAAGAACAAACATCACCTAAACTGTTAATATATGTAACCACTATAATTCTGAATAGAAAATTGGGGAACCTGGCAACACACATTTATATTTTCACGTGTGAGGAAATTGGAAACGGGGATAACATAATGGCCATATTTCTTTTGACCTTTCATTTATTTTAGTTGAAAAAGGCGCAGCTGGAAACTTATTTACACGAACGAAATTATCTACAGGGATGCTTCTATAAAAACTATCCAATATATGGAGTTAAGGCTAAACGATAAAGAGGTGCGCATCTCAGTACAAGACGCCTATAATTTTTTGTGTGAATATAACAAAAAGTAATAATGTTTCGAGCTACACAGGACTCGAATTAAATTGTCGTTATAGTTACTACAGAATTTATTAGAACTGTACAAACACATATAAAACAGGTACAAATATAAGTGGATGCAATCAGTACACACTGCACGACTCAATAACACGCGCAAAGTCCGTCACTATATCTCTCATCGAATTACGTCTTATTCCTATCATAATCGTCGCTTGACTGCCGCTCTCCGTATTGGGCCATTACTTTATAATGCACCGACCCATACCTGGCAAGCTTCGATGCAATACAATAACAACAAGGATTAGTTCGACACTAATGACGGCCATAAAAAAGTAGAAAAACAATAGCGTATTTTTCTTGATTACATATTTTAAACACAAATTAAATTTTCCTAAATCTGGGAAGGCACTAAACAGCGCTTTACGACAGGCAGCTGTGTGTTTTACCTTTGTCGGCATGTAACAATAACAATAATCATACATGTAAGTCTCTCAAGACTACGGATATAAAAATAGCCCGGACTTTTGGAGGGTTTGCGTGGAGCCATCGGAAAGCAACACGCAGAAGCTCTTTGACTTTAATGTAAATGTGACGTGACACTGACTTACAATAATACCTGTCTACACCATACAAAAATGCACCCAAGCCCCAATCAGTGTATGACTGAGAAAAGAGAACATGAGAACAAAAGGTACCGGGTTAATGGGATGAACTGTTAGTGGAACTAGGGATCTAAGCTATAGCTATAAGCTATAGGGACTATGGCGTCTGCGACTGCATAGACTATACATATATACTATATAGCGGCTATAGGGGCCATGGCGAACTTTGAAATAAATGGGCAGACGGCAATTCGCCGTCGCCTGCATGGGCCCCAGAAACTTGCCGTACAACATTGGGGAGTGGCGACATGGGTATGTGTGGCTAAGGGGTGTAGAGAGGTGGGCTCCAGGTTAACCGAAGCTACGTCTGACTACTATTATGATTAAATCCATGCCATTAAAGTAAATTTAAAATAAGCCAAAATATAAGCACCTAAATGGAAAAACATGCCTTACTGGTTCATTAAAAATATTTTCATGTCATGTTACCATGTTTCGTATGAATTAACAAATCGAATTAGGGATAACTGCTTTTGTACAGTGCTTAATCATAAGTGATTATTAAAAAAAAAGACAGTTTAATTTTTTGGCTCGAATTCACTATGAAATGCCTTAACAAATTTTTATGTGTTCCATGGAGAGGCCTACGTCGATCAGTGGACATCAATTAATTGAGGACGAGGATAAATAAATTTTAATTTGAAAAGTTGATACAGTAAAAAGTACAGTATTTAAAAATGCCCTACACATTTTATCCGTGCAGGAACGGAGAAAGAACACAATTTCCTGCCGTAAGAAGTGACAAAACAACTAACAGCAGGTAGGGTATTTCCCCATCTGGATGGCTATCACCCCTGGTCTGTCTAGAGTATGCTAACATAATAACGGCAGCATATTGGTTGCACCTATGGTCTTACAAATTTCTATAGGCAATGGTAGCCGCTATCCATCAATTTGGCCGTTTGCCGGTCTGTTGAACTCATGCACTAAAAAATAATCATTTCAGTTTTTTACTTTTATTGCAATAATCCGTGCAGGAACGGAGAAAGAATACAATTTCCTGCGGCCGGGCGGCCTGTCGTAAGAGGCTACAAAACAACCCACAGCCAGGTGGTAGGGCATTTCCCCGACTGGCTGGCTACCACCCCTGGTCTAAAATATGTCGCCATAACAACCTTGAGTTGTGTTCCGGCATAAGTGACCAGGTTCCAGTCTCCCTCAAGAGAGCAGCAGCGCATTTGTAGCACTTTTGGTGTTGCAAATGTCCATAGGCGATGGCAACCGCTTGCCATCAAGTGGGCCGTCTGCCTGTCTGCTGAACTCCTGCAATAAAAAAAAATCACTAGAATAAACGAAATCATGATAAGCGATACCTACCAAGAAAAAGGGATTAAATTATACAAAACCCGATTTTTTGTCAGGGACAACGTATCCATACTCAGTACCCGTACCTCCCTAAATAGGCACAAAAAGGAAAGTGTAATAAGCAAAGCCAGATTCTGATTAGAAATCTGGGTTGGCAGACCGCTCTTATTCCGATTGCTATTCAAATGAACTGAATTTTTATTCGATCTTCCGGATAATGGGATATGTTAGCGATTTACTTGAACTTATATAATTTTGCTAATATATTGTTACGAGTTGCGGGACACGAATTAAAATGCTGTTAGAATTATTATTATAGAATTGTTTGCACATTCTAATATAGCGTTCCGTAGAGATAATATGAGCTATTACCGACGCGAATATCAAGCACTTTCTTTACCGAGTATGTTGCGGCGGCGCTGGATTTAGCGTTAAGCGAACTATGTCAACTTTGCGGGAAAAGAAGTGTGGGACAATTTGGATGGGAATTCGAGAACGAGCACGCACTTACCTGGTTAATGGGAATGAAATGCGACTCCTCTTCTTCACTATCCACTTCACACACACTTTATTGTATTTTATGTTTATAGTATTTTACATTATATATGTATTAATTTTATATATTTTAATATTAATTTATTATATATCATAATTGCGGCGCGGAGCGGGTTATTTATAATATATTTGTGTATGCGGGGCTATTTATTTTGTGGTATTTTATGAAATTTTATTTATTTACAGAGCGGAGCGATTTATTTAATTTAATGATATGACAATGAGTGATTGAAGTGACGTGCAAAAAGGGGAACGCGCCGTCACATTTTAAGAAGAATTTAAATATTCGAAGAAAAGTATGAATAGGTCGAAAGGAGGTTTACATGGCGGTACCAGAGTATCTACTTCATCTATATGTTATAAAGTAACCTTAATACGTAAAAAATAAAACTTGCTCTTCCGTGGTTTGATTTCCAACTTTCAAAATTCCTTTTAGCATTTCTCTTTATAAAGTAACGAAAAGTATGCAAGGAGTAAAGACCAGCAATAGGTATACGTCTTTACAAAAAATGTTATCAAACATTTCCTAAATCTCAAAAATTGCTCTATGGAATTTACTCAAACCAATTTTAAAAAAGTAAGGATGCTTGTATACAGATACAAATGTGTTGAACTTGCTAATCCATCCCAAACAAATATGGAGGTATCTCGCAAAATGCTTTAAAAAAATCTATGCCCGCCCAGGGGAATGGACAGTAGACCCGTCACGCTTGTCCAAAAGGGCATGGCCGGTTTGACGCATCAGATGCAGGGTTCATCACGATCCTCACTTACCTTGCATATGGTAGTTTTAACAATATGCAAATTAGGTCAGAAAGTGATTTTGTCGGGCAAACCATTTTGGCGTTTCTACAAAAATTCGAATTGCGTGCTCTTTAAGTTTGGTACGCGAGTACGCTCTCCAGTATGCTACCACGACTTTTTACGTGTACAAGCTGACATTATCTTAATCTACCATTAGCTTTTGGAGTATGCTGGATAAAGACCAATAAATTATAGCGCTAGACAGTTCAATTCCCCGATATTTTTTTTCTACGGTGTAAATATTATTAACTGACTCGGGTTCCGAACAAATCCCGGCGAAATTGGCATTCGGCCATATTTTCTGATTCTAAGTGGCCGCAAGACAAATTTGATTTCAGATTTGTGCAAACTTATTACAATTCTGCAGGGGAATGCTTGAAAAATGTATCCTGATGCTATCGGCCTTGTACGCGCCATTCATCTATGAATCCGCTCTTCCCGATTCCTTATTTAAATTCTCCCCCTTACTCCTTTTCCGTTTACTATATATAGCATATTAAAAATAAAAATCGGTTTAGAAGACGGAGATAGTGTTACGAAGAAGTTGGTTACAATTTTCGTCAGTTTCTTTAATTCCTTGGAATCCACTCATCAGATTCTGACATGATGACAATGGGTACAATTCGGAAGTATAACTTTATAATAACCGTTCAATTAAAAGAAAACATTTCAAAATAGGTTCACAATTGACGTAGAAATCGAGTAACGAACATACAAAAAAAAACACAGACGAGTAGAGAAACTTCTTCCTTTTGAAGTCGCTTAAAAATTAGTCAGCATGTAAGGTTGCGTAGTGTATTGAAAGTTGTCACATCTGTTTTAAACCTCAGCAAACACAAAGACACCTACCTAGGCACAACGTGTTCACACAGCCACTACTTCGACAATAGTGACCGTGTCATAATAAATGTCACTATGAGAGACACTACTGCCAACATACAGACACTCAATGTATGCACAGAGTGTATGACGTAGTGTCGCAGTCTAACTGAGCATTTACAGCGAAACCGCATTATACTATAATCCTGCCAATTTACGCTGTCGGATTAATGTGATGTTTAGTCTTGATCTTGGATACGTTCCAACTTGGCAGCATATTCGGATACTTCGTTTGCATACTTTTTTTGAACATTAAGAACTTGTTTGCTTGAACATTTTTGGTCGACTTTGCAATATTTCGTTATGAGCTTACCAGCTTAGCAGTTTTATTAGGGCTTCATAGTCATTTTAACTAAAATAAAATCTTTGTTAAATCGTCAGGTCCGCCTGTCTTTCTTTTTCTCCCACACCCATTTTCCTTGTTAACTATTAGATGTATATATATACACCTATGTATGGATGAAAACCGGAATATATAATATGTACACCATTATATAATATTGTAAATCGCAAGAAAACAAAAAATAGAATCTGAAGTAGATACTAATCGAAATAATAACAATTTCTCAAACGTTTTAAATTATATACCATACTATGATGTGCCCGGGACTTTGTCCACGCTTGACTTAAATTCCCGGGGGATTCCCAGGACACAAATTACCTACCACAACATAAAAAAAGATAGCTTACATTTATCGCTTTAGTGAAAACTGTGCCGGAATAAGTTAATCTTTATGCACTCGACTCAACTACAAACCGCTCCCGGGAAAATTCCCGCGGGATTCCCGAGATAATAAATATCACATATTTCAATACACCAAATTTATATAAATACAAAAATCAAATTGGAATTCGACTTTTTTTTAATCTGGCCATTTTAAACCATTCCTAGAAAAAATCCCCGGAGATTTCTGGGATAAAAAGTAGCACAGAGTTTAAGTGACTTAATTTAATTATTATTTTCCTGAATTAATAATTTTTTTAAAAATTGATGTAATTTTAATACTAAATAGATAAGAATTATTAATTATAATAGGCACAACATTTTGCACGCCCTAGAGACAAAAACATGTGACCTAAAAAACATGGTGTATGTACATAAAAAAGATGGTGACAATCCTACCATCTTTTTTATGTACCATGTTTTTTCGTACTCACCATAATCAAATTGAAGATATTTTGAAGAAAGGTCAGATAAAAAGTAGTTTAAATAAGCGTGTATGTATGAGAAGATTAATGAAAGTTGATGAAGCGAAAAGTGTTTGTCAAGATCGTAACAAGTGGAGATCCATCGTCTCTGCCTACCCCAATGGGAAACAGGCGTGACAACATGTATGTTTTTTGCAATAAATGATGATTTAATTTGATTTGAAGAAATAGTTTTTGCGTGTATCCCGGACAAGCAGACAAGAAATCTAAAAAAATGCATCGTGTTCTTAATTGTTTACTATATAGGTAATATAGTTCTACTACTACTATTATTCTCGTGTTTTTTTAAATAGCTTTAACGTACAGCTATAGCATGTTTAGATTTTGATAAGATAACAAAACGCCAGACAGGTATTTAATGTACAAAGGGAACTTGGCGTATGTCAGTGCTTCATATAAAAGAATTGCAGACTTGAGGTCTATTAAAATAACATACAGGCCAGATTCGTGCCCTATCTACTAATTTATTAAAAGCTAAATTTATAAAATTAGAACTTGTAAAATAGATCTGGTCGACGAAATCGATTGATAAAACTTTCTAAATGTAGACAGACGCCCTACATGATAGAAACATGTCACCGTTATCTGTTGACTTTTGCAGCACCAGAGCCGACGCTAACACGTTGCTGGCTTTGAAGAAATTTTATAACAACCTCTTTGAATGACTCCACGTCGAGATGTTAAGGCAATCCTCATCATCCGCGGAAGTTGCTATTGTACTCGCAATATCAGACTAACGAAGAAATATATAACGAGACAACATGAACAAAAGAGTCAAGTGAAGCGAATGAAGCATTTCTTAAAAACTTGTGTCCGTAAACTTATGTATATAGTATACGCGTGATTTGAATCAGTGTGGTTAGTAATAACACCGGCCCACAAGTAAAATGGTCTGTTTTGTGACTAGACTCATATATTTTAATGCGCTGAATCTGAATCTGAGGTCAGGTTCTTCCATACACCCTCAAAAATTCAAAAAATACAGCATAAAATGTCAAAAAATTGCAATTTTGGTAGTTAAATTTTTTATGAATTATTGAGGACTTATGGGCCAGATGAGCTTGAGATTCAGAATCATCAGAACGAAATACATAAAAATCATACTTGATCCAGTTCCATCAAACTTTTTTAATCACCAAAACTAATTTTTTGGGGTTTTTACAATTTACTCAATTTTTTTAAGGGGATATGGAACAAACAGACTAAAGATTCGGAATTCGCGCATCGAACTATATAAAAACTGGTCTGGTCCAAAGTAGAGACCTCTTTGTTTGTGGGTCGCTGTAATTAGTAAATTCTGTTCCACTTTAACCTCTCGTAACGAACTACGGTGCGATCTGTTTTCTATTCCAAAATCAGCTTCCTTTAGCTGGCTACACCCTGGTCGCGTTTGGTCTATATATTTTTTTCTTTTGAACGCGTGATAAACATCCTAGACAGCCGTTGAACAGTAATAGTTCCTCGGAACATTCCCCGCTGTACAGACTGTTGATATACACAGAGCGATAATGTCTCGAAAAGAAGCGACTCTGAACCATCTCTCGTTATGAAATAGTTGACTATTGGATGGTCATTTGCTTGCATTATCATCGGTTGAATTTTGACATTACTTGTATGAACCTTATGTCAAATTTTAACCGATAGTAGGGAAAATGAATTGTCGGTAAGATATAGGAACCGGGCATGTACGAACTTTCTATGTTGTTTCATTCGTTTTGACGTCGTTCTAATAAAAAAAAATCTTCCCTCTGTCTCTATACGGGACGATCTCGGCCACTTGAAAACTATTGCATTTAAGAGAAAAAGTATACTTTGCCTATCTCCGGTCTCAAAAGTATCTAAATAACAGATTTGAGGGTAATTGCGAGAATTATAATCAGGGTGGTTTAAAAGTTTAACTGTACGTTTTCCATTAAACACAATAATCTCTCATTTTTTCACCATATCCCAATTAATTGGGGTTGGCACAATAAGTTTTATCCTTCCAAACTCCTCTATTTTGGCATACATACTCTCATGGCACTCTGCCAGGTGGTAGGGCATTTGCCCGACTGGATGGCTACCACCCCTGGTCTAGAGTATGTCGCCATAACAACCTTGTGTTGTGTTCCGGTATTAGTGACCAGGTTCCAGGCTCCCTAAAGAGAGCAGCAGCACATTCGTAGCACCTTTGGTGTTGCAAATGTCCATAGGCGATGGTAACCGCTGTCCATCAAGTGGGCCGTCTGCCTGTCTGCTGATCTCCTGCAATAAAAAAAAATACATTTTCCGTCACACCTCAAATCATCATGTCGTTCTTCACATAATCTATCCATCTTTTTCTTGGCCTACCTTTACTTTTGTACCCATCCATTTAGTAGTCAAACATTCATTCATTCATAATATAGTTCAATAATGCTAAGTACGTAAAAAATAAATAAACCGTAATATATAATTCAATGCTTAACAACTAATCTTGTTATACCCACGATATTTGAGGAGCCTTTGATCTTTGAATCATGATAATAATATGAATTTTTCTAGGTAAATACTTCATGAAATACGGTTAGAATAAATAAAATGGAATTTCTCGGAGTTTGAAAAAATAATGGAAAGTTTTGCTTAGGGCAATTCTAGTTGACATTTTTAATATTCTTTAGCCATTTGGACAAATTGACAACCTTCTTCTTAATATATACAATGTACTCTGTATAAAATTTAATTTTAATTCGTTTAATTCACACGATGCTCTAACAGAATAATGTGAATAGAAATAGTGTGGAAAGAAAAGAAATATTGTGCTGACCCCAAATAATTGTGTCAAAGAAAGAAAAGACAGAGATATAGAAGAAGAAGATTATACTATGGTAGATAGATCGATTCTATAATGAACCAGAAACATTCATCTAAATAATTCTAACTTAGAAACATTTGCTTTGTATAAGTTACCAAATTTATTTCAAGTATAAAAAACTATTCTAAACATTCGATTTACTGAGCCAAGGGAAAATCTAAATGTCATACGGCCACATAAATCTCGGGCCCCTATTATTAAAAAGGAATGGATTTGCTAACATTATTTTGTATAAAAAAGCCTTCCCAATATCCCAAGGCCGCCGTTCACGGAAACCAATGCAAATTAATTTATTTACTCCATTAAATTCAATTCGGTGAGAATAAATCGCCTTTTGGTTACTTTTGTGGCATTTCAATGGATTTCCAATTATTTAACGGTTTTAATCCGAGAACTTTGAATTGGATAAGGAAGCAATAAATACGTAAGCATACTTTAATTACTGACCAAGTAACCAGCAAGGATCTGAAGATTTAAAAGAGCCATTTTGTAGAAATGCATTGTGAACTAACGGTGCTCGCCACTTCGCGCGAGACTTGAATGGTATCGATTTATCGAACTATCCCACGGAAGCCAGGGGGCACAATTCTATTATTTCAATGTCTTGGCGTTGCGAAGATATTCAAACTAGATTATCATTATTTTTTATTGCAGGAGTTTAGCAGACAGGAAGATTATCCACTTGATGAAAAGCGGTTACCATCGCTTTTGGACATTTGCAACACCAATGGTGCTACAAATGCGCTGCTGGTCTCTTAAGAGAGATTGGAACCTGGTCACTCATGCCGGAACACAGCTGAAGGTTGTTATGGCGACATACTTTAGACAAGGGGTAGCTGTCCAGTCGGGCAAATGCCCTACCACATGGCTGTTGGTCGTTTTGTCGCCTCTTATAACAGGCCATCTGGCCGAAGGAAATTATATTCTTTCTCCGTTCCTAAACGGATAAAATTGCGATAATCCCATACAATATCATCTTGATATTGCCGAAATTAAACAACCAACATTAAACAATTATTTTGCGAGTTTTCGCTTTTAAATATTTATGCAGATACAATTGCGCGTCACGGGCACGCCATTGAAATTAATAGAATACCGAAATCCGGCAAATCTACGGTTAAGATGATAGTGTCCAGCGATTTTGACGAGATTGTAATAGCAGAGTTGGGATCCTAGAAATTTACCAGAATAAAACGTATCTGAAGTGTAGAACCAGTTCCATGCATTCACATCCGTTCAATAGTATGCTACGTGATGCTATAACAGACAGACAGACAGAAAAAATCTAAAATTTACATTTTCCGAAATGTGTTTGAATTAGCACCCCTGATTTCTTCTCTAATTTTTAAAGGATCTTGCTAGTCGGCCGTTAAGCTAAGTTACTAATTTACTTCGCCGGGACAAATCATGTCACGCAGGCCCACAATTTCCGAACTACCCACCAAATCTAAACCTGGGTCCCATTTTTCGCACTGTCGTTGAACGCCACGGGATCTAGAACAGAGATAGTGCACCGTGAATATTCGGCCCGTTACCGGAGGACTAGACACTTCGATTATTAAATTCATTTAACAACGAACTGAAAATCTCCAATAGATATTTAAATTATAATTAAGGAGCGTACTGCTTATAAATAAACACAATAGCGGTTCAAATAAGTTCACTTACTTACACTACAGTTACTTGTGGGTGACTTAATATGTACTTAAGTAAGCATAATTGTTTGAAAACCGGCGAGACTTGCGGCTGACGTATAAGATTGATAGAGCGAGTACGGATACATAATGCTGGAAATGAATAAGTAAGATTAATCAAGAAGTATTTAGTAAATTCTTCATAATACACTATTAATTACAATTTAATGGATTTTAAGCCCAGTATTTTATTGATAACCAAGAAAAGACAATAAGAGAGAACAACAAGACGAATAAGTTTGAAACTTTGAACTTTAAGCAACTTTGAAAAGATTCTACAAGTAAGCCTAATGATACACATGCGAAACGTTTGGCGGCAAGAAATTGGCTAAATAGGTACGCTCGCAATGTCTTTTAGAAAGAAGAAAGAAAATAATTTTATTTAGGACAAATTATAACACACACAGTATAATTACTTAAACAATTAAAACGAGAATAATATAATTTTGTCCCAAAAGGGGCATCAGACTCCGCATAATGCCGGCCGGTTAAAACCAGCGCTGATTTTCCGCTGTGCCCTTAAGGTATCGTCACGGTAGACATTACATCATTGTAATGCATAAAACTAGAATACTAAACTATATATATACATACATACATAGTACATACACTTTAGGTAGAAATAGGGGAACTCATTATCGGGAATAAATATAATAGTGTTAAATATATATTCTTAAAAATAACAAACAAAATTAAAATTTTGTTTGTTTTAACTTTTAAATCACCTAATACACATAAGCGGAATCACCGCCGCGTTACCCCGCGTACAGAGTATGGCCGATCCTTCAGTCGCCTAACTTTCCCCGCGGTACGTTTCATAGGTGTGTCGCCATACTTAGTCTCGACTAAAACTTAGAAAATTAAGAAATGTACTCGTAGACTCAAGTAATCTGTAAGATTTCATTTTGAAATAAATACTTTCATTTTCATGTTGAGATTATTTTGTTAATTTTCCTATCAAACTAATCAACAACTAATATGAAATTTATCAAGACCATTAATTTTGGATGGATGTAAAATAATTTATTTTAAATGAAAGAAAAAGAAACACTGGAGCTTCATCTAATTATGTACCATTTGAGAGTTTTTCAGAATTTTAATGGGCGATGATATTTTTTTTATCTTTTATAAATATTATATCAATTTTGCTAATTAAAATATTTCGACAATAATAAACTCACTAATACCGTTCGGGGTCACTCATGACAATTCACTCGGCGACTTCGACCAGACAAAACTTAATCCTGTCCAAAAATCTTATACGAATAAAGGAGAAGACCCTTCGGATAACGTTTCCAGATTAAAGGCCCTTGCCCCTGAAATATTAAACCCGCTTGGCTTAAGCCAAACACTTCCATACCAAAATATAATTCTTCGTCGACGAATTTCCTGAGCTTTGCCAAATTAATCTTCGTACAGATCGAGACAATGGGGGACTTAGCAACATAATACAGAATTCTTGCCGGCAAAATTTCGCGGCGCACAAAAGATTTGTAGCTAATAAATTGAACTGAGGTCCGGATGAATCCCTTTACAGTCCTCGGGAGTGCGGCTTCACTTCGAACTGTTTTTATGTGCCTTCCTGGATCACCTGCAGCGGTTTCGGGAGCTGGTTCGCCTAAATTGTATTTGTATTAAAGTCAGAAGGAATTTGGGTTAAAAGCTTTGTATTCGTGAATTTGAGGGTAAAATGTTGAATGGATAATGAAACATGTTTTCTCACTTTAAATTAATCATTGATAATGCTTAGATATTTTTTTTTGTAAGATGTGGCGACTATTGGAAAACGCGCCCAGAATACTTGTAGTATTTATTGCATTATGTAATAAATACTAGGGTGTTAGACAGGGTTGCGTAGCGTCGCCGTGGCTATTCAACCTTTTTATGAACAGTTGCTTGGATGGTTTGAAAGAAAGTGAAAGTGGTTTAAGAATGAATGGGTTACTCATCAAATGTCTACTCTACGCCGATGATCAGGTTATACTTGCATCGTCGGAAAAAGAGTTACAGGAGATGGTAACGATTATGGACGAATCTTTTAAGACTAAGGGTATGAAAATTAATGTAGAGAAGACGAAAGTTATGGTGTTTGAAAGAGATGAAAGTATGACAATGTGTAACGTACAGATAGGAAATGAAAGACTAAAGCAAGTTAAAGAATTTGTTTACCTAGGGTGCATGTTTACCAGAGACGGAAAGCATGAAAGTGATATTGAAAGGAGAGTAATGGCAGGAAATAAGGTGAATGGAGCGCTGAACTCTTTTATAAACAGCCAGAAAGTGTCTGTAAAGGCACGTCTGGCTGTACATCAAGGGGTATTAGTACCAACGCTAATGTACGGCAGTGAGAGTTGGGTGTGGCAGAAGAAGCATGAAAGTAGAATAAATGCAGTTGAAATGAGAGCTTTGAGAAGTATATGTAAGGTTAATGTAAGTGATATGATAAGAAACAGTGTGATAAGGGAGCGTTGTGAATTGAAAGAAGATGTAGTGACAAGAGTTGAAAAGGGAATGTTAAGGTGGTTTGGCCATGTAGAGAGAATGAATGATAGCAGAATCACAAAACAAGTATATGATAGCAATGTGACTGGAAGAGTCAGTGCCGGTAGACCAAGACGTACTCACCATGATCAAATTGAAGATATTTTGAAGAAAGGTCAGATAAAAAGTAGTTTAAATAAGCGTGTATGTATGAGAAGATTAATGAAAGTTGATGAAGCGAAAAGTGTTTGTCAAGATCGTAACAAGTGGAGATCCATTGTCTCTGCCTACCCCAATGGGAAACAGGCGTGACAATATGTATGTATGTATGTATGTATGTATGTATGTAATAAATTACTTCACACAAAGATTAAGGTAGCAAAAAATATTGAATTGTTGAGTGATTTTCAACAGGCTGGAATTTGAAATAAAATAGAAAATAAAATAGACCTACAGCAAATTGTAGCTCCAAGGATCTAATTAATGGATCTAAATTAAAAAAAAAAACGATCGTATTATAGTTATTTTGAGTAAACCATCGCCAATAAAATATCTGGCATGAGTTTCGCCATGTATTTCCACCATTTTTAAAGATAGATTGGCGGGTTCCACTGATCGGCTATCAAGGTACATAAACATCTTCGTGAACTTATGCCACACCACGTTTTTATCACAGAGAGTTTGACTTTCAACTATTTTAACTTTAATTCATTAATAAGATAGTTTTTACAAGAATATTATCCTGTTATATCCAAAGTGGCTACTGAACACAAAAACAATTTTCACGATGAAATTCTTGGAAATTTTTCTTGTATTCAGTGTAAGAAAAAGTGCTAATAACGCCTCCATTATAAGGACAAAGGGGGCAAGTCAACGACCCCCAAAGTAGGGTGGCACGTTTAAGTGATTATCACGTGAAAATAGAAGACTATTAATCATTTATTCATTAAACGGTCACAAAGCACTTAGTACAAATCAATGGAGCGAAATTCAATTCGGCTGTTGTTGTACAAAACTAGTTTTTGGTAATCCTATTTGATATCATTTAATCTTACCTTGTCTATATTATAGATTAAGAGCTGGCGAGTATTTTATGAAATGATAGATCCATCTTGGAATCAACATAATCTTGATTACAGCTCGCAGGACCGGCTTGATAGGTATGACACTACGCTTTCAAAGAATATCGGCGTGAAAGGTTAGCCTTAAGGATCTACATGGAGTCTGTTATTTCGATCAGCACATCTTCGAAGACATAAATTCACAGAATTAAATACGACAAATTGTTTCTTTCACAAGAATTATTTTTTATATTAGAATTGGATCATAATCATAACAATTTTTTGTGAAACATTCGTGTATTTTTTTGTAAAATTTGTATAATTCCGATTTTTCGTTTGTTAATTCTGTGAATTTATATCTTAAAAACTATGCTACTGCGTGAGCGTGATAGCAAGACCATTATGGTAGGCCTTTAAACTATTCGTGTTTGGTGCGAAAAGTGAGAGTTCCGATAGCCCACTTTCCTCTCCCTATTCCATTCTCCTTATCCCCGTATTTCAATCCCATATCTAACCCCCTATATCCTGATCCCACCTCCCATCCTTCTCTTTATCCCATTCTAAATACAGGCAACAGCTTTGTCTTCGCCCCTGGTGTTGTAAACGACTATAGACGACAGTGGCCTACTTTTCATTATCATCTCATCATCATCATCTGGTCATCTGCCTGTTTGTCACTTTGTAAGAAAAAAAATCCTTATTCAAAACCAGTTCAGTAATTTGTGGCCAGTGTTCGAAATTTAAATTAAAGAAAGATGTCACAGAAGTTATGACCCCAAAAAAATACGGTCCAGCTGATTTCGATAAAGAATCTTAAAATTTTGTATGGTTTAAATAAAAGTTGACTCAGTCTTGGGTCAACAATAGTGTATTTGTCACATATTATAATAAATTCTAAACTAGTACGCATATAAAAGAGCACGCGTCAAAATATCTTGTGGTCATCTTAAAGCCTTTCTACACGATACGATTTGATTGACAATCAGATTTGCCAGTGAAATCGGCTACAATCTAATTGTCCATCCACACGTACAAAAGAAGATTGCCAATTTTAGTTTTATCTTGTTACCTTTGCGAAACGAACTTCAAAAAATCATGATACCGCTAACGAAGCTTCGCTGGTCCTTCTGGTGTAGAATAATCTAGTAAATATGTAGTTTTGATCGTTATCATAATAGATATAGAAATGTTCCAGACGCTGGGACCTAAAGCACGAATCGTACATCTTATCATTGATCTATAAGTGCCAACAGGACAAAGTTCATCAATTTTACGGATTTCCGAATTTTGATGTTCGATTAAGCGTGAACAAACGACGCCTCGGCGAGCGAAAAGCTATAACAAAGCTTGTTGCCTTGAGTTACTTTCCTCCGGAATAGTTGGAGCTTAAATCTTCCATTCGGGGGAAATTATATTGCTTTTAAAAAGAACTTTAAGCTTGCCGATCTTATATCTTTCGGTGATAATACAAACGTTTCAACGGAAAATGTTATCGGAAATGTGGGTATGAGAATTTAAAGCGTTTATAAATTTGTTTCTGTTATGTTTGCTTTTAGGCAACCTGGCATACGGGTACACTTGATGGCAAGAAGTTATCGTTGCCCATAGACATCTGCAACACTAAGGGAGTTGATGCGTTACTTACCACGTTAAGACTTATATATCTGTTTACGCCCTTTTTGAAGACCGCGTGTTGTAGTGCTCTGAAAAGTCGCGGGAGAGAGTTCTTTTCATAGCTATAAACAATAAGAGTCTAAAGATTAATTTTGTCGTGTAAAATCTCAATCCTCGTTACATCCCCCGGAAATAAAGGTTTTGTCATGTAATGCAAAAAAGTCATGTTATTCAAATAACACCAGGAGCAAGACGAGTTCAAAAGAAAACATGAGGTGAAATTTGCTTTTGTCTGTAGAATAAAGGTACAACGCAAAGGGCGAGAATCGACTGATTCCTACATTCAACAAATTGAGTGGTATTAGGGCTGTCGTATTTAATATTTGGTAAATGTAAGTTATTTTTCCCGAACTTTTAACAAGATATGTAATGAGACGATAAGTAAAAATTGTATCAGCTAAGCTTTGAATAGTCCATTCTTTATAAATAATTATTGAATAGTATGTGATAATATTTGCATCTATAAATATGGCTTGATAATTAATTTTAAAAAGCATTCAAACTTACTCTAGCTGAATATGAATAAGACCGTAAGTATGTGTCCAAGGCGGCTTTGCCCATCGGTTATCTTGATGTGCAGGTTTCATTATGATGTTTTTCCTTCACGGTTGTTAGCACATGGTAGTCATGACAATATATATATTAGGTTAGGAAAGAATACAATTTCCTGCGGCCGCGCGGCCTGTGAGGGCCCGACTGGACTACTACCACCCCTGGTCTAAAGTATGTCGCCATAACAACCTTGAGTTGTGTTCTGGCATTAGTGATCAGGTTCCAGTTTCCCTTAAGAGAGCGGCAGCGCATTTGTAGCACCTTTGGTGTTGCAAATGTCCATAGGCGATTGTAACCGCTTTCCTTCAAGTGGGCCTTCTACCTGTCTGCTGAATTCCTGCCTTCAGAATTTGGGACGCATGCGCTAGCCATGACGCTACCACGGTATTATCATAAAGTTTTAATGATTATTTTATTTTAACCATCGGTTAAATGTCTATGCACACTAGCCTTAGACGTTCATGTAGATAATTATTTCTGGACAAACAAAAAGTTAAATTTGTTTATATGTGATAGATACGAGAAATACGTTTCCTTGGAATTGGTATGTAGAGTTTTTTTTAGAGTTTTGCCTATTGGTGACAACCCTATGCCATACCCTATCGTCACGTAATGCGGTGGAGGGGCCTTATAAATCCAGCTGAGAACGCTCCACGAGCTGCCACTTATCACTCTGGTATTATAAATACGAGCTATTTACACGTATCCAAGGTGAACTATGTAACACCCCTACTACATGTATTGACACGAAGTTCATGTAAGCAACACGTTACAAGAATTTTGTAGTGAAACGGTACCTACTACTTTTTACGTGGTCTGCTCACAATTTAAACTTTAGCTCAACAAACTACGGAAGCTATATTTTTATGACAAAAATTATACTCTTCGAATTCGAATTGGATGAGATTACCAATGTTTGAAGTCAGTGCCAAGTGAAACACATTTCCTATGTAAATTACCACAACGAAATATTAGTAATTTTTATTTTTTATTTCGCACAGACTATTTTCATTATGTTGCAGAAATTATTTATTTCTTGCTTTTTGCTTATACTTGAAGTCGGTTTATTTTTTAGCCGGCTTCAAGAAACGGGGAAGACCAATTCGAAGATATTTTTTTAATAGAATTTTTTATAACAATCAAGTGTCAATGTATATTTAAATAAACAATTCCTAGTATAAGTTTAAACTTTAGAATAGAATAGAATATACTTTATGGTACCAAAATGCTAAATAAAATCAAGAATATATACAAGTACAATCGGCTGTCTTATCTCCCGTGGCGATTTCTTTCAGACGACCTTTGGGTGGAGTATAAGAAGGACAACAAAAGTCTGCAGTTGCTAAACCAGCACTCGTACAATCATTTAGTTTATTAATTAATAAATAGTAATATATATGATAATATATCTACATAATTAAATCTACATATCTATCTAATATATAAAATTCTCGTGTCACAGTTTTCGTTGCCATACTCCTCCGAAACGGCTTGACCGATTTTGATGAAATTTTTTGTGCTTATTCGGTATCTATGAGAATCGGCCAACATCTATTTTTCATCCCCCTAAATGTTAGGGGTAGTCCACCCCTAATTTTTTTTTTTTTACCGGTCAGGACGTCGTCTGCCGGGACAGCTAGTTATATTATATACATACAAAAGTTTAATTTAAATGCTCTTTAAATGAATCGTTATTTAAGGAGTGCACATATAAGGTGAGAACAGAACAGAATAGAATAAAGAACACGCCATAAGTCTTCCTTCATTGTTAGCACGTGACGTTTTTAAGAATTACTTGAAAAACCAAACTTGCATCTTCGTGAAACTCGAACTTAGGCTATTTGAATGCAAGCATGGCGCTTCCTAAGTGGTGCAAACTCCAGTTGGCGTCAACTTTTAATGCATCACACTGTCCTGCGAGAGTTTTAGTGGGTTTTTAAGAAGTTATGTGTACATTTAGGGTGTCGTGGCCATTTTGGCGGAAATACAAGCCTTATAAAATCGTCATTTTCATCCGTCCGTCTGTCTACCAATGCTTAAAAACCATGTTTTTTAAAATATAAAGCTAGCAGATTGGCACAAGACCCAGTTCATGGAAAGTGGTTAGCGTTGATTATAGACGTTTGCAACGACAATGGCGAAACCAACGCGTTGTCAGGCAGGATGGAATAAAGAAAATAGAAGAAGAGAATGCGATATAAGGATTAAACTGAAGGAATGAGATAAAGAAGATGGGATATGGGATTGGAATAGGCGTGGTTGAGCCAAGGATCACCTCCTTATAAATTCTTCTTCCCTTCTTCTTTGAATAAACTTGCAAATGAAGAATTCGCAAGACACACATTCAACTTCTGTCTGTCAGTGCTGTCACTGCAATATATAGTGAAATGATAGTTGAAACACAATCTAAAAGAAAACCATTTTAATTTAACTTAAATAACGTTAATTCTCCTAAGCAAATCCTAGTGAGTGAGTGAACCCCCGGGGGGACGAGTGCAGTGTGGCGGTGGACTGGTGGCGAGGGAAGTCACTCTTTCCTTGCTCCTTGCTTCTTATTCCACGTCCCTTTGCCTTCTCCCGGCCATCGCATCGCACCCGTAAGGGAGATAAAATAGATAAAAATTGGAGAGACAGAGCGGGAGAAAGTGGGCATCGGAATTCTCACTGATCCCACGCTGATATTTTGTGAAAGTGTGGTATCACACTTATTGAGTCGGCCCTGAAAGCTGTAATTCAGATAGTAATGCAAATTCAAATTCAAAAGTTTTTATTTAAAGTAAGTTCCACTGGAGAACACTTTTTGAAAGTCATACATATGAGTATAAGTTAAAATTAAAATTCATTTCATATTCTATGCACACCGCTTCGCAACATGTTATTGCTGTTAAAAAGAAGGAGCGGCAATAAACTTCCCAGCAACACGTCTAGATAAAAATTGATGACACCTTTTTTACAAAGAACATAGATTTAGTCAAGTGAACATCTACTAGGATCACTCCGCTTATTAATATTTAATCAGAACACTTGACTGAATTGTTTTTCTTTTCCTCTGACCTTAATTATGAAAAACAATAATTTTGGGGCCTATGCAGGAGCAGGCCTTGATAGCCCTCTTTGTCTCACATCCGTACTTCCACTAATAGTTCATCTGAATATCCCGGTATTTTTTGTTCTCATTTTTTACAATAGTCCTACCTCCACTAACTGGGGCTTGTCCTTGGAAACGGTTTTAGATGATGTAGACAGGGATAATCGCCGCTCAGTATTACGCCAGCTTGACATTATATTTGTCCAGGGGCGTGTTGGCGTTCCCATGGCCCCACGCAAGCCCTCCAAAAGTCCGGTCCATTTTTATGACCCGTGGTCTTGAGAAACAAACAAGTACAATAAATAAGGTTGAGTAAATTAATTTTATAAGTATCATAATATATTGTAACATATAAATAAACTAATGAGATTTTGAGCCACGATCGAATATGTTTTTATATATATACTAGCTGTCCCAGCGGACGTCGTCCTGCCCGGAAAAGCTTCAATCGACATGCCGACAGCAGCGCCACCTACCGGGTCCAATTGTGAACCAACTCAAAAACCTTCTTTGGCTCATGCACAACAACTTTGCTAAAGACCATCACATGACCAAATGTATAGTTTACGATTCTATAAAGGACACACAGACAAACATTCATTTTTATGTAAGAGAAGAAGAAAATGAATCTAAGCACTTTGGAAAACTCTTAAAGTATAACCCTTACAAAAATAGATCGTAGTTCTGTAGAGAGATATAATCAGTATACACAAAAATTGGTACTAAACATATCCTATAAAAGAAAATGTACATTAGTAATGTACTGGGATTTTGGGAGTTCAAGGCAGGAGTTTGGCATCTCTTTGACTTTAATGTGATTTCTGACCTTTTAGTATTGATGCCATTACGCCTGTTTAGGATGCCTATCACGTACCAAAAAGCTAACTGTGTACCTGGAAATACCTCTGATATTCACAAAAGTGCTGTAACAATAAAATTTCATTTGCTATTTATAAGCGATATCTCTTAAAGCGTATTTACGTATGACTTGATTTGAGGCCACGAGACAGCGGTGTTTTAGAAAATATTATTAAGAAAGCTAAAAGTCACGTTCGCTTTTATTGCTATTGTGTACTACCTTTATTTTCCCATTTGTATACGTTACCTAAAACCTGATCTACATTATTAAACAAATACAAAAGTTTTTCAATTGGATGACCTCTGTGATTGAGTGAGCTAGGTCTTTGCTGGCCTAGCTCACTGGTACGCAGAAGCTCGATTCGATATTCGATTCCTGGCTTAGTAAATTTTGTAAACAAAGTATTTGTTAGTTATTATCTGAGAATCTAGAATGGCCCCAAAGCGGTCCATTATACCCCTCTGACTCATCTATCACCCACTTATTTTAAATTCTGATTGCCTGTACCAAAAATAAATGTTAGGCTGAGTGAGCATAAAGTAGATTTTTACACGACAGGTGAATGTGAGCTATTTGGACGTAAGATCGTTTGGCGTACGGGCGGAGCGAGGGCGCAAATAGTTCGAGTGCCTAAATAGGCCTTTCACCCGAGATCGAACACTCTGCTTTTCATTTCGAATATGAAGAAAGTAAATAAAAATTAATTGAATAAACAAACTGCTTCTCTAAGAAAATCAGAAATCAAATCCTAAATCTGATGAACAATTAATATGTTATCATATGAAACGTTAAATAAATTTATTTGTATGTGTTTTTCTGTGACATTTTACCAGCCAGTAGTAAATGGCTGGTAAAAATTGATTATAATAAATATTTAGCTTAAATTTATGTAATAATTGGTAATCATTTACTGAAAGTAATTTATAACTATGAAATTATATTACAAATTTGTTGATTATTTTATTCTTACGATTTTTGTCGCGATTTAACAGTGGCTATAAGAAAGTTGAGACATGAGTCGCATGTATTATCTATAGTTAGCTTTGTTTTTTAAATGATATATTATTTCCCACAGGCGAAAAGTACTGTTTTCATCCCTGTAATCAGGCATCTCCAAGTGACTTTCAGAATATGAAAAATTAAAATGAAATGAAAAGTTTTTCATTCAGTTTTCTTGCTGTATGTATGCTTACTGTATAAGATCTTTTTGCTCAACCTAACTGGCTGGCCGCACAGTGCATATGAGGACTTAAAAAGGATCACACCAACTTTCGTCTTAAATGAGACCAATAAATACGCTTGCTTGGGCCCAGATGGTAAAAAGATCAGTGATTTTAAAATTTGTGTTTATAATGTCGATACTATTTATAAT
The DNA here is from genome assembly GCA_012273795.1 of Dendrolimus punctatus. Classification (NCBI taxonomy): domain Eukaryota; kingdom Metazoa; phylum Arthropoda; class Insecta; order Lepidoptera; family Lasiocampidae; genus Dendrolimus; species Dendrolimus punctatus. The sequence goes on from CM022542.1 coordinate 3,868,763, forward strand.
AGTAGTGGCTTTAGTTATTTTGAATGAATTAATCATGTCGTCTACGTGTTTGGATATTGTTAATTGTTGAAATTCATTCACATAAATAGATTATTATGATAATCGGCAACTTATTTTATTTGTGACCTTATTTTTAAGATTTATCGTCTTGTAAATAGAATTTCACGCTGATATTTTCAATTTTGTAATAGAAAGATGTAACGATTTTTTTGGGCTGTTTCTCAACTCATTACATTGCTTTGGTCGAAAAGTCTCTATCACCTTTTTGTGTATTCGTATACCAGTATAATTTCTATGCCCGAAAGAGTTCATTAAATATAAATATATGGATAACAAACCCCCCTGAGTTATAAAGCTCGTTTGAAATATAGTTGCTTTTATATAGTAACAGCCCATTAATGTTACACTGCTGGGCTCGGGCCTCCCGCTATATGGCAATGGAAAGTCCAAGGCGGCTTGGTAGGTTTGACGCATCGGTTATCTCGATGCTGCATACATCACGATATTTTCCTTCACAGTTCTTAGCAAGTGGTTATTGTAACAATATACACATTAGGTCAGAAAAATGGCTAAGTGGTGCGTGGGTAGTCAGGATCGAACCCGCGCCATTTGAGTTTGGGACGCGTGCGCTAGCCATTACGCTACCACGACTATAGAACTAAGCAAATATTGTTGTTTACATGTAATTATTTATGTAAAAATACAAAAGTTACATGAAAACAAATATTACAGTACAGTCGCTGACATGTATGTCATAACTGTCACAAAACGTCAAATTTACGACAAAGTTAAATTATGATTAAAATAATTATTATACGAACAGTTTTAGACTTTATTGCAGAAGCCTCAAGGCTCAGCTTATCGATTAATTAACTTGCGTTACTGAAAACTGAATTGTGCAGAACGAAATGCTACGTAGGATAACCAAGTTAGAATTCATAACAAGTTTTAGTATTGCTCTTGAACTATGAATAGAATAAAAATGTACTGATGTCGGTGATATTAATAATAACTATCCCTACATGTACAGAATTATGTATCTGTGATTTCAAACTAAATATACGAAAACTAATTTATAATAAAAGACCCCTTTTAAAAATTATGTCTTATTCAGACACAATACACTTATTCCGGTTCTGGCTCCAACACCTTTGGCCTTTTGGATAATTGCCATCGACAAAACCACGACATTCACAACACACGTAAACGTCACATGAACAGTGACAGATAAAATGTCACTTTTACGAACTTCAAGTCACTTCATTCTATACGTTCAAAATTTATCAGCGTAACAATTTTATTATAAAAACGAATTAATAGGAAAAAACTTCTCATTTTTGGATATCCTCCGTTCCTGCGTCCACAATTAGTCTCTGTGAAAGTCTGACCAAAAATTTCGGCTGCGACTTAACAATCCGGTACACACATTTTAAGTAGTGGGTGGGCAAAGTGGGTAGGGGAGAGGTATACTTACCCCCACTACAACTCCTAAGGTCAGGAGGTTTTAATTTTTTTAAATTTATAAACATAACCTCACTTATTTTTGTTGTAAAATTGTCACTTTTGATAATAACAAAGCGTGATTTGATTCATGACTGTACTCAGGAATTGTTTATGAATGTTCTCACGAATTACACATAACCACCAGAACTTTTAGTAAAACTAAAACTGTTTTTAATGTAGAAATAATGGCGCGGCACAGCGGCCGGCGAATGCTAGGACCGATTTGTAACCATTTACTATTATTTTATACACACTAACGTTCGGTTAGGTTAGGTTATTTGCAGACCAAAGCTAGAACCGACTGGTTACCATTTACTATTTATTTTAAACTCACAAACAGTACGAAGCCTTAAAAGTATCATAAAACATTTGTTTTATTTATCAATTTAGTGGACGACTAGCAAGTTTTTTAATATCACAATAAATCAATATATTAATCATATCAATTTTTAAGTACAATGCAGAACAGTTTTTTCTTTAATATTGGTTAAATATAAATAAATGCGATTACTTAAAAAATCGTCTTTATTGGTCGCCATTTTGAATGGTTACTCTTGTGATGTATTTGAATGTGCTCTATTGTGTTTTTCTTCACTTTTATCCACTTAAGCTAGTTTTTGGTTATTTTTATGTTGATTACTGGCTTTTTTCGGACTTTGGAAACATTTTTCAAATTTGGACTTATGATAGAAGTGCAATATTAGTGAAAAAATAAGTGAGGTTATGTTTATTAATAACAAAGAACTCATTGCCGGAGTCTGTCTTTCCCGATACATATAACCTGGGTGTCTTCAAGTCCCGTGTGAATAGGTACCTTCTAGGTAAGCGTGCTACATCGTAGACCACATCTTTGCTCCACATAGGGCAAGATTGTGGTCAAACGCGAACCTATACTAGAATAAAAAAAAAAAAAAAAAAAAAAAATCAAGGTCTCCTGACCTCAGGGGTTGTAGTAAAGGTAAGTGTGCCTCTCCCCCTCCCCGTTTCATCACCCCACTTCTTAAAATTCGTGTACCGGAAAGCTATACATTTACCAAAATTTCAATGATGAGGATTTAAGGATTCTTTTTCTCCCAAAGCCCGCGAAGGCCATCGGATACCACAGACTGGACAATGAGAGCCGTTGAGTGACCTCCGTTAGGAAGGCTCCAATGGCTCCAAACCCCGCCACTGACGGGTACAGTTGTCCGTCGAGTAGACGCCGGGCGAAAAGGTTTTCCTTGAGGCCTCAAATGGTCAAGAGAAGATCACCGAAAAAATGACATAGAAGACATATAGTTAGAGAGCCAGCTTAAATCTGACAACACATTCTTTACGGTATCTGAAATTTCGTCCAGTGAGACTTCTATACCCAGTAAACAAGCAATGGGTACTAGCTAAGCCCGGCCGCGGTAGGTTTGGGGTCCCTCAGGTGAGTCAGGTATGAAAATTAAGTAAATTTTTAAAGTATTTTACGGCGTCTGCCGTTTTAATATGTCATAATATACCTCTAGAAAAATTGAAAAATAAATATGGCTGCTGATTTTGAAGGTTGCAACATCCTGGCAGCCACTTTTCAAAATTCGGAAAAAAAATAAAGTATTTTACGGCGTCAGCCATTTTAATATATTATTTATTGAACTATTTTAAGCTAATATTAAAAATGGCTGACATTTTTTCCGGTTGTAACTATCCGGTTTACAGCAAAACATTACCTGTAGTCCGTGCATATGTATGTCCACAGTTGTAATTTTCACATGTAAAATGATTGCAGATTTATAAATCTCGACTTTAATACAATAATGCAATCAACTAACCGAATATCGTCCAGAATATTCATGCAATGTACAAGGAACTCGAATCTAGAAGGTATTTTAATCCGAAGTAACTTCCATTTATCTCGTTGTTCACTGACCGCACGAAATGCAAAACACCCGGCGAATAAGTGAAGGAAATCAAGCCGGAAAAGGGATACTGTCTCGTGCTTCGATAAGCATAAAAGATGCCTTAAGCTATGACTTACTGTACTTCACATATTTTTATGAAACCAAGCTTAATTCTTAACTCAATATAATATTAGATTAATGTGCTATTGCAAAGAGTTGAAATTCAAAAGCTTTTATTATAATCAAGGATCACTGGAGAACATTTTTTAAAGGTCATATTATAACATCCGTGTCATCTGTGTAGGTTTATGAATAGATATTCTTTAGTTGTCTCTATAACTTTAATTTGTGAGACTACAGCTGTTAGCCCCCTAAAATAAAATAAAATAAAAATTAAGTCCACTTCATATTGTATGTAAACTGCTTCGCAACTTTTTATTGTTGTGAAAAGGGAAAGCGTTACCTCCTCCCCTTCTGATCACTGAACAGAACACGAACCGAGGTAAATATAATAAGATTAAATAAGTATACTTATAAATACTAAAATATATTGAAACAAAGAAAAAAACGACAACAATTGGCTGTTTTAATAAGAAGAGAGAATATAAGACTGCAAGAAACTTACCAAAAACTCTTAAATATTTGTCTATCTCATAGTTAGATTATTGGGTAAATAAATGTCGAGTTGTAATCGATAATTCGTTATGATTTTTTTATTTGTATCGACTAACCTGCCAAATGTATTAAATATAGCAACACTGTATCGCTGTATCGAGAATAATAGTGACTACGAGGTGGCAAAGCGTCAAGGGAATGTTGTTTACAATCGTCATGGAAGTAATACGCACTGAACAAATAAAGTTAATTAGCTAATACACTTATTAATGTTCCGAGGCAATATTAAGAAAAACACGTCCGACTATTTCCGTCTATGAAACAGTCATTTTCCTTGGCAACTGGGTGTATTAATCAAATTTGAGAAGAATGTGTAGTCTATTAGGCGCTACGAAGTTATGGAATGAAACAACGTTAAAAAAAATGTGTGCTGGGACGCAGAAGTGTAACTTCAACGGACAACTGGAAAAACGAATGGCAACGGTAAGTGGCAAAATGAATCGCAACAAAATTCTAACTTGAAGTGTTACGCGCAGATTATTAATGTACTTGTCCAATTTGAATATTACACGGTTCATTTATGTCTTTCAATTTGTATCATTGAACGAAAGTGTTGAAATATGAATAGTTGTGAACGCAACCCCGAGACGTCTAAAATCGAATGACATATGTGACTTCGATCTATGTTCACTGTACTACTCCGTCTTCTATACTTTTCTACGAAAAAATGCAGTATATAGCTGTCGCGTATTTTATATCTAGGCTATATTTAGTTAATTATAATATTGAAATAAAGTTATTAGAAAATCAACTTAGTGAGTGAAATGTCCCAATATTGTTACGAGGTACACAGGGCTTGAATTAAAAAATGCCGTTGGAACTACTTTAGAATTTCTTAGAACTGTACAAACACGTATAAAACAGGTACAAATATAACTGGGCACAGCCAGTACAAAACTGCACGATTCAATAACACGCGCAAAATCCGTCACTATGTCGCTTGTCGAATGTAAGTCTTACTCGTATCGTATTCCTCGATCGACTGCCCCACCCCTCCGTTGGGGCATTGTTTTATACTAAACTGTACAATACAACAAAGAGCCGCATTCATTAAGTTAGTTCACACACCTGGCAAGCTTCGACGCAATGCAATAACAACAAGGGTTAGTTCGACACTAATGACAGCCATAAAACAAGTACGATAACAATAGGATGTTTTTATTAATTGCAAATTTTAAACACGAAGTAAACAAAAGAACCCCGAATGCAGGAAAGGTAATAAACTGCGTTTTACGACAGGCAGGTGAGCACATTTCTTTGACGGCATGTAACAGTATAATACGTAGAGGTAGCTCTACGTATTATATTAGCTTCCAAACTCGCTAAAATTTTGCAAATTTTAAAACATGTTAATATGTATATATTTAGACATTAAATTAAAACAAAGGATTATTTATTAAACGGGCTAATTACCTTTGACTTCATATGCAAATTTATCGAGGAAAATATTATCGTAACATGTATTCATGGTCACCGGACGGGTTACTACAATATTATGTTAACTTTGAGGAATTTATGTGACAGCCGTAGTAACGGGTGGTGTTACGAATTAATTACTGCGCTCAACGGTTGCGGTTAATTAACCAGGTAATGGGCCCAGCGAGGCTGCTGAGGACATACGAAGAACATGCCAGAATATTCGCACGCTCGATCCAAGATAAATCGGCCTTAGGTTGGATTAAGGCGGGATGAATATTTCATAATACACTTGATACTATGTTAGGTACATAGTAATACCGCTTATAAATAGGTTATCTACTTAGGTTGGTGTGCAAAGACAATTAACCTATGTTTAAGTTAGTAATCATTAAAAATATATGTCTAAATAGTCGTTAAAAATGCACAGCAGCCTGAAGCTATTAACAGTTAGAAAAAATATTATCTCCCTAATTTTCAATTCCAGTGTGATTGGAATGATACTGCGCAAAAAATCGCAAAAATCATGTATCTTTTTTTATAGCGCAGGGGGGAATGTCTTTGGACACCATCCTCGGGTCCTTCGGGGGAAGGGCCAAATTCAGCACAGAAGCATGCATCGAGGATGTGTGGGACTCTCAGCGACCGGTTCTCCATGGTAGCTTCAAACAGCAGTCCCAAGAAACCGATCGCTTTAACGCGTCACGGGATTTAGAACAGAGTTACTGCACCGTGGTGTCCCCACGTTCGGCAATACTGGGCCACCCCGGAAAAACCATGTACCAAGTGACGTTGCTGTCATACTGGTTGTTACAGTGTTGCCATTTGTAATACATGTAGTAGAATAATACATACAAATTGATTAAACACGAATAGTGAATTACAACAACTTGACTAATATTAATAACAATAAATAATATATTATGGACTAAAACAGGATTGTTGTTATTATTATTTTCTTTTAGATAATTTAAAATATTTCTCTGCATACCGCAAAAAAATCAGAACTATGGATCTGTATCAATAAATAGAATGGAAGTATTGGTCGGTATTTACCAAAATTTAAATGCAAGTGTCAAATTAAAAATGAACCCTTTTACGAGCTTTTATTTAACTTACAATGGTTCTATGTATTTAAGTGAATTCGGGTGGAATCTTGCAAATTAAATGTGACTAACTTTCCGGTTTCCGATTGAACTGAAATTTTGCACGCATATGTATATCGCGTGACAATGCAATAATATGGTACCATGGAGCTGATCTGATGACGGAGTCGGAAGGGGGCCATAGGAACTCCTATACCAAACAAGATAGACCCGTCGTGTTTGGGCTCGTTTTACTTGACTTGGCTGGCACTCTGCTACCACATGATATCCAGGATCTCAAAAGCTTGTATTTAAAAACCTTTTTAAAAGCCTATTGTCTCTCAGTCTGAAAGTTAGTCTCGAAAGACTCCGAAACTCTTCAACAGGAATAAAAATGTATTTTATCTCGCAAGGTGTAGAAGTTAAGTACTAATCCTTGCAGCAACGGAGAAAAAATGCAATTTCTTGCAGCTAGGCAGCCGCAAGATTGTAAGACAAGGGACACGTCTGGTCTAGAGTATGCTGCCATAGCAACCTTGAGTTGTATTCCGGCATCAGAGTCCAGGTTCCAATCTCCCTTTAGAGAGAGACAGCATATTGATAACACTCTGGTGTTACAAATGTCCGTAGGTGATGGTAAGCGCTTTCCATCAGATGGGTCATTTGCCTGTCTGCAGTAAACCTACATATGTCCCATGCGAATGAAGTGGAAATTTTATAATAAATCTTTTATAAATAAAAATATTCATAAACACATTTATTATGTTTTTATAAACAATGAAGAAAACACTTCAAAGTAAACATTTTTAGTGAAAATCAGGGTAAATCTTCTACTAGGTAAAATTATAAATGAAGCAAACCATCTTCAAGTGGAAGAAGGTATTTACCCCCACTGAGGGTCTTTAATAAGCTTACGTTGATACGAGGTATATGTTTAGATTAATACTAAGAAAGGGATATTCACGACAACATTGCGCCCTTTACGTAAAGTATTTAAAATTCTTACAAAGTATATGAATTCCATTATTTTTAGGTTTCGATAAAAAATATAAAAAGAACTAGGAAATCTTTGAGTAGAGCCCATGCGGAGTAGGCGGTTGCCATTTCCCTTGGGTCTGACTATAAATGAATGGGAGGAACATAAGTTTTAGTGGATATTTCACCAATTCCCTATTCTAGTAACTTATCTTCACCATGGCAGGACCGTGTCGGCGATTCCTCACTTACCCTCACCTTGATCCCAAAAAAGGACTCCTCGCTAATAAAAGCAGGATCACTCCCGTAATAGCCTAAATAATAATGGATTACTTCTGAAAACTGTTGATATAATAAAATCTAAACATGCCGTGTTTGTATATCGAAAATATAAAAAAAGACTGTTATAGACTAAATAGATAACTAATAGACTATAGATGACTAATAGACTAAATAAACGATGGAGAACACGATCCATTTTTTTCTAGATTCTTGTCTGTTTGTTCGAGATTTACGTAAAAACGACGTTATACGGTCTATTTGAAAGCGTTTTTCGCTGATCGACAGTTATTTCTAAGACTTAAACTCTGCGCTACTTTCTCCTTGAAATCCCGGAATTTTGGAAATTATATAAAATTGCCAGATTATAAAAAAATCCAATGCGATTTATTCACTATTCTTTTCTAAAAGCTAGGGTACTTTGTGTGGCGTGAATTTCAAGCCAAGCGTGGATGAAATCGCGGGCATATCCTAGTAGTAAATATAACATGTATAGTTAATATAGGCTGAACAAACTTCACAGAAAGAACACTGCCTTTGTAGACCGTGCGCGCATTACGAATAATTCCGTGAGATTTTTTCCCCTAAAATTTATAATATATGGGGCTGCAAGAACCGCGCACATTATGGAAATAATTCTGTACCTGGCTGAAATTTTGTGACTTCTCGGAGATTATAAAGAGATCTAAACATTACTATAGCTTACTTTCCTGATTATTTAAAAAAATCCAATTAACATTGTTTCATGTCTCAGCAATAAATGCAATGCAATGATGGTTTTAAGAAGGAGTACTGTACTATGCCGTGCTATGCTGTACTCTGCTATGTAACCTTCCCCGCTATTTTGTATTATATCGCTAGATTCCCAGCGTGTGACTGTGACTTAATTCGTTTAATATTAGACTAGCGTGGCATGTCACTCTGTAAAGGCTCGAGCCTAACGGTGGAATATGCTGATGTGTGAATGTACTTACTGAGGAGTAAGTAGCTCTAAATTACGTATGCAGAATTTTAATTAGGTATTTTTGGGTTAAAGAGCTTTATTTCTCATAAAATATTTTTTACAATTCACTTAAACTATCAGAACATTTAAAGTTGTTGAAAAATTGCAGTGCCATCTATTTTACTAATCCGTTTATGCCATGGAAACGACATTATTTACCGAAGTGGAAAGTACCGTAAGTGTTAACTTGGGTTATAAGCTAACACTGTGTCGAGTAGTATTCATATATGTTCAGTAGTTTCACATGATGCTCTAACAGACAGATAGACAAATATTCTAAATTTTGCATTTTCGGAATCTCCTGGTCTGAATCATTTCCACATGATTATTTTCCCATCTTTAAACGCAATTACAAACTCGAACCATTTACAGATTTACTGTAGTATGGGAGATTGAAATACTAAAGACGTGTTCTACATTTCTGCAGCACCAAAACTTATTATATTTCATTGCGAAGTTCTCGTGAAATACAATTTACATACGCCCGGCATTCATATGTAAGTTTTGCTCGAGTAAGCCTTCAAGGCTAAGTTAGCACTATTGTTTATCAACATCGAACTGTTTTCACAACTGGGTCCTATAATAATCATAAGCTTTTATAAACGGATATGAATTTAATACTCGATACTTAACAGACAGCCTTCGTTTAAAATAACATGTTCACGTTTTCATTACGTAAATTTGGATATTTAAGCATGACTGACATACATGTTAAATGTCCAAAGATATTAAGGATGCAACCCTAAAACGTCTAGTGACCGAATATATCCATATCGAATTTAATATTGTATCCCATATCCCTGTCAAAAGAGCCGATGGACAGACGTCTGCCTTTGTTAATACTAGTATAATTTAAATCAAACTTATAATCTATTATTTATTATTTTCGTTTCCCGTTGTTTATATAACTTTTATAGCCTCAACTAAATACTATTTTATAAACATATGAAATAAATAGCTATAGTAATTATATTTGAAACATTTGTAATGCTTATTTTTTTTATTCCTTTTTGATTTTGAGTATCAGAAGTGCCAAGTCACTTACATCTTTTAATAAACTTTAAACGTAATTTATGTATGTCTATGTAACCCGATGTACATATATTTGTATACAAATATGTATGTGTATTTATTTATTTTTTACTTACTTTTAATATATTAATTAATATTTAACGGAGAAAGAATACAATTTCCTGCGGCCCGGCGGCCTGTCGTAAGAGGCGACAAAACAACCCACAGCCAGGTGGTAGGGCATTTGCCCGACTGGATGGCTACCACCCCTGGTCTAGAGTATGTCGCCATAACAACCTTGAGTTGTGTTCCGGCATTAGTGACCAGGTTCCAGGCTCCCTAAAGAGAGCAGGCAGCGCATTCGTAGCACCGTTGGTGTTGCAAATGTCCATAGGCGATGGTAACCGCTGTCCATCAAGTGGGCCGTCTGCCTGTCTGCTGATCTCCTGCAATAAAATATATATATATATATATATGTATATTATTGTATATATTTTAATTTATGCGCACTAAATACCGACCCATTATTAAAAATGTAAAATTATCTCCAGAAGGTTGTCTGGAAGAAATTGCTGTTAGCGATAAGACCGCCGATTGTACTAGTTATAAGATTGTTAATTCATGTGTACTTAATTATTTTCTTGAGTGCAATAAAAAATATTCTATTCTATTTTATTTGGGGGGCTAACAGTGTAGTCTTTCAAACTAAAATTACAATGATAACTAAAGAACGGCTATTTATAAACCTCCAGAGATGACAAGGGAAATTACAAAAAACATTAATTATAGAAAAGAAGAATTATTTTTTATTTATTTTTATTTTTGGAGCCTCTGTTAATTATTTATGCACATTTTGATTATGAACCAAAAGCAATTGTTTTTTAAATGTTGTATTTAAAAATACTACATTAATATTACAATCTAATCCAAAAAGACTAATAAGTAATTTAAATATAACCCAAATTGACTAAAAGTCTACTTTTAGTCAAAAAAGCAAATAATGAAATATTTCTCATAATTATGGGCAAAAAGGAGTCGTTTTATTTGATACCTTTCGAAATCAAAATTATATACTAAAAGACCATTAATTACTATAATTCTTTTTGTTATTATCTACAGAAAACGTCACCTACTATACCGCTTTCATACAATCCCACAGTATTATGAGTTTTAATGAAAATTTTTAGGAGCTCATAAATTACGAGGCTATTGATCTGAAAGCTTATTAGGCCCGGATTGAAACTCTGCAAGGAGCCCCCGGGCCATTCAATCACACAAACATTTCCAATTATTAGTTGGATTTATTGAATAGGCTTCCTTGTTACCACATATTGTTAAGGTCGAGGTACAGTAAATTATGACTGGCCCTAAAGACAAATTAAATTATTTTTCAAGAATAAGGTAGCTGACAGTGGTATCAACCAAGATTCTTTTGATTATCAATCAGTTTATTGTAGTTTTCCCTTTTCGATGGATATGTTCTTTTTTTAGTGCTTCAATCGACTGATCTTCTCGAGCATCGTCGTTTAAACATACTCTCACCTTTCGCCGAGAACTGCCTTTTCTGAAAATATGCAGCGCGCCAATTTGCATGTTACGCATGCACTAGGTATCCATAGAACTATGGTAGTAGAATAAATATTATCACTCCCTATTGACACTCGAGTCTCAGAATTACTATTCAGGGATGTGTGGATGGTTGTCGGTTATGTTGTATCCGTGGAGCGGTGTAGGGGGAATAAAGATAACTTCGTATCGTACACTTTTAATATACACACTCTATATGTTATTCTACAAAGACAATCAAAAGGATTTTTTTGTTATTTTTTTTTTATTGCAGGAGTTCAGCAGACAGGCAGACGGCCCACTTGATGGACAGCGGTTACCATCGCCTATGGACATTTGCAACACCAAAGGTGCTACGAATGCGCTGCTGCTCTCTTTAGGGAGCCTGGAACCTGGTCACTAATGCCGGAACACAACACAAGGTTGTTATGGCGACATACTCTAGACCACGGGTGGTAGCCATCCAGTCGGGCAAATGCCCTACCACCTGGCTGTGGGTTGTTTGGTCGCCTCTTACGACAGGCCGCCGGGCCGCAGGAAATTGTATTCTTTCTCCGTTCCTGCACGGATGAAAAGATGTTAAGATGAGGGCAAGCAGCATACGCGAGAACTGAGTTATACAAGACCACGAATTTAGTGTTGCGCGTTGTAAGCATCTGTGATTGGCCAAACATGCCGCAGACGGTGCTAACGTGAAGACCGTGATGGCCACAGAAAGCCACTGATTGGCCGACACGAGCCACCGACATACCCTTACATGTCAGACGGCTCACATACTGCGCCCCCGGGATATAGGACCGAAATATAGGAATTTGGACTGAGGCAAACAGTCCAGACTTGAGGCCCCATACCAGCTCTGCCACATTAAGGCGGTGACGACCACCTACTCAGCAGGCGTCTATTGAACTGTCCCGAAATGTCGTTAAGTTTTTGATAGTGTTATCGCGCGAAGAGAATGTGGCGGAAACGTTGAGCCCGCGCTGTCATATAACGGCGCAAAGTTTTGCATACTACACATACATACGCACACACTATATTAATTAATAAATAAATAAATAAATTTTTATTGAACTAAAAAATGTTACAAATTATACTTGCAGTTACAATGATACTTAAATTAAACTAAATCTTAACTTAACTATTAATCTGCGCTTCGCGCTTGCGTGCGGGCTTATATACAATGTTGCCAGTAATGTAACTATTAATATTTTCTTAAGTTTTCGCGACTTGTACACATAATAAAACTACGTTTTAACGGTTTTAAGCGCGGTAAATCTGTGACGGGAACCATGTGGCTGGAGAGCTTCAGCATGTCAAGCGAGTCTTACAACGCAATCAGCTGAAGACTCCACACCAACGTCACAAAGGCCCCAAACCACCTTCAGTTGAGCGGTGCCCTGTTACTCTACCCTACATCAAGGGAGTCACAGACAGAATTGGTCACATCCTTAGGCGAGCTTCAATCAAAACATATTTCAAGCCGCATAAAAAGATAACCCAATTTTTGAGACCTGTGAAATGCAGTATCCCACTCCAGGATGCAGGTGTTTACAAGCTCGATTGTGAATGTGGTTTATCATACATTGGGCAAACAAAGAGGAGCATAAAAACACGAGTAAAAAAACACATTGCTGACATGAAACACACAAGGTCTACGAAGTCTGCGATCAGTGAACACACGCTGGATAAACCCAACCATTACATCAGATTCGATAACCCACAAATCCTCGCGAAAGAGAATCGTTTCATACCAAGAATGATGCGTGAGGCTATTGAAATCAAAAAACACCCAAATTTCAATAGAGAAGATGGTTGGCAGGTACCACCTGTTTGGGATCCAATCATCAAAACTATTAAGACCCAAACCCAGCAAAAACTAACTGCCAGACCTCAAGACACTGTGAGCTCTTTCTGCGTACAACGAAACAAACCAACTTGACTGATAATTTCTTTTATTTTTTCCTTCCACTCATTTTAATATTATATAAAAAATTTTAGAACTAGGCATGTTTGCTGAAGAGTTTCTTGCGCCGCTTCTCTTCAAGCCACAACATATTGTGAAGCGGTGGTAAATTAGATTAGGCTCCCATAGAGTAAATAATATCCATAAACAAAATTAAAACTAAATAATTAAAATGAACAAGTTGGCGGTAGGCTGAATAAAAACTTTGACAATACATGTTCGACAAATGTCATCTTTGTCTTCCGTGACCACGGCAACTGAAAAGCGGCCGAAACGTCGGATAAACCTAAATAAAATAAATTACCGCGCTTAAAACCGTTAAAACGTAGTTTTATTAAATGTAACTATTGTTTTTGATTTCGATTTAAAGCCCATTATAAAATACGCTTTAATAGCAATTCGAAAAAGTAGAAAATAATTTAAATAATTATTATATTAATTATTAAACAATTTTATTAATTATTATACAATTTTATGGTAAAAACTGTAAGGGGTGCCTAATATCCAATTAGTATTAATATTTTAATAAAACGCATTAAATAATTGAAATACACAGATGGAAATAGTTTTTTTTTTAATACGGCTATTATCTATATAATTAATTAATAAAGGTAATAAATATTATCAAAGTTACATAACAGGTATTTAATGATAAATGGGAATTATATAATAAAAGTACGTTTTAACGGTTTAAATCGCGGTAATTTATTTGATTTTTATTATTAAGACGTTTCGGCCACTTCAATTCAGTGATATACAACTATATCTTTACAACAATTAATATAACAACTTAAAATTAAATTGTAGGTATATATGAATCTCGGAAATAGTAAAAAATCATAATATTGATACATACAAATTCTCTGACTATGTCCCAACCTTAAAACCCAAATTGAGGCCTCCTCGACAAGCACCCCAATAACATACATACGGAATCTCACCCTTTCATTGTGCAAGTTAAATCGGAATACCCTCCCACTTAATCACATGGCACACAAGATAGGAATAAAAAAGTCGCCATATTTATTATCTAATAATCTCTTCTAACCAGATGACAAAATCATTGATTGTTTTCATCAATACAGAATCTTTCACTATACGTATAAAATAGACGAACGAATGAAACGAATTTTTTAAAACAAAACTAGTAAGAAACAATTATCCAAGTTTACACATAGTGACAACCGTTTTGCTACAAGCAAGTACACAAAAAATACCTATATGCTTTAAACCGGTTTAAAATTAACCGGTCATAATCGTAAGGTGTCGTAACTAGGACTCATAAATAATTAACAACTTCCCTGTCAAATGAGTCGTATAACGACTCATATGAACGTGTTATAATACGTCCATGCATCATATGCGACTCATTTCTCCATACAATTTCAAGTGCATTTTTCTTAGTGAACGTGGTACGATATCTTTTGTACGAGTATCTGAAATTATTATTATTATTTTCAGAAAAAAACAATCCTGGACTTCAGGCGATATACAAATACCTTGTACTGGGACAGGAAAGTTGTTAACAATACGTTTTAACGCGGCATTATACTTGATTTTTATTTAAATGTTTCGGTCACTTTTCAGTAGGCGTTCCGTGCAGGAACTGAAAAAGATAACAATTTCCTGCGGCCGGGCGGCCTGCCGTAAGAGCCGAGAGAACAAGTGGTACGCTATTTGCCCGACTGGCTACCACCCCCGGTCTGAACTTTACCATAACCTTGACTTGTGTTCCGGCATTAGTGACCAGATTCGTCTCCCTTAAGAAAGCAGCAGCGCATCTCTAACACCTTTGGTGTAGCAAAAGTCCATAGACGATGGTAACCGCTTTCCATCAACTGGGCCGTCTGCCTGTCTGCTGAACTCCTACGAAAAGGGCGTGATCTTTGTCTTTCGTAATCGCAGTTTAGTCACACTTACAGTTAGTTTTAATCAACTAATTCCATCGATGTGTAAAGGTTAAAAATAGGATTATGTAAACCCGAATTAAGGCTTGTAGCAACTAATAGTCCTTGAGGATTTATTGTATAATAGTGGGATTCCATTGATGCGGTCTATTTTCAGATGCATTATAATTCTGTTGCGAATAAAATAACTAGTATTTAAAAAAAAAACAAATTATTCATCTCTTTTTTATAAAAACGTACATATTTTCTTATTCTGTTTTGATTAAAATTAAAGAAAGAAAATGGTTTCATGTCAATAATTTGGAGGTGACTTGGTAATTTTTTTTTCTTAACTCAAAATAAAGAAAAGTTATAAAAAAAATCACGTTGCGACTCATATCGTGTTTTTTTGCAAATTATTCATCAATAAATAGTTAACCTATAAAAAGTTGTTTTCTTTTCATCCCACTTTCGACCTTTTGCGGCAACAAGAACGGAGCGAAACAGAAGCCTTAACAGGTTCATTCAGCGAGAATTACTTATATGTCAACTGTTTCTAATATAAATACTATTACGTACGAGCGGGGGTACACTGTTATGGATTGGAAGAAAACACCAGATTTTAATTTAAAAGCTTTTATTGACGTACACAGCCGTACGCAGTACCTCTCTGCAGGGTTGCCCCTATACGCACGACCAACGATGCACAGTCCCGACGATAAGTTGTCACACCCTCAATACCGTCGCCGATATTGCGTAGACCACCTCCGATATTATCACTTCTGGTTCCTCTGTCGAACTACGCTACACACCTCCTTCGCGTATGTGTCCACCAAACTGGTCACTAAATTCACCACTTAATTCGTCTCTGTCTTCTATTAACTTTCTCTTCCAACTCTTTAGTATCGCACTTGTCGCTTCACCATCTTGGACTGAACTCAACTTTAAACTCAACTCTCAACTCTAAACTGCCCGGTAGGCGCGCCTTACGCTGTTTATATACCCGGAAGAATTTTCTAGAACCCATCTATCTATCTCTGTCTTTTCTTTCCCGAACCTTCTGTTCGGGAACTTTCGTTTATACATCTATCCTTTTCTAACATCTATCTATCTCTTTCTTTCTTGCGTCGTCTATCTCTTTCTAACATCTATCTATCTCTTTCTTTCGTTTATCGTCTATCCTTTTCTAAATATATCCATCCTTATCTTTTCCTTCCAGAAACTTCTAGTTCTTTCTAAAAGTTCTAAAACTGATTTACGCTGCTGGGCAGTTCTACCCTTGGTCGCCACAATACGAAATTGTATTCGACCGAACACTTGCTGTACCACATGGCTTCACTTTGAAAATGAGCGGCAAAAACCAACAAAACTCATTTAACAAACTTTTATTGCTAAATACCATTTACTTAATTCAAGTTAAAATTATAACAAAACTGAAAAGCTCTGATGTACAATCGCGGTTTGAAAAGGTTCGTTACAAAGTCGGCTTTTGTTTGCACGAGTACAAGAAACAGTACCACCAACATTTTATTAAATGTTACGTTTTTATTACAAGCTTTTATTTGACTTGCAATGGATGCACCTATATGTATGTAAGTTTGGGTGGAATCTTGCAAGTTAAATTTGACCAACTTCCCGATTTCCGATTGAACTGAAAGTTTGCACGTATATGTATATCGCGTGACAATGCAGTAATATGGTACCATGGAGCTGATCTGATGATAGAATCGGAAGGTGGCCATAGGAACTCCCGTACTAAACAAGATAGACCCATCGTGTTTGGGCTCATTTTACTTGTCTTGCCTAGCACTGAGCTGCTACATGATATACAAGGTTTCAAAAGCCTGTATTAAAAACCTTTAAAAAAAAGCTTATTTATCTCTATAAAATATACAAACGTGAATAAAGAAAATTGCAACGTAGACAATGACAGACATTGAGATTAACAATAATATTCATATTGTTTTTATTTATTTTTTATTGCAGGAGTTCAGCAGACAGGCAGACGGCCCACTTGATGGAAAGCGGTTACCATCGCCTATGGATATTTGCAACACCAAAGGTGCTACAAATGCGCTGCTGCTCTCTTAAGGGAGACTGGAACCTGGTCGCTAATCATGGAACACAACTCGTGGTTGTTATGGCGACATACTTTAGACCAGGAGTGGTCGTCATCCAGTCGGACAATGCCCTACCACCTGGCTGTGGGTTTTTTTGTCACCTCTTCAATCATCAGATACAAAAAGGTTATAAACTAGTGATTGTATCCTCTTTGCTACGCTTATCATAAATATAACCAATAAAAAGGTTTTACATCTCTAAACATTTTTTTTAGACTTTTATCTAAGTAACTTAAAACTCTATGTTCAAAAATTTAAACATAGTTTTTGTGGAATAGTCTGTTCTGTGACTTACTTTGAAATAGTAACATGTGCTCAGGGATCTTTAAATGAATTGAAAAGTGGCGAACCTTTTCATACCGCGACCATACTTAGGCTGTAACCGGTTGGAGTTTTAATCCGGTTGCCAAGCCCTGCCTAGAAGTAAGTCGGTATTATAAATTTTCCGCCGCCGTGAGCAAGACCATAATAAAATTGCCAAAGCCGCATCGGCTTAAAGTGTTATATCTGAAGCCGGTTGCTTAAACCGGAAGCCGTACGTGTATTGATCTTCACGTGTATAATTAGTGTGCACTGACCCGGTTGGCCCGCATTACCGTTATAATTGGCGTCATTAATTAGACTTGCTAATATCTGATGAGCTGAAATTCTGAAACCTGTCATACGTTAAATAACTCGTAAAGTACCCAATTATTTAAACTAGTAGTCGTCCAGTCCAGACCATGATTAATTTCAATTATAAGTTAAGTATTATCCCCGCAAACTGCTATTGCGCCTGGCCGCCATTTTGGTGACGTAACCGTAGCCGAACACTCAGTACTGTTAGCATCACTGGCCGGCGAATACGCGTACATATCGAGTTCCTGATGACGTCACGTCAATGTTAATTTGACATGGTTCCAGCGCATTAGCGATTTACGGGGGGGGGGGGGGGGGTTAATAATAAAGTTAAGTGAAAAATTTTTTTTTCTTCTTCTTTAATCTTTCTCCAAGGCTACACTGTTAATTTAACTGTGACAATAAACAAAAGAGTATATATTAACGCGTGTGTGTGTCAAATACATGGCAGTGTGTGTAACGTTTTTATATTGATTTAATGTATTTTATATGCATTTTTTTTTAATATTAGTATTTTACACTTCTTCTGTATATAAACTATAAGTGTGCGAAATTTCATACTCCTCCGTCGGCGCAATTTTCGTAAAAAGAGGTATAAAGTTGTTGCTTCACGTATTATTATAATGGTGAAATCGTATATAATCTACTTCATATATATAAAAAATCTAGCATTTAATAAACCGACTTCGAGAGTAACTTAAAAGCAAAAAAATATTTTTACTACTTATTAAAATCGATGCTAAGTAAAACATTACATAAAATGTCATGTCATATTGATTTTTTAGAGATTAAGATATATATATATATATATATATATATATATATATATATATATAATATATATATGGCCGGCAAAGGCTTAGCCCACTCAACCGCAGAGGCCGTTCGATTTAAAATCTTAAATTGAACAAGTATTTTACAAGAGATCAGTTGAAGCGATATCAATTACAAATACCCCTTTGCCTGGAAAATTACTATAGCGTCAACAGTCCGTGACATTTGCAGATATAATTATCTCGGGTTTGACGTTGTCCCGCATTGATTTCTTAGAACATGGTTCAAAATCCATCCCGTTTGATTGCTCAACGTCCAACCAACCAAATCGAGTAATGCAATACCTATCAGAGTAAAAGGCATTAAACCATATTGGATTTTCAAAGCGATTGTGTTTTGAACTATTCATTAGTACGATGCTACGACGATTTAGGTATAGGACCGGTCTATGTCATACCGCAAATCAGTAAGCCTATCTGTTTCGAAATGTTAATAATTTTGCTATGCTATTATTTCTCATAATCCATATCGCCTCTTTGCATCAATAAAATTTTAACCTTAAAAAAACAATGTTATTAAAATACATATTTTATTCTGTCAATCTGCAATGTATTAAAATAACAGGTTAATTAATACGTTTTCGATACAATTATTTTTGATGGTTAATTAAAGTATCTCCTAAAATTTAAATTTTCAAGATACATTATTAACAAAGAGACGATATATGGAAATAATATTTTATATACTGCTTCATAATAATGTAGTCAAATTACGCAGTAAATACGGTCGTGTGAGGTATCTTTAGTCAAATTTCAAAATATCATAATAATATTACAAAAATACATGACTGTGTTTTTGGTATGATCGACATTTTTAATGTAAATTCTGAAGAAAAATAATTATGTAATAAATTTCTTATTACTTAAGTCATAATATATGTCTGAAGATATTGCATTGAGTGATTAAAAATTAAAAAAATAGGAAAATGCCTCTCAGTGTGAAATGTAAATAATTGTAAATGCGAGATCTTAAAAACTAATTTCAACTACAAGTCTCTAAATTGGATATTGGATACGTTTAGTAGTTTTAATGTATAGTTGCGTGGACAGATATAAAAAAACCAAACAGTCGATGTAATCTTTACGGAGCCCGTGGTTTGAGGTCTAACATGTTTAATAGAGGTTTGGTAAAATTATATTTTATATTAAAAGAGTAAATAAGTTGCTAAATAATTCGCAAGCTTTGTAAACGAAACATTTCATGTTCCTAAAGCACTCTCTTCAATCACACCCTAATAAAGATCTTTATTACAATAAAAATTAATTATTAATAGCTATTAATTTAAGATGGATGGATTTTCTACTCATGATATTACATTTCCATTTAATTTACTTCGTTTTAATTTTTTACTTATATCTAAAAATGTGCAAGAAAATACCTTTCATCATCCTCATTTAGGAATTCAAAAAATGCAATTCCCAATTGATCCATAATTAGAATGAAAAATGTAGTGGTTTACAATATATTTATGCAATTATAAATATGCAACCCTCAGTGAGAGTTATATGTTTGTGCCGTTTGCTGTCGAGACGCTTGGTCCGTGGGGTCCTGACGCCATGAGTCTCTACCAAAATTTATCAAAACGACTCATCGACTCTTCAGGTGATCAGAGGGCTGGTGCCTACCTCGGCCAACGTGATTCGTTGGCGATCCAGCGAGGAAACGTAGCCATTACCGTTACCCATAGAAGACGGTGATCTGGGCTCAGTATTCTACTTATAGTCTTGAGGGACTATGGGTAGAATACAATACAAATAAGATAAGTTTTCTTACATTGTATTCAATAGTATGTAATTTTATCATTGTGTTAATAAATTTTTTTATATATAAAAAAATATATATATTAGTAATAACAGATCATAAATGTCCCCCTACTGGGCTCGTTTCTCCCATTATAGTAGAAACAGACAGTACACTCGCCACGCTTGTTTGGACAAGCGTGCCTTGGGGCGGCTCGGCAGGTTTGACACATCGGCTATCTCGATGTGCAGGTTGCATCACGACGTTATTCTTCACCGTTGTTAGCACGTAATAATGATAACATGTGCATTTTTTGACAAATATTTATAGTTTAAGTAAAAATCTCAATTAATTTAATGTGAGAAAACAATAAATATAGAAGATATTGACATAATCATTATAATACAAATCACAGTCATACGTTACTCGTTACTTCAAGGCTGATTGCCGTTTCACACTTTATTTCCATGTATGTATATATAGGTAGTTAATTTGTGTAGCACTGGACCGGCCCGGTCAGACGCAGGAGTAACGGTCGATGAAGCAAGCGAGTCCTGGAATGGAGACTGCGCTTAAATACACGTAGCGTAAGATGTCTGCCAGCCTCGGAGAGGCGGCGGTGTCGTCGATACCCTAAGATGCGGCCATAGAGCAGCCGTAGGATTCGAAGGACCCTCGTGGAAAAAACGCACTATAGGTGAAATAGCCCAACCCGAAGCGCATTAGGGATAGAGTGAGAGTGCAAATGACTCTAGTTTCCGTATTGTTAAGTTTAGTTGAGAGTCGGTTATTCGTGACTTCTTCCACTCGGATGGGCCATTGAGAAATCCAGAAGCCATCCGATCCATCCAGCCACCTCACCAGGTCCAGTAACAGTGTGCTAATGAATATCCCTAGCGTTGTCAGTTATCATAAAAAAAGATACCCGCTAGCACGCTTACCACAAGCATAAATGGAGGACTGAGATATATGACGCCAACTTAAAGATACTTCGGAGTTCGATTGGTTAAAAAAGAGACAGAGTAAATGAATAAAATAAAAATAAATGTGTGCGTCTCGGGACGCCTGACAGAAGAAAGAGAGAATATTGAAGTTGTTTAACTCGAGAAAAGATTAGGTTATTATAAGTTTTACGTATATTAATATAAGGTATATTAGATAATGTAGGGAAAGGTTATATATTAAAAAAATCTTTTATTGATTAAAAATATATTTTATTCTTATTTAAAATATTTGAATCTTAGAATTTTGTGTATGTACATTATTTAATCTAATTACCGAAATACGGCTAGCGCTGACGGTTAGAGTGAGATAGGAGCCTGTCTATCGCTGCCGTATGCGCGAGAGAAAGGGAAGCCAGACAGACTGGCTTCGTAACGCGTTACGGAACGAAGCGATTCACCCTCCCATAAGAAGTTATCACTTCAATTTTAAAATCGATTTTCAAACAATTTTAAATAATTTAAAAGTCGAAACGTTATCTGAAAATCAACCTTTAGTGCCAACGATAGAAATAATCTCCATTTGATTTGGCTCCAATAAGGTCCGGTCGTGATCGCCATCGATATTCAATTCTCGTACATTGGCGGATGAAACAGGATATTTTCAAAGATTTATTGATTCATTTTACCAGATTCTGAGTTATCTAAATTCATACTTCGACAATTCCTATTTACCTATACTAGTGATCGAAATTCGCCCATCATAATTAACGTCAAAGACTATACTTCTATAATCACAGATGTCGCCAAGACTTATACACTGTTAATTTGACTATAACAATAAACAAAAGAGTATATGTACGTGTGTATGTCAAATAAGTAAGAAGAAGTAAGTGTAAGAATAAGCCTGTATGGCACTCTGTTGTTCGTGCCTACCCCGCAAGGGACCTGGCGTGAAGTTATGTATGTATGTATGTATGTCAAATACGTGGTATTTTGTGTAATGTTTTTTTTTATTGATTTAATGTATTTTTTATGCATAATTTACAAAATATATTAGCATTCGGCGCTTCTTCTCTATATAAACTATGACTGTACAAAATTTCATACTCCTCCGTTGGTGCAATTTTCGTAAAAAGGGGTACAAAGTTTTTGTTTCACGTATTAATGTATAGTTTTTAAGGTTTCCGTTATAACAAAAAATGTAATAGTTTTTGGAGAGATTTTAGTGAGAACGGTGCGATAATTGTATCTAGCTAACATAAATTACTTTTCGTTCTTAGTGATTGGTTACAAGCGTACTAGGCAATACGGACAAGGCAGCCGGCAAATAATCTTATTTCACTATACAGTTTGCTTTTAAATGTACGTAGTTATGTGAATGAAGAAAAAGCTGACCCAATGGTTACTGCCAATCGTGGCCACTGTTTGCTGTTAAGATTGGTATGATATCAAAAATTTACAATCAACCACAAATATTAGTTAGATCTCATTGATCATTAAAGACAGACTAGAAAATAGATGAATGGATTGCATGAAGGCTGACAAAATGAATTGTGGTGTGACAAGATCAGTATCAGAAAAGAGGAATATAGACGGTAATGACATATTGTGCCGACCCCAAATGATTGGCAAAGGTGGAAAAAAGAGTGTTAGAACTCATTGGCCGCCTAGTGCACTTCTAGACCTTTGAACAAGACATGTCCCAAATAATTGTTAATTTATAGAAATTAATTTTAATATAGAACTCACAACAAATTGAAAGAGTGCTTCACAACTTATGTTCGATCAACCGTCACCAGCAGTTAACGTCAAAATCAATATTTCAGTTTTAATATTCAACCCTGCTATTGACAGATATGAAAATGGAGTCAGAAGGTGAAAACTAAAAGCTGTCCATTCGGTGGTCTCGTTTAATTTTTCCTGTTCAATACGATTTATGTAAAATTTGTCTTTTTTTGGCATGACAGATTAATTACGCTTTTTATGTGACATAGCATACTATTATGATTTAATTAATGTAATGTGTTACAGGTATTGAGTAGCATAGTTGTTCTTGTCATGTTTCTTTTTGAAGTTAATAATTGATTTTGTTATGTAGAAATAACATTTCTAAACGATACGATCGGCAATTTCCTTAATTGAATAATAATGTAATATATTTTTATGTTTTCTGTGATTAGCGCCTGTTTTGTATAGAGTAGGTAGTTCTCTATAATTTAACATAATTTTGTGTAGGAATGTTTGTCTCTAATAGTGTAATGTGTACTACAGATAGATAAGATATAGACAGACAATATGACAGATAAGATAGTACACAATCACTATGTAGTGATTATAATCCTGAATCTCTCAATTGTGTGCAGACGGTACTCATTACATTTTGTTTTCATATTGGCAGACGCAATAGATTTGTACTGTGTTCGGCTTGTTTTATTACATGTAAAGCTTTAAGTATAATGTTTTATATAATATCTTGTATATAATATCTGGAATTTCAATGTAATTTCATCAGTAATGTTTTAAATTCTTTTTATTCATAACACTTCAATTAAAATCGACGTTTATCAATGACTTCAATCCGCTATCGGTTGTGCCAATTGCTAAGTTTTATAGACTGTAAAATTGTTGGCGGGATGGCGAGGTGAAAAGTAAGTGTAAGAAGTATGTTACAACCATGAGGTTCTCTGATTATAAATATGTGACCAGTTGCTGTTCTTTCATTACCATAAACTCTTCTGAGTTTGTTAGAAAAATAATATATAATAAATATATTAATTTTCTAACAAACTTGTGATTTCTCCGTTCGACTCATTACCTTCCCACGTCCTACTACACAGCGGTATTCAAGTGACACGTCAACATCTCGCCGCATTCGCAAAGTACATTAAGATCTGCAAGTCGTTAGCACTGGGGACAGCAGAGGCCATTAATCACCCGTGACGTCACAAGGCAGACCCTCTTGCCTTGTTAGTGCATTAAGGAATCTTCCGCTCTATTTATCTAAGCGGTTAAGTAGATCACGAATATATTGTTACGAGTGCGTGAGACTCGAATTAAAATACCGTTAGGATTACTATAGAGTTTATTAGAACTATACAAACACGTATAACACAGGTACAAATATAATTCTTATCCGTGCAGGAACGGAGAAAGAATACAATTTCCTGCGGCCCGGCGGCCTGTCGTAAGAGGCGACAAAACAACCCACAGCCAGGTGGTAGGGCATTTGCCCGACTGGATGGCTACCTCCCCTGGTCTAGAGTATGTCGCCATAACAACCTTGTGTTGTGTTCCGGCATTAGTGACCAGGTTCCAGACTCCCTAAAGAGAGCAGCAGCGCATTGGTAGCACCTTTGGTGTTGCAAATGTCCATAGGCGATGGTAACCGCTGTCCATCAAGTGGGCCGTCTGCCTGTCTGCTGATCTCCTGCAATAAAAAAATAAATAAATAATTAAACCGAACACAACAAGTCCAAACGTAATACAGAGATCTCGAGGTAAAAAAGATGGATTGACCATGTTGCTGAACAGCTTCACATGTCAATAAATCAACCCTTCACCGTGCTCAAAACCGATCTCAGCAGTGGAGAGCAATTATTCACTGCCATCAAAGCAACGATTCTCAGAAGTGAGGATACAACTTAGAAGCTCTTATTAAATTCATTAACCTAACCCTTTCGATGCTATGATAACTCTGTAGTCGACCTCAAACCGATTCCTGCCACAAAACAACGCTTTTTGCATCGCAAATAGCTCCACTGAATAAGGCATGAGCGTTTCATTTTTGATGTGCAAAGTTGAGGTACTTTTGATCTCGTGGTATTGAGGTATACGTGTGTACAATGTACATACTCAGAGTGGAATTATTTAGTTTTTTTTACCGATATATTCCTTGTACATACTTTCCTTTAACATCATATGTTGAATTTACTTATAAATGATATGAAATTGAAACATTATTATTCTTATCTTATACACTAATATATAAAGCTGAAGAGTTTGTTTGTCTGTATGTTTGTTAGATTGAACTCACTAACCTCAAGAACTACTGGTTTGATTTGAAAAATCTTTCAGTGTTATGTAGCTCATTTATCCAGGAAGGCTATAGGCTATATATCATCACCCTAAGACCAATAAGAGCGGAGCACTAATAGAGAATGTTTCAAAATCGGAGGGTTTGTGGAAAACAAATTCCACGCGTACGACGTGTCCAAGGTAGACAACGTGTCCATGGTGTGTTTCAAATGTCCATAGGCGATGGTAACTGTTTTCTATGAAGTAGACCGCCGAGGTCTGCCTATTTGCTTAACTACTGAAATCATTAATTTTAAATTTAATAATTAAACATTATTGGGAAATCAAAGAATGAAAACCATCCTATTAAGTGAAAAATAAACCAACTTTTAATTTTTAACTTAACTTAATAACTGACCCGTTTAACGCACAAACCAACTTATTTAACGTGTTACGTGAAAACCAGTCTTTCTAATCGCCCAAATGCAAAGTCAATTTAACTTTCACCTTCAGTAACTTTTGACCATGATTCCTTATGAAAAAATAACTTCAGACCTTGTTATGGAGCGTTCAATCTTCTACGAAAAAATGCTAATAACTACGATGTACATAATGTATCGTGTGTTATAAAATTCAATAGCATCAGAAACCAATTTTCGTATATTATTCATATGGGAAATCGAAAAGTGCGATGACATCTTAATATTAATATTAGGAGTCCATATTGCAAATGGAATATTTTCATACCTAAATGAAAATTATGAAGTTGTTTCGGAAAAATCTATTTTAATTCAATTCAATTCATTTGATGCGAAAATGGGTATACAAAAAGGTGTAAATTTAATATAGTACAATTCTGGCTCGGCAGACGCTATATATACGTATTTCTCTGAAAAATAAAACTCTAGGTCCCGATTGCATCACCACCTATCAAATACTGGGTCCGATTGTGGATTTATCACCAAAATAAACCCAAAAATTGTCCTCAAAATTCTGGAACCCGAGTCCAGCGCTACCTATCAGGTCGTCCCGTAAACTATTTTCTAATCCACTTAACAAACACAAAAATGTCATCAAAATCGGTCCAACCGTTTTGGAAGAATTCAGTGACATATACACTAACATTAGAATTTTATATATATAGATATGGATGTCAATTACAGGCACACAACATATTAATTTTTGCCAACAAGTTAATTCAATTGTATAAACTTAAAGTATGCAATTGCCAATTCATTTTCGCCGGAATACTCATACTCTTTCACACCTGTACAGTGTGTTGTTTATCCCCACAACCCCGTATTATCTCAAAGAACGCTTTGAATTCATCTTTTCCTCTCACAATTTACGATTTTCTACGAATCTTAGACTTAATGCTCTCAAACATTATTCATCTGTTTTCAATAATTATTTTACTGTACAGGCTATTCGACTCTGGAATGAGTTACCTGTTACAGTTAGACAAGCTAAATCACTAACAATATTTAAGAACATGACAAAGAGTCACTACCTACAACATAGTGTGTTTGATAAATATATTTCTTCCATCCATCCCTTTATGTATGTGATATCAATAGGTGTATTTATAATGTCTGTTAAGGATAAAAATGTAAGTAGCTGTATATCCTCTAATATTTATGTATATCATACCTATGTTTTATTCCTGTCACGGGCTGTCTGGAAGAGATCGCTTCTCAGCGATTTTTAGACTGTAAGTTCTTCTGTATTTTCTGTAATGATGTAGAATAAAGTTTAATCTATCTATCTATGAAATCCTTTGGATGTGCGAACCATTTTTACCTCGAAAAATTGTGTGTGTGTGTACTAAAAAAACAAAAAATATGTCTATATCGTTGCAGATTATGTTACAACCAGATGTCATTCGATATACAGGAGAATGTTGGCCAATATTAGTCCTGCAAGTAGGTAAGCAGAAAGTTTTTCGATTTTGAACTCGGCCACCCATGCGTGATACAGAGAATGACATTTTTCCAAGAGTGTCTGGGGAATCGATGAGACCATGTAGTAGTTGAAAGGCAAACAGAATTTCGGCAGAGAAGAAACATTGTAATGTTGTAGTCTTAGGCTATAGCTCTGTAAGTTATAGCATTTATTGGCCGAAAAAGTAACTTGATGCATTAAACGTTTTTGCACACGCTCTATCCGTCCAGAGTGACAGGTTCACTATACAATAACTTGGATTCCATATGCCACTACAATACTCTATAATACCGCGTACAATCGAATTATAAACGGTAATGGATAAGTCTGGATCTTTAAATATTTTCATTTGACGACTGATAAAGTCTGACAGTTGAGAAGACTTTTAACAATTTTATCTATGTGATGTCTGAAACTTAAAGTGCTATCCATTATTACAACCAAATCTCGTACAGTTTTTGTTTCTTGGATATGTATAGTGTCTAATGTGTAAACAATTTTGCAAGGAATATTTTTCCTGGTAAACTTTATATGGTAACATTTTTCCGGGTTTAATACCATTCCGTTGTTCACACACCAGCCTTGAATATTACTTATATAAGATTGTAGTTTGTGAATATCTAATGTGTTGTTAATATTACGATACAATTTTAGGTCGTCAGCATATAGTTTGTATTGGGTTTGGATAGTGTCACAGAGGTCATTTATAAATACCAAAAAGAATAAGGGACCTAGGTTTCATTATATTATATCGTTATATTTTACTTAAAGTTAAAGACATTCTATTTCTATCTGATTCTCTCGGAGGCTTAGTCCTATAGATTTATCTGTTTATCTCTTCTTAGTGTCGCTGTTTCTTTGCATTGATTTTCAAATCACAACGATTCTAGAGAAGATTCGCTTCAACAGTTCAATTACAATATAGAACCTGTCTCTTAAATAAAAGAGTAATAGCTATTTCTTTGACATCTAAACAAATGGACTACGCTTAAAACGGTTACATTGAGTCTCATGAGATCGTTTGAACTTAAACATGTGTCCGCGGCGCCGTAAGGGTTACACGCATTCTTTTCTTTGTCTTCTTTAACGGCTAAAGGTTAGTAGCGTATTTCACCTTTCTCAATTATTTTTCAAACAATAATTTGGGCATACATTGAACTTTGACATATCCGTTATATAACTGCCATAGTATCTATCATTAATTGTTTCGTGTACACGTCTAAACAGCTAAGCGGATCTTAGTTAAATTTAACTAAAAGATTATCTCATAGGTTTCAGGGCAAAGTTTGAAATTATAACTCTTTATGTATATCAAATATGGCTTACCTGTCGTTACTTCTTTATAAATAGATACTCAAACCAGAAATTAAATTAAATTTTAATAAACGTATAGAATATTTTGATTATTATATCTAGGAGTACTAATGAAACCACTATGCACTTATACGGTTATCTTGATCTAGCATGGCAGATGATGTTTGTACTATCAGTTTCTACACGCAATGCTACGACTGCTACAGGCGGCAGTGCTATGACTTGCTACGTCCATGTATGCTATGCTACGTAGGTAGGTATTGCTACGCCTCTCGCACCATTGACTTGATTGTCATTGAAAAATAATTCAACCACTCCAAATAACCCAAATTAGAATATTTGATTATATTTTATTGTATTTTGTTATGTAGGTGTAGCTGGTTCGTGCTTTAGAATATACGTAATGATCAATAGGAAGCGAAATGGTAATTTTCTTCATTAAGAAATGAAACGACGCCATTCAGTCAAAACGGAACAGAAATTTTATTTAACTTTTTTTCAATGACACTTCAACATAAGGCAACATATACACTCTCGCGAGAATCTAAAGCCGGCGCCTGATATTCGCGTCGGTAACAGTAAGAAAGATAGAAAGAAAATCTTTATTTGCAACGTAATGACATTCCTTATATACACATATACACAAAGCATATTTTGAAAATTTGTACGCCGCATTTTCAGCAAATAAGGTTTGCACTCAGCATATTGCTGTGCTGGAATTATATCCGACACAACGCTCGGAAGGTTTGCAATGATTTACATTGCAAGCCTTCCTTTTGGCGTAAGACGAAAACGACCCAATTTTGTTAATATAATAATAAAAATCATTACTTAAACTAATCTTATCTACTTATATAATACTTACTAATAATACTTTAATACCTAAAAGAATTAAATAATTATTAATAAAAACAACAATAAATACGTTACTAGCTAACTAATAAAAAATAAAAACTTCAAAAACTAAAATGTATAAAATAACTTACTTCTAAAGCTATTATTATTAATATATATTATCTAAAACATCTTAAAGTCGGTGCACAGTAAAACATAATAAAATAAAATCTTTTTCGAATCCTTCGAAGTCGGTTAAAAAGTAATTATACATTGCTTCTCTTGTACTGCCTCTTGTAAAGAGCGGAGCTCAAGGTCGGTGGAACTTCTGCTTTTCTCGTGCAAAAATATAGGACACATCTCTCGCAATACATTCCACAATTGAAGCAGCATATTACCTTTCATTACTGGGTTACAACGCCCCACATGTACAATCCACATAGGAGGAAAAACACATAACTCTGTGTTTGTTATTTTTCATTAGGTATCATTGGTGACAGAATCAAAATAAACTTACACCACTAGTATACATCTGACAACCACATCGTACATTCCTTCCACGGGCATTTAGGCTAAATACGCCAACAACATGAGACAGGGACGCGTCGTTTATAACTCGTCTATTACACAACTTTACGAGCTATAAGCCGGACAAATGAAATAGTTTGTCACACAGACACAATACTGCGCGTCGACCCGTCAATTTGTCAAGTCGGGTGTGCCTGCGCCGAAACGCGCGTGTTCACATTGGTTAATATAGAATAGATTTGTCTTTAGAGGTAAGTTTAATATGGCGATATAATGGCCCATGTTGGACTTAGAAGTCATTGTTACTTAGTATATAATTTCAGTGAAATTGTCATTGAAATAAGATACGGATGGTGACGCGTCATCCTAATAAAGCGGGTTCAAATCCTAGTCGAAGCCCGTGTGTCTTTTCTGACAATATGTATATTGTATAATTATTGCGTACTGACGGTGAAGAAAAATATTTAACCAAAACTTGTAGGTCAAGAGTGTTGATGTGTGTAACCCATCTACCTTGGATAACTGTAGTAGGTGGATAGTTCATTTCTTTAAGACTTGGAGATGGCTAAGCGCAGTAGTGTTATGTGTCTAAGCTCATATTAATAGTTTTTTTATAGCGTGAGTTTAGCAGACAGGCAAACAGTCCACTTGATGGAAAGCGGTTACCATCGTTTATTCACATTGGCAACACCAAAAACTACAAATGCACTGCTGCTCTCTTAATGAAGACTGGAACCTGGTCATTAGTGCCGAAACACAACTCATGGTTGTTATGGTGTCAAATTCTAGACCAGGGGTGGTAGTCATCCAGTCGTGCAATTACCCTACCAACTGGCAAATTATTAAGTTATTAGTGAACTTGCATTAAGCAACAGATGTTTCAAACCGAATGCATAATACAATTCAAAGATAGCAAAGTTATTAACTTTATAAAACTTTTTTATTTCTGAGACAATAACACATTTAGAAAATATTTGAGTAAAAAAGAAAAAATATTTCAAGTTGAATAAATAACTTGGAAGCTTCATAATAAAGTAAAACTTTACTTGACCTAAGTGTTGCTTTATTGTTCATTTATAACGCCGAAAGTATGTTTCTTTACCTGTTTTTGCTTTTAGTCTTAGAACACTTATTTTCCTGAACTTGGGTGAAAATTATTTTCATATACTACAATATTAACATTTACATGCACATCAACCTAATACTAGGAATAGGCAGAATTGTAAAGTATAAATATAAGGCATTACTGTATATAATATTAGTGATATAGTATAATATACACTTCAAGGTTTAAAATAATCGAAGCAATAATAAAGTATATGTATATTGTTCTATCGACATTTAAATTAGATCTAGTTTTGCTAAAATGTAGCAGCTACATTAAATTTGTTTTGAAACATTAATTTAATGACGTTTTAAGTCTGTTTTACAGATAGATAGATATATAACACTTTATTAGTCACCAAATATACAATTTCCAAAATACAGAATTATTACAATATTGGCATTTGTTATATGTAATTTATATCTGATTTATAGTGCACATAGTTAAATTAAAATTATGTGAATGCCGGTTTATACTCTAACCTCCGAACTTTGATATATTTTTAAGTTGTGTGTCTATTAGTTAGTATCAGTTACTTCTGATTTTTTTAAGTTATCGACATTAAATGACTCTCCATCTAGTTTGGCAAAATAAATTCACTAAGAAATCAGAATTGTACTCGATATGTATGAGTTTGTTTTGTACATACTTCGTTGTACCAAGTATCAGTAGAGTAAGGCTGTTTGGCTGAGTAGTTTTCTTAATGTTCTTCAAAACCTAAATAAATATATCTTACATATGTACTTAAGAAAATGTCTCAAGATAGACTATAAAGTAAAATAATTACTATGCTGGAATTTTCTTTCCACTTCTTCTCCTTAAAGACCTATACAACGTATTATATAGCTACATAATACGTTGCAAATCGGTGTACATAGAATAGAAAGTAGGCTTAATGTTTAACTTATATGTGTGATCTTAAAAAAATGTTATCCAGTGGGACTTAATTCGAATAAAACTTTTCAATTAAATTATCACATTCTGAAAGTTTGGTGTCAATAACTAATTTTATGGCAACTTGTAAATTACGTCATTTTGACGTAATTGCTTATTATTGAAAAGGGAATCCCGTTCAAGTTGCTCAATGTGAACGTATCTTCAAAATTGCGTCTTTGTATTTACCTCTTCTGACTGTATTCACATAAAGATAAGCTTGAAATATATGACGCAGTAAAACAACTCGTTGTATTTATTGACAAACCGTCGTTTTTCTCCATGCTCACTTTTTACTGAAACCAATAACAATGTAAAACAGTACACTAAAGAGTTTTAAAATTAATTTTGGGCCAAACTGTATTTGTTATAATTAGTAAATGCTATCACTGAAGGAAAAATAGCATGATGCACATCGAAAGAAAGAAAGATATATTTTATTTAGGACAAATACAACATAGAGTAATATCAAACAGTAAACTAATATAAACAGAATAAGTCCTAAAATTGGACCCAGTCTCAGCATATGCTGACCAGTTAAGGCCAGCGCTGTTCTTCCGCCTGGGACCAGCAAGTGAAGTCACGAAGGACAATACAACATATATAATAAATAATACATAATGTACAATGCAATAAAATAATCATGATAAAAAATTATAACATATTAAAAGACAACATTAAAAGAATGATAATAGAATAGAAACTAATGTATAAAACTAATGTAAATTAAAATTCAAATAGCACTTGTGTCCTGTCTTAGATTAGCCTGTGCAATTTGGATCGAGATCATGTATGTGTCAAACTCACCAATGTTCCGTTTCTATATCGTACCCAATCGTTCATTTGTCTTACTTTCAATTTAAATTTAATACAAGCTCCATACACGTAATGTCAAAATTCAACCGATGGTAAGCGAAGTGAATGGGTAGTAATATATAGAAATCGGCCAGAAGTCGCCTGGGTTTTCCTTTATTTGTATGAACTAGTGGTCGCCCGTGGTCGAACATAATAACTAATATCAAAAACTCTACTTCTATAATCACAGATTTCGCCAAGGCTGCTGGTAATTTGACTTGAACAATAAACATAATATTTTTTTAATGATTTAATGTATTTTTTATGAATAATTTAAAAAAAATATTATAATTCGTCGATTTTCCTCTATATAAACTACTAGCGACCCGCCCCGGCTTCGCACGGGTGCAATGCTGATACAAAATTAAATACACTACAGAAAAACTATGAACGTTGTATATAAAAACATAGCGGCCCGCTCCGACTTTGCACGGGCATAAAATATATATGCCTTACATATAAACTATACATATAAACCTTCCTCTTGAATCACTCTATCTATTGGTAAAAACCACATCAAAATTCGTTGGGTAGTTTTAAAGATTTAAGCGCACATAGGGATATAGGGACAGAAAAGGCGACTTTGTTTTATACTATGTAGTGATAGTGATGATAAGCGTGCCAAATTTCATACTCCACCATCCGCGTAATTTTCGTAAAAAGGGGTACAAATTTTTTGCTTCATGAATTAATATATTGATGAAGCCTTGAGGTCGTTGTGCATAAACTTTCCAATTTCCAATATTATCCGTGCAGGAACGGAGAAAGAATACAATTTCCTGCGGCCGGGCGGCCTGTCGTAAGAGGCGTCAAAACAATCTACAACCAAGTGGTAGGGCATTTGCTGACTGCATGGATACCACCCCTGGTCTAAAATATGTCGCCATAACAGCTTTGAGTTGTGTTCCGACATTAGTGACCAGGTTCCAGTCTCCCTTAATAGAGCAGCAGCGCATTTGTAGCACCTTTGGTTTTGCAAATGTCCATAGGCGATGGTAATCGCTTACTATCAAGATTTTCATATTTATCGAGAAATTAGAACTTAAAACTAGGTCTAAGACATCAATCGCTTCAAGTTGACACGAGAGCAAATAAATAACTTTCCTCACGTCTGTCAACGTAAAGTTGTGACACGCGTCACGAAATTACATCGTACAACTCTCCACTTTCAAGTGACTTTATAATTATGACTTTATTAAACGAGTTGTATGAATTTGTGAATTTACAAGCTACTGAATTGATGACTTTGATGTTCTTCAGATGATGAGCCTGCTTGCTCATTCATTTAACTTTGTTCTAGATGATTTCTTGTTAATAAATACATTTAATTTTAATTACGTATACATTTTTACAATAAACCTGATACCATGCCAGGTGGGAGGGCATTTGCCCGACTGGATGACTACCACCCCTGGTCTATAGTATGCCTCCATAACAACCATGAGTTGTTTTCCGTGATTAGAGACCAGGCTCCAGTCTCCCTTAAGAGAGCCGCAACGCATTTGTAGAACGTTTGGTGTTGCAAATGTCCATATGCGATGGTAACCGCTTTCCTCAAGCGGGCCGTCTGCCTATCTGCTGAACTCCTGCTATAAAAAATTTAAAAAAACCTTGTAGCTTTGCCTTGATCATTATTTTCTGTTTGTTTGTAAGTTGTTGTGACTATCACCGTCATTATATCTATGATATATTATTGTGTTAGTTCTTATAGTCTGTACAAATATGCAATTGAATACAAACTTATCAGGTTACTGAAAATGAGTTTGATTTTAATTTTATACATATTTTTACAAGTTTTGACATCATACTATATATAAATAAAACCTAAAGATGAAACTACTATATATATACAAGCAAAAAAATAATTCTAGGTCCCTGCTAGTGAGGAGCGTTCCCAAAATTCTGGTCACAATTCCAAGCTATATAGCAATGCTAATGTGTTCTCCGAAATATATTCAGTTTTTGATGTGCATTTGTGATGTATTTAATTATATTAGGGGTCGCCTAGTGGCCGAAATACGGCCATAATTAATTTAAATAATAACTTTGAACATTTTTAAGGTTCTGTTGTCAAAGAATATACTTCTATAACCACAAAATTTGCCAAGGCTACACAGTTAATTTGACTTTAACAATAAACAAAAAAGTATATATGCGTGTGAGTCAAATACATGGTAGTGTGTTTAATGTTTTTTTTATTGATTTAATGTATTATTTTTTCATAATTTTTAACACTCTTTCTCTTTATAAACTATAAGTGTGCGAAATTGCATACTTCTCCGTCCGCGCGATTTTCATAGAAAGGGGTACAAAGTTTTTGCTTACGTATTAATATACTGTTAAATATTAAAACAAAAATAAAAGGAACGGAACAGACGCGAAAAGCTTTCGCAATACAATCCAGAACACGTCGACCCTTTACTATCTCTCATAATTAAGTGCAAACAACAATATTTCAGGGACAACGTACCAACCAGCCGATGTAGCGAGAATACCGTCATAATAAATAACACCCAGCAACAAAGGCATAGCCGTGTAGCCCGATACATTTGTTTTCATAATAAATCAAACAGCTCATTAATTATATACGAATGGAGGAATATTGGTGCACGCCGTTGGTCAACATTTAATGAATTGAATAAACTATTAAAGGAAAAGAAGCAACACTCCAAAATTCCAATAACACGTTTTCGTTACTTAATATTTAATATGACAATTAAGTACAGTTACCATATTGTTACATACCGACAAAGAAATACGCGCCTGATTTATTACTTTTCCCGCATTTGAACTTCTTTTGTTAACTTTGTGTTTAATATTTGCAATTAGACAATAGGCTATTGTTGCTGTTTTTAATACAAATAAAGTTGTAAAAATAAGTCATTGAAATCATCCAAATCGACCTTAATCGAAGGCCATGTCAACGCATCATAAGCTACGAAAAGCGAAAATTTGTATACCGGTTTGATAAAGAAATGATTAACCATCTTGTACAAAATAACCGATAAACCTGCTAGGTTCGGCTCTGGAGATTAGTGAACAAGAAGTATAACCCTGACACTTGCCTAAGGCGGATATGCAATTCAGGGTAGAAAGCTGCCCGATTGCTTCATGTCTACCGGCCAGAATTCTAACCCACGTTATTTGAAGCCCGAGATTGAGGACAAAGTATCTTAACCACTTAACTGCACGGACGCTTTAAAATAGCATTTTGTCCTGTTGTTTACGGCATATATTTTGGATTACGCCCCGTCGTGACACTTGAAGTAATAGTCAAAAATATAAATGTCAAAAATGCCATTCGGATCTATAAGAAACAGCAGATAGACTATGATTAAAATGTTATAGATTCTTAGTATAACTTTAGTTCAGGATGAGCCTTTGTGGATTAAAATAGTAATTAAAATCTCGCATACGACATCTACTTAAACATATTGTTACGAGTCGCGAGACTCGAATTAAAATGCCGTTAGAGTTACTATAGAGTTTATGAGAACTATACAAACACGTATAACACAGGTACAAATATAACCGAACACAAAAAGTCCAAACGTGTTGCAGAAGGTTGTAATTCAATAACACGCGCAAAGACCGTTACTAAAAGATTTCCGATCGTAATACACACATCTCGCTTCGTTCGTGGTTCTCGCTCAACTGCCTCGTCCCTCAATCCGGCCATTGCTTTATACTGCACAGGTGCAACATGTCCTCCCGGCCGCGTGGACCGGTTTTTCTAGAATCAGTTTGAACTTTAAATCCGTAACACCTACGACAATAGGCTGTATGTCAATAAGTAAACAAAACAAGACGACCATTAAATAATTCCAATGTTATTAGTTCAAAAGCCGACAGGTAATAAATATGCTTTGTTTCAGATATGCAGGTAGCTTTCATGTTTGTCGGGATCTGAGTTTTAACAATATAATTCAATCTTGATCAAAATTGGACTTATGAAATGCCAAAAAAGCAAATATTTAATAGCCAATCCTCTCGATGCTAATGAAAGACACACATAGTCCAATGAAGAGTGTGTACAAATCGGTGTAGACACTGATTAATTATTTCTTTGTCAAACCGATATACAACTGTTCATTTTTCGTAGTTTATTGACATGGTCTTCGATTAAGGTCGATTTAGGCGATTTCAATGACTTATTTTTGTAACTGTATCAAAATATTATTACGAGCTACAGGACTCTAATTAAAATAAAAGCAGTTGGAATTACTATGGAGTTTATTAAAACTGTACAAACACGTATGAAACAAGTATAAATAAAACTGGTTACAACAAGTTCACATTGAACGATTCAATGCAATTCAATATGCGCAAAGTCCGTCACTATATCGCTAATCGAAAGTACTACACACGTCTTATTCATATCGTAATCGTCGCTTGACTGCCCCACCCCTCCGTTCGGACATTGTTTTCTACTAAACTGTATAATAGAACAAAGGATCGCGTTCGCCGAGTTAACCCCACACACTTGGCAAGCTTCGACGGCAATAAAACAAGTTCAATAACAGTAGCATGTTTTTCTGGATTAAACATTCTAAACACAAAGTAAACAAAAGAATTCCTAAATCAAAGACGACAATAAACAGCATTTTACGACGGGCAAGTGTGCGCCTTTCTTTGTTGGTATATAACAATATGATAACAGTTATTTAATTGTAATATTAAGTAACGAAAACATCTCGTTGGAATTTTTGATGTGCCACTTCTTTTCCTTTAATAGTAAACTTTTTTTTATATCTACGTGCCTCCTGCGATCAGTGGCAACATTTTAAGAAGTGATGTGAGATTTCACTGTAGAAATGGATACCTTACACCTTACATTAAACTACCTCTCCTAAGAAATACATTTGCTAATTCCAGCCTTGGAGCTCGCTAATGTGATATCTTTAAAAACAACTATTTTCTTATATTATATAGGAAATATGTAGGGATATATAATAGGTTCATGTTTGACCACTGTCTCACCTGATGTTGAGTAATCACGCGGTCTAGGATGGAGCACTTCTAAAAGATATCTATTCACTCGTAACTTGAAGCTTGAATTCCTTTAGAAGCAGTAATATAGTAATGTTTTTCAAGGTGTAAAGACCAATTTTGAAATAAACATCTTTATTCACTCAGAGACCTAACGAGAGCTTGAAGCTTGCGTATATCAATTAACGCTCAGTCCAACAAATGATACTTTGGACAACCAATCGGGCTACCCAAGCAGTTGCTCTAAATTTTCCCGTTAACGGATCGAGCTTCCTCTAGCATTAGTATAATAATAATAATATTGACTGTACAGAATCCCCGGATATTCGAAACACACGAAGCTGCTGATAAGAGTATTATTTTGTTGCCTTCAGTTGTTGTGTAAATGCTTGTCGAATAATAATAAACAAAAACCTTAATTTAATAGATTGACCCAAACCTTCGTCGACTAAGAATCCGCATTGGCTTCAAAAGTAGATATTATACATGCACGGAAATTTAAACCCTCTTAAGCAATCATTCAAACAATAGCTATCACTTTTCAGGGCGGCCGCCATTTAGCATGTTTCCACAACTCACCCTACTTGCCAGAAATCTTATTATCCTTATATGTCTGATATATACTTGTATATCTTACATGTCTGTCTTTTTAACACCGTAAACGAATCCGACGACAAAATGAGAGCACCTTCCATATCCTAAGGCAAAATTGGGGAACAGAGATAGATATACATACATACTGTTATACAAAAAGAGAAGGATATGTATGTATCGAGAATGTGTATTGTGGTTGTTTGAACAACAGACGATCGATACCATGACTTGATTATCTTAAATAATAAACAGATATAAAAGAGAAATTTTGTTCTGACCTATTCTAGGTCACTCAGGCATTATTTATCCTTTTGGAACTACCACTAGAACTCTTATTTGGTTTAATTTAAAGACCTTCACTTCGGCTCGTACTTATTTGCTTGAAGATTATTTTAAAACTTTAATATTCAGTAATACTCGTCAGTTACTAGATAAGGAAGTCATGCAAAGCTATATTTAAATTAAATCGTGCAAGAGAAAAAGAACAATAAAAAGTATTTAATAGCAAATACTGCACGTCTCACAAACTACTCAAGCGATGCTATTCAAACCAATTTCAGAATCTTCAATTTCATAATTTAAAAGTTACAGAGGAATTCAAATTTTACGTTTGGAAAATACTGTTACGAGTTGCAAGACTCGAATTAAAATACCATTGGAATTATTATAGAGATTATTAGAACTATACAAACATGAAAAACACAGGTACAAATATAACCGAACACAACAAATCCAAACGTAATACAGAAAGTCGTAACTCAATGAAGCGCGCAAAGTCCGTCACTAACAGATTCCCGATTGTAGTACACACGTCTCGCTTCGGTCGTGGTTCTCGCGCGATTGCCCTCTCCCTCAATTAGGCCATTGTTCTATACTGCACAAATGCAATATGCCCGCCCGCCCGACAACGTGGACCAAATTTCCTAGAATCACCGTGTACTTTAAAATCCGTAACACCTGGCTAATAATTACAATACTGTCTCACAATATTGTCTCACAGCAAAAAATTCAACGCTCTATATAGATGTTCATATTAATTTATAGTTGTTTCACGAAACACAACATTGTGAAGCGCCACATAGATTACAATTTGCAGTCAAGCCATTACGTATAGAAACTGTGGCTCACAAGGACGGACAGGCGGACAGGCGGACAGATATGACCAAAACCAGGATTCTGTTTATTGCCAAAATGGCAATGAAATCCTAAAAAGAGAATTGCATCTGAAATGTGCTGCATAGACAATTGCTCGGCAAATATCGCAAAGCATTATTAATAGTATATAAGCAAGACATTTTAATTTGACCGACTTTAACCCGTTTTAGCTTTAGACTGACCTAGCTATTGAATCACGGTTTAACGTCGTTTTAAAATTGGAAACGCAAATTTACATTCAACTCTTACTAGTCGAAACTTTACATTTGTAGGTATATTTAAAAAAATTATAAGGCTAAAATTCATTTGAAATCTTTTGAGTTTTATTTAAATGGAAAATTAATACTAATGGGTAAAGAAGATTGTATTTTATTTCGAATTAAATAAGGTTAAATTCATCTCGTTTTAGTGAAGCTTTTTTATAAGATCGTGTTGCAAATCACAAAGATTCTAAAGAATTTACACTCAAAAATTTTTTTGAGATCATATAATACCATAGTCGAATGTGCCTCCTAAAATAGAGGCCGGTCCTAGTCTGGGGGCAAATTGTCGACCCATAGTCTCAAATAATGTTCATACCATAAATATTTATAATTGAATGAAATAAATAGACTATTTCAATAATTCTAATACAATTTAACGCATGACCACTCAGACACACAAAATGTGTAATACACTTCATTGAAAGTCTTGTTTCAAATACGATTACTCACTGAATTTGTGTATCCGCATAAAAATCTTTCACTACATAGTATGAGTATTAAATGATTTACATACAACACGTATATTTGTTTGCTGGTTTTCCATACAAGTTTTACAAGACATAAAACTGTGAGTCGAACAAAACATTTCGCTCCTACAGCCTGGGCTGTTTTATAAAAAATATTTCTCTGTAACTAGTCATTTTTTGTATACAAAATATTCAATTGCACTAACAAGTTTATTCCAAATGTGTAGTAGTACATACATACATATTATCACGCCTGGTTCCCATGGGTGTAGGCGGAGACTACGAATCTCCACTTGTGAAGGTCCTGACTCTTCATACATGCACGTTTATTTGAGATGATTTTAAACTGACCTCTCTTTAACACTTCTGCTATTTGATCATGGTGTGTATATCTCGATCTACCAGCAGCAACTCTACCTTTAAGTAGTAGCTGATTCTCTTATACTTAAAGACGAACTTTAAACGCTTGGACTTCGGAGAGACTTCGATAATAATATCAGCCCATAGACATTTCACTAATAGGCTGAAGCTGGCATTACAGTTGTTTTTAATTGCATGGGCTCAATGCAATCGGGAAGACAGGCAGACGGTCTACCCGGCGGAAAGCGGTTACCATCCCCTATGGACATTTGTAACACAAAAGGTGCTGCTGCCACCGTGCTGCCGCTTTCTAAACGGAGACTAATACTAGAACACAACTGAAGGTTCTTATAGCAGCTTACTCTAGACCAAGGGCAGTAGCCATCCAAGCGGGTGAATACCCTACCACCTTACTGTGAGTTGTTTTGTCGCCTCTTACGACAGGTCGCCCGGCTGCAGGAAATTGTACTCTCTATCCACTACTACATCATCGGACGAGATTATCGAGACATGCCAACCTATCTTGGATAAGCTTCATGAAGACAGGGTTCTGTGTAAAGGTCTGGATCAAATGAGACCCCGGTTTTGCGTTGGTCGACTGCACATTGACGCAATTATGACAGATTTATGTTGGTGTATGTTTATTGAACGACTGGTATATGCTACTACATTGAAAGTATAGTGCGCTCGCATTATAGTGCAAGGTGTCGACCGAGTCTGGAATGTAAAGGCTGATGATTTACATTACTTCTCGGCCTTTTGACTAAGATCAAAGTGAAACCGGCCGATGGGTCGCTGACCGCCCCGCGCTAGTCGGTCGGTTCAATTGCTTGCGGCGGCCCAACAGTCTGTCAGTCGGCACTGGGGCCTTTATGGGCTTATATTATAATTAAATTAGGTAAATATATAATAATATGGTAAATTTATAGATATATGTTATTTGTTTCGTTGTGTGTGTTGTTAAAATGTATGTGTTATTAAAATTATTTCTTTATCATATTTTTACAACCTAGGCGCCGTCAAAAATAGGTTCCACATAGATTTGTAGAAGCAAATTTATTACCCGTCGGCATTTGAACTAATAACAATTAAACTATTGTAATTATTTTATGATCGTCTTCTTTTGTTTACTTATTGATTGGCGTACATTTCTAGAAAACAGCCCGTTGTTTTTTCCTACTCCTTTATGGTCGTTCGCAGCCGAGTCATTAGCCAGATGTGACGGATTAAGTCGACATACAGGCACTTTGCATTTGTGCAGTATAAAACGATGAGCTGATTGAGGCAGGAGCGGTCGAGCAATAACCATCATCAAAGCGAGACGTATGTACTACCATCGGAAATCTAATAGTGACGGACTTTACGCGTTTTATTGTATTACGACCTTCTGCATTACGTTTGGACATTTTTGTGTTCGGTTATATTTTTAATTAGCTGTGTTATACGTGTTTGTAGAGTTCTAATGAACGCTATAATAATTCCAACGGCATTATAATTCGAGTCCCGCAACTTGTAATAATAT
Organism: Dendrolimus punctatus; assembly: GCA_012273795.1. Lineage (NCBI taxonomy): Eukaryota > Metazoa > Arthropoda > Insecta > Lepidoptera > Lasiocampidae > Dendrolimus > Dendrolimus punctatus. Next base: position 3,911,120 of record CM022542.1, read on the forward strand.
TATTGTTCGTCTAAAAGTTATTTACCTTTATTAAACTGCATTATACGGTATATATTGCTGATGTTCTGTGTGTTGTATTCTCCACGATAACTTCAATTAATGGTCCCAGACGGAAGAACAGTGCTAGTCCTTGTGAGCTAGCTTTATGCTGAGACTGGGTCCAGTTTATGACTTATTTTCTTTCCATTGTCTTTTTATTTTTGTCCTAACTAAAATATTATTCTTTCCCTCTTTCTTTCTTTCTACGAGGACAGACTCCGATCTCCAAAACGGATGCTCCGAACTCAACGTGGATGTTATAAAAGAAGATCAAGGCATATTTTTCTTTGCCGATTAAGAATAGAAAGTGACAGACCATGCACTAAATACAACGGTTTAGGAAAACAGTTCCGGAAATAACCAAACATATCTCAACATGAAATGCAATCGGGTAACTCCATCGAAAACACGTCGTACAAATGGCACACAATCACACCGTTTTTCTATACACAACATTTCAATGGACCTATTCTAAAACACAAACAATTTTAATATAAAAAAAAATAATTTTCCTAGGAAACATTAAATATTACATTTTTAAGTTTTTACGACTAGTGCACAGTTTTCAGCAGACGTGATCACGAAAAACAAAAAATATATATTCCGTGTCTTCCTTCTTCCTTCCTTCACGGCTTTAATATAATTATTTTTTCTAATGAAATATGTTACGTTATTTTATTCATTACCTTTTCTCTGACATTTCTGTGAATATGAGCTTTAATATAGAACCTAATGCTATTTTAGTATTAAAATGTTTTTAATTATTTCTAATTTTAAGTAATTCAGCCCAAAAATTATATTATGCATAATATAGGACCAAGAAGTAAAAATAAAAAAGTACCGAACATGTGACGCCAAACAGAATCTTTTCAGTCTTACCATTTTATTGGGTTATTCATAGTAGTCTTCTTTTAGTATAATAATTGGCATACAAACACACACATTGTATAACCCCAAACTAATCAAGTTGCGCTTATGTTATGGGTTATATACAACGGACCACTCTGAGGGCCAATCCCAGACACCCAGGCCGTAGTAAATAACATGAAGTTCGTTTCCGAAATTTATCATATCAGGAATCAAACCCGGAGTCTGTGTTCCAGCGAGTTCGACCACCAAAGACTTAGCCCGCTCAACCACATAGGCCGTCATAATACCTATAAAACCTTCTTCTATTGCATGCATTATTCTATTAACATAATTTTAATACAATGTTTTTTTTTATTACGAAGTTGGCAGACAGGCATACACGGCTCTTCTAATGGATAGTGTTTGCACCGGTAACCACTATTTATTATAAGGTTGTTATAATATTGTTTTTTTTCCGTTTAACCGCAGACTTATAATATCCGCATGATATGTTATTATATTGTTACGAGTGCGGGACTCGAATTAAAAATGCCGTTGGAATTACTAAAGAATTTATTAGAACTATACAAACACGTATAACACAGGTACAAATATAACTGAACACAATCAGTTCAAACGTAATGCGCAATTCAATAACACGCGCAAAGTCCGTCACTAACTATATAGGTTATCGAATGTACACAAGTCTCGCGTTGATCGCGGTTCTCGCTAGACTGCCTCTCCTGACCCGACCTTTAGGGCATTATTTTATACTAAACTATATAATATGTCTCGACACAATGTATAACAATAGTTTCTAAGAATCACACCTAGGTAATGACTATCATAAACTATTTCGACACACAATAGGATGTTTTCTAATTACAAATTTTAAACACGAAGTAAATAAAAGAAGTCCAAATTCCGAAAGGTAATATGAGAAGAGAAAGTACCGGGCTATTGGAGTGAACTGCTAGTTGTACTAGGGGTCTGGGAATATCGGGAATATGGCATCTGCCCGTCGCAATGTTCAGGGAACATGGAAAAATGGGCAGACGGTGACTCGCCACTCCCTGCATGGGCCCCTAAAAATGACATAAAAGACAGGGGCAACATGGGTGTGAGTGGCTAAGGGAGAGTGTAGAGAGGTGGGCTGCAGGTTTACCGAAGCTACTTCTGACGTGATGCCATTTATCACTTCCACCCCTGGAGCTTGAGTCTTAGCTCTGGCGATCTCCACTCCGTGCCGGCTGGTTAAAGCAAGCACGGAGGTAGGGGCCTTGTCTTGGCCCCCGGAGTCAGGTACGAGGTGTAGCCACTCACCTAAGGCTTCGCCACAAAGCCCCCCTGCGGGTTTTATTATTATTATTATAAATAGTCATCTGTAGTATGTGTTAACCTAAGATGTTAAACCAAAGGAAGATTAAAGATCAGTTCTACAAATTTCACCACATTGTACGTATATATATGTCGGAGGGAAGCTATAATTGGTGGATTATTGTTTGGATATATAATGTACAATATCATTTGTTTACATTTTAATTACTTCTAAAATTGTTAATTTAATTTAATTTGATGTCTTAAATGTTTCTATAACTTAAAGATCGTTCTAACCTAATAAAAGTTATGAATATTGTAATTTAATAAACGACCAATCGGAGCAGAGCATATGGCTCGGAGCGGGGTCAGACGCCCTCTATACTTGAGTAGTATCTACTTCGGTAGACGGAGGAGTTTTTGTGGCACATTTGGTTGGTGGCAACAGGTCGAGTTGGACCTTTGAGAATTTTAAAGAAAGTATTGAAGTTGGAAGTATGAGCGGTGCCCTGAACACGCTGCTCGGTCTAAACTATGTTAAAATGTCTTTTAAATCTAAATTAAAAGTGTATAAACCGTGGCTATCGTGTTTTATGCTCTCATTTTACCCTGATGACGCCCACTTAACCTGCAATAACTAAAGAAGATGTCGTGAGAACGAGGCCTTCTCCGACATATATATGTCCCACTTCCCCTTATGTGATATATACTAACATATATATTGTAATTCAAATTATCGGCGAGTCAATTTGGCAACATTTGAGACAGCACGTCTGGAAATAAACCATTAGTCGCAAAAAGCGTTTTTCACTTGCAAAATGACTCCACCACAAGCCACCATCCTACCAATATGAAACACGATTAGATCAAGGCTTCGTTTCAGGTCGTTATTCTATAAAAACCTAGTATTAGGCCGATTCAGAAGCTCTACCACGTCAAAACTACTAGAACGCAAAACATTATTTACGTTTCACGAAAAATCTAATGCAATGAAGCAATACGTATATCCATAGCACCGCACTCGCGGGCCATTTTTCCAAATACAAACGCCCCAAACTCGATTTAGAATTCATAATTTATCTGATAAAACACCCTACGAACCGTACGCACATAACAAATCTCATGTGAATTTGTAAATTGTGCCGTCGTGTTTATTTTCACTCTGATGTCATTTTAAGTATGATTCGAAATGAACGAGTTGCTGGTAATAAAAAGGCTCTCTGTTTGTTGAATATAAATTCTTCGAACTAATTTATGACAGTTAAAGTGAAATTGTTTGGATATGAGTCTCTTTGTTTGTTCTCCTTCAGGCTAATCTTAGACGAGACAAGCCCTATTTGACGTTTAATTTACATTAATCTTGTTATTTTTTTTATTTACTTATTATCTTCTCACTTTGTTTTGCTGTGCAAGTGATCGGTACAATTATTATATAATTGTGCCGCCTTTTGTTTTACCTAGTAACTATTATCTTGTTGTACATTTTTGGTAAATTTTTGTTTTGGTGAACAATAAATTGTTTTCTGTGTCTATGTCTATAATTATATTAATTTATGTATTAGGTATTATGTATGTTGTATTGTCCTTCTTGACTTCAGTTTCTGGTCCCAGGTGGAAGAACAGCGCTAGTCTTAATTGGTCCACATATGCTGAGACTGGGTCCAATTTTAGGACTTATTCTTTTTCTATTATTTTACTGTTTCATAATACTCTGTGTTTTTTTAAAACTTAAATAAATTATATTTTTTTCTCATAAGGACAATAGATAGGAAGTGATTGTAAAGATTGTTTCTAAGTCATTTTAGTAAAATTGAACCCATGTGAAATCGTCATTTCCATCTACCTATGTTTCAGTTTTTTTTAAACCAGCCATGGAAGAAGTATTATCCCCGCAAATTGATAATGCGCCTGGCCGGCATTTTGGTGACGTAATCATAGCCGAACACTCAGTACCGTAAGCATCACTGGCCGGCGAATACGCGTATATATCGAGTTCCTGATGACTTCACGTGAATGTTAATTTGACAAGGTTCCAGCGCATTAGCAATTTACGGGTATAATATTCTGAATACATAGGAATAAAATTTGGCTGAAGGGTAATAATACTACAATGAAATCACAAACAACATAAATAATAAATTACAAGTGATTATTTTTGTGTGAATACAATCCATGCAAGAACGGACAAAGAATACTTATTTCTGTGGCAGGGCGGCCTATCGTATGAAACAACAAAACAGCCAGGTGGTAAGGCATTTGCCCGTCTGGATGGGAACCAACCATCTAGTATTGATTATGGCCCTGTAACAACCTTGAGTTGTATTCCGGTATTAGTGACCATACCCCCAGGATTAGATCTTGATCAGAGGGGGGGCAAGGCGGGACCTATGCCCAGGGTGGCAAATTTCGAAGTTCGCACCACTGATACGTCCAATACTTTAAGCACATAAATTACTTTTCTAGGGGCATGTAACCATAGGCTAAAAACTACAGACGCAAGCGTGTGCCAATGCCCACTAGCGGGTATCTGATAGCTGAAACGTCGATGATGATTAAGGCAGCAATATAGACGCAATTTTTCAGTTTTACTTTGATGATTCGGACTTACTGACTGATTCTTTGTTAGTTTTACCATCACCCTTATAGTACACGAGAACAGAAACAATACTACCCACATATACACTACACTAGTAAATAAATAACACCTTTATTTTCATTTGGATTAAATATTTAGTACGTCCAGTTGATATTTATGAATTGAAAAAGCTACAAACAAAACATTATCCGAAAAGCAATAAATCCGTCCAGTAATAAGTTAATTTTCCCACTCAATTGTCTGCAACACAAAGTGAGGGTATTATTTTCGCACCAGCGTTACGTCATCGGCCTTATTGCAATTTGCCGCATCACCGGCCGGCCGATTCACGGTCGTCGGAATTACTCTACGCCCATGAATGCCCGACTTTCGCCTAAGGAGATGTTCGCATTGTTGTACTAGAATTTTTTTGTCTGAAAATTGCTTTGTGAACCCCACTGCTCGGCAACAGACAGTGAATTTTATAAAAGACTAAATAATTTGCTTCTTGTTATCGCGCTGTCATGATCGTGATTTATAGACTGAAAAGTTTGCGCATCGATCATTGTCTCGGTAGCTGGTAAGCATTTTTATAATTAATTATAATAACTACCTAAAAACAGCATGTAAAAGTAACATTACCGATTACTGTGTTTTATTTTTATTCGCAGACTGGCAGACACACGAGGACGTGTGAATTGCAGGACGGTCGTGTTAGAATCGTCTTTGTTACTGTAACCATACGACGGAAGTAGTCAATAACCGGATAGAGTGTTCATTGATGTAGTAATCGGAAGTTATAACCGGATGTCGACGTAGAAGCATTTATTATCGAGCCAACGGATATCGAAAATGGAGTAACCGGAAGTTGGAAGTTATACGGATGGCGGAAGTTGGTGTTATGACGGAAGTGAAAATGAAGTGGCGCCAAAATATTACAGGATGGTATCACTGCAGACGCACTACAAGGATCTTATAAGCACTCGGTGTTCGGACAGAGGGGACTAGCCTACAACCGGCAGTCTTCAAGCGACGACTGTCTACAAACAAGTCCTAAACCGACAGTCTTGGACAGGGATCGCATATTGTGGTCGATAATAGCTACCTGAGAATCGCAGTATTCTTGGAGGGCAAATTGCTGCTCGACACCTGACAAGCTTGGAGGCAACTTTTAGAGTTGTCTTAATAATTATAATTAGAATAATTCTAGTGTAGTAAACTTTGATTACAATATTTCAGATTATTATTATTTTGTTATTCGTCAGCTTGAGGTGACACGTGCGTGTGTAGATATCCTTAGTCCGATGCGAATTGGGAAAAGAATAACGTGTCTGTATATTTTATTGCCTGTCCATATTTTACGCGGCGCGACCCTCTCGGACAGGGCGGGTATTAGGCCCACCTGACATTCGGAATACCCGCGTTTTATTGCGTTTTAAAATCCAAATGTAACAGGTACACTGCTGGCTGGATGTAATTTGGATATTTTTTTACCGGATGTGTTGTCCTATGTACTCGTGTGCGGTCGGGAATGTGTTCTTTTGTTGAATTTTCAAACGAATTCTTTTTTCGGTTGTACTTTTTAAACCTGGCGATGTGTTGTTTTGAAAATAAAATTCTATTTTTAAACTGAAGCAGCTTTGTTACTGAAATTAAACTGGCTAAATCCATACAGCTATACTCCTCAATTTGTTCTAATTTCAAATACCTATACAATTAAATTAACAAAGAATTTTGAATAACACATTTGAAAGCTGTTTTAATATAATAATAACACTGTCTCACAAAAAGTGGTCTGTACTTTAGACCAGACCGATCTATTCATATTGATGGGTTTATGGACCAAAATACCGAATCTGGGGTCTGTTTGCCCCATATACAACACACCCAGTTGATCATAAAGTTAATAATAGATAGATAGATAGCAGGGGTGCTAATAGTTCGAGTCTCTAAATAGGTATTTCTCCCGAAAACACTTGCTTTTCATTTCATAAGGAAAGTAAATAAAAACTGATTATTTGAACAAACAATTACTTCTCTAATGAAATTAGGCGTTAAATCCATATCTAAATCTCATGAACTCCTTTAATACGCCACATATGAAGTCACATCGAGTAAATTTATTTTTCTGTGTCATTCTACCAGCCAGTATTTTTTGTCATTCAAGGTAGTAACGATTTAACTCAAATTTATTAAAATTAAATAATAACTTACTGAAAAGCAAATAATGAGTATAAAATTACAAATTGTTAATGTGTTTTAAATATAATTTCCTGACGTGATTTAGCAGTGGCTGTATAAAAAGTTCGGACATGGCTCGTAAAATTTTTAATTTTTTTGACAGCAGAGAAAAGCCTTTGCCAGGGACGATAAATAGGTACTATTTTCATCCCTGTGACAATTTTTTAGCGTACTTTCCGAGAAATGAATCACCTATTTTGATAATCAACATTATTGATCCTAGGAAGAAAATGCCATATTGTTAAGATCTAGACGCACAAAAGACAAATTCACACCTGCATACCTGTAGAAACATTTTATTAAATTTCGGCATTTGGACTTCTTTTGTTTACTTTGTGTTTGAAATGTGTGGGGGGGGGGGGCAGCTCCCCTTGTGTTTTGTAATCTTTTACGGCCTGTCGTTGTATTGTGATTACTACCAGGTGTCTCTGATTTAAAGTGCAAACTGATTTTAGGAAATTTGGTCCACGCGGCCGGGCAGACATATTTCACCTGTGCAGTATAAAGCAATGCTCCATTTGAGAGATCAGACAGTCGAGCGATAACCACAAGCGAAACAAGACATGTGTACAACAATCGGGAATCTTTTGGTGGCGGATGTTGCGCGTTTAATGGAATAACGACTTTCTACATTACGTTGGACTCATTGTGTTCGGTTATATTTGTACTTGTGTTATACGTGTTTGTAAAGTTACTATAACTATAGTAATTCTAACTGCATTTTAATTCGAGTCCTGCAACTCGTAACAATATAGACTAATATTACTACCGGAACATTAATTAGTTTTATGTAACAAACAAACACAAAAGACTTCACTCTCAACAGTGGCACGCTGTTGTACAAAAGACAAATCAACTGACTGAAGTTGTGCCGCCATTCAAATGGAGACTATTGGAATTCACGACTGAACGCTCGGAAAGGGTTGTTTCCGCTTATTTTGTACGAATTTTACTATTGTACGAAGAGACAGCAAGAGTTTTATAGATGATAAAATATTCGAGTATTTGGATATTCAAGTGAGGTAAATTCCGATGTATAAATAGATTTAGGTCAATATATTCTCACTCTCCTTTATAATATATTATTTACTCCTAATAGTCCCCAGTACCTTAAGGAACGTTACAAATTTCATCGCCTATCCACTGCCTACAATTTTTGCTCTGATACGTATCGAAAACTTATGACACCTGCACACACTTCATCCTATTATGATAATTCTTTTGCAATGCAGGCTGTCAAACTTTGGAATATGCCGCCTCTTACTGTCAGAGAGGCTAAATCCTTACCAACATTTAGAAATTTATTAAGAAAACACTATTTTTCATTAAATAGCTATGTCTGATTAATACACTATAATCATGCTATTATTATAATAACTTATGTATTTTGTAATATATAATTGTCTACGTGTATATTTATGACTATGTAGGTATGTATTTGTATATTTATTTGTTAAATTATTTGAGTCTTTATGTGTCCATTGCCTTTTTCCTGCATCAACTACATCGTCTGAATCAAATTTGTTCTTGATTTAGGTTGCCTGGAGGAGATCGCTTTGAGCGATAAGGCCGCCTATTGTATCGACTAGAAAATATTGTAAATATAGTCTGTTTTGTAATTGTATGTTTAACACAAACACTCGTCTTAATTCTGATTTTCATAAAGGGTTTGATACGGAATACATATGTGGCTTTTTATAAGGAAGTTAAGTCAACTTTATTATCCCCGCAAATTGCTTTTGCGCCTGGCCGCCATTGGTGACGTAATCGTAGCCGAACACTCAGTACTGTTAGTATCACTGGCCGGCGATTACGCGTAAATATCGACCAACGTATGGCGTCACGTGAATGTTAATTTGACAAGGTTCGAGCGCAATAGCAATTTGCGGGGATAATACACTCTTTTTTTAATACTGTGGTACTTTGTGTCTCAGGAATCCCGGAAATTTCAAGTTAACTTTGGATAAACTCGCGGGCATTCCTAGTTAATAAATAAATAAACAGCATGTTCCTACTATTAACTTATAAACAAGAATAATGTTCCTGGCGATTATTCAAAACTATGTAAGCAAAGTGAGGTTTCGTTGGTATTTGCATATATTAACTGGGGGTCAAGTCTCAAAGCGTTCCTAGTGATACCATGCGTCATGAATATTGTATTGTGCTGGCAACAATACAACGGTATAATTCTATTCATATCTATGATACTAGGATTAGCCAGTGGCTTCGTTTGATATGGATTTGGTTAAATTAAACGTTACGTTGAACTTTAGCACGATATTATTAATGTAAATTTTACACAAACACACACACACTGTTAGCTTAGTAGGCAACATATACGCGTTTCTGTTCAATTATTTTAAGAAAGAAAGAATTATTTTATTCAGGACTAATAAACATTTTAAGAACAGTGAATAAAATAAAATATAACTGTATCAATATAAGTCCTAAAATTGGACCCAAACTCAGCGTAATGCTAGCTGCTAAGGCCAGCGCTGTTCTTCCGCCTGGGACCAGCGGGTGGAGTCACGGAGGACAATACAACACAAATAATATATCGGTACAATGATGTTGGTTCGAATCCCTAGTGGGAACGCCGTTAAGCCTTTTTCTAATCTAATATATAAAATTCTCGTGTCACAGTTTTCGTTGCCATACTCCTCCGAAACGGCTTGACCGAATTTGATGAAATTTTTTGTGCTTATCCGGTATCTATGAGAATCGGCCAACATCTATTTTTCATCCCCCTAAATGTAAGGGGTAGTCCACCCCTAATTTTTTTTTTTTATTAGACAAAATTTTAATTTCTATTTTTTTATGATACAACATACAAAAATACATACAACCCTAAATTATTAACCCTCTGCGACAAACCCCTAATTTTACCGGGCAGGACGACGTCTGCCGGGACAGCTAGTTTAATATACTATTGTTACAATGATTACGGCGAGAAAATGTCTGACGTTACTGATCCATCTAGATGTTATAGTTAGTGACCATTTCATGGAGATGTAGCGGTGGGTTTAAAGCGATATTGTTGTTGATTGTTAATGACGTTAAATATTGAAAGATAACGTATACATATAGACTAATGAAGGTATTCGTTACGGATATGTTAACACTGTAAATAAGACGTATTTGGCCACAGTTCATAACTTTAACATTATTCCAAATGGAGCCTGAGCATAAATGGTACCACAGATGATACATGCCTGGGCATCTGAACTTGCACTTACATAAGCTGCGCAGTAGTTAAGTAGATTTGGGTTTCTTAACGATATGAAATAGCGAAACAGCGAATAACAATGAGCGTAAGTTACGAGAAGGCAGACAGGTCTACCGTGAACTAGGAATCGTATCTGAGCAGCCAGTTATAGCAGCCAATCGAAAGCCAAAGTCATTTTGTGTAAAAAGTTTCGGAATGCAAAATATTTACAGCTGCTACGACAAGTGCGCGAAAACTGACGGCGTATTACCTATGCTGACGGCAGCCACATATATTCGTCTACACATAGTCTGGCTGCGCGCAGCCAAGGGACTGCCATACAATCAGGCGCGTTCTAATGGCTGCCGTAGTCGAGAATTTGTGGGTGCTCTTTGCGCGGGCTCCCATACACCGTCATATTATGTTCGACTGGGTATCGCAGCTAGTGCGCGGGGGGACCTTATGTGGTTGAATAATGCCGGGCTTCTATGTCTTAAGTCTTAAGCAGTGGCCTGTTACAAACGACATATGCTACATGTAGCGTGACACTATACGCGACCGATGAATGCTTATTATGAAAATACATGCATGCGTCTCTGTGAAATGCCTGACATATAAATGGCAACTCAAAGCGTATGTACTCAATACGCTGCTTTTTAATAAACTAGCTCCTATCGATTCATTTACTTTTTTTCTTACTACTAATTCCTTATCAATGATAAGGTATACTAATTCATTGTAAAATACTGAAACCTATCATAAGTCGTCGTTGTATACGCGAACTGTCTCGAAACTATTTAAATTCTTTACCAACTTGAAGACAGTCAAAAACTAGTGCAATTTATAAAACAACAAACAAACACGTCATCAACGAAGTTTTGCTAATAACAGTATCAGACTATTATGTTTGAATAATACGACATGCGTAGTAATAAATTCTCATTAAATTAACATAAATATGCCGTTTGTTACGTGTTTAATTTACCGTCCGTTTAGCTAGGGAAATAAAATATTATACCGAATAAAGTTTTCAAGCGATTATCCAAAGACGAATCTGAAATATAGTATACTAACTTCTGCCCGCGCATCGTCCGCGTGGAGTAATAAAAAAAAGATAAGAAATAACCCTCAATTTTAAAACATTGGGCTAACTATACTATTTCCATTATCTTTATTTTTTCGATGACAGCTCCTGTGGAAACTTGAACGAGCGTCTTTTTACGTTATGTATACCTTATTCAATAAAAATATGACGCTTACGCACGTACAAGGTCATAGCAGAATCGGAGAAACTGATAGGGATGGAGCTATCGATAAACGTAACACGATAACAGACCCGATATTTTTTTTCAAAGTGTAACAAACTGAACTATTGCTGGATAATTTTGTACAATTTTATTAACTAACTAATACTAACATTACATTTCATTACAAGATGTAATTATATTATGATTCTTTATTTATTTTATTTAATCAAAATCTGATGAATCGTCACTGTCACTCGATGAGCCCTCCCCAACATTTATTATAAGCTCCTGTACTTCTATATTATCCTTCCTGTACTTCTATATAAATATATTTGAATATTTTTGTTGTATTTGTCTTTGTTCAAAACATAATAAATATATGCGATCGGTATCATTAGATACTTATTTCGTCACAACACTACAACTATCAAATTAGAACTGTCATCGAGAAAATTAAGAAATGGAAATAGTATAACACTGAAAGAATCTTTCAAATCAGACCAGTAGTTCCTGAGATTAGCGTGTTTAAACAAATAAACAAGCCAACTCTTCAGCTTTATGTATTAGTGTAGCTTAATAACAGCTCAGCGGTACAATTTTAAAACTTTTACTGCTTCTCACGAAATTACGCAATGTCATACTTTGGAACTGTTTTCATAAGTATCAAGTTATGTTACGTTACCTACATGGAATAATTTATTGCTATATAATTAGCAAAGTTAAAATCGAGTAAGCGCCAAATTCTGTCAATACAAAAAGCAGACAAAACCGGAGATCTATCTACGAATATAATTAGGTTTTACATTTTTCCATCCGTATAGGAACCGCGAAAGAACACAAGCCACAGTCAGGTGGTAGGGTATTTGCTCAACTGGATGGCGACCGCCCCTTGTCTAAAGTATGCCACCATTACAACCTTGTGGAACAAATTCAGCATTAGTTGCCAGGTTCCAGTCTGCCTTAAAAGATCAGTAGCGCATTTGTGACACCTTTGGTGTTGATATACAAACCAGCCTTCTGGTCATGGGCGGTATCACAGATTTTCCTACAAATTTAATTATAGACATTGTTTGCGGATGTACCCCACAATATAAAGGTGAAATAATATTTTCTTAAGTTTTCGCGACTTGCATACATAATAAAACTACGTTTTAACGATTTCTTGCGCCGCTTCGCTTCTTCAATCCAAAACTAGTTGTGAATCGGTGGTAAATTAGATTATAGGCTCCCATAGAGTAACTAGTAACCACAAACAAAATTAAAACTAAATAATTAAAATAAACAAGTTGGCGGTAGGCTGAATAAAACTTTAACAATACTCGTCGACTATTGTCATATTTGTCGTCCGTGACCAGTGACCACGGCCACTGAAAAGCGGCCAGAACGTCGGAATAACCAAAATCAAATCAATTACCGCGCTTAAAACCGTTAAAACGTAGTTTTATTAATGTGAAATAAGTTCCAATTAAAAGAGCATTTCTACTGAGAACAAAGAGATTTTTACTTCATTAAATAAAATGGTATATAGAGTTCTAACATCCGTTTTCCGGCCGGTATCTGAATTTGGTTAGGGCGAACCTTATATTCGAGCAGCCTTTTGGTTTGTTTCCGTTTGACATTCTTTCAGCCTCGGGTATTTCATTACACATTCCAAAGTTCATGTCTATACAAGAGTATATAGATACGCCAAACTGCAGAATTTCTTTTATAACTGACAAAAAGATACACAAAGTATATAACCAAACTTAACAATCTATAATAATATTATAAAAAGAAAAATTTGTGAGTTCTTCTGTAGGCAGTAATCTCTTGAACAACTAAACCAATTTTGAAAGTTCTTTGGCTTATTGGCTGTATTTAATTGTGTTTAATTTTAATGACGTCAAGCAAAATGGGCACGAAGCCTGCAAAATGTGTAACAAGAATAACGTTCCACATTGCACACATCCTCTTATGAGAAACTACGAATGCTTTCTAAGAAGCAAATAAATTAGCGTCTATTTTCCTCTGAAACGCGTGTTTGGGAATCAAATATAAATAGCTTAATTTAACCTCGATTGCATGAGCTCGTGCGGGTGTGGGTGCGTGTATGTATATATTTTTTAATGGTGCCCAGCAAAGGGGGCACCGGTCACCTAGTTTGAAATTTAAAAAAAAAACAATTATATTTGTTAAATAATAACATTTTATATAATAGGATGGCCTCTGTGGTTGAGCAGGCTAAGCCTTTGTCGGCCTACATCACTGCAAAGCAGAAGTCCGATTCCTGGTATGGTAAATTCGGACAACGAATTTGGGTGGTCTGAGTGTCTAGAATAGGTCCCAGAGTGTTCCGTTGTATATTACCCGTAACACAAGGGTAACTTGCTTAATTTGGGGATATATAGTATGTGTGTTATTCTACCGATTTATATATATTACCAAGATGACATAGGCCCAACATGGCCCGGTGACCTCTGTAGAGGTTCGGTTTGTATGTACACAAATAAAACGCCAACTACATAGCTTGTAGCGCACTGACCCGCTCGGTGGTTGCACAGCGACTGCGCTGGAGTGAGCGGATAGGGACTCTCTCCCCGCACTCCCCACCACCGACCACCGAGTCAGTAAGCGTGCTACGTTTATCAAATATAATACTCTACAGCTTCTAATCTCCCCTTACAGTCACCCCGTTCCTCACTACTTCAACAACTCACTATTTCAAAGTCTTTATATCCTCTTAACATTATAGACATTTAAACACACAAACAATTTTATAAAAAAATAAATAAGAAACAAATGTAACACTTATCAGTTTTCTGAAAATAAAAACTGTATCGCGTCTGGCTTCACCCACCGCTTAAATACAATACAATTCATGAAACTACCGTCAATAAAATGTTCGCAATCGAAAATGTCCAGCAACTTGCTAATACCTGTTACAAGCGCCACCAAAACGGTTAGTAAAATATAACAGAATCGTATTCACTTTATAACCTTGTTATCAACTGCAACAGATCAATAAACAACATCTGCCTTAACATAACTATTGTTTCGTTCCATCTAACACAATCTATTGAATTATGATATTATTATACGAATAATTACTACAACTGTAGCCGTCATAAATTTAGGTTGCTAAGACTTTGATATTAAGGTAAATCGAATACTTGCATAATATAAGGTACAAAACTGTTTGTTTTTCTACGAGGAGAAATCCATTTGCGGACAGTATACTGTACGGGAATAAGCAATACGATTAGTGTGGGAATCGCTGACCAGTTGGTATGGTTACCTGCTAAAACTCCTCGAGTGTCCTTCCGTCCAGAAAATTCAGTTATTGCTTCCTGGACTTTTAAATTCCCGATTATTTTTTTTATTAATATGATCATACAGGAGTTTATAATCCCAAGAAAGCCAAAAGTTAAATCAGCATGTCGATCTAAACTTCCACGTCATAAAAAACTCTATTTCCTTTAGAAAATTCATCACGTACCCTCATTTTCGAAAAGAAATAACTGTAAACCAACTTGGATTTGATGGCGTCTTGCACGTTTCTTGCACACATTCTTCAGGGGGTTGACTTTCAATTTTACGATGCATATTTAAAACTTTTCCTCTTACACGTGGAAAGAACGGAAATTGGAAACTATTACGGGTTCAATCTTTCTGCGTACTAGACTCATCCCGCGGCTTTATCTGTATTAAGGTAAAAGCATCCGCATTTCATTGAAATAACATTGGTCATATCCCAGTAGATTACACGAGGTAATCTTCATGGTAAAACCAAATAATTGACAAATTGAAAATGTCCTGAAAAACTGTCAAAATTAAACTAAAAAAAATTCTGTTTATACTACTTTAAACGTAAACAAATTTACTGGTTTTTTTTCATGTAGTCAACTGAAAGCCATAAATGTGTATTATACTTAGTTTTGAATTATTTTTCCATACATAATATAACCTCGGGCTTCGACTTATTGATTTTCTTCAATAAAATTGTTTATTAACTTTAATTCTTTCATATTCAAGATTTATAATATGAAATAAACCAAAAGATTCGATTTCGCAAAAAGTATTAGTTATTTAATTTTGTCATGAGAGGGACGATATATCTATTGGTACAATTAACACATACTGGTGGAGGAGGAAATTATGAGAAAAGCTACTCATATAAATTATCGTTGTTAAATGCGAAACCTTCAGAATCTAAACTTCAGTTCTTGGTATAATCAATTTCTTTAACGACCTTTTCTTCGTTTACTCTGCTCTAGGTACCTGCCATCTGCACAGAGTTGTCCGTTGTATTATTTACCTACCTGCACACCTACCTACCTATCCATCTACCTACCTACATCCCTACCTACCTACATACCTACTTACATACCTACCTACCGACATACTTACGTACCTACCTACCCTCCATACCTACAATACAAGCGAAACTTTCTTAGCTTCTTTATACATGTGGGTGTTTGTGACGAATTATTATTATTATACCACGTACCCCTTGTTGCCCACCTTCTTAAGGATATTTTATCCTGCCTAATCTTTGTCGTCATCAATCATCCGTTGTCAACTGCTGGACATATGTCTCCTCAAGTCTCAAGTGTACGTTACATATCCCGATTTCTTCATCCAGACCCCACCGATGAACTTGCACAGGTTGATGGTCTACCAGATTCGAGGATGTCCTACACTCTCTTTACCATGACCAATCTCCGCTCCAGTTCTCGTATTTAGTGTAGTAACTTTGCCAGCCATGTCGTTTGTCTTTGTTTCTCCTAGTGTAGAGACAAACATTTATGAATAAATCTCATTTCATTTCAATATGTAATCAAAACTATATAATAGTTTCAATTGAAACTCCTACCTCCTAAAATTAATAAATTCAGCATACATACTAACATACAAAGAATTTTTTTTATTATACTAGTATAGATTTCTTTTCATGCATTTCTTTACAGCCAATTTCTTCAAGCTTTTGATGGAATATTGGAACTAATACAGCGTTTATAAAATGTAATAAAGCCAATGTAATAACATTATTTTATATGATAGTCTCTCATCTAAAAAATGTGGTACTCAGGAAATTATGGCACTGCTTCTTCTTCTTAAACAACAAATATAATATTGCTAAAATAAGTAGTAGTGTAACGTGTAGTCGAGGGTAGGCGAATAAAAGAATCCTTGTATAACGTCTGCTTTTATATTTAGAATTTTTACAATACAATAAAGTAATAACTCTAAGAAACTGAAGTCCGGAAGGGTCCGAGATCGGGCTCGTACACGCCTCCGTACACTCTCACAAGTAAACAAAAAAATCAATGTTTATAACTCTATAGAGGACCAGAAATGTCGAATGAGGTTTCGTCAACAACTGTTCGCAATAAAGAGCTCCCTAACCTAAGAGGAAGGAATGAATAAACAAAATATTTGGATCGACCTATGCAATCGATCGACAATCTAGTTAGCGCGATGCAGTTTATGCCCCCAAAGAGACAGCGCCATCTAGTATCAACGTTGGGCAACTATCGCAATAATATTACAGTAGTAAAAAACCATGATACTAAAACTACATAACTAAGTTAAGTTTTCTTTTATTGTGTTAGTTTATAAAGTCATTGTATTAATTCAATTATCCGTGCAGGATCTTATATATCACAGCGACCTCTACCTAGTGTGTCAACACTATATATTAATAACGCTTCGTTACTTCGCTGATTTTTCATATTTCTATTCAATTCAGGTATAAGGCTTTTCTAGGCAACAAATCCTATATCTTTGCTGTATACCCGTGAAATAAACACGACGGTCTTATGATGAGGCTTGGATCTCCAAAACAGGATATCATACTATGAAGATGTAATATTGATGCAACAAGAAATCTACTTATTTCAGTTGGGACATATATCTTGCTTTTTATGATAAAAGAAAAAGAGAATATTGTGAGGATTTTGAATCTGTTATTATGTTTTGGTCTTCATTACAGCTATTTTTGATATTACTGCCTAGTAACAAAATAAACTCTCTAGTTTCGTATTTCAATTTGTTTATAACATTTTTATTTTTAATCGTTCTGAAGTCATTTTTACATAAACCCTGTATAGAAGCTTTTGGCAGAAACTGATAGGAGATGTCGTGCTGTGCAGTTTTATTTTCTAAAAATGTGTGAAATTAATTTAAAATTCGCAGTATTTGTAGGATAGTAGTTTTGGAGTAGTTATGTGTTTTTGTGAGAAATATGAACTGTATAGTCAACCTGATAACCTAAAGTTCAGCTGAAATATACATAGGCTTAAGAAAATGAAGAAACTGTATTGTGATTTATCCGTGCAGGGTCGGAAAAAGAATACAATTTCCTGCGATCGGGTGCCCTGTCGTAAGAGGCGACAAAAAAGGTAGTAGGGCATTTGCTCAACTAGATGGCTACCACCCAGGGTCTAAAGTATGTCGCCATAACAACCTTGAGCTGTGTTCCGGTATTAGTGACCAGATTCCAGTCTCCCTTAAGAGAGCAGCAGCACATTTGTAGCACCTTTGGTGTTGCAAGTGTGCATAAGCGATGGTAACTGCTTTCCATCAAGTGGGCCGTCTGCCTGTCTGCTGAAATCCTGCAAAAAACAATCTAAGACCTGGATTAAGAGCCTAGATGCCAAGCAATAAGCCTAAAGAAATAAACCTTTCAAGATTGTTATTTTCATCTAACCTTCTTCATGACGTACTTTCAAATTTTTATAGCCAGACATAAATTCTTAAATGTTGACACTCATTTTGAAACTACAGACAAATAAGTAATTCAACGTTATTTATATATTATGTAGATTATTACCTATGGCAACGGATAAAACACGTTGTACTGGCATATTATATCTATTTGTATTGTTACATGCCGACAAAAGCAAATGCACACCTGTCTCCCATAAACCTGCTTTATTACCTTTCTCACATTTGGAGTTCTTTTGTTTACTTTTTGTTTAAAATTGGTATCTAAGAACAACATTATATTGTTATTGTACTTGTTTTATGGTCGTCATTAGGAAGGTGTGTCGAACTCTTGTTGATATTGCTTTGCGCCAAACAGGCTTATTCTTACACACCTCACTTGCTTCTTTGACATTCATAGCTCTTGTCATGCACGCTCGTCTGTTCTTAAGGCTCAAGGTTGTATCCAGTTATATTTACATTACCTATGTTATACGTGTTTGTATAGTCCTAATAAATTCTATAGTAATTCTAACGGCATTTTAATTCGAGTCCTGTAGCTCGTAAAAATATTCATCTCTAGTACATCTTTAGTAGTACCAAGGAAGACATTTATTCTTTTTCCAAAATGTTATAATTTTAATTTTAATTCGAAACCCTAAAAGAACATTCAATTAAAGACAGAAACCCGGCTTTAATGAAGTGGCACACGTTAACCCGTCGCATAAATAATGCAACAGAGCTACATCCCCAATAATTAATGAAGATCCAATTGTAAATCCAACCCTATCCCGACATATTTGTGCGTCAAGTATCCGCGGTGCGCGAGACGCGAAAGGAATCTATGATGGAGTACCCGGCACCGGGAATGACTAATGAAATTCCCCACAACGGGGCCATTCCCTTAATGCGAGCTATTGGGCTTAGTATACAATATGGAGGGAGGAGATAAGGAGGATCATCTAGTATGGGGGATCAGTTGAAAGTGTCCATCTGTAAACAGCAAATTATGGCTCGAAAACTCGCCAAAATAGCGCTAGTGTAGAAAAATGAAATGATATGAATTTAGCAGTTATAAAAGAAGTGAAGTTTGCTGGATTATATATAATACACAAGTAAGAAGTGAAACTTCTTTATGACCTTATTTTTCGAAAAATGATCTACTATATACAAACTTACAGAAATTGGTTAAATAAATACAGCCTCTACGACGGTCGATTCGACCGTGGTAGGGGCAAGAAAAATATGGCGTGTAACCGAAAAATGTGACGATATTTTTTTTTCAACGCCGATAAAGAAGTTTCACTTCAAATGTAAAAATTATAATTTGGAAAAGTATTGAGACTTTCTCGTATTGTGATGTATGTATGTAAATTTTTGAAACCTATTGCACTAATTAAGATAACTAACTAAATTATCTGAAAATTCCACCATGAGGAGACATGCAATAGTTACACACATACATACATACATACATAACTTCACGCCAGGTCCCTTGCGGGGTAGGCACGAACAACAGAGCGCCACACAGGCCCATTCTTACACACCTCACTTGCTTCTTTGACATTCATAGCTCTTGTCATGCACGCTCGTCTGTTCTTAAGGCTCCTAACATCACCTTCTGCTAACAATAGTTACATTTTCGTAAAATTTGCGGTGATAAAGAGGAAGTCTTTCTTTCCTTCTTTAATCTAGTATCCTACTCTAATTAATTGTGGCGCTATTTTTAAATACTTTCCACTTGCTATTATGGCGCCATCTTAATTTGCTGCCCTTCAGTGGATACTTTTTAATATACTGAGATGGTTCTCCTTACCTCTACCCTCTGTAGTTTACATTAGCTCGTCCCGACAACGGGACGACGTCCCGGCAGACACGTCCTGTCCGAAAAAAATAGGGGTTGATCGTAGAGCGTTTAAAATTTAGGGTTGTATGTACTTTTTAATACTGTATCATTAAAAAAATGTCAATTTTTTTTTTAAAAAAATAGGTGAGGACTACCCTTAACTTTTAAGGGGATGAAAAATAGATGAACGATTCTCAGACCTACCCAATATGCACACAAAATTTCATGAGAATCGGTCAAACCGTTCCAGAGGAGTATGGTAACTAACATTGTGACACGAGAATTTTATATATAATATAAGATTATAGAAAAAAAATAAAGTCTCTGTCTTTTCTTTCGCCTTATTCCAATTATTTGTAATTTGGGTCGGTACAATATGTCTTTTCCTTCCACACTCCTCTATTCTGATATATATCTTCTGTTACAGTACAAATCATCCTTCACACAATCCAGGGATCTATTTTTTTGTCTTTACATTTGCACCCATCCAAATTGTAGTTTAACAAAAAAAAATTATTATTATTAATTTAAGATTAAAAATTCGACTCTGATGCGCTTCAAATTTTATTTTTATAATCAAAATTTTCGTAACGTATGGCAATGGTTTGGTGCTGATTATTTTTTGTATAAAAGTAAAATTCATAATGACGTAGTTCAAATATATCAAAAAATTAAATTAAAAAAATATTTAAAGCAGTTGCGGTTGAAATTTCTCAAAAATCACTATTAGAAATTAATAACTCGAAAACCAAAAATTGTAGTAAAACTAAAATTTTCTTTTGAACGTCACTGTTCTGGCCATTCTGTATATTTTTTTCACCTAAGTACCTGTTTTACCGCACGGCGTGCGGCAAAATAGCTACTTTAATGAGACTATACTTTACTCCATTGTGTGGTACGTAATTTTGAGCTTTCAAACAATATTATACAGGCTTTCTAAATGCATGTTTTGACCAAATGTGTTGAGAATGTTATTTTTAGTCCGTCATGGCGTACACCGAAAAATGTAAAACCGTAATATTTTCGTAAAACCGGGAGGCTTGACATTCCTTAATGCCGCAAGGGATGGTGGCATTAAGGAAAGTCAAAGACGGCCTCCTGTTATATATTTTTTTGGTATGGCCAGGCAAATGAATCAATAGAAATACTCCTTGTTTTAAGATATTTAATTACAGTAAAAGCTCCTTATTCGCGCTTCCTTCATTTGCGTCTTCACTATTCGCCGATTAAAAAAATGCAACCCAATTCCTATATTCCCGGCTGATTTTTTTTTATTCGCGGATCTAATAAGTACATACACAATAATAAAAGGACTCCAATAGGTATCCAACCCAATATACTTAGTAAATGCCGTTAAATGGACTTATAAAAATTAAAATAGATCTCATTACAACTTTGCCTAAAGTATGTTGTTAAATGTATCACCAAGGACTTTGACATGAGCCGCCTTCGCCGCGATCTGTGTTTTTCAGAATGTAAACAAACAGAATGGAAGCTGCTTTAAAACTGCCAAGCAAGAGAAAATCACAAAATTCTTCAAACTATTGCCTAAGCCTTACGATAATTAATCAAAATGTTCAAAAACTTCAATAAAATTGATTTTTTTTATACATATTTGTTTCTTTTACTATCACCTAGGAACTTACCCCCTATAATCCCATATAAATTGCCGTTCCGTACTCACGGTTTGTGTATTCGCGGTATATTTATGGGATATATACCCCTCGAATAAAGAGCTGTATATATAGATTGATGCCTTGATGAATTACTAATTAGCAACTAGAATTTGCTTTCAAAGAAGTCATTTAAATACTGCTCTAAAATAGAATAATGCGTCAAATATTATTTATATCATTAAAAGAACTAACAATTATACAATAGTCCCATATGTCAAGGTGACATAAAACCTGAAATTCAATAAATGTAGTATATTAATGTAAAATTTTAGTTCAAATCAATTCAAATTCAAATTACAGCAGTAGGACCACATTCATTATTATACACCGACTAGTACATTATCTAATGACATTACATTTTAACTGTTTAATAGAATCTGTCAAAAATAATGGCCCGAATTCATAATGTGAACGAATAACTGACACACAAGGCTTTACCGCCATTTTATCGTAAGCGACATTTGGACCTAAGTATATTTTTTGTTGCAAAAGCTATTTTAAACTATTATTTTGGTTTTAGACTAACAGTTTTTAATTTATTAGAGTCTAATGTAATGAAAACAGAAAGAGTTAAAACAAAATAGTAACTTAAATTACCTTTTGCAACAAAAAATATACTTAGATCCAAATATCGCTTACATACTCAGACATATTTAGTAAGGCCGCCGTTTCTAAGGGTATTAAATAATTAATTGTTACTTTGCCTAGACCGGACAGGGCTAATTAAACAGTTGCAAAATAATTCATGTTAATCTTACCACTCGTGGACCTAAGGGCATGTTTACAACTAAAACCCACGTCACTATTATGCCTTCTGGAACCGACATAGTATTTGACATGATCCCTTTCAGATAAAATAATTTATTTACTTATTTAAGCCTGTCAAGAGCTTTAAGAACAGACGAGCGTGCATGACAAGAGCTATGAATGTCAAAGAAGCAAGTGAGGTGTGTAAGAATAAGCCTGAATCGCTCTGCTGGCGCTCTGTTGTTCGTGCCTACCCAGCAAGGGACCTGGCGCGAAGTTAATTAAGTATGTATGTACTTATTTAAGGATCACCAACAGTTTTTTTGCATAAAGTTCAGTACAATATACAGGCTCTCTGCACTCTATTTCAAAAACAGTTGGGTGTATGAAATTATTTTTTTAACAAAAATCGTAATTTTTATGCTCTACATTTTTATAATACCCACTAGCTTCTGTTCTTAAGTTCGTCCGCGTGTAATAGTTTAAAAAACACACCGATTTTGAAACATTCTTCATTGGTGCTTCGCTCCTATTGGTCTTTTCGTGATGATATATAAGCCTTCCTCGATAAATGAGCTATCTAACACTGAAAGAATTTTTTAAATCAGACGAGTAGTTCCTGAGATTAGTGCGTTCAAGCAAACAAACAAACTCTTCAGATTTATACATTAGTATAAGATTTCAACAAAAAATATAGTTGTAGCCTTTCGTAATGAGAGCTAACCCGAACAATACAAACAAGTCTGAACTATTTTAGTATGCGTTCGAAATTATATTCCAAAATTCAAATTACTTGTAATTGTGTTACTGTAAATTGTAAACCGATAAAACGAAGCCTGTTTAATGCCACATGTCATTTTTCACACAAAATAAATTTGTGGCATAGTAATTATCATATGGTGTTACTTGATGAAATATTGTCTCATAATTTTTTACAAATAGTCGTATTCAAGTAACACGCCAAGCCTGGCTTCCATATTATGAATTTATTTATTTATTATTGCTGGCTGGAAATATTGGGTGACATTTTTTTTCTTATACAACTGCTGGTAGAATGCCAATTGTATATCGACGAATAATTTAAAATGTGAAAATTAGTTTGTCTGTCTGTAACCGATTAAAAACCTTTAACTAAGATCAAGAGAATTTAACAAGCAAAGTATTAGAAAAATCTATGCCTAAAGTAAGTGGTAAAGTTTTATAGGCAAGTCCTTCATTGTATGTTTTCTCTTCCTGTTCCTCCTTTTTAAATTTATATTAACCTTACTTCTGTTACAAAGTCTATCAATTATTTTATTTTCATTTTTCTTGTTTTATTTTTCTGTAGTCAATTGAGAACAAAAATATACATTTGACGCCGGAATCCCTTTATGTGCGTGGTAAAGGACGCGCATTTAAATTTTCTATAAAGGCGTAGATATTAAAAATCGCTATATTGTAGCAAGGTTAGGCAACGCATCGGCTCCCCTGCTATTGATATCCATGGTCGATTACCATACCCATGCACCATCACTTAAAACGTTTGCCTAGATATTTTTCTATAAAGAAACATTCAAAAATGTGTGTGTGTGCAGTGCGGTTCACACACAGTAGAAGTGAAATTTCAGAGAATATACTCACAGATAATTCTTCCTTCATTTTTATTAATATAAATAATATAATTATTTTAGTCTATATTCATCAACTTATTATAATTCCAAAAAATTTCTAAAGTATCACTTAATTTTTCACTTTTTAGTCTAATTATATTAGTATCATTTTTATTTCGGTCCAAATTGGACCTATGTTTAATCATCGGTCTTATTGACTCACTAATCTGGGCGGCACAATGTAAAACTCGTATCTCCTTCTCTCGCAGGCTTAATCTTATAGATTTATGTGTTTATCTCTTTTTAGTGTCGCTTCATATGATCAAGTTTCAAATCACAACGATTCTAAAAAAGTTACATGCCGACAAAAGTAAATGCACGCCTGCCTGCCATAAAGAACAGTTTATTACCTTCCCGCATTTGGACTTCATTTGTTTACTTTGGGTTTAAAATTTGTAACTAAGAAAAACAGTCAATTGTGTATGTTTATCTTTTATGGCCGTCATTAGACAGGTGTGTCGAACTAACTCTTGGACTAACGGAGCGATGAGGCAGTCACACGACGATTACGAGCTTATTACGAGCAAGACGTGTGTAGTAAATTCGATAAGCGATATAGTGACGGACTTTGCGCGTGTTATTGGTTAGTGCAGTTTGTACTAATTGTGACCAGTTATATTTGTACCTATGTTATACGTGTTTGTATAGTTCTAATAATTTCTATAGTAATTCCAACGGCATTTTAATTCGAGTCCCGCACTTGTACCAATATAATTAACGTACAGTGACGCAGTGGAAGTGTAGAAGAGGAGTGGACTCACGCAGTTCAACATCTGATGTAAGGTCCAGACCTTATAACTGACAAGAGATACTGCTGGCCCTGCAGACAAATGGCATCAGCGCTGCAATGTAAAAAGTGTACAGGAATGACATAATACTTAGCGCAAGGATATGTCGTTCCCATACATTTTTAATTGAGCTAATGTCAATTGTGTATAGGCCTGGACATAAAAGAATGGACTATTTTCGTTATAAGCCAGTACTTATTATATATCGTTAAGCTGCAGAAGTGAGTTAGATTTAATGTTCAAGGTTAATATTGAAATAATATCATTTGTGAAGAGCCGCTTAGCGACAACGAATGTTAGAGGAGGGATGGACAGTAAAATAGATGAAGTATTCCAGATGATGAATGGAAGAAAAATAGATTTATCAGAAGTGTTAAAGAGTAAAATAATCGTGCATGTCTGAAGAGGTTAATGAAAGTAGGTGAAGCGAAAGTTGTTTGTCAGGATCGTCGCAAGTGGAGATCCATAGTCTCTGCCCACCCCATGGGAAACTGGCGTGATATTATGTATGTATGTAATTTAATTAATCTGATTCACACCTCCTTTTAACATTTGAATATATTGTTGATTTGAATAGTTGTGTATTGCTAAATGTTTCTCCGTACACTGAGCTTTACTGTATACTAATTCTCGTAAGGGATATCGCACCCACGGTCGGAATACGGAAATTCTTGTTTACGCCACATATGCGAAATGGGAACAAGAAATCACGTAACGTGTTCACAGTAGCGTTTTGAGATGTTATTTACTGTGCTCCGGTTGTATTGTCTTGCTAGTGTGATGTTGCACATTAATTTATACCTACTACTTATACAAAAAGTCGTGGTAGCGTAATGGATAGCACACGCATTCTAAACTCGAAGGGTGTGGGTTCAATCCTAGCCATAAAGCATGCACCACTTAGTTAGTTTTCTAATCTAATGTGCATATTGTGACAATTACCACGTGCTAACAACGCTGAAGAAAAACATCGCGAATAAACCTGCACATCAAGATTACTGATGTGTCAAACCTGCCAAGCCGCATTGTACAAGCGTGGTGGGTATACTGTCCATTGCCACCTATAATGGGAAGTCCGAGTCCAGCAGTGGGACATTTATGTGCTGATATTATATACATATACTAAACATTTAAATACTTTTTAATAGAATAGAATAGAATACTTTGTTGCATAACATTCAGATACAATTTAAGAATTTTAACTACAGAAAACAATAGGCGGTCTTATCACTAAAAGCAATTTCTTCCAGACAACCTTAGGATGAATTAGAGAAAATTGTGTGACATGTGGGTTTTGCAATATAAATAGAATGAAAAAGTATATATATAAGACTTTGAGATGGTAAGTATAAATAGACATGGAAATAAGACAAAATATACATAAATTAATAGACATAAATAAATAATAGACATAGAAATAATGTATAGAGCTATGTAAGTAAATATGGGGGGGGGGGGGGGGGAATGAAGATGATATTATAGACTAGACTATTAGAGCCCGAGGTAATGTTCTTTCACGAGTCCGTTGAACGCCGGTTTTAATAATAAAACCTAATACAATAAAGAAAAGTAGTTACTAGTAAAGTTTTATAAATTACACAATTCACGTTGATCCTGTACTCTTGAGTACAGAATTAATGAAAATTGTGGAAATGAGTCATGAGAGCACGTGCAATAAAATGACTGAATAATTGCTTTATTTTACGTGCACTCATGATACTCATTTAATCACTGTATTTGTACACACTCACATTCACACATTCCCACTCAGACACACACACGCACACGCACGTAACCATATACAATTACAAACCTAAGAGCTATAATTAGTTGTTTAATCACATAGGGGGTGGGGCACATTTTGTCAACTCCGCACTCCACACCAAGGAGCTCCTCCTAGTTTGAAAGTCCAAGGTATACTTACTTGTTTTAAATTCCATAGCCGCATTTTTAAGCATATATACTTATTTGCTGTTTACTAATTAATTACTTTTCTATAGGTTCTTTTCTTTTGTTACATTATAAAAACAAAAACATTAAATTAAAACTTATTTATAATATAAATTACATACTATTGAATACAATGTAAGAAAACTTAACTTATTTGTATTGTATTCTACCCATAGTCCCTCAAGACTATAAGTAGAATACTGAGCCCAGATCACCGTCTTCTATGGGTAAGGTGCCCAGAAGGCTGGCTACGTTTCCTCGCTGGATCGCCATACTGATCCGTTGGCCGAGGTAGGCACCAGCCCTCTGATCACCTGAAGAGTCGATGAGTCGTTTTGATAAATTTCGGTAGAGGCTCATGGCCTCAGGACCATACAATACTAAAGGATATTTAAATTTATTTTAAGCAACTATAATCTTTTAACGCCTATAACACTTAAGACAATGGCCGTATTGTATTGTATTACTAGTATTTATTTTTGTTGCGAGTTCAGCAAACAGTTATATGGTCCAATGGTATGCTATGGTACTCAATGGAAAGTGGGTTACCATCATATAATATGATTTATAAACGTATGCAACATCAGGAGCAAACGCGTTGCCAGGTCTTATCATGAGATAAAAGGGACGGCATAGAAGTCCAACGGATCATGCTCGCCAAGGACGAGGCGGAGCAGGAGTAGGAGCGTACCAGCTTACTTCACTCCTGACAAAGGACAACGCAGCGGCAACGAAGGACGTCATTAGACCTCCGGCACGATGAGGGTTCTCACCCGTTGTTAATGCCGCCGAAATGGGAGAGCGCCGGTGTTCCACGCGCACTCACCTTACCTTCCGTGGGAAGAAAATAATGAAGTTGCCGGGGGCTTAACCTCCCCTGACAGTGGAAGATGCTTTTATAGGCCGCCGCCTGCCAGGGTCTGGGAACCGGCTAGGCCAAATATGTGTGACTCTGGCATAAGGGCGAAGAACACTGAGGGGCTTTAGTGGATATCCTAGATCGCGGCGTGGCAATAGCATTTCTTGCATGCGCTACTAGAGCCACCCCAAAAAGCTGAATTCAACACTCTCCAACGCAGGCACGCATTTGCTAATATAATGTTGAATTTGACCAAGTAACCTCTAGTGACTTTAACTGGCGTAATAAAACACGGAGAATGTGTCACAAATTCCCAGATAAACGACGAATCCAGGCAAAAATACGACTAAGGTAATCCTTGGTTAAGCCCTAACTCCAGACACGGTTGCCACCAAGCGTCCCGTCAATAAGGTCGGCAATAAAACCTTTTTTAAGGCACTAAATTTTGATTTAGTAAATACGTTCATTTTATGTGCACATAACCGTAAGCCGCTTGATAGCATTTGATCCTCGGCTGATATTATGTTCGTTATATTATTTTTATTTCGTTCGCACGCACTATCATGTTGTGGTGAATACTGATTTGTCTTATAGAGAAACTGGCTTTTGACCTACAAATATTATATGATTTTTATTTTGTTTCTACACAACACACTTTTTCGTAATGCCTTCTTCTAATTATTAACCGACTTCCAAAAGGAAGAGGTTTTTTATGTTGACTTTTTTTGTATGTGTGTATCGACAGAGAAATCCCTTAGATTTCTCCGTCAATTGTGGGCCGATTTTCGTTTTATACTTTATTCGACAGAATGTAGAGGAAGTTCTCCTCAAGTCAAGAACTGTTGAAAGAATCCCAGGGAAATCGAAAGCAAACCCTTTTTGAAGAGCGCCTACATTTTTTCGAAAGACAAAACTTGTATACGCGTGCCAGTAGTACAATTTCTTTAGGCGCTTACAATATTTTTTTTTAGTGGCGCTTAAAATATGATTTTTTAGTTTTTATTCAAGCAACTAGAAAGAAGAAAATATTTTTATTAACCAAAAACAAAACCAACTTGAAATCAAAAACAACAAATATATTTTTTTTTTACAACATCTTGCCGTCGATGCCA
Organism: Dendrolimus punctatus; assembly: GCA_012273795.1. Classification (NCBI taxonomy): domain Eukaryota; kingdom Metazoa; phylum Arthropoda; class Insecta; order Lepidoptera; family Lasiocampidae; genus Dendrolimus; species Dendrolimus punctatus. Next base: position 3,939,904 of record CM022542.1, read on the forward strand.
AGGAAGACACAAAAAACAAAATTGCAGAATGCACCAACATAAAAAAATTTTAGGTAGGAAATATTATTTTTTTCTTTTTAGTTAAAAGTCGGTTTTGTTTTAAGAAAGTATTTAAATTGGTAATTAAAAAAGCTTTCAACTTAAATTCAATTGAACAAGATTAATTAAGCAGTTTTTTATTTGAGTACAGAGATACATATCAGAGAGATCATACACTTAACTATATGGGCAGATGATAGGTTTGAAAGTTGTAATACGTCCCCACACCCCCTACTTTTAACTTTGTGGGAAAATAATCTTTAATATACGAGTATATTCACTTAAAAACACTTTCAACGTACTTTCATATAAACGAAATCCTTTCACTATTTTCTTAGAAATCGAGCTATTTTCGACTTAATGCTTTTTAAGGTGCTTTAGCAAATCAACACTTTTTAATAATTTGTTCTTCAACATACTTACAATCATATACATAAAATGTCATTATTCGTGCCGCAGAGAGTCGTATACACAATATTGTTATATCAAAAATAGGAGCTTAGGCGAATAATTATTATCATCATTCTTTGTTTAGTTCAGATTTGATAAGAAAAGCGGGGTTATCATCATTCTAGTATATAGTTTGTAAATGATACGTCTAGATTGAAATCCAAGCGTGCTAACACATCAGTGTTAAATTTATGTTTTCGCAAACAAAATTATGTAAATAATGACAGTAATAATGATATCATCTGTGCAGAAACGGAGAAAGAACACGATGCCCGACTAGATGGCTACCACCCCTAGAATCAAGTACGCCGCCACAACAACCTCGATTTTTGTTCCGGCATTAATGACCAGGCTCCAGTCTCCCATAAGGGAGCAGCAGCGTATTTGTAGCACATTTGGTGTTGCAAATGTGATGGTAACCACTTTCTATCAAGTGGGCCGTCTGCCTGTCTGACGAACTCTTGCAATAAATTATTTTAAAAACATATTTTAATTTAATTAAATTACAATAAATAAGTACTTAAATCTACGACATTAGTTTTGGTGATACGTTATAAGGAATTATCCTGTCCTCTATTAAGAGGAAGAAAAAGAAAGCATTCAACAAATTACTAAACAAGTGAAGAGGTGTAATCTTTTAGCATAGAAATTACCAATCTTTTAAAAACTAAAAGTTTTGCATTAGATATATCTAATTTTTCTTGTATTGATCGATTTATTTTACGGTTAACGTGCATAGCCTCCTTACAACACACTTGTCCAAACCTTTAATATATCAAGTTATACCTACGCTACACCTACACTTGGCATGGCTTAGATATGCCTACCTGTATTTGATTTAGTGTGTCGATGAACTTTAACAACGGGTTATATATAATACTCAGACATACAATAGCATTAATCCCTAAGGACATTATGTTGTCATGGATATGCTCTTCAACAAACTTCGGCAACAGCGATATCTACCTCTACTGAGGATTGAAATACTGATCTATTATTATATTTAATACTTATTACTTACAGTGTATTACTTCTTTTTTAGGTTCATAGTTAATTTTATTTCGTAAGCTCTTATTTCTGAACGATAGAAGTTATTTTCAATTTTTTATTTCTAAACGATACAATGCCATTTCTTTAATTGAATAATATTTTTGTAATATTTTATTTATCCAGTGATTAGCGCCTTTTTTAACCGACTTCGAAAAAAGGAGGAGGTTCTCAGTTCGTCGGGATCTTTTTTTTTGCTTTTTTTTATGTATGTTCGCCGATTACTCCGTGGTTTATGATCCGATTTACGTGATTCTTTTTTTGATCGACGCGGAATAGCTTCCAATTGCCCCCCTAAAAATGTTACATAGTTTGGCCCAGTAGTTTTCATTTTATGAACATTTTTTATTAAGAAAATTTCCTTTTCGTTCCATATGTACACCGATTACTCTGTGATTTATGATTCGATTTACGTGATTCTTTTTTTTGTTCGACGCGGGATAGCTGCCATGTGGTCCCCTAAAAATTTGACATAGTTTGGCCCGGTAGTTTTCATTTTACGAACATTTTTTTTGTTCTCGTTTCTTGGGACCTATATTTTTTAAGAAGCGCGGCATCATTCGTTAGTCCACCCATACATAGCTAGACACTAAAAAATAACAAATAAAAACTTCGTTTAAAAAAACCGACTTCAAAAACTAAAAACTAAAATGTATAAAATAACTTATTTCTAAAGCTATTATTATTAATATATATATTATCTAAAACATCTTGAAGTAATATAATGTTATCTACGTATTTATCTCTCTATAATGTTGTATATAATATAATATATAAAACACAATCTAAAATTCCCAAGCAATAATATAACAAATTCTTGGCATTCATAGAATTAAAATAGTTTGTCACTTACTTCAATCCGCTCTTGGTTATTTGCTTAGAATTCTTATACTCTAAAATTGGAAAAAGTGATAAGATTTTAGTGGCGAGGTGTTGTGATAAGGCAGTGCATTTGAGCCGTAGGCTTCTTTGATTATATAGTAACCAGTTGCTATACTTTTACTATGATAAACCCTTTTGACTTGTTGTAAGTATCACACTATTGTCTCGTATAGTCAAATATGACTTATGTAACTCACTGATATTCAGACTGTTCTATTTAAAAAAAATCAAAGTCATTGGCTCTTTTAAAGTCATGGGTAGCTTTTTCTATGTATTTCTGTATTAAAAACGTATAATGTAACAAAAATATAGGTTCGATGTAATTCAAGTTTATATTTCGTTTACAAAGCATTTAAATAAAAGCTTTGTGTAGTTAAAATATTTCACTTAAGTCTTAAGAAATTACAAGAGAAGACAATATATTAAATTAATTTAGTTTAGTTAATGTTAATTCTTCTTTATTTTATTTGTATTAAACTGTTTACGATTTTGAATACCAGCTTATTTCTACCTCCTATACAAAACTAAATACTAAGTTAAATTGAATGTACATTAAAACGAAGCATTTCTTTTTCATTTATTTTCATTTATAATACTACTAGCAATTTTATAGCTAACAGCAAAGGAGCAAGCAATCCATTTAATACCATAGATATCCCCAACGGTCACTGAGTGTCTTTATCAAAAAATCCTCTAATGCGAACACCGAGAAAACCACGGAAGGCAATATAAATTCTTTAATCCAAGTAAATAAGATCTTTTACAGACTATTTCTTAATACAATAAATAATTATAATATATACTGGAAGAAAAAACTTCGTACCTCTTTTAAGGACAATTACACTAACAGAGGAGTATGAAATTTCGAACACTTGTAGTTTATATCCAGGACTGCAAAATGATAGATAGATAGATAGATAACACTTTATTGCTCACCAAGTACACAATCTCAAAATATACAATTACAATATTGTCATGGTAGAAACAAAAGGCGGCCTTATCGCTGAAAGCAATCTCTTCCAGGCAACCTAACTTAAGGAATAATTTAATCTAATCTGGCGATGTAGGTGGTGCAGATAATTAAATATCAAATATCATAAATAAACATACTTAAACTAAATAATTTATAAATAAAAAATACACATACTTAAACTACTTTATAAATTAAATACATAGGTACATACATATATATTAAATAGTCGATAATATAAGAATTAGGCATAATTATTTAAGGAAAAGTAGTGTTTTCTGAGTGCGTTCTTAAATGTAGGCGATGTTTTGGCCTCTCTGACAGTAAGAGGCAGCGCATTCCAAAGTTTGACAGCCTGCACTGTGAAAGAGTTATCATAAAAGGATGAAGTATGTGCAGGTGTAGTGAGTTTACAATACGTATGAGTGCGCAAATTGTGGGAAGTAGAAAGGCGAAGGAATTCAAAACGTTCCTTAAGGTAGGGAGGACTACTAGGGGTAAATAATATGTTATGAAGTAATGTGAGAATGTGAGTATTCCGGCGAAAGCGAATAGGGAGCCACTTGAGTTTTTCACGAAATTCAGAAACATGGTCATATTTTCGCAAGCCAAATATGAACCTAATACAAAAATTCTGAAGTCGCTCAAGTTTACTTAGCTGTTCAACGGTTAAATCAAGATAGCAGGCGTCAGCGTAATCTAAAATGGGTAACAAAAGAGACTGTGCAAGCATAATTTTGCTTAAAAAAATGCTAATATTAAAAAAATATATACATCAAATCAATAAAAAAAACATTACACACTATAACATGTATTTGACACACACGCAAAACTACTGTTTTATTTATTGTTAAATTCAAATTGACAGTGTAGCGTTGGAATCTGTGATTATAGAAGTAAAGTCTTTGATAACAGAATCTTTATACTGTTCAGATTTATCATTTAAATTAATTGTGGTTGAATTTCGACCAATAGGCGACCACCACAAATTATACTAAATATTATGTTATGCAGCGTGAAACCGTAATTACTTTTGCGTCTCTAATGATAGAGGATTCATTCCTGGCCGGAAAACATGTACCAATTTCAAATAGTACCGTTAAGGCTATATATATATATTTGCTTTGCGTAAATCACGAACAACTGAGTAATTTCGCCCAAATCTTGGGCTTGGCCGTTAACCGCTATCGTTGGATACTAGAATGTTTAAATTAAATAAATAATGTTGAAAATTACTAGCCGCCATGAATGTTACGCCATAGCATAACCGGCACGTCATTGCCGCCAGGACATAGCTGCCATGACCTAGCCGCTACGATCTAGCCGCCACGATCTAGCCGCCACGATCTAGCCGCCACGATCTAGCAGCCCTGATTTGGCTACCTAATGCGTTTGTAGAATAAAATACTAACCTAGCCATATTTTTGAGTAAAACGTTCAAGTCTTCTTGACATCAGGCTTTATAAAATGTCACATTGATAATACCTAATTAAAATACGAATGAAGGTTTCGTCATAAAACAATATCATAATTAACTTAATTAAACTGCCTAATGTACGACACAAAGGGTATCGTAATAAATCCGGGGCATACGATGCTGGTCACAAAGGAAGCAAACACTGGACAAAGTGGAAGAGATTAACTGGAAAATGAGCGAGGGTTTAAAGCGTACTAGTTACATATTTGAATTTCTGCTGGGCGCACGTAAATAGCTGTTGCACTAAATTTATTATTTTAATTTATTATTGTATATACTTTACATAAGTAAATATATAAGATGAAAATATGTCAATTTGTAATATACACGTAGGAAGCTAAAAGTTTAGAGCAAGTTAAAGAATTGGTTTATCTAATGTGCATGTTTACTAGGGACGGAAAGCATGGAAGTGACATCGAAAGAAGAGTAATTGCAGGTAATAAGGAGAATGGAGCGCTAAACTCTTTTATGAAAAGCCAAAAAGACACTGTCTGTAAAGGCACATCTGGCTGTCCATCAAGGGGTGTTGGTGCCAACAATAATGTACGGCAGTGAAAGTTGGGTGTGGCAGAAGTAGCATGAAAGTAGGACAAATCCAGTTGAAATGAGAGCTTTGAGAAGTATATGTGAGGGAAGCATGAATGATACGACACGGAATAGTGTAATAGGGGATCGTTGTGGATCGAAAGAAGATGCATGTACTTTACATAAGTATATACAATACTAAGACATTTATTTATTATAATAACTTATGTGTTATTGTATATATATATATATATGACTATGTATATATGTATGTATTTGTATATTTATTTCTTAAATTAGTTTGAGTATTTGTGTATTGTGTAGTATCTATTGTCTTTTTCCTGCACCACCTATTTCGCCTGATTAAATCTCTGTTATTTAGGTTGCCTGGAAGAGATCGCTTTGAGCGATAAGGCCGCCTGTTGTATTGCCTAGAAAATATTGTAAACATGGACTGTTTTTGTAATTGTATATTTTGGTGTGCAATAAAGTGTTATCTATCTATCTATCTATCTATCTATACAATAATAGTAAGTAATACAATACAATAGTAGTAAGTAGTCACCAGCACACCTTCTACGCGCGGCTTTATATATTTAACTTTTCAGTGTAGTCCTGATTTAAATCGTTAGTCAAGACTTGCAAAATCATAATTATTCTTTTAAATGTATCACGTTTACTTAAAAAATAATACACTTTTTATCTAAGCATGATACATACAGATTGACAACATATTTTAAATTTCTTGATGAGTTTTCTATTCAAGTCAATAAGGTAGGAGAAGGGAGACATTTTTTAAATTATTTCAACGAAAATTAGTATGAACTCTATTCATTACAATTTTCATTTAAAAGTTCATTGAATAATTTTGCATATATCGAGTAATGTTGATTAATGTCCACAGAGAAATAACACAATTTCCTGCTGCCGGGTAGCCTGTCGAAATAGGCGACAAAACGACCAACTGCCAGGACATTTGCCCGACTGGATAGCTAGCACCCCTGGACTTAAGTATGTCACCATAACAATTTTTTGTGTGTTCCAGCATTAGTGGCCAAGCTCTAGTCTTTCTTTAGAAAGCCGCATCAGATTAGTAGCACCTTTGATGTGACAAATGTCCATAGGCGATGGCAATCGCTTTGGGCCGTCGGCCTCTCTGCTGGACTCATGCAAGTAAAGACTACTCTTTTCAATGCTTATTGTCAGTCATTTTACTCGAGTGGCCTGTGGGTAAACTATACGCAACGAGCCAACAACGCCCTACAAGCACAATATAATAATGTTTTCAGAATGCTGTTGGGGTTGCCGCGACACTGTAGTGCGTCTGGGATGTTTGCGGAGGCCCGCACAAACGGTTTATAGGAGACTATCCGCAAAAAATCCGCTTCACTGATACAGCGCTTGCGCGGCAGCACCAACAGCCTTATGAAGGTTATTGCGGCTAGATTTGAGTGCCCCTTCCAAGAACATTGGATAGGGGTAGTCATAGGCTTAAAATAAGTGGCTATAGGTTTAAGTTTAAGAATGGTGTAAAATATAATATTACTAACACTACTAACATTATTTTATTAGATAATTATTGTAACTAACACACTAACTAAATATGGACCCCGGTCCCAAATTAATTTTGTATTATTATTATTATTTCACATATTTGTTTAGTTTCAAATTTTTTACATTTTTCTTTATATACATACATACTATATAAAATATTTTAAAAAATGTATAATTATTATTATTAAATAATGTTCATCATCTCTTTCTACACTTCATTATAAGTAGAGTGACACGCGCAGTGCAGTGTTACTTAGCTTGTGGAGCAATTGTGACAAATATATGTAGTGCTTTATTTTTTAAATTATTCAAGCATGCAGGTATACATTAAATGTTATCGTATCGCAATACATATCTTACCTACTTTATCTCTATCTAAATAGCTGTGCCCCGCAATTTCGAGCCCGTTAAATTATTGCTCCGCTCCTTCGGGCCGTAGCGTGATTTTATATAGCCTATAAGATTCCTAAATAAACGAGTTAACGTAAACATGAATTTTCAAATCGTACTACCTGTTCCTGAGATTAGTGGGAAGGAACGCAACTGAGTGAAAACATGTTTGAAAACTATAATATAAAATAGTCAAGACAGCTTAGGATATTGTTCCAAGAACATGTAATTTAAATAGCAAAATAAAGCATATAGATAGATAGATAACACTTAATTGCTCAGCAAATAGCATTATAAAATTTACTATAAGGACTAGTATATAAGATATAAACGTAAATATTATCGACAACGCAGTAGGCCTAACAGACGTTTGACTCGTTCGGAAGTCAAGTGACAATTGACAGTAGGTACATCACCGTTTCCCCTCATTATAGCTAAGCACACTGCCACTACTCCGATCACGCCACTTGAATGTTGTTACGGCTAGACCTACCTTCTTTCTCATAAATTATTATCTTTATTATATTTTGTCGTCATAAAAATATCGAGAAAAGTAAAACAAGTGAAATAAATGTCTATAATCAAATCATAGTAACTTAATTAAGGACATGAAAATTTAGATAAAACTTAAACCATAGTTGACCATAGTCTTTATCTGTGCTAAATTATACATCAATAAATTGGTGGATGAAACGTAACGTAACAGTACCTATTATGTTAGCCAAAACATTATTACTTGTTATTTTAATCCGCCTTTTAACTTTCTCCTAAATAAACAAATTAATTTCTCCCTTAAATCAACAGACTTCCGACAGAATTGCCACATACCAACCACAGTTATAATATAAATATTTTTGACCTGTTTAAAATTTGGATTATCCGTCTGTGATTTCACGATAAATTTCAAAATTTAAATGAATTATTTATACGATGTGTAATGGTATAAATAACGGTTGAAGCGTAGGAAGTCTGCAATAAAGCAAGTTTCTTCTAAATATTGGGTATATTTTAATAATTTACAATCTAATATATAAAATTCTCGTATCGCGGTGTTTGTAGTTAAACTCCTCCGAAACGGCTTGACTGATTCTCATGAAATTTTGTGTGCATATTGGGTAGATCTGAGAATCAAACCACATCTATTTTTCATCCTCTTAAATATTAAGGGTAGCCCACCCCTAATTTTTTTTCATTTTTAGATATTTTTTTTATGATACAGCATTAAAAAATACATAGAACCCTAAATTTTTAACCCTCTACGATTAACTCCTATTTTTTATTTGTTAATTTTAAACTTTAATGCTGTCGACATATCGATTGAAGCTGTTCCGGGCAGGACGACGTCTGTCGGGACAGCTAGTTTCCTAAAATAAACTTGGTTGCACGTACAGAGGTTCGTTTTTCGTTACGTAGTAGATTTCAAATATTCGTAGTTGACCGTAGACTACGTGTGTCTCTCATAGGCTAATGTTGCGCGTACACACCGGCGCTAGGTAATGATTTCAACCCGGTTGGACCAGTGTGTACCTCTCCAGGCTAATCGTGCCCCGACAACGGTTTTTTAAGAGTTTTGATCTGCGTGTTAATTTGAAATTTGAATCGACTCCGAAACTCCGCAATGGATGTTAAATAAGAGTTAAGAACTAATTTTATAATGTGAAATATTACATTTTAGTAAATACTTATAATGAAACAAGTCGGTAACATAGTGTGCAGAAGATCTAATATATAAAATTCTCGTGTCACAGTTTTCGTTGCCATACTCCTCCGAAACGGCTTGACCGATTTTGATGAAATTTTTTGTGCTTATCCAGTATCTATGAGAATCGGCCAACATCTATTTTTCATCCTCCTAAATGTTAGGGGTAGTCCACCCCTAAATTTTTTATTTTATTTTTTAGACAAAATTTTTAATTTCTATTTTTTTATGATACAACATACAAAAATACATACAACCCTAAATTATTAAACCTCTGCGACAAACCCCTATTTTTACCGGGCAGGACGACGTCTGCCGGGACAGCTAGTATTAATATAAAATTCAAGGTCCATCAAAACGAAGTAGTGGATACTGTGAGGTTTTTTTGCAGGCGTTCAACAGACAGGCAGACGGCCCACTTGATGGAAAATTACCATCGCCTATGGACATTTGGCGACACACTTTAGACCACGGATGATAGCCATCCAGTCGGGTACATGCCCTACCACCTGGATAAGTAGTACTTTTGGAAGTGGGCCTTCAAGGCCATATCTTAAACAATATGAAATAACGATAAATACTCAAAAGTGTCTCGAGGCTGATTTTGACAAAACTAACGTGTTATTATATAATTTTTGGAAAATCAATTAAATGTCTTTGTCAGGAATCAATACTGGATTTACCATTTGACTTTCCTTCACAGAAAGAGCCTCATAAGCTACTTTATAAACTGGTATATTAATACAGAATGTGTTTAAAATAAATAAAAAACAGAGCCTAAAAATGTCCCACTGCTGGGCTCTCGCCTCCCACTATAGGGAAACGGACAGTATACCCGCCAGGCTTGTCCAAGGTGGCTTGGCAGGTTTGACACATCAATGATCTCGATGTACAGGTTGCATCACGATGTTTTCCTTCACCGTTATTAGCACTTGGTAATTGTAACAATATGCAGATAGGCCAGAAAACTGCCTAAGCGGTGCATGCGTTCTGGCTGGGATCGAACCCGCGCCCCTTGAGTTTGGAACGCGTGCACTAGCCATTACGCTACTATAACTTTACCACAGAATTTGTATATATTTTTCAAAATCAGCCGATCCGATCCCTCGCAAGGTTAATTGATTTTTAAAAAATCTAATACTTTAGTTGTCATGGAAATCAACCTCGGGACTTCTTTGAATTTTTTTCATTATTTTGTATATATAAAATTCTCGTGTCACAGTTTTCGTTGCCATACTCCTCCGAAACGGCTTGACCGATTTTGATGAAATTTTTTGTGCTTATCCGGTATGTATTAGAATCGGCCAACATCTATTTTTCATCCCCCTAAATGTTAGGGGTAGTCCACCCCTAAATTTTTTTATTTATTTTTTTGACAAAATTTTTAATTTCTATTTTTTTATGATACAACATACAAAAATACATACAACCCTAGATTTTCAATCCTCTACGATCAACCCCTATTTTTTACCGGGCAGGACGACGTCTGTCGGGACAGCTAGTTTTGTATAAGTTAGGATTTTGCCTAGAAAGCTCACTTGAAAAATTCACCTGCGTATTACAATATATGTTTTTATGTATATGTAGGATTATTGTAGTATAACGGCCCTTAGTGGTAACTACAACATAATGATGTCTTTATTACTTCACCCATGTTCGTATTTTCATTAATTACGACCAGAGGATATAGCAAATTATTTATTGCCATTTGTGTTATTATATCAATGTTTTGTGACATATTTATTGGTCTATTCTGTTAATATGTTTTTTCTACAAATATGCCTTAACACGGTTTATGGATTTAGATAGTCTATATTAATCCTATACCAATACATAAAGCTGAAGTGTTTGTTTGTTTGATTGAACGCGCTAATCTCAGGACCTATTGATCTGATTTGAAAAATACTTTCAGTGTTAGATAGCCCATTTATAGAGGAAGGCTATATTATGTCTTCACACTAAGACCAATAATAATATGATATATTACCTATAATATTTTATATAAGATCTTATAGAAAATATTATATTTAAAGTTTTAGTAAAGTAGTTAATACAATAACTCAAACACAGTAAAAATCTATCGCGTCTACCAAAATTAGCGTTTATTTTCATAAAATGTTGTGAGTACCATTTATCCGAAATTTTGAATTATAATCTACACTTAAAGATATATATTGTTTTTCTTAAGTATTCGCGACTTGTACACATAATAAAACTACGTTTTAACGGTTTTAGTCGCGGTAATTTATTTTATTTAGGTTTATCCGACGTTTCGGCCGCTTTTCAGTTGCCGTGGTCACGTGACTGGAGAGCTTCAGCACGTCAAGCGAGTCTTACAACGCAATCAGCTGAAGACCCCACACCAACGTCACAAAGGCCCCAAACCACCTTCAGTTGAGCGGTGCCCTGTTACCCTTCCCTACATCAAGGGGGTCACAGACAGAATTGGTCACATCCTCAGGCGAGCTTCAATCAAAACATATTTCAAGCCGCATAAAAAGATAACCCAATTTTTGAGACCTGTGAAATGCAATATCCCACTCCAGGATGCAGGTGTTTACAAGCTCGATTGTGAATGTGGATTATCATACATTGGGCAAACAAAGAGGAGCATAAAAAACGGGTAAAAGAACACATTGCTGACATGAAACACGCAAGGTCTACGAAGTCTGCGATCAGTGAACACACGCTGGATAAACCCAACCATTACATCAGATTCGATAACCCACAAATCCTCGCGAAAGAGAATCGTTTCATACCAAGAATGATGCGTGAGACTATTGAAATCAAAAAACACCCATATTTCAATAGAGAAGATGGTTGGCAGGTACCACCTGTGTGGGATCCAATCATCCAAACTATTAAGACCCAAACCCAGCAAAAACCAACTGCCAGACCTCAAGACACTGTGAGCTCTTTCTGCGTGCAACGAAACAAACCGACTTGACTGATAATTTCTTTTATTTTTTTCCTTCCACTCATTTTAATATTATATAAAAAAATTTTAGAACTAGGCATGTTTGCTGAAGAGTTTCTTGCGCCGCTTCTTCTCTTCAAGCCACAACATGTTGTGAAGCGGTGGTAAATTAGATTAGGCTCCCATAGAGTAAATAATATCCATAAACAAAATTAAAAATAAATAATTAAAATGAACAAGTTGGCGGTAGGCTGAATAAAAACTTTGACAATACACGTTTGACAAATGTCATCTTTGTCTTCCGTGACCACGGCAACTGAAAAGCGGCCGAAACGTCGGATAAACCTAAATAAAATAAATTACCGCGATTAAAACCGTTAAAACGTAGTTTTATTATATATATTGTTACCTAAAATTATAGTAAATTATGGGGAACTACTCTATACACAACAGGCGCTAATCACAGAATAAATAAAAATATAACATTATTATTCAATTACGGAAATGGTCAATTGTATCGTTGAAAAATAAGAGGGTACATAACAAAATTAATTATCAAGCTTAAAAAGAAAACATGACAAATCTTGGAGTGATCTATGGCAAAGATCTCGACAGATTGTCGGGAAGCACTATGGTGATCTCCAACCGGTCCTATGTTCAAGACCTTGGTTTTTTGAGCACCGAAAATTACCTAAAAAGGATATCTCTGCAATTATTCGTCTCAGGCTAGGTCACTGCTGCTCACCGGTCTTTCTAGCCAAAATTAGGATTCGAGACCACTCGATCTGTGAATGCGGTTTAGCTGAAGGATCACTCCATCACATTTTCTTGGACTGCCCCAAAATAATTACCCCCATGTATGACATGTTACCTAAAGATTTTCCTCGCCCTATTAACTTGAACTTTCTCCTCACCTTAGCAAACAAATCTCATGTATATGTATTATGTAAATTTATATCTACTAGCAATATTTATCTTTAGTTTAGACATATAACCTATATGTTTTGTTTTGTCCACAGGTCTACAGAAAACCTTAACTATAATATCTACCGATTATTTTTTTCTTTTTACAAATAGCTCAATCTGCTTTTTTATGTTCACCTGTCATTTTTTATAACGGGTGCGCCAGAGAAACTTACTTATTTGAAAAAATTCCCGCGCGGTGAGTTGGGCGGGTAGAGGGGCAAGAGGGGGCGCATCTGGAGGGGGAAGTTCCGAAATTTGTTTCTCCCTCCAGTCAGTTGCCATCATGCTCTGGTCTAGAGAGCAGCGGGCCTTCGCAGTTGAGAGCTTCTTTACTAACGGTCGCTCACTTGTTGCTACGCAACGTGCCTTCCGCGCTCGCTTTGAAATTCCTCCTCACAGACTCGTTCCTGGCCGTAATTCGATTCTGTCGTGGGTTAACTCATTTCGGGAGTGTGGAAGTGTCGCTAAACCCAGAAATGGACTTCAACGGACCATCAGAACTCCGGAAAATATCGAAAGAGTGAGGCAGTCAGTTGTGCGTTCTCCCCGGCGTTACAGGAACATGATCGAGGAATTTTTTCTTCCAAGACTCGAAGAAATGAACGTTAGGAACGTGTGGTTTCAGCAAGATGGAGCCACAGCACACACAGTACGAGACTCAATGAATTTGTTGCGACAACATTTCCCCGACCGCCTCATCTCTCTCAGAGGCGATCTCCAATGGCCGGCACGCTCTCCAGATTTGACTCCATACGATTTCTTTTTATGGGGTTATTTGAAAACCCTGGTTTATGTCGATCGACCACGGACCACAGCACACCTCAAGAACAACATTCGCGACGCCATTGCCAACATACCGATTGATATGCTGCGAAGAGTGGATACGAATTTCAAAAATCGACTTCATCAGTGTATGCGCAATGGGGGTCGCCATTTATCCGATGTCATTTTTAAGACTGCATAAAAAAAATTGGGATATTGTATTCTCAAATAAAAAAAAATTTAAAACAATAACTGAAGTACTTTTTTTTTTATTGACCTTTCAAATAAGTAAGTTTCTCTGGCGCACCCTGTATATATATGTATCCACAATTTTTTTAACTGTGACGTTGGCAAAATCAATGCGTTGGGGCCAACACTTCAAGAATAGAAACATGACAAGAACAAATATGCAACTAAATAAATGTAACAATACTTTTAGTGACAGAATAACATCATTTAATTACACAATATGTATAAACCATTGTCAGCCATAGCACTAGAGACGTCCATCCCCTTTGTCCGTTGGTTACAAAGCGGGATTATCAGGTCGTATCTCGTATCGGGGGTTCATTGAATTGTGACCGGAGCCCCAGATAGCCTGCTAATCCATAATACGTGGGTTAAACCATCAATACAATGGGTGAAGGCATGAATTCGTGTTCCTATTGAAAATACATCAAAGTCTGTAAGTACGTATCTGTAGCCTATTTGAAATTAACAGAATCTTTATAAAAGAGTTATGTCGAGCTGTCCATCTTTCCTTTTTTTGATTGTCTTTCTATGCGCCGAGCTGCCTCTCTTAAGAACAAAACAACCCACAACCAATCGGTAGAACAACTTTTCCTGTGGGCATGGCTAACACCCCTGGTCTAGAATATGCTGCTATAACATATTTTAGTCGTGTACATCTACGACTATCAATGGGCAGGTTCCAGTCTTCCCTTCAAAGCCGATAGCACATTACATACATCAGTAGAAGACTGTAACCCCTACCATCAGGTAGCCGCCGGAGTGTCCGCTGTATTCAAACAATAAAAAAGACAAACGGTTTAGATAAAATTTGACAGAAAATCTATATACCGCTATATGCAGACAAAAGCGTAGTAAACCCACTTATAATAGAAGTAGACACGTGGAACTGGGGGTTGAAATTATAAAAGAGTGTACATCTGTGTACATGTGAGTGTACGTCTTGCCAGGTGGTAGGTATTTGCTCGACTGGTTGGGTACCACCCCTGGTCTAGAGTATGCCGCCATACTCACATTGTGTTGTGTTTCGGCATTAGTGACCAGGTTCCAGTCTCCCTTAAGAGAGCAGCAGCGCATTTGTAACACCTTTGGTGTTGCAAATGTCCATAGTTGATAGTAACCGCTTCCCATCTAGTAGGCTGTCAGCTAAACACCTGCAATAAAAAAATAAAAATAACCTTATTGAGTTACTTTTTGATCTTTGACTGATTTTTTTAAAATAAAAAATCTCTTGAAAGTAATAAAACTTCATTATTTAATTATAAGATTTAGGGCCTACCAGAATTTTTTAGCGGGAAATTTCCATTCTTTATTTTATTCAGCTTTTAAGATTAAGAATTTACATACATACGATCAATATAACCAACATCCATGAAACAAAACTTTACGTCATTGTACCAAATACTGTAAAAACAACAACTGGGCAAGAGAACGACTTAGAACTACTAGGTCCAAATAATACAGAAAATATTCTGCGCCATAATTACCACAGTAAATAATCCATTCAGTAATTCCCTCACAGCAATAAACACCAACCTGCCCAAATAAAAACCACGGGCAATATTCTCGACTATTCGCCAGACAATTCCGAAAGCACTATACTAAAATGCATGCAATCCAAGCACTCATGTTTTTCATGTCCATAATGCGGAACCCTCCATTAGATCCGCACCGAGCAGACGGGTCCCGGGTGTTTTTTGCTCGCGCCTGCCTATCTCTATAAATCTTTGGGAGAGCCTCGTTAGTCGTCCTGGTCAATTCACGTCCAGGCCATACCTACATTTGGAATTTTTATTCATGCTTTTTGTTCGTAAGTAATTGTTGGGTTTGGGGAGTGCGGTGGGACTGATTTTCTAAGGGTTTCCTAAAGAAGAGGCCTCTTATATCGTAAAGGTGTTGAGCGAAATACATCGCAATGATTGTCGTTTTCTACGCAAGGAGTTTGTTGTATATTTTATATATCTTAATGTATTTGATTTCCCCAAAAAAAATCAAACAAAATCTTATTTAAAAATCAAGAAATACTGAAAGATAGAGCAAAAAAAGAATGAAATACAATTATGTAAAAAGTTTTTTTTTTCTCTTAATTTATTTCGGACTTGCCATGTTTCCATGTCAGCCCCATCGCCTAAAGATACAATAACTTAGTTAGTTAGTTAGTTCAAATTATTAGGTGGCCAAACTAACCTCCTTTAAGGCTGGCTCTACCAAAATTCCTGTACAATTACCTATATCAAAACAAATTCATATTGAATTTAGAAAAATAAACGAATTTCATAACTACCTGCATAGTGTAAAGTAAATCCAATTTGCTTTTACATGGTTTTACTGCGTACATGTTTTGTTGAAATTGATATTGTGACACTTGGATAATTATAGCACTCCAGGGGGGCGTTGATGATCAATGATTTACGGGTATGTTTGTCTGAAACAATGAAATACCACGTTTGGGACATACGTAACGCCTCACTTGTGTCAATTCTACTGTTTATTGGTTTATGTTACATGTCAATTATAAGTTGTAACAATAGGTGTTCAATATGACTAATTTTGAAGTGATACTTTTTTAATATCGTCGTGATTTGAAACTCGATGAAACGAAAAAGCGACACTAAAAACAGGTTAACACATTAAACTATATGAATAATCCTGTGTGAGAATGAGATACGAGTTTAGAGATGCAGCAAAGATTAGAGATTGAATAAGACCGGTGAATACACATAGGTCCAATTTGGACCTAAATAAAACTGATAGTAATATTTTTTAGACTTAAACCGTGAAAATTTTATATTGATACTTCAGAAGTTTATTTTGAATATAAATATATTGAAGGATGTAGGCTAAAGGAATAGTTATAGTTATATTAATTAATGTTAGAGAAGAGTCTGTGAGTATATTCCTTGAACTTTCCCTTCTACTGTGTGAACTGCACACACTTCTTTTTGTAATAAAAAATAATAGTTATAATCAGAGTATTTGTTACTATTTACTTAAACTAGGTAGCTACTATGATTTTGATGTGTTTTTAAAGGTCCTTAGCCATATTGTCTGTCGGTGTGTATATGCCACTAATTTTTATTTTCCTCAGGAACTATCAGATCTACATGGATAAATCTGTACAGGCAGGTGTAGTCTATTTAATATTTTTTATTTTGATTGCAGGAATTCAGCAGACAGGACTACTTGATGGAAAGTGGTAACCATCGCCTATGGACATTTGCAACATCAAAGGTACTTACTACAAATGCGCTGCTGCCCTCTTAAGGGAGACTGGAACCTGGTCACTAATGCCGGAACACACTCAAGGTTGTTATGGCGACATACTTTAGATGTTTAGATTTGTTTAGATGTTGTTTGTCGCCTCTTACGACAGGCCGCCCGGCCGCAGGAAATTGTATTCTTTCTCCGTTCCTGCATGGATAAAACTAAATGAACTAACGTAGTGAACACACAAAAAAAATAAAAACTAGGGGTGGCCGCCATGGGTGTAATTCAGATATTAAGAATCGTAATAAGTTTTTTAATCAAGTCAACAGGTGGCAAAATGTCAGCTACCGCAATAATACATATATATACTACAAAGAGGTAAAATAACTCCTTCGTTATTCGAAAGATGATGCATAAATATACACAATAATAATAAACATACTAGACCGCTAGCAGTTCACCCCAATAGCCCGGTACTCTTTGTCGTCATCTCCTACAATAGTCCTACACTGGCCGGGGCTTGTTCTAGGGTGCATTTTGATACGGTGTCAACAGGGATAATCGTCGATCATTTTCACGCCACATTTACATTAAACTTGTCAAGGGGCCTCAACGTGTTGGCCTTCCCATGGCTCCACGCAAGCCCTCCACAAGTCCGGGCCACTTTTATGGCTCGTAATCTTGAAAGAAATACATACTGGTATATTGTCATTCCTGATTCTCATTGGGGTAAGAAGCGATGGATCTTGATTTTCTAAGATTCTGACAAACTTTTCGCTTCATCTACTTTTATTAATCTTTTTATACATATGCGTTTATTTAAGGTTCTTTTATTACTAAAACACAGTAGACGGTCTGATGGCCGAATTGTGATGGAAAGTGGTTACTGTCGCGTGTCGACATAACCAACACCAGTGATGCTGCCAATTTGCTGCTGGCCTCGAAGGAGACACTAGAACCCGACCACTGATGCCGGAACACATCTCAAATTTGTTATGATGGCATACTGTAGACCAGCGGTGGTAGCTATCCAGTCGGGCAAATGCCCTCCCACCTGACTTCTACGACAGGCCGCCCGGCTGCAAGAATTAGTATTCTTTTCTGTTACCGCACGGAGAGTGCTTGGTTATTTACAATAATAATTGGTTTAATTAATAATAAAACTTTTGGGCCGCGTTAGAGCTTGCGGGCATACCTTAGCTATAAGCTTGTTAACCTGTAAGACTTTTGGGGGAACTAAAGTAAAACTACAAGTTAGTTAGATACAAAGTACAAAACTTTTAGTTTTTGTGCTCTAAGAACCATAAGGGTTAACAACTTCGTTAACCGTCTGATAAGTTACGAACAACTATTCATCATTAAACTTTTTATACAGTCCTCGAATTGTGGATAGTTTGGCTAGGAATGTAAAAAGTAACTTTACTGCTTCAACTTAGCAACTTTATTGAATGGGGTTTCGACCTCACTTTCATCACGACTTTGAGAGCTCGCCTAGCTTTTAGGTATATTAGTAAAAGATCGGAAATGTGTCTGGCAGTAGACAAAGGCATGGATGTTTGATAAAAAAAGTACATTAAATGACACTATACATTGTTGCAGTAAAATGTTTTGTATATATTTATACGTGTTGCGAGACTCAAATTAAAGTGCCGCTGGAATTATTATAGAGTTTACTAAAACTATAAAAACATGTATAACACAGGTACAAACATAACCGAACACAACAAATCTAAAGGTAATGCAGAAAGTCGTAATTCAATAAAACGCGCAAAGTCCGTCTCTATTAGATTCCCGATTGTAGTACACACGTCTCGCTTTGATCGTGGTTCTCGCTCGACTGCCTCTCCCTCAATCATGTCATCGTTTTATACTACACAAATGCAATGTACCCGTATCGTAGCCGACCTAATCCGACACACCTGGCTAATAAGTCGGCCGCAAGCAACCATAAATGAGGATAATAAACAATGGGCTGTTTACTAGAAACTTATGCCAATTAATAAGTAAATAAAAGAAGACGATCTTAAAAGAATTACAATGGGTTCAAATACCGACAGGTAATATAATGTGTTTTGATTCAGATATGCAGGTGGATTTTGTTTTTGTCGGTACCTGAGTTGTAACAATATTGTTTTGTGTTTTGTGGTAGAGGCATGTTGGAATCACTATGTTGATTAGGCAGCAACAGCACATTAGGCTGGAGCAATCAGTGCCATACTACACTCTTACGGAATATAGGCGTGAAGCAGTTAGCCTTGTGCTAATCGTGCTTCGTGCGAAGACTGGGAATTTCGATGGTCCGCTTCCCTCACCCTTGTCCCATTTACTCTATCCCGTCCATGTGACATTCCTCTTTTCTGATCGTATATTTGAAAAAATAGGCACGTAATCACATTCCTGATACATAATTATATAAGTACAAGGCATATTTTGAGAATTTGTAAGCCGCATTTTCAGCAAACAAAGTTTGCACTCAGCATATTTCTGTGCCGGAATTATATCCGACGCAACGCTGATTTTCAGTGCAAACCTCCCTTTGGCGTGAGACCTAAACGACCTAATTTTTCCCTCTATCTTATCCCCCATCCCAATCCAAAAGCTGTCGAGGATTCGGTTCCGTCCTTGTTGTTGCAAACGTAGGCGACGGTTACTAGTTTCTATGAACTGGAGCTGATTTACCTGTTTGCCACTTTTGCAGTAAAATAAAAGAAACATCTAAAAGTTAAGAGTGGCGGCCGTATTCTGAAAAATTAACACATTCTATTTCTCGTAGCCAGATCTGAGTGGCGTGGACTTCATACAATTCGATTCCCCAAAGCCCATTCCCCCAATATGGTAATTAATACCCGTATATTTATTTAATTTCTCTTCCTTTCTCTATACCTTTCCGCCTGCCCTAACTCTTGCTGTAACAAAAGTGAAGATGTCACCACTATTTTGAATACTTGTAAAAACGCTACGCCAAGAGCCGCAAGACCCCTTTCCGGCTTAGTACGTCGTTTGCCCCACGCGCTTAAATTTCATCACTCCGCCATCATAAAAAAACACCTCTAATTAAGACTGTGTGCACGTCTCACGAAGTAAAAAACATATAAATAAATTAAAAATTCTCGTCGGACCTGTTGCAGAGACTGCTAAAGTGAACCAAGAACAGCAGCATACATTGAGTTCCTTCTACACCCAAAATTAAATCTAAACCTATTTATCATACCAACCCCCAAATAATAGCAACCCCCAATTAAATGGTAAGTTAATTTTTCAACCACCCTACTTTAAAGAATCTAGCGAAGTGGCCAAAACGTCAAAAGCACACGCATTTATGGGAGGATACGCGTTCTGTTCAAACATATAATTACTAATGTGTATTACAAATTAACTAGCTACCAAAAGTCCGAAGCGCCGTGAATTTATTGGCGCTTAAGTTTTTTATTCGTGCATATAATATTACTACACATATATCAAAACGACTCATTGATCTTCAGGTGATTAGAAGGCGGGTGTTCCCTCAGCCAAAAGATCAGAGCGGCGATCCAGTGAGGAAACTTAGCCTGCCTTTTGGGCACCTTACCCATGTAAGACGGCAATCTAGGCTCAGCATTCTACTTATAGTCTTGAGGGACTATGGGTAGAATATATAATAAAAATATAATGTATTCTAATTTTTATTTTTTTTATCATATATTCTACAAGAGATATTATTACTGTATCACTATCTTTTACGCTCCGCAGCTTTCCACACGTTTGGATGAAATAGCACCTCATTACCCAATCGGGCACCTGCTTTTGTTCCGAAGTATGCGGTAAAAATAAAAAATTTAATAAGAAAATAAAAGCGAGTTCGACGTTTTGCTGTGGTTCGGTATGCTGTAGTTCGCCACTAATTTTTGGTCTTCTTCATTTATTATGTTGTAGTTCATGGATTTTACTTAGTCCTTTGGTCATTACTTGTAGTTCATAAATTTTACTTAGTTCTTTGTTCATACCAGTTACTTTTATTTGTCAAAATAGCTTTAATTCATTTGAAATGCTGCTCTATTGGCAACTTACTGTTTTGTATACTGATACTGGGGCCTTAATTTCTCCAACAGCGGTGTAGTCGTCGCTTGCAACATACGGTATGTTTTTTAACCGGTCCACTGGTGCCACTGATGTACATATTATTTAAAGTAGTAAAATGTAGTTAAATCAATTCCAATATTTAATTTAATAAACCTAAGAAAATCACATTTTTGTTAAGAGATTGTTGACCGTCGCCAAGTAATTCGATTTCAACTAAATTGCAGTTGAATAATTTTATTTTCTTTAGACAATCTAAATTGAAGTTTCAATAATAGTCTGTGAGGCGTTTAATAAGATTTCAATTTTGACCTTTTTTATTGCGAAGATGGAAACAGGCTGACGACCGAGCTAATAGAAAGTGACTACCGTTGCTTATAGACGTTTACAACACCAGAGGGGAAGACCGAGCGTTGCCTACCTTTAGGATGGGATAAGAAGAGTTTATATCTACTTCTCATCTTATTTTTACGTTTAACACATTTAGGGATTTAGAAAAAATCTATAAGTATTCCATTTTGTTTATTGCCTGAAGCAGGCAAACAAGCAGGCGACCAATCTAATGGAAAGTAGTTAAAGTTGCATACGGACGTTTGCAACGCCAAGGGTGGTAGCTGCCAGTATAGGTATATAAAGTACTCTGTGGTAGTAGCCATCCAGAAAGGCAAATACCCTACCACCTGCTTGTGGTTTTTTAGTCAATTTTAACGATAGAAATTGTATTCCTGCATGGATAAAAAAATTAAAAGAGATATTTTGTAAATTTTTTATTTAAAATCCTCTTTTTTGCAGTGGTCAAATGTTGTCTTTCTTTTATTAAAAAAATATTAATAAACAAAAAATGTAGTTAAAAATATCGTTACTAAGTTCATATATGTACGAGTGAGTAGATTGCTGATTAGATTCCTTTTGATCGAGTATTTTATTCCCGGATAAATATAGTCCAATATCACAATTCTTAAATTTTATATTGTTGGCTCCACAAACAATTACAAGGAACTATCAAGCATTTCAATGTAATAATAATATTTTTGAACCAGCAGTAAAGGTAACAGTTCGCTTCTGTATTTACACAAAATTATACAGCATAATAGCAGTATCGTACTCTGTGGAAACACTGTGAATTAATATCCGTCAGCTTATTACTCTGAAACAAATATTTCTGTTGGTGTGTACTATGTAGGCGGATCGATTACATCACGCCTACGCTTGTTTAAGCCCGTCTCGAGTCCTATACAGTGTTTCCAGGTGAGAAGTTATTGACCCAATTTCAGGGATAAAGGATTTGAATGACATATATGAAGACAACCAAACATACAATTATATCACTGACGGACTTGTAATTAAATTAGCATAATTAATAATAACTTACTAATCTTAAGAAATGCAATAAATTATATTTCTGATGAAATTAATAGAAAACTGTTACATAATAAAACAACGTGGTGTATAGTTGCCGGTTTATGTTATGAAACTACTATTTTTAGCACATTTTATATTAAAAAAAAGTTTACGTTACAGAACACAAACGCTGTTAATGTTCTCGAGCTTTCATGATAACCACGGCAACACTGTGCTCGCTCGCTGATTGGAATAGACTATTCGACAGCGTTTAGTTGTTGGAGTAGAGGGGCGCCGTGAGCTGGCGCTGGCGACGAATAACGTGGAAGCGGCTTGCCACGATTTCATCGCTTAGGCAACATGCTGACCGCTACAACAAAAAAAATCTCCTACGGAACGCCTAAAATCTAAGAGAAAACTAGAACTACAGAATACAAATTTAATTTTGACGCAAACAAAGCAACTATGTGGATTACATTAGTAGGTTTTGATATAACTTAATGAGTTTTATTTAAATTTTAAAACATTTCCGTCTATGTGTCACTTAAGCAAAATGTAAAGTTGAGGCGAATTTATGGATTTACCTGGCCACACTGGTCCTATCATAACGTCGAAAATACAGCAAACACAGGCAAACAAGCGGACGTGTTGTTTGCCGGCCCGGATTCGAGGTGACTTTTTACCCAACAGCGTTTGTAGGGAATACCAATTACTCTGTCTAAAATTTTGTTTGAATAAAAGAAAAGGTTATAAATTTTTTTTTATATATGAATATTATTATGACAATGTACTTGCAGGTTTGAGCAGTTTAAACGCTAATTTAAAAAAAATGTAAAATCCTGTTATTTTCGTCCAAGTGTTTATGTATACCTTGGACATCATTTTCTTAATACCTTTGTAAACCTTTTATAATTTAACTTCGGGGAACCGAATATATATTTTTTTTTGCAACAGTTTCTACTATGATTTTTTTCTATTATAAATTTTAAATACACAAAGTACCCCTTCATTGAATACCTTCCTCTATGATACTGCCCGACTTTTCAATTTATACTCAGAATACAATACAAATAAGTTAAGTTTTCTTACATTGTATTCAATAGTATGTAATTTATATTATAATTGTGTTATTAATTTAATAAGTTTTTCTTTTTATTATGATGATATTGTGTTTATAATTATAGTGGGTTTAGTTGTTTTGGATGAATTAATTTTCTGGCGTAGATGTTTTCATATCACCTAATAATTGTTAAAATTCATTCACAAAAATTGATTATGGTCAATAACTTAATATGTTATATTATATTTATACTTTCGATTTTGAACTTACTCTCTTTTGTATTATTGTCTGAGCGGCCTTGCTACGTCAACTATAGTTACAGAATCGAGCAAACATAACTATCACAACAACAGCAATTAACATTTTAGAGTCAATGTTTTTAAAATTCCAATAAAAATAAGCGTTGTTATCATTTTGTCGCGTCAATAAATCTGGAATAATATTCCCATCACATTTCCATTCCGTTAGGTAAACACTACTTGATGAAGCTCCAAAATGACAAGGGTAAAAGTCCAAATGTTGACACCGCGGCCTCCCGTGTGACACTTACGTTTGACAGCTGACAGCCGACACAAACATAGCGGACAATTCACTAGTCCCTAAGAATTTATTTATACTTACTCATCACTTGCCTGAAATATAATAAACGAAAAACAAATCGAGGTCAAGGGAAGTAGAAAATAAATATCGCTTCTTCTAAGTGAACCATTAAAATAAAATACTTAAGGTTTTTTGGGAAACTATGTCACATATCGTAATATTTCCAGTCAACAATGGGTTCTGTAGACAATACTCACTTATTTAAATTATGATTTACAAACCTATAATAGATTACTACATAATATAGTGAACCTTTAATATTATCGCTAAAAGTTAATTTGCAACGCACAGTCCGAATAAAAATGTGATTATTTGTAAATTTATTAGTTCCTCCTTTGTGTCACGGGGTGTATCATAAAATTTGGTACACTTCATATACCTACATGTACTTTTGGTATCAGGATAACTAACATTTACTAAGGAAGTTTTGGGAATTATTACTGTCCGATTAAACCGATCCGAAGATTACGCGATAAATTAAATTTAATTAAAAATGAAGATTCAGACACTTTGAGAATCTGAACTCATTATTACTCCTAAGTTAGTTAAAATACTTTCATTTGAACGTTCATCTCCCAGGCCGCGCATTGGGCTTAATGCCGCCAGTGTGGCGCACTAGATACGCCGTTTCACACGCTAGTCGAGTGCGCAGTATGGACACCGCAGAGATTTTAACTCGAGACCTTCGTAAGTCCGATCGATTCGCTGAGCAGTTTGGTACAAGCCATACTGCATAGCCATGATCATTAGGTGGGTGCAGCCAATTTCTGCGAGAATGTCATGTCTTAGGAGGAGGCCGCGGAAAGAGAAAGGGAGAGTTGCGCATCCGTCTCGCGGGTACCGACGACAGTCAGGGTCCCGGAGGCGCAGATATGCGCAAGATCTCCTCCCGTAATACCGCTGCAGGGGCCCTCTAGGGAGCGAAGGAGTCTTCACCCCTGTTGACGAAGTGAGTTTGCCTTTCCCGGGGCATTCTCAAGCACCGATGCGCTAGGATCAGCGTGGGCGTAACTACGTTCTAAGTCTCACGCTCTTCCTACCATAAACGCGAGACACATGGCTGGTTTTGCTGGAGTATTGAGTATTCGAGCTGTCTCTTATATTTTTATTTCCAGCAGGCAACAGACAGACGATCTACCTGATGGAAAGTGTTTACTATCATCTAAGGATATTTGCAACACCAGGAACGTTATAAACTTGCATTGTTTTGTACTTGCCCAATTTTATTGCTAATAAAGAACAATTATTTTACCTATCCTTTTCATGTTCCTACAAGACCTTTTCAGTGAGATAAGTTTCCAATAAAGTCAAACTCTTTTCTCACCACAAAGGTAAAATTTTCGTTAAATACTCATTGAGTACTTACGTCATAAGGTAAGGGTACTCTGAACATTTTATGCTTGTTGAAGTACTTGAATTCGAGAACATTCAATACATAGTAAGTTCGGTATTGCGGTATTTACCTGGTTGTATGAAAGTAAACAGGAAAGGTTCCGAGTTTGAGATTTTGTGCGAATTTATTTTATTTCTTTACCAGTATTTACTTCTATCGTTTGAATTGCACAGATTTTTCATTGACACATTTTTCTGATATAGGGAGCCAAGGTAGACCAGGACAGGAAACAAATTACTTATATTCTTGCAATAGTTTATTCCAAAACAACAACATAAAAGCAAAGAGCGCATGAGAGCAGTGAAATTATTGATGTGTAAAACCTGCCAATCTGCCTTGAACCAGCGTAGCATACCGTTTTTTAAGTGACATTTCTATATAGATAGAGGGTATTAGGATTTTTTCTGTCACAAAAAACGTTACGGCATAATTTTAGCGTAAACGTGGTGAGAGGCGGCAATTTTAGAGAAGACTATCGAAGTTTTTGTTGATTCCGGATCGAATTCAGTTTTTTCTCTGATAAAATAAAAAATGTTGAAATAAAAAATGCATTAATTAAAATGTACCTAACTCAACCAAATCATAATTTGCAGTACCACTTTTACGTTGCCAATCGTTTTTCCACTTGTCCGTTAAAGTTTCACTTCTGCTGTGTCACACACACACAAGCCTAGCAATGGGACCTTATAGAAGTAAAGATTGCAATAGGATGTGAACGCGTTTAAAACTTTTTTTTTCATTTTTATCTCTTCGTATTTAGATATATTTTTATTACTGTAGCATAGCAGACAGACAGACGGCCCAACTGTGATGAAAAGTGCTTACCTTCGCCTATGGACATTAGCAACACCAGAGATCCTGCTAATATGCTGCCGGCCTCAAAGGAGACACGGGAACCTGACCACTGATGCCGGAACACAACTCAAAGTTATTGTGGCAGCATATTCTAGACCAGGGATGGTAGCCATCCAATCAGGAAAATGCCTACCCCCTTAAAAAAATCTAACAAAAAACTGACGTCAAGAGTAACTAAAAAGCAAAAAATAAAAATTTTCTACATCTTGTAATTGGTGCCAAGGAGGAACTTGATGCTGATATGAAGACGTTTGGTATAAATATTCAACAATGTGCGTACTACAGTTATGGGGCTGTACCAAACCAACTCATAGACATCATAAAACGCTTCCAAAATAAAATACAGAAAGGCATTGTAAACGCACCATGATACCTTAGATTGAGCGACCTTCATCGGATGTGAAAGTGGAGTTTGTCACCAGCATTATTAGGAAATACGTGGAAGCCCACGGGCACCGGCGATAACAACGAGAAGGCTCAAAAGGTCAAAACCATTGAAACTAGTGCTATAAACAAAACAAAAAAGTGTACTGTAAAAATGTGTTAGCTATTAATAAAGAACATAAATAAACACAGTGTCTTCGCCTTAATAGAGACAATAAAAACAGTGTTAAAATACACTTTCTTAGTATAAATATTTTAGTTAATTTAAGTTATATTACTTATTTGTCTTTTTAGATAAGACAGTAATATTAAAGAGTTATTTTTTTCTTAAATACTATTGTTCCGAGTGAATTAGTATAGAATTTATTAGAACTATACAAACACGCATAACACAGGTACAAATATAACTAAACATAACTAGTACAAACGTTATGCACGATTCAATAGCACGCGCAAAGTCCGTCACTCTAGATTATCGAATGTAGTACACAAGTCTTGGCTGGCTGCCCCTCTATATTGGGGCATTGCTTTATACTGCACAATTACAATATGTCTCTCCGCCGCTGACTGAACTTCTAAAAATCACGCTTGGCTAATGACTACCATAAAATATCACAACAGGATGTTTTCTAATTACAATTTTTAAACACAAGGTAAAAAAAAGAATTCAATGTTATTAGCCCAAACGACGCCGACGGGTAATAAATGTGCTTTGTTTACAGGTGTCCCAAACTGTAACACTATTATAAAAATAATGACACGACACTACGAGTAGTTGTAAAATTAAACAAGTTTGTGACACACAATACTTTTTGTTCCAACTTCTGGCGAGTTGTCCGGCGAAGTCCGACCGATCGGATTACTTCAAACGCAGCGATCATTTAAGTTCTAAGCACGAACATAAGAAGTTCAGCTACCAGTCGGGCTTGAGTTTCAGTTGATAGAACTTACATTTAAGTGTCTATCTAAGTTAAGAATAAAGGAATAGGTCAAGTGTGTCACAGGGAACACATAGTTAAAGGTTCCATAGAAGTGACGATTGTACACGATCTTTGTCTGTTATTTTCGGAAGTCAGAAACTTTGAATTAGAAATTAAAATTAACATAATATAAATTATTACTCATACAACCTTTTTGTTTTAAACTCTAATCATTTATTGCATACAAACATGGTACGTAAAATAGATGGTACAAAGATGTTTAATATTTACAGAAATCTATAAGTTTTTGCCTGCTCAGTGTAAAAATGTCTATAAAAATTAGTAAATCATAGTTTTTTGCCAAGTGTATCTCTTCTAATCTTAAGTATTAGGTACAATAAATAAATAAGCTAACAACACTTTTCAGAACGCACTGGTTCCTGGTTCACATAGTATACAAAATACATAAATAATTTAAGTGAACGAATTGGTGGTAGGCTAAATAAAAACTTTAACATTACTCATTGACACTTGACATCTTTGTCTTCCGTGATCGCGGCTACCAAAAATTGGCCGAAACGTCGGAATAAAATCAATTAAAAACCTGCGCTCAAAACCGTTAAAATGTAGTTTTTAAAACCCTGTTTCTATGATAAAATACATCACAATAAAAACATGTATTAAAATAAAATTGGCATCATGTTCAAATATTTCCCTTGAACATACTCTTTCGTCTGATGGAAAGTAAGACCACGATATAGAAAGAAAAACAAGATGCCTCTCGATGTCTGGCAGCATGCTAGCCAGGAGATTTTTCAAAGCTCAAAATCAAATCAAATCAAAGCAAATGGCACTAAAATAGATCTCTTCAGAAAGTTTTGCCAGACGTTCTACACCTGCCAGATCTGCACGGAATGCACAAGGCGTTCTCGGGATAGCATACGTGTTCAATATGATAACATATTTCGACACGACTCGAGTACGTTCCTCGAGGCCAGATTGAACACATTCTATGCTATCTGGAGACGTCGCGTCGCAAATTACTTGGCCAGGGTTGATAGGTGTAAGAAACAGTATAATTGCGACCATTGCTAGCCTGTTCCACCAAATAAAAATGTATTGGGACTGTAGCAGATGGCTGCATAGAATAATTAATTAATGTAAAATATATGTAAATGAAATGCTTAAATTAAGAACCGAGTGGCTGATTGACAAATATTAATTTTAATTTCTAATATTTAATTTAATTGTTCAAACTGTTACAATGGATCTTTGTGTCTGAAATGGATCGAACTTTTGGGGGGCTTACGTGGGGGCCATGGAAAGGCCAAGACGTAGAGGCCCCTTGACAAATTGAATGTAAATGTGAGGTGACTCTGACTGGCGATTATCCCTATCTACACCATATAAACATGCACCCAAGGACAAGCCCCAGTCAGTGTAGGACTATTGTAGGGAATGAGAACCAAAGGTACTAGGCTATTGGGATGAACTGCTAATGGAACTAGGGATCTGGGACTATGGGGTTATTATCTATATATATGTCGCAGAAGGCCTCATTCTCACGACATCTCTTTTAGTTATTGCAGGTTTAGTGGGCGTCATCAGGATAAAATGCGAGCATAAAACACAAGGCCAACGGTTTATACACTTTTAATTTAGATTCGATCAACATTTTGACATAGTTTAGACCGAGCAGCGGGTTCAGGGCACCACTCATACTTCCAACTTCAATACTTTCTTTACAATTCTCAAAGGTCCAACTCGACCTATTGCCATCAACCGAATGTCTCACAAAAACTCCTCAGTCTACCGAAGTAGATACTACCAAAGTATAGAGGGCGTCTGACCCCGCTCCGCCATATGCTCTGTTCTGATTGGTCGTTTATTAAATCACAATATTCATAACTTTTATTAGGTTAGAACGATCTTTTAGTTATAGAAACATTTAAGACATCAAACCAAATTAAATTAACAATTTTAGAAGCAATTAAAATGTAAACAAATAATATTGGGCGTTATACATCCAAATAATAATCCATCCAATTATAGCTTCCCTCCGACACACATATATATATATATATATATATATATATATATATATAAAAGAAACTCGTGTTAGTTACACTACTTATAACTCAAGGACGGCTATACCGATTTGGCTGAAAATTGGTAGGGAATTAGCTTAGAACTAGCAGACGGACATAGGAGGACTTTTTATCCCGTTGGAACCGGCAGGTGGCGCTGAGATCGGGTTCTAGAATCCTCCTAATCACCTGGACCGGTTTTAGTGATTTTGTTTTTGTGTGTTTGAGTGGGTACTCAACACACAGGTCCCCGGATGGTTTAAATCCACAATTGGAACCGATAGGTGGTACTGGGATCAGCTCCTAGATTTTTATTTT
This sequence comes from Dendrolimus punctatus, assembly GCA_012273795.1. NCBI lineage: Eukaryota > Metazoa > Arthropoda > Insecta > Lepidoptera > Lasiocampidae > Dendrolimus > Dendrolimus punctatus. The sequence goes on from CM022542.1 coordinate 3,970,052, forward strand.
TTCACTGCAGGACACCGCTAGTTATTAGTAATTGATACCACTAATATTTTCTGACACGTGTGTTTGAAGCCAAATAAGCCACATGCTCTTGTTCATTTGCCAAGTACGACGAAAACAAACGGGGAATATAAAATTGGTATATTTCGTTATGTAAGTGGTACATAAAGTTCCCAACGAGTTCTTTGTCTTGTTACATGTCAACTTGATAAATTATTGTGTTTACCCGCAATTTACTTGCCAAAATAATACATATTTCGCCTATTTTTCAATGCCTCATACCGCGAATTTACTAACACACTGAGCGTTTCATACAGTATCCAAACTAATATTACAAGTGCAAAAGTATCACTGGCTGTTTGTTATCTTTTTGAGATGAAACTGCTTTAGAATCTTTGTGATTTGAAACTCGATGAAATGTAGGGCGACACTAACGAGATAAACACATAAATCTATAGGACTTAAGCCTGCGAGAAAATGAGACACGAGCTTTACATTGTGCAGCACAGATCAGAGAGTCAATAAGACCGATGATTAAACATAGGTCCAATTTGGACCCAAATAAAAGTGATACTAATATAATTAGACTAAAAAGTGAAATATCGAAAGTGATACTTTAGAAGTTTATATTGTATTATAATATGGATGGATATGGGCTAAATTAATTATATTTAACTTAATAAAAGTTAGAGAAGAATTATCAGTGAGTAGGAGTATATTCTATGAAATTTCACTTCTACTTCTTGTGAACTGCACACACGCACAATTTTTATTATTAGGTTATCTTTTAGAAAGTTTTTTATCACTGGAGTACAAGCAGACAAGTTAACAACCCACCTGGCAGAAAGTGGTTACCATCACGTATGCACATTTACAACATCAGTAAGTTATCCCTTCAAGAAGTGATTCTTGATATAGAATATTTGATATTAAAATGTCTAGATTTAAGTGATGGTTAACAATAAAGAGTTTTCATTCGATTCGAATTCGACCATAACAATTAATATCAAAGACTACATACTTTTATAATCACAGGTTTCGCCAAGGGTACACTTTTAGTGGGACTTGAACAACAAACAAAAGAGTACATATGCCTGTGTGTGTCAAATAAATGGTAGTGTGTGTAATGTTTTTTTTGTTGATTTAATTCATTTTTATGCATAATTTATAAAAAAATATTACCATTCGTCGCAAAGAGTACATTGAATGTATAAAGAATTCGTCGATTCTTGTCTGCATAAATTATAAGTCTGCGAAATTTCATACTGCTCAATCTGCGCAATTTTTGTAAAAAGGCGTACAAAGTTTTTGCTTCACGTATTAAAATATATAGTTTTATAAATATTTTAATTTTAAATGGTAATTATATACTTTGATTAATACTGTGACGCCATCTGACATAATAACGAATTCGATTTTTTTTTTACATTTTACAACTCAGAGTATAATATACACATGAAATTGTCCACCCTATTTAAAGTGAATAAAAGCTGTAGTATGGTAAAATGCACATCATTAAAGCCGTAGCACCGGCAAACGTTTGTTGAAGTGCACTCGAGGTGCATGGAACGTGGCCAAATTAAAATGGGAGAGTACCGCCGGCATTTAACATGTTAATGTTGATATTTAACTCCCTCTTTAAGCTATTCAAGTAATTTCTGTGTGAATTATTTAAGTAGCTTTTTGAAAGTAAACAAAGACATTGAAACTAAAATATATTATGTAGCAGATCACTGCCAACGAAGAGCGTGCCCAGAAGGCTGGCTGCATTGCCACGCTGTGTGGCAATATTTTTTTGTTGTGTAAAATATGAGCCAGCCTTCTGATCACGGGTAGTGTCAAAGAGTTTCTTACATATGTCAATGCTTTTTGATGTGAAATTGCTTTAGAATCGTTGTGATTTTTAAACTGCATGAAACGAATATACGACGCTCAAGATATAAATACCCTGTAGGGCTGCGAGAGGACAAGATATGAGTTTTACATTGTGCAGCAGAGATATAGAGTCGACGAGAGAGAGAGAGAGATGGATGATTAAACATGAGTTTAATTTGGACCGAAATAAAACTAATAATTTTTTTTTTTTAAACTTAAACAGTGAAAAAGTGATACTTAAGACTTTGAATTATAATATTTTTACGAGCTACAGGACTCGAAATAAAATAAATGCCGTTCGAATTACTATAGAGTTTATTAGAACTGTACAAACACGAATAAAACAGGTACAAATATAACTAGACACTATATAAACTGTACGATTCTATTACACGCGCAAAGTCCGTCACTATATCGCTAATCTTAATCGTCGCTTGACTGCTCCACCCCTTCTTTCGGGCATTGTTATATACTAAAATGTATAATACCGACAAAGGGGCCGCGTTCACTCAGTTCCGCACAGTACAGTATCCGCACATCTGGCAAGCTTCGACGCAATGCAATAACAACAAGGATTAGCTCAACACTAATGAGGGCCATAAAATAAGTGCGATAGCATAGGATATTTTTTTAAAATTTAAACACGAACTTAACAAAATAACTCCGAATGCATAAAGAGAATTAGTTCTTTGTCGGTATGTAACACACCATATTTATATTAATCTTATCCGTGCAGGAACGGAGAAAGAATACAATTTCCTGCGGCCCGGCGGCCTGTCGTAAGAGGCGACAAAACAACCCACAGCCAGGTGGTAGGGCATTTGCCCGACTGGATGGCGACCACCCCTGGTCTAGAGTATGCCGCCATAATAACCCTGTGTTGTGTTCCGGCATTAGTGACCAGGTTCCAGGCTCCCTAAAGAGAGCAGCAGCGCATTCGTAGCACCTTTGGTGTTGCAAATGTCCATAGGCGATGGTAACCGCTATCCATCAAGTGGGCCGTCTGCCTGTCTGCTGATCTCCTGCAATTAAAAAAAAAAAAAAAAAAAAAAAAAAAAAAAAAATAAGTTAGATAAGAATTTTCTGTGAGTATGTACTCTGAAATTTCACTCCTACTGCGTGTGAACTGCATCAACACACAGATACAATTTGTTTTACTAATTTTTGAAACAAAAAGATTTGTAAATTAGTTTATAAGAAGTAATCTCTTGAACTACGGAACCGATTTTGAAAATTCTTTCACCAGTAGATATCTACATTATTCCTGAGTGTAGGGCTATAGGTGCGAGCGTACATGTGTATTTTTAATGACTGCCAGTATGGTGAGTACATAGATATTTTACACAAATCAAAGAACTATTGGTAAGGTCTACTGTGCCGGACGAGTATGTTCTTTCATGATACCACGAAAGCTTTAATAAGCAAAATTTATAATAGAACCATCAATAGTAGCGAAGAGATCTCATTTAAATAATAATGTGCTTAGAACGTCTCAGATAATTCGAATATCGAGGGAACTTCACCAGTAATAATGAGCTGTAGCAAAATTAAAGTAGGAACATAATTCAGTAGCTCAGTCTATTTTAGAAGTACTTCTGGATCAAATCACTGGGGCTTTCTTGAGATTGTTCGCGGATAAATTTTTAATTTAACGTGTAATAATTGTGTCAAAAACAATATATACTGGATATCTTTATTTTTGTATAAAATATCTTCTAAGGTTGATGTGTGTGTGGTGTGGACATGTAACCATCGATTAAATGTTTATGCACAGCAACCTAAGGGATTAATGAAAGTAGATGAAGCGAAAAGTGTGTACAAAGATGGTATCAAGGGAAGGTCCAACGACTCCAACGTCCTTGCTTAATCCTATAGCAAAAATATTATAAAAGCATATCTCGTGATCTCTTTTACTCAGAAAAAAATCTCACGATAAGCTTTCAAGATATATAAAATTGTTAAAGTAATAAAGTGATAGGTTGCATGTACTTCAAAGTATATTTTTTTACTTTTTTAAGCAACTTAAGCTAAAGGTCGTTTTAAAAAAAACGGTTTTAATAAATTTTAATAAAAGAAATATAACATTGACAGACAAACACACGTTATTATTAAGCAGATTACGTTAAGTTATGGATTACATAAAACGAACTCTGAAGCCTGTCCTAGACATCCAGACCATAATAAAAACAAAAGCTTAGTCTACAACACTTACTATACCAAAACAATACAGAAATTTATAACATAACTTAAAAATCTTTTGTGATAATATCTATTTATAAGCTACGTATAAGAAATTCAATCATAATAATAGAATAGAATAAATTCATATTTTAAATTAAATACTTAAAAACACTATACGTACTTCATATGAAAAAGTAAACACCTTGTAGCGAACAATTTCCTATAAACTCAGACATCAATATATTGTCACAACAATTAAACATTATAACACCACACAACACATAACAACAACCCAAGACACACAAAGAGCCCAAAAATTAATAAGAAATGGCCCTAGTTACGTTAATATATATGGTATAGACATGAGACACACACTGCACATGCACTGACTCACAACACCGGCATGTAACAGATACACTCTACATTAGTATAAGTTTAGTATTAAAATTATAATAAATTGATATAATAAGTTATTCATCAGGTATACCTAACGTGACCATACGTCCCGATTTGGGCGGGACAGTCCCGCTCTCATGCAGTCTGTCCCGCCGACCTCGGCGAGGCCGACATAGTCCCGCTGTCCCCAGCCAGGCCGACATAGTCTCGGTTTTGCAAACAGACCGTTTATTTCAGCAGATTCTGCTTAACAAACTTGAAACAATAGTTCAAAATGCGCATAATATTTTTTCTACGCTGGGTGAGGCGTTTTAAGTTTACCGAACAGCATAATACAAATTGGTGAAATTTAAAACTGCATTTTTCTCCGTCTACTATTTTGTGTTTAGTGCGTTGATTATTTATTTTGTGTTATTCTATCTTACTTATATAATAAAATACTTATAAAACACTAAAAAAAAAAATATTATATAATGCCGCAGATGTCCCGCTTTAACAAAAAATATAAATGGTCACGTTAGGTATACCACAACACACATATAGGTACATTAATTAAATGTCATAAACAATAACAAATTAGCTTGTATTACTACAAAACTTTTTCTTAAATGAAATTGTAAAATCAGGGTACGGTACTAGAGTCCGTAGAGTTGTTAAAAAAAACACCTGAAATAGATACTAATATCCCATCTATCCGATATGGATAGACACGGTATATACCTACCGTTGAATTGAAAAATGGTTGCAATAACAGAGCAATGAGGAATTCCTGGATTAATAATATGAAATCAATTACGGTTAATTTTCGTTCTCTTCAAAAAAGCTATTTTTTATTCTACAGAGTAAGAATGAACCGTTTATTTAATCGCGACTTTTCTTTGAAGTTTAAACGTTACTTCCTCGTGAAACAGCTGTGAAAAGAACTGTCTTTTAACTGATTTATTTAAGTCCCATTTTATGATCAGCTGCAGTTTTCCCGCAAGACTCCGACCTAATTTACATTATCGAGACTTGTAAATCTTGAAACTCGAGTAACTAAGAAATCCATATACATCTATATTATGTAGATTTGTATAACGTATACGATATATTAGAATATGTGCTTTAACTGAATTTTAATTTACAATAATTGTATATTATTATAATTTGTTTATTTTATATACTTATTCTCTTGACATTCAAGTTCCAGGCAAAAGAACAGCGCTGGTCTTAATTGGTCTGTATTGTTTTTGTCCTAAATAAAATATGTCTTTCTTTCTGTCTCCTAACTGCAGCCAATAACGATTGCCTAGAAAAATGTCTGGGGTTAAACTTTTAAGTTTACTAAGTTACTATTAAGTAAATAACTACATATCAGGTTTTTGAGCAATTCATTTTGACGGCCTCTGTGGTTGATTGGGTTACATCTTGTTGTCTGGAAAAGATCGCTTCTTAGTGATAAGACCGCCCATTGTACACATTTAGAATATTTTTAGGCTATAAGTTCATCTGTGCTTTCTGTAATGGTGTACAATAAAGTGTTATCTATCTATCTATCATCTTTAGCGACTTAGTTCATTATAATGCAGAAAAGCTCCGGATTCGATTCCTGGCATCCGTCGACTGACCGGCTGCACATATAATTTATTTCAGTAGGAGGCCCGAGCCCAGCAGTGGAACATTTATAGGCTGCTATAGTATGTATATATATAGGGTAATCCAAAAAAAAAATATTTTTTTTCCAAACAGGCTCAAAGGTTTCTTTTGGGTGTAAAAAAAATTATGTTAAAAGATGAGCCCTTAATATTAATATTAAGATTGTCCTCATCGCATTTTTTTTAATTGCCATAAGAATAACACAGGAAAATTTATTTTTGCTTCTTCTGATTTTTGTACCGTTCAAACGAGTAGTTGACTGATAAATCGCTGTTCCAATCTTTATAGAGAATTGAACGCTCTACAAAAAAGGTCTGATAATATTTTTTGATTTGTCCACGCGTTCAAAAGTTATTCAAGATCAAAGTTCAATTGTTCAAAAATTTTATCGAATTTTATAAATTACACCGAAACTGTTGGTTTCAGTGTCAAAATAAGGATATTTTTTTTTGTCAAATATAATACAGTTCAGAAGGATTTATTTGAAGGCAAGCAGCGAGCGCGAAAACTAGCGTTTGTACACGAGTACGTATGTCGTGCGTTCGTGTTGAAGGCGTGAGTCGGACTGTAGCCGAAAATCAAAAATCGACAAATCAAAAAATGTTATCAGACCTTTTTTGTAGAGCGTTCAATTCTCTATAAAGATTGGAACAGCGAATTATCATTCAACCAGTCGTTTGAACGGTACAAAAATCAGAAGAAGAAAAAAAAAAATCCTGTGTTATTCTTATGGGATTTAAAAAACTGCGATGAGGACAATCTTAATATCAATATTAAGGACTCATCTTTTCACAGAATTTTTTTTACATCCAAAAGAAACTTTTGAGCTTGTTTGGAAAAAAAATAAAAAAAAGTTTTTTTTGGATCACCCTAATATATATATATATATATATATATATATATATATATATATTATAAATATTATAGACATCTGTTTACGATATTTGTAAAAATATCCTCTCTCTCTCTCTCTCTTTTTGCTAAGATTTTAAACCGGCGGCATTTTCTTAACAAATAACTTGCATCATAAGAACTTACAGAACGCCGACTGATAAAAACTTTCGCCGACCAAAACGTTGAAATATCATAAATTAACTGGAACAACTTGTCACTTTAGTCGTAGTTAAAATATTGGCGCAACACTCCAGAAGGATTTGCAAGAAATTTAAATAGGCAACGAGCGACAAAGCGTTTTGTCGAGGCGAAGTTATTAAATCAAACGGAAATGAGATGCGAAACACGCGGCAAGTTTTGGGGCATTGATCCAATTTTACGAAACCGGTTTTTGTGGATAATAGTCGATGCCGTGACGTGAATAAATGTAACAATGGCCCCGGTAATGTGTTTTATTAGATGGAGGTGACGTTTTTATTAAAATATTGGCCCCGAATGCCAAATTAAAGGAGCCTGGGGGAAAGATTTAATACGGAATTCTTCTTTTACCTGTATTAATTTAATAATTTCCTGTTTTATTTGCTGCCTCTGTATCAGAGTTGTAGTCTGCGATAACTGTTCATAAGCATATTCCAGAGTTCCTAATCAAGGTACTAAAACTTCAGTCCACACGGTCATTGCTGTATTATACAGTTTAGTATAAAATGCCCGAACGGAGGGTTGAGGCAGTCAAGCGAGGATTACGACACAATCACGACGTGTACATTCGACAAGCTATATAGTGTCGGACTTTGCACGTGTTATTAAGTCGTGCAGTTTGTAGGGGTTTTGTCCAGTTATATTTGTACCTGTGTTATAAGTGTTTGTATAGTGCTAATAAATTCTATAGAAATTGCAACGGCATTTTAATTCGAGTCCTGTAAGTCGTAACAATAATTAGCAACCCTAGAGCACTGCTGCAACGAGAATGCGGTGTTTGGGGGTTAATTTATTGTGTATGGTGCGTCAATGATGTTACCCGTTGGTTATGGTGACTCACAACTGGCGAGAGCCCATGGCTCCATTACAGCGGGAGCAAGTTCAACCACTAGAGGATAGTACAAAATAAGACGTCGTGTGTTTTACTCTCTATGTAATTACTGCCTTATTTATTTATCATTAAAGTTAAGTCTACATATACACAAATCTTACCTGCTACGTGAAACTATGTAAAACCTAAACATATTGGTAGATGCATCATGAAGGTTTTCTGTATTGATAGATTTCGGCACGTGCATGGATAACTCAGGGTTAACCTTGCTAATTGTGTAGTAATAAATTATTCCTTGTTCATGACGCAACACGGTGCGCGGCAACGCCCACTCGCTTTTATATCCGAACAAACAAAGTTGTAATCACAACTACCCGCAAATATTGTGTAATCAGTAATTCAACTCCTTATAAGTACCTTACTCTGAGACATGGAAGAAAAACACTGGAACAATAATGGCCTAGTAAAAACTTAACTTATAAAAGTTCACAAACCTAAGAAAATCTCTCAATCGTTAGATTGATAACCTTTATTATTCAACAAAACAACATTTTCTTGTAACAAAGACAATCATGCCCTCTCTTAGTTTAAAAATGGCTGTACCAACGTCGTATGAATTATATAAAGGCGTGCAGACTATAACGATCTTATTCATTTTAGAATAAGTTTGTAGACTTCATTACCGTTCTTAATGAAGAACCTATCAATATGAATAAATGAATTAAAATAATATTCATTTTTTATTTTATTTATAATTTTATTTCGGGAAAACATGTTCCATAGTCCTGATACATATTACATTATGCAGAATTGCATTAATACATACAATTTAAAAAGTAACACATACATACAAATTCAAATTTATTGACATACTCGTATATACCACAGGTTAAACTTTCATTTTTTTTTATAAATATCGGCAGACAAACACACATATTGTATATCCCCAAACTAAGCAAGTTAACCTTGTGTTATAGGTATACAACGGACTATTCTGGGGCCGATCCCAGATACCCAGGCCATAGTAAATAATGAAGTAATAAGTTACAGTTTTGAAATAAAAGTGCGAATCAAAAAAAGTAAGGTCCAAGGGGTCAAGACATAAACTATATTGGTAGCATTGATTATTTTACAAATATGTTATAACCACCCTCACCACATAACCGCCGTCGCGATTTCTGCTTACTTTTATATCTTATCTACCTTTTAATAACTGATTCATTCGCAATAATTATACAGGTTTCATACATTAATAAAACATTTCCCAGTAGGTCTAATATTTAATTAAAGGTGTCTACAACTTCCAAAGAAATATATAATATTACCAGTCGCGTTATGACAGTCACCTCTGCGTCGTTGGCGGAATCATATATTAATTCATGGAATGAAAAAGATCACTTATTAATAATGTTTCTTGGAATAATATTTTGAGGTTATTTACACTTTAATTTTAAAATGTTAGAGAGAGATAATATAGTTTTTAAAAATTTGAAATGTCACGCCATCTATTAATTTAAATAAAAAGTTATTAAAGAAAATTGTTATGATTTTCAAAATCTGACTACGTTACCCCCCTACCCCAGACACACAATTATATATAATTGAGTAAAAATTCAACCCTCTGGTTTCAATTATTTTCACTACATTTTAGTGTAGGGGCATATAGACCATATATTTCTACTAAACTTTATTTATTACCACATTCAGCAGCTCCCGAGAAAACTAACTCTAAAATACAAAGAGAGAGGTATGTACGCACGCACGTACATGTTGATTTTATAAGAGTTCAGCTATTCCAAAATGACTGTTGAATAACAGAACTTTGATAATAAAGTACAATTCATACTCCATCTGGGATAATTTTAGTATTAGTGATGATTTCAACACATTAGTGAGTTGAATGTGTTATTTGTGATGCGACATTGTTATTAATTTTCAATGAGGTCAAACATTAACCTGACGTATTGTTACGAATTTGTAAGGGATTCGAAAATGCCGTTAGAATGATCATAAAGTTTATTAAAGTACACAAACGTAATTCACAGTTCTTACAAGTATAGCCGAATAAATCAAAACCAAACAGTAGAGCAGAAAATGGCGCAAAGTTTATTGTTTTTGTTTTAAGAGACTCGCTCTGAAAGTGCACTAGGTAACGCCTTGTTCGTAGCCAGAGCACGACTGATCGGCCCTCATCCATTTATAAAATAGACATTGCCTTCTAACAACTTGCCGCCCACTGGTTCCTGAAGTAATTAAAAGGTCATCTGTACCTAATAACTTCCAAAAATTTGCATCAAATACCAAGAGAGGAAAGAAAGTTTTATGACGTCTTACGGTGGTGTGAACAAAAACATTAGCGCGAACAATAGATCACTCAAATTCAAAGAAGTGATAAGACACCTGCAAAGGATTATCATGGGCTTGCAACAATATGTATAGTTATATACACTACTATAGCTAGTCATTAACGTGATTATTTTTAACGCTGTAATTAAGACGGATTTGGCCACAATCACTAACACCAACATTTTATTTTCCTCTATTTATATCCCTCGTCTGAAACGGTTGTCTTAGATCGTTGCACGGAGTCTCTTTAACTTTAATTAATTAGCTTTTCCCAACGATTTCTTATCTCCACCTGTATTGTGCTAAGCCAAGCTTATAATTAAGACTGGCCTGCGAAGTTTAATCCCTTGTAATGCACGGATAGGCTACCGTAGCACTTGCGTTAGTTTACGAAAAAATAAATTTGATTTACGAGAGGTTCTTAGACGTAATAGCTTTGCCAAGATATAGCCAAACATATTGCAGACCTCTCACGAGACCTAAAAGGCTAGCTTACGCCTAGAGCAATTTATTGTTTTGTATTATCTGATATAGTAATATTTCATCGGTACCGAAGCGGATAAGAAAATACAATATCCTGCGGTAGGGCGGCCTGTCGTAAGAGGCGACAAAACCACCACAGCCAGGTGGTAGGGCATTTGCCTGTCTGGATGGCTACCACCCCTGGTTAAGTGTATGCCATCATAACCACTCTGAGTTGTGATCTTTAATTAGTGGCCAGGTTTCGGCCTTCCTTTAGAGAGCAGCACATTGGTAGTACCTATGATGGTACAATGCATAGGCGATGGTAACCGTTTACCAATAGAAAATAAATAAGTTGTTGTATTTGACTACATAAATAGTCTAATTTATTTATTAGCGTCAATTCAGTGTGATATTAAATTCTTGTATGAACGGTCTGTTTTATTGATCTATGTGTAAATAATATCGAGTTTTGTTAGGTAAATATTTTTTTTTATTGCAGGAGATCAGCAGACAGGCAGACGGCCCACTTGATGGACAGCGGTTGCCATCGCCTATGGACATTTGCAACACCAAAGGTGATACGAATGCGCTGCTGCTCTCTTTAGGGAGCCTGGAACCCGGTCACTAATGCCGGAACACAACACAAGGTTGTTATGGCGGCATACTGTAGACCAGGGGTGGTAGCCATCCAGTCGGGCAAATGCCCTACCACCTGGCTGTGGGCTGTTTTGTCGCCTCTTACGACAGGCCGCCGGGCCGCAAGAAATTGTATTCTTTCTCCGTTCCTGCACGGATAAAATAATAAATAAAAATAATTGATTAAATAATATCAAAATGTATAAAAATATGTTCCAATTGTTCTCATCATTTTGTGATCCAAAATTCTCAGTAAACTCTTTTTCGTTAGTAATAATTCACGCGTAATCAGACCTAAGTCAGACCACAGTAAGCCTACGTCAGTTTTTTGAAACTGTTAATCCTGGGAACATTAGGCAAGAAGTTAATACTCAGCCTACCTCTTGGGAAATGTGGTAAGTGAACACTAGCAACATAGGTACTCAATAATGCGTATCCAATATCTTTCTCCATTCTCTCGCTGATACTACTGTACATTTTGTTTTGATGGAAAAACTTTTCGCTACACTGAAACATAATATAATATGTTGCTGGAGCGTTTTGTTACTTATTTGCCTAAAGCAATTTCGTTTAAAATGACAAATATGTATTGTGAAAATTGGAACCCTAATTTGAGTGCGTTTACGTAATTTCCAGATTCAAAAATTTACTATTTACCAGGATGAAAATATAGAATCTTACAAATATACTAGCTGTCCCGGCAGACGTTGTCCCGCCTTGAAAAAAAAACAGAACCCGATTGCAGCGCCGCCTACCGGGTCCAATTGTAAATCTAAACCATCCTCGAATCCCCTTGAACTCACACAAAAAATTTCATCAAAATCGGTCTAGGAGGAGTTCAGTGACATACACACGCACAGAAGAAAAATATATATAATGATTATGTACTCTATATAATATCTATTTTTTACTATATAGAATCTATATGTATCATTCCATGCTCACAGCTGGGAAAAAGTAGCAAATTATTTTATCACTTTCACATTTATAGCGGTATGGATTACAACATTCATACACCAGATAACACCTTAATGATTATAGTAATTATTTAAATACACTCAAGATTTTCGCCTGAAGTTCATCAGATGTAGGATTAAACTGTTTTCTTTAACATACGATGGATTTTTGAATCGAAAAAGTGCATTAATTCTTCGCTGTACCGGTTATAACTGAACTTATAAAATTAATTTTAATCGGCAGTTTTGTAAAATACATTTTCAACACATTTGTTCAAAAAATGCAATTACGGAGCCTGTGTGTACACATTATTCGAAAGCTAAAAATTACGTACCATACAACGGAAAGTGCGGTAAAATAGGTGGGCATTTCGAAAATAAATGATTTGAGTAATTGTATGTCCTTGAAAGCGCTTTTGTTAAAACATTTGTCTCACTTAACGTTGTTTCATTATTGTACAGTTTTCTCACAAATTTGTTGAAATAAGTAAGATACGGGCAGTTGTTGAATTTTACATAACTTACCGAACTAGTATCATATATTTTGAAGTTATAGAAAAATAATATTAAAAATATAACGTTTAATAAATAAATATAAATCATACTTGACCCAAACAATATTATTTTATGTTATTTATTGAGTAAAAAGATTATGTATGACTTTGTAAGGCAAAATATGTACCATCACGGCTACTGAAAAGTGGCCGAAACGTCGGAATAAAAATCAAATAAAATACAGCCCTTAAAACCTTTAAAACGTAGTTTTATTATGTATGATACATTTCAGTTTTTCATAGTACGTACGACGCAAATGAAGCTTTAAGAAAAGTTTTTTAAAAATACATTTCAGAAAGCTTTTCTTTATCATCCATTTAAATGTACAAAATTATAAACGTTACTCTAATTAGGGTTGGTGGTACGTTAATCGACTTGAAAGTGCCGAAATAAATGGTGTTTTCGTGTAAGCACAGAACGTAATAGAGGTATGAGGCGCGTCGTCACAACCTTGTAATATATACTTTGTTATTATATAAAACGTTCCCACAATGTTTTGTTTACACAAAATACTTCCTATAGTGTTGTTTCAAAACAGGAGCAGACATTTTCATGCGGCTTCGTCCACATACACTTCAAACCAGAAATCTATCCAATTTAACGAGAATTAAATCAATTGTTCCTATCAGCTATGAAAAGTTTATACACATTTGTTCTAAACCCTGTAAGGTATCGAAATTATATAGCTATAGTAAATATATAGTTTGTGTATAAAATCCTGTTTTAATCCCATCTGTTATCAAAAGTAATATCTAGTATCTAAGTATTAGTTTGTTCGGCTTCGTTTGCGTAAACTTTAGACCTATATACAACGAAAATCATATTCTGTTAAAAATCGACTGTCTGCTGTTACGTTCTGTAGAGGTTTCCACTTTATATACATTTCTTCTATATAAAGTGGAAGCTTTATAAAATAAATAAAATCCTATTTCAATACCTGACATTTTCACTGAAATACGTTGAATATTTTCAGAGCTTATTCTAAACAAAGTTTCAGACCAATACGCAGACAAAAAATCTAAAAATATTCATCTAAATATATAGAATAAATGGCAGGTGTCTTTTAAAGTCTGGAATTTATATTGAACAAACTAGACACTCATATAAATTTAGATTATTCACATATGTAGTTAAATTAAAGCCATATATTTAAAATATCTATGATAGATAGACCTAGGGGATATCTAGGGGAGGCCTACGTCAAGCAGTGGACTACGAATGGCGGACGACGATGATTAGATATTAATTCATCATGCCAAGCATAGTGACGCGCATACGCACTTCATTCGGCATAGGAATGACATGAGTAACATAAAACACAAACTTGAGAAATCAGGGAGATTGACGCATGTCATGGGACCGCCAATATACAATGAACTACCGAGGATAACGGAGTCACCATCCGTCAGCTTATTTAAAACACGGCTCAGGAAATGGTTAGTCGAGCACACCTTCTATAATCATGAGGAGTTTATATACCATAATATACATACATACATACATACATAACTTCACGCCAGGTCCCTTGCGGGGTAGGCACGAACAACAACAACAACAACAACATATTATACCATAATATGATATAATTTTAATTTTACGTATGACCCGTGAATTGATGTAGAAATTGACGTGTAACTTTGTTATGAATAAATGATTTCTGGTTTCACCTGGAATATATTAATTACACTGAAGTTATAAAATAAACTACTCATAAAAATAGTACACATTACATAAAAAATACGACGTATTGTTCTGTAATTAAAATATCGTTTCGGAAATTCACGAACTTTATTAGATAGATACACAGATAATTCACAGTTCTTTCAATGACACCCAAATATAACAACGTAACGTAAGGACAAATCAGACAGAAAATCGTAATAACATAAATCTCTCAAAATACGTCTATGTCAGATTCCCGTCTCGGAAGTACACTCAATAACGCCTTGATTGCATTTTAAACTCAACTAACTCTATCTCACCGGGCCTATCTCGTATATCCATAAAAAAGATGTTGGCCCCTGGCGATGTTTATGTTTTTCTTAGCAGCACCGCAAGTGAACACGTTTGGGGCTACTTGGACCCCGTTACGAAGTGAACGTGTTAACCGATGTACACCAAAATAACTAGAGGGCATCGCTATCCTGGTAAAGTAAGAAAAATGACCCGATTCCCAATTTGGGTTACTTGGATGGCCGTAAATAAATAGGTGTTGGTCGCTAATTGCGTTGTTCGACCGCAACCCAATATTCGTTCACTTAGAACTTTGTGGAGGCGCCGGACAGGATTTCCGACAGTGAAACAAACTTAGACATTATTAAAAATCAACAACAATTAATTATATATTGTTACAAGTTGCCGAACTCGAATTAAAATGCCGTTAGAATTACTACAGAATTTATTAGAAGTATACAAACACGTCTAACACAGGCAGAAATATAATAACACGCACAATTACCGAATGTAGTTCACACGTCTTGCTTCGCTTCTGCTTATCGCTCGACTAAGGCATTGCTTTATACTGCATAAAAACAATATGTCTCTCGGCCGCGTGGACTGAATTTCTTAGTATCACACCTGACTAATGACTACCATAAAAGATTAAAATACACTGGGCTGTTTTTCTAATTTCATATTTTAAACAAAAAGCAAACAAAACAAGTCCAAATGCCGAAAAGGTAACTAAATGTGTGCCGGAAAGAAGCCAACCAATAAAGAAGATATCACTAGAACGAGGCCTTCTCCGAGATATATATATTAGTATATATATGAATTTCAACATTTCCTGGTGAACTTACGGTAAATGAATTTACGGTATGCGAGTGATACCGTAAATCAGGACTGACACTATAACCGGAAGTTTTGGTTATTTACTCTTTTTCGCAAACATTTTACCAGCATTAAATTAATATTGGTTTAGTCTATTTTAGTACACATCATTATTGCTTTTATATATTTTCTTTAAAGATCTTCATAACCTGATTGCCTGGAAGGTATCTATTAATATACGAATTGTCTAAGATTCTCGTAAATTATAAAAAAAATAAATTAATACGGGTCCTCATTAAAAAATCTCACCGTGTTTTCAATTTATATTAAAATTCTGATAATTCAACGTTAAGTAAATTACGCTAGAAATAAAGCTTATAATCTCCAGTGTACAGGACGAAACCGGTGCTTTGAGGCCATGGGCTCGTGCCCCATTCACTGTATGTAGAGGCGAAACTGCTATAAAGACAAAGTTTGTACATATTAAACACGACCACTAGCCGTTGTCTTTATTAAAGAGACAAAACCCTAAGATGTCACGTAAATCCGAAGGAATAATGAGCGAGCCCTCTTCGTTAGAGTAATCCGCTTATCTCCCAATTTGGTTTTTGTTTACTGGCCACCGACCTAATTCCAGATATTATGGAATATGAAAATTATTTGCAGAAATTGTAAGTATACTTATGATAACACTTTCGATATCAACACCAATTATTATGAACTAAACAACATTAAAAATTTAAAACACTAAAATATAGAAAACAATATTATAAACATACTGCGGCGCCGGCAATTTAATGTAAAATTGTGATGATGGAAAATTGATTTATTTTGGATAATTCACACTATGTCTTTATAAATTATAGCCTATGTATTATTTTGATGGGCAAGCTATATTACTGTAAAGTTTTATCAAAACCCATTCAGTAGTTTTTGCATGAAAGAGTAACAAACATACACCCATGCACACATTCTTACAAAATTTCGCGTTTATAATATTTACAGGATTTATTTCGTTTTGCCAAGAAATATTGTATTTACGCATTACTTGTAATTGTGTACATTGGTGAACAATGAAATATTGTTTACTAGCTGTCCCGGCAGACGTTGTCCTGCCCTGAAGAAATAAAATTTAGAACCCGATTGCAGCGCCATCTACAGGGTCCATTGAGATGTATGCTATCCTATCTTTTAAGTTGGATCAAACTGCACACGGTGTGCAAATTTGATTGAAATCGGTTCAGTAGTTTTGGAGTTTATTGGCAACATACATCGTGACACAAGATTTTTATACATATAAAGAAGATATATCAAACATTTACGCATTTCCACATTGTATTGCCAAGTTGTTATAAATACTGGCCAGCCCTTTGATCATTCGACTCTTATTTCAATCGCCTTGAAAGGTCTTGATATAGTTGATAAGCCTCACGTCCCCATAGACCCAAAGTCTCAACACTGAAAGCCACAAATATGCATCCATCACTAATGGACGCGTATTTGCAGCGTTTCAGAGTTTCTTAGTGTACGGCAGCTCCTCCGACAGTGACTCTGATAAAGTATCGACACACATTGGGTCCCATACTAATGTTAATAACAGGCGTCCCATCTTCCGGCGTACCAACGACATTCCGTCCATTTATTTATCCATATTACCCCCCTCCCCGACAGCATTCTTTTGAAATGGTGGGTTTTTCAAGTCAAACACACTCTTTGTGGCTTTAGTAAAGATTTATTTACGGACGAATTATCTCGCCTATAGGCAAATCGCCTCTTGCTAATATCTTTAAAAATAACTAAATTAATTTATACAACAAAAATTCTGAACATACAATTTCGTAACAGTGCCTACCCGTTTATTTTTATATTCTCTAAATTATTCGTGTGTGTGTGTCTGTTTGTGTGCCGTTCACACGCAGTAGAAGTGAAATAGAGTGTGACTAGGAATGAGAGTTATTCTAAATTTCGTGACGTCACATTTTAGCTTATATAAAAATTAGTGTTTGTGTGTATGTCCTTTATAGCATCGGAAACTATACATCCGATTTTGATGAAATTTTATTTGTGTGTTTGAGTGGGTTTACAGCCCCAATTGGAACCGGTAGGTGGCGCTGAGATCGGGTTCCAGAATCCTCCTAATCAACGGGAGCGATTTTGGTGATTTTGTTTTTATGTCATGGAGCAAAGTCTTTTAGGAATTCAGAAAATAGGCGGTACGAAGTTCGAAATTTGATGTATTAACAAAAAACTTCTTTCAATTATTAAATATAATGTATTCTGTCTAGAAAGAAACAAATAAAATCTTTGTTTCAAGAAATAGCGATCTAATTACATACCTTATACATTATTATATACAGAGCATATTTTGAGAATTTATACACCGCATTTTCAGCAAACAACGTTTGCACTCACTATCTCATTTTCGCGGAGCTTAGTCCTATACATTTGTGTGTTTATATGTTTGTAGCGTCGCTTTTTCGTTTCATCGAGTTGCGAGTCATAACGATTCTAAAGTAGTTCACATCGAAAAACACCTTTAACAGGTATTTTTTATGATTCGTACTAACAAGTTAAGTTTTTTCATAACCCCTAGCTTCAGATGTTTTTATTCGAACTATATAAGTTCCATTAGGGTATATAATATATTTAGTATAAATAAATACATATGTATAAATTCGACAACACGATTTTCTCATTTCTGGTCCTTGTAAAACATGTAAAGCTACTTTTTCAAGACACGAATATAGAGCTAAGCAAGGTTATTACGCCTCTTGGCATTCCGGACGAGTAAAGACGTAAGCAAAAACTAGCAAGGAAATAAATCTAACAGCTTGTTACAAGTCATAAGCGTAGTGAAATATCTAAAGATAACATATTTGCTCGTCGTCATACCTGCTAAGTGCGCATCTTTCTGTACACAACAAACGGTCTCGTCGAAGGGACAATCATCCACCATATTCGGCTAAAAAATAACATCCCAAAAAAGTAGTAAAGCGAAAATATTCAAAATCTAAAAATCATTTATTGGATCTTGATCAAATCAATTTTTGTTATAACTATTTTAAATTGTGCCAATTGTTCGTGCCTACCCCGCAAGGAACCTGGCGGGAAGCTATGTATATACATACATGTGTGTAAATATATGTAAATTGTACCAAATTAATAGAACATTTTAACGGTTTTAAGCGTGATAGTTAATTTGATTTATCACAACGTTTTAGTGCGTGATCACTGAAGACAAGTGTCAAGTGTCAATGAGTATTGTTGAAGTTTTGTTTAGCCTACCGCCAACTTGTTCATTTAATTATTTATAGTTATTATTTACTCTATAGGAGCCTAATCTAATTTACCACCGCTTCGCAACATGTTGTGGCTTGAAGAGAAGTGGCCGGCTCTTAGGAGCCCTAAATGTTGACCCGTTGTTGACCTCCTCCTGGGTCTGAGAGGATACGTGACGTATTCCCCCAGCGATATCAAATAAACAAAGGAGGAGAATGTATGTTAATGTGCACGGTTCCTCTTGTAACTCAGCCCGTTAACTTAAGCCAAAGTGTAAAGAAACATTCTAGAGGCGTCAAAGAAAAATCGTAACAATTTATTTGGCGGGTCGAGGCTGAATGGGGGAATTTTCGCTGTCCCGCCATTACGGGCCTTTTCACTCACAATGTGGTATTACGTAATTCGCTTTTATTAATTTATATTTAAGGAACAAGGAGGAAGAGTAAATAATAAACATTGTTCGAATAAGGCACAAGATATTAGGAAGTTTCGTTTAAGCTTTGCATTGTCCGCACATTTCGATGATCTATCTAATAAAATCTATCTGCGGAGTGACGCTCGCGGATCGCGTTCGTAATACCGAAGTAAAAAAGAGAGTTGGTCTAAAAGAGAGTTTCGGGGTGAAGGTAAGGAAAGGAATGCTCCGGTGGTTCGGGCATGTGGAAAGAATGTATGATAAAAGAATGACTAAACAGATATACAATGCAAAAGTGGATGGATGTAGAAGTCGCGGAAGGCCACAACACACCTTCCATGATCAAATTGATCTTGTGTTAGCAGAAAGTGATGTCAGGAGCCTTAAGAACAGACGAGCGTGCATGACAAGAGCTATGAATGTCAAAGATGCAAGTGAGGTGTGTAAGAATAAGCCTGTATGGCGCTCTGTTGTTCGTGCCTACCCCGCAAGGGACCTGGCGTGAAGTTATATATGTATGTATCTAATAATAATATCAGCCCATAAATGTCACACTACTGGGTTCGGGCTGTGTTGATTTGGCACAACAGTTATCTCGATTTGCAGATTGCATCACGATGTTTTTCTTCAACGTTGTTAGCGCGTGGTAATTGTGACAATATTTGCACATTACGGCAGATAATGACGTTTGCAACGCCCCTGGTGTTGCAAACGTCCATAAGCGACGGTAACCACCTTTCATCAAGTGGGCCGTCCGCCTGTTTGCCTGCTACAGGCAATAAAAAAGACAAATACAAACATTGTATATCTTCAATCAAAGCAAGTTATGCTTATATTATGGCTAATATACAATGTAACCCTCCGTAGATGACCTCGGACAACCCAGACCATAGTAAATAATGGCAAGTTCGTTTTATAACATTTACAATACCAAGAATCCAACCCGGATCCGAAGCCTGTTCCAGTGAGCTTGGCTGGAAAAGGCTTAACCTGCTCAACCAAAACCGATTGTAATAGTCATGTATCCACATAATTTACTCCGTGTAAGTATCTTAGACCTCATTATAGAAAGAGGAGGAGAGAGTCTCGATATTAAATAATCGAATTAGTACAGATAAAAGTAAAAAAGTTTCCAGTGGATACGATACTATTGTTATTGGAAGGAAACACCAGTTCTTTTACCTAAATGCTTTTATTAACTTACACAGCCATACGTGATTCTTCCCCGCAGGGTTGCCCCTACACGCACAACTAACGATGCACTGTTCCGACGATAAGATGTCTCACTTACGATACCCTCGTCAATATTGCGTCGACCACCTCCTGCTACTGCAGTGCTCACCTCCGAATTTACTACGTGTAGCTCGCTTCTGAAACTACTCTACACGCCTCTTTCACTGAACTGTCCACTAAACTTTTCACTAAATGCACCACTAAACTCGCCACTGTCTTCTATTAAACATTTCTTCCAACTCTTTTGTATCGCACTTGTCGCTTCGCTATCTTCAACTGCACTCGCCGGTAGTTTTTTATTTTTTTTTATTTTGGAGCTGATTCAGCTGAATAGCCGCAGATGGCTGTTTCAGCGACACCGGGCTTTGGGGGCTTCCCGCCTCCGTGGGAGCGGAGGCGTTCAGCCCGGAAGCAGCACGCTCGAGGAGGCACCTCCTGTGAGGTTCGAACTCGCCGGTAGGTGCACCTTACGCCGCTTATATACCTGGAAGAATCTTCTGGAACACATAATTTCGATATTCTTTTCGTTATTCTTTTATTTCTATCCCTTTCTAAACATCTATCTATCTCTGTCTTTTCCTTCCAGAGTTGTCTACCTTTTTCTAAAACTTTTTGAACTAACTAGATTCCACCAACATTCGCCGCACTATCATCAAGCACGCAGACGAAAACCACGTGTATTATATTATACTACACAAGTTTACGCACACAAGTTTATAAAAAAATCCTTCATTTCATTTAACTCTTTTTGTTCACGTAGGCTCGGTCCATATACTTATTTCGGGTCTCAGTACATATCAATCCACGCACGTTGAGTTATTCGATTAACTTCGATTACTCGAATTTAAGTCTGGTAATAATCGCTTACAGGCTTACACGTATACAAAGGCGAATAATGTGGATAATCCAGCTTAATGTCTTAGCTACATTTCATTGACTTCTTTAATTACACATTTGGATCGCTGCTAAAATATTTTTGATGTGCTGCGGTCGCATCTGCGTTGGTATTAAATATTTAGACTGTGGCCGAATGCGTCTTATTTATCTCGTTAAAAAGTAACGTCATATACAGTATGTAGGATACTGTATTTGGTATATACACTAATGTGGCTATGACGTTTCTGTCAATATTTGACGTCATTAACAATGTCACAACTCAAATAACGCATTAAACCCATCGCATCATATTAACGTGAAACAGCCTATTATGTCTGTAATTGCGCGGCTTCATCTATACAAATATTATAAAGAGAAAAGATTTGTATTTTTGTAATTCAAAAACTGCTACACCGTTTTCAGTAATTATTTTTTCATTAGAATGCTACATTGTTTTAATTCATATAGAATATATGTATTACTAGAAAAAATCGAGATCTCTACTTCAATTTCAATAAAGTAACCCAAGGTGTAAAAAATTATATTTTGAGTGGATCCGAGGGTTGTTTAGATCCACAATTAGACCCGGTAGTTGAGAACACTAACATTCGACGCATGCGCAATGGCTTAAAAGCGTCGCACAGCCGGCAATCGCTGTCCTCGTCTGACAAATGATGTTACGCGCTGACTCTCTTTCACTCTACCTTAAATATTTATTATCTTTAACAGCCAGTAACCCTTATTTGCAGCCAGATTTAATTAAGCAAGCATATATGATAATTAATAGAAAAAAATTAGCTTCAATTTGACATATAATTAATAAATATACGTTATAAACGTATAAATTTTGGAAATCATACCTGTTTACACCTGGCTGCAAAGAGGTGCGGCTAGGTGCGCAACGGCAACCATGATTTTTTAGAATCTTCATATTAATTACCGTGATGTAGACGTTATTTTATTTAAAAAATAAATAAACGAATTTTTTTACCAAAAATCAATAAAAAATAATTTAATTAAAAATAATGGCGGCCAAATTTTGATAGGCACCCTAGTAAATATATATTCTCTTAATTATAAATAAACATAAAAATTTGATTTTAAACAAAAAGTCGATGAACGCACCAACCCTCCAGCGGGATCTCGTACTATAAGACACTTCGACTACAGCCTACGGGTGTCTGCCCACTACACCGTATCCATACCATGACCGTGCTAGAAACGTATTTGGCAATATATTAGGTTGAATAATATTATTCAATACATTCTAGATCGTTCCGTCACCGACCAACACCGTCGCATGCTAGCCACGGTCAACAATTGTCGGCGAGAATATTTTTCCAGTGCCGCTAAAATCCGTGCATGGCACGCGACTTTGTGAAACCGGTGCGCTCAGACGGCCAAACGGGGGAGTGTGCGGGTTTTAACCGCGTTTGATGATCATTCTAAGCTTGTTTATGCTACTACAAATGAGAGAACAGGAAGCACACGGAAAACATGCTGCCTGCTTACTACAGACATTAAACCCGTTATGCACGTGTATGATACGCTATTGATACGTTCTAACAGGCATAGTAGACCGTATCTTATTTTATACCGTGCCTGATACGTTCATGAACCGGTCATGGTATGATCCGGTGTAGTGAGTAGACACCTAAATCTTTAACACTAACGCTGATGAAGTCCCAGCATAACATTATCACAGATGAAGCCGCACCCTAATAAAGAATTTTAATAAATGTTGTAAAAGTCATTCAACGTTATAAATGAGATCGTTTTATATTCTGAATACAATAGATGTGGTTTATTGTCCAATTCTTTGCACAATTTCATTTTAATATGAGCTTTTTATTCTTTGCTTCAATTTTATTAACGCAATTTAAGCTGGTATTTAAGTATTATAAAATTGGACCAATAGACAAGCCTTCGTGCCATAGGGGATAGCGCACTCGCGTCCCAAACTCTAAGGGTGCGGATTCGAATCCTGGCCGGAAAACGTGCATCGCTTGGGCATATTTTTACAAATACTATGTACTAATGCGTACACGTAGCAATCGGTAAACGTAGTGTCGGACGCCCTCCAGCCCGATGGACCGACGACCTACGCAAGGTCGCCGGTAGGCGCTAGATGAGAAAGGCAGCGGATAGGTATGAGTGGCGCCGTCTTGGGAAGGCCTACGTCCAGCAGTCGACTGTGAATGGTTGACGACGACGATGTACTAATGCAGGGATTAGAATTCTTTTTCCATTCCTACATACATATTTTCACAGATCTCCTGCTACGATCCTGACAAACAGTTTCCCTTCATCAACTTTCATTAATCTTTTCATACATACACACTTATTTGAACTGCTTTTTATCTAACCTTTCTTCAAAATATCTTCAATTTGATCATGGTGAGTACGTCTCAGTGTGCCGGCACCGACTCTAACAGTCACATTGCTGTCATATAACTGTTTTGTGATTCTGCTTTCAATTATTCTCTCTACATGCCCAAACCACCTTAACATTTATTTTTCAATTATTTTCACTACATCTTCTTACATCACGGATTTCAGTCGCAGAGTCTTCTTATCTTTTAAATCCCTCAGAAGATTAAGAAACTTTTTGCCCACTGCTTCCGAGATTACGCTTGCCGAGTCTCTCTTACTTCCCATACTTTTTTTTTTCAGGCGGGGGAAATGCTGTTTACGCACAATACTGGGTCTTGGCAAGGGATCAGACTCACATCGGTCGGGGCGGCATTACTGCATGCAAAAGTAATCCAACCGCGATCGACTCAACTTGTGTGGCGACTCCGAGGAACTGCACGGGCAGCCCCCAATACCCACTAAAACCACCCTCCTCCCATGTGCCCCGCGCTTTTGTGTAGGAAAGGCTGAGACTTAGTACAGAGTTACGCCCAGTCCGAAATTCCCGTACTTGATTACGCTGACGCCTGCTAGATTTAACCCTTGAACAGCTGAATAAGCTTGAGCGGCTTCAGAATGTTTGTATCAGGTTCATATTTGCAAAAATATGACCAGCTTCCGAATATTGTAAACAACTCAAGTGGCTTCCTATTCATTTTCGCCGGAATATTACATTCTCATCCTCCTTTACAATATATTATTTACTCCTAATAGTTCCCAGTACATTAAGGAACGTTTTAAATTCATTCGCCTATCCACTACCCACAATTTGCGCTCTGATACGTGTCGAAAACTTATGACACTTGCACACACTTCATTAGGTTGCCTGGAAGAGGTCGTATTGAACGATAAGACGAGGCGGCCTTATCGTTAAAAGCGACCTCTTTGTATTGCCTAGAAAATATTGTGAATATAGTCTGTTTTTTGTACAATAATAATTTATTGTACAAAACATATTGGTGTACAATAATGTGTTATCTCTTCTCTTTCTCTCTTCGACCCACAACACTCCCTTATCACACCGTTTCTTATCATATCAGATTCCGTTCCTTCACTGAGAATTCATTATCTGGCGAAAATACAACAATTAGCTAGTTTACTATCAATTAACTACACGACTAATGTACTATAATCATCAATAAGACAGCCAAATCGAAAGTGGCAATTACAGAGCGGACTGTTTTGGTAATTACGCGTTTAATGGCTTAAGGGCTTAGCCTTTAATTAGATCTAGGCATTAGAATAGTATAATATATGCGTCTACAAATGACGGCTCTTTGTAATTGGTGGATCTATGAGCCTAAGTATCTAAAACATAAAGATAGATAGCTGCCGACAAGGTTTTTTTAAATTAAATGATGCATCTCAATGACTAACCATTATAGCGCTTGCCACCGCTAACGTGCCGGCTCTATTGGAGCCGAACGCTATTGCACGTGATGATGGCAGGCGCCCTGACGGAATGACTCTAATTCCCTGGCAGCGTGGCAAGCCTTTGGTGTGGGATGCGACTTGCGTAGACACGTTGGCCGCATCCCATTTACCAAACACTTCTAGATCGGCCGGTTCGGCGGCGGAAACAGCGGAATCACTCAAGCGGCGGAAATATGCAACCCTCAGTGAGAGTTATATGTTTGTGCCGTTTGCTGTCGAGACGCTTGGACCGTGGGGTCCTGAGGCCATGAGCCTCTACCAAAATTTATCAAAACGACTCATCGACTCTTCAGGTGATCAGAGGGCTGGTGCCTACCTCGGCCAACGGATCAGTATGGCGATCCAGCGAGGAAACGGAGCCAGCCTTCTGGGCACCTTACCCATAGAAGACGATGATCTGGGCTCAGTATTCTACTTATAGTCTTGAGGGACTATGGGTAGAATACAATACAGATAAGTTAAGTTTTCTTACATTGTATTCAATAGTATGTAATTTATATTATAATTGTGTTATTACCATTATAATTACAATATAGATAGATAGATATCACTTTATTGTATACACCATTACAGAAGACACAGAAAAACTTATAGCCTAAAAATATTCTAAATGTGCACAATGGGCGGTTTTATCGCTAAGAAGCGATCTCTTCCAGACAAACCGTGGCAGGAATAAAACATATCATATTTGTCAAAGGTGTATAGTAAGCCAGGTACCATACCAGGAATCCCGAGCCTCTACGATGCAGTGAACGCTACGCTTCGGCTTCGCTTTGTCGAAACTACATTCGAAACCTAAGTACGAGACGTTAGTTCGTTAGCCACTCACTTGTAATATCAAAAGTAGGTACTCAGAAATTTAGTAATATTTATGAAATAATATTTAATAAAATTCCCAAAGTTTCCCTTCGTATTTGTATTAGGGACAAGTGTCCATAAATAGATAAAGCTAGCTCTTAACCTGACTAAATCTGAAACATAAGATTTATGTCGGTGCTGAAGTTAAGTCCTTCGTGAATTTACTGTCTAGGTTATTCTGGTGTATTAAGCGATACAAGATAAGTTTGTACTTCTACTCTGTGTAAGAAACATCTTTAGAAAACTTCATATATAATGTAACTTTACATATATAATATTTTTTTATAGTTTCGTATCTATTCACAAGTTATTTTAGTACACACACACACAAAGTCACTGTATTCCTCTTCACACACACATACTGGCACGGACGTACGCACACTTAGTGCCTTAAAAAGATCTCGCTAAGCAATATTTTAGCGCTTCTTAACTTAGGGCCGCCTGTATAACAATCGCCTTTAAATAAAATAATTTTAATTAATTATTAAACTATATAAACAAAGTTTACACAAAACGTATTGAGAGTTCTTTAAATACACTTAGCGGCAAATTTTGCGTTGTGCAAGATGCTCATTTTATTTAGGGCCGCTTTCAAAAGGTTGTATACATTAATTAAGAAACACGAAACGTATTTAACACCCTTAAATATACATTTAAAAAAAACTATTTTCAGTGGTACGTACTTATCCCAAATAAAAAGTTTTGAAGTTTATTGACAGGTTAAATTGTAATACAACCGTCATTTAATTAGCGTGTAGAACGCACAACAACCAATGTGCACCAGCCATATTACTGAACGGAAATTTTGTGGAATTTATCAAATGAAATACAACGTTTCATACGATGAACTGGAAGTTTTGCGTTTCCAATCACAGCACGTCGACGTGTTTCAAACTTGCTGCAATAAAGCTTTTTCATTTATTCCTCTACTTTTGTATGCCGAGCCAACTTCAATACATCACCATTGTGAATATAAAAATCACTTGATATTTTGATGAAAATATTTCTTTGTTTTCTTTCTAATTGCTATTACTAAAGCAGTGGAAATGGGGCAGAAAGATAGAGATCATGTAAAATGACTTGACACTAATAAGAAAACGATCTATGATACGTTATGATGGTGGCCGCGGCAGTTGGAAAAAGTAGTGGTAAGTTAGTTTTGGGCATGTACAGATTTTTCATAATCAAAATCAGTCAGTTTCTGTATTAACTAATCACCGTCCACTGCTAGACGTAGGCCTCCCCAAGTCGGCACCGTCCCCTCTGCCTTCCCAATCCTACACCTACCGGTGACTGCGCAAGTGTCAGTCCATCGGGCTGGAGGGGTAAGACACTACGTTTATCGAGACGTGATCTCCAATCCAAAATTCGTCTACTTCATCGGCACCCAGTCTTGCGACAAATGTGACCCGCCCACTGCCACTTCAACTTGCTAATTTTGCGAGCTATGTAGGTAACTTTGGTTCTCTTACGAATATCCTTATTTCTAACTCTATCCATAAAGGAAACACCCAACATACTGTTAATTAATCTTCAAAAATGATGCACAAGTGAGGGAGCGAACTCTATCTAGGTAGCCCCTGAAAACATTTTTTGAGGTTTCCAACACCAAGTGCACTTAAAGCAACCGACTTGGGCACGTTCTCAACTAACAGCAATTTAGGACTTATGTCATTTTTTATTAGGAAATTATCACTGCATTTCATTAAAATATCGACCTTTCTAAGTCTCTTTTATATTTTTTTATACATATTATATTTACAACTAACGGATTTTTTTTACTTACCTAATTAAGTAAAAGTATTAAAGTAAACTAAGTTTGTAAGTATATATTAACCTTTTTATCAAATATCATCTACAGAAACTTAATATGTTTTGAGAAGATTGATTGTGACATACAAAGATCTACATGACGTTTTCGTAAGGGTTGCTTTTTTACCAGAATGCCTATGGAACTCTAGTAATCACGGTAACAAATTAGGTCAAATGTCTAACGTTATTAACCTTGGCGATAAACAAGTTGACTCTTGTAAGCATGGATGAAAGTATAAGCTGGCCAAATACAGTGTAATATAAAAAGGGCGCCACTTTCGCCAATCTGTTTGTAATGTGTAAGTTATTTTAATACTTACTAGGAATTTTGAGTATTAAGTCGAAATCATGCAAGTATCAAATTGTTTTATTTATGACATACCTATTTTGATACTTTAAGAATATAGGCTATAATTTGAAAGAGCTTTGACACCTTGTGATAATTAATAGAGCAATTATTAAAAGAAGTGAAACGAACCATAATATACCTACCTGTCTTGTAAATATCGTCAAATTATTTAGAAGAGATTTCCGCTTTAAATTCCTCTAGACATCCTTTGAAAATCTTTAAAATCACTGCTCGTTTGAGACTTACAATGTTTATATCCGTATTTAGTTATTTTTAATTAATTTCAGAGTTAAAATAACATGGATAAATTAACTTGGTTTAAAATTCACTGACATTGACTGTCCATAAAATAGAATATTGTGACGAGCTACAAGACTCGAATTAAAATGCCGTTGGAATTATTATATAATTTACTAGAACTATATAAACACGTGTAACACAGGTACAAATATCACAGGACGCAAAAAGTCCAAATGTAATGCACAATTCAATAACACACGCAAAGTCCATCACTAAAATGTAAACACGTCTTGCCTCGCTTGTGTTATCGCTTTGACTTATGTCTTGCTCGTATCGTAATCGTCGGTCGCCTGCCCCACCCCTCCGTTCGGGCATTGTTTTATCCTACACTATACAATACAACATACGACCGTGTAGACTGCCTTTTTCAATAAAACGTAACCTGCACACCTGCAGCCATAAACAAGTACAATAACAATAGAATGCTTTTCTTAATTACAAATTGTAAACACACAGTAAACAAAAGAAGTCCAAATGCGGGAAGTTAATTAACCAGATGTGCATTTACTTTATCGGCGTGTAACAATATTGTCGGCAGGCAAATTCATTCAATGCAAAAAAATATTAGTTCATGTTCTAGACGTTATGGCCACGTTAGGCGTCAAAGAGACGAGTAGCACTTTGCTGTCAACAGAACCAACTTCAGCTGTCGACAGAAGCAACTACTATTGTCGACAAAAGCAACTGCTGCAGTATTCGACACGCCGACTGCTGCCCACCATGTCGACAGCACTGTTGTAGTACGCTGTGAACGTTATTGTAGTAGGGAGATAAACACAGACAGTAACAAAATGAATTTCATTTTCATTTTCAGCACATACTGACGTCCATGCTCGGCTTTTCACAACTTTGTTTATAATCTGGTACATGGTAATTCCAGATACAATCATATTTATTGATTGAATTGGCAAGTCAATATTAATATCGCTGTCGCTGGGAGACGTCATTTTTACGCGTGTAATCGCTCGGTCTATTTGAAGTCGACTGACAACTGACAAGGCAGCGTGCGCGCTGTATTCATACTGCAGTTGCCGCTATTGGTCGGTGTTTGCTGTCCACGTGTCGACGGCAAACGCCGACAGCAAAGTGCTGCTCGTCTGTACGATGCCTTATATTATGAGAGTATACACACATACTGCACATACTGCACATACAAAGTCATTGTGTACGAGTACACTGGATTCGTATTTACTTGCATGGTGGCAACGAGGCTTTATGCATACAGGCATAATATTATTTTACCACAATGGCAAGGATTATCCTCTAAACATGACATTATCGTATGACGTAGGTGTGACGATGGTAATACTCAAGGGATATCGTGTGCCACATTTGCCTAACAAAAGTTTAATTTGTTATAATAGTGTTATTATGTAATATGATCTATGAATGAAGTCTTTATATTATATTTATAAAACTCTGATAACTACAAAAATGTCTACCCGGCTGTTTACTTTGAATTTCAGAAGTTTTTGTGCAAAACAGTGAATATTTTATGTCACATGTATGTTCATCATGTTTTTGCTTACAAGATAAATTTTAGTGAAATTGTGTCTTTAGTTCATTCATTCGACAAAGAATTGCGCACCTGGTTTATTACCTTTTCCGCATTTGAAATTCTTTTGTTTACTTTGTGTTTAAAATTTGCAATGAGTCAATGGCCTTGTTATTTTGTTTGTTATTGTTTTCGACTTTTCTGGCCGTTCGCAGGAATAATTAACCGTGTGCAGATTAGGTTTTCTCGGAAAACCTCAGTCAACTCGGTCCTTTGTTGTATTACAGAGTTTAGTATAAAACGATGCCCGAATGGGGGGGGTGTGGCAGTCAAGTGTGGTTATATGCTTACATACTACACAAGCGACGATTACAATACTAACAAGCAAGACGTATGTAGTACATTACAGTGACGGACTTTGCGCATATTGTTGGATCGTGCAGTTTGTACTGGTTGTATCCAGTTATATTTGTACCTCTTTTACACGTGTTTGTACAGTTCTAATAAATTTTATACTAATTTCAACGACATGTTAATTCGAGTCCTGCGTAACTCGTAACAATATAAACATATTCGTCTGTAATATCTAACTTCAAAGGTATCACAAATTGTCTAGATATTTGAACATCCTGTATATCATGTACGAAAATAATCTATTGAGCAAAAGCAACGTATAGATTGTACTTGATAATATTTTTTGCCTCCTTCCAAGAAAAAAACCTTTTGAATTTATTTCCGCGACACGTTTTCAAAGTTTCAAGGAATACAATCAATATATTTATCCTGTTTCTAAAATAAGGGTTGTTACGAACCCTTGGCGCCCCAGAAGATTAATTAGGCGTTATGAAACACCCCCATTTCGGTAGGTGTTGGCCTACATTGGAATTATTCAATAAATTTATTCTAAATAGGCCGTTTTGCATTAATTTCATATTCAAAAGTTTTTATTCGAAATAAGTTTTACTGGAGAACGCTTTTTGAAGGTCATAAATGTAAGTCAAAAATTAAATCTACTTATATGTACATACAATGACTACATTTAAACGTATGGTCACTGACCATTATTGGTCTATTAAATAATCTATGGTTCGAATGTTGAAGAGCATAATTTATACCGCAGAGTGAGATGGCAAATTTGTATACGCGTGCCCGTTGTACAATTTTTACAGTCGCTAAATATTGTTACACGCCGACAAAGGTAAACTCACACCTTCTTGTCGTAAAGGGCACTTTATTACCTTCCCATATTTAGGAATTCTTTTGTTTACTTTGTGTTTAGTGTTGGGTGCCGTGATACAGACCTAGAGTCTAGTGCAGCAGCCACCGCCAAAAAAAATTTAGCTTTCATTTTAATTAAAAATGTGTTATTACTATAAGTTTTAGATATAATTATATAAGGCCTAGAAATAAGTTTATATAAATAAATTAATTTGAATTGTTTGATTATATTTTCTTTTTAGTGTATATCTTTGTTAGGGATTTATTTTAAAACGAAGTAAGAATCGTTTTTGTCTACTAGCCAATTACATGTATGGCTGCTACTTTCTCGCTATTTGAGGACATCATTGCTTAGTAACGATATGTAATTTTTGTTTACAAATAAACCAACAGTGACTACGAAAGATTCAAAATGAATTTTAGTTTTATACCCTCAAATCAAATCCAAAAATATATCAAACGTTTGGACAATAGACATCTGATTGGGTATTGTCTCGAAAGGAACACTGAACACCGATTCGTGAGCAGCGAGTTGAATTATGGGCGCATTAGAGTAGCCTTAACAATGAGACATTCTCGCTTTTTCAGACCTCTTTCTTGTTCATCCAATCAATGCTGAACAAGGGTCCTTGACATATTTATTCTTAGTCTTGCCTTACCTTTTCTCGATTGGAACACGATATAATATTCTAAATTTCAAGCTTTATAGAGTTCGCCCATGGAGATCATTTCATCGAAATTATTTATCTCTACGAATATTATAAACGCGAAAGTTTGTAAGAATGTATAGATGTATGTTTGTTACTCTTTCACGCAAAAACTACTAAATGGATTTTGATGAAAATTTACAGTATATAGCTCACTATACACATCAGAATAACACAAAAGTTATAAATATAAAGATATATTATGAATTATCTAAAATATAACGCTTTCCATCACCACGCGGGAGAAACCGCGGTTGCCGCTAGTAACGTTTCAAAGTACAACGCTTATATAAAAGCAGGAGATGATTTGATGTTTAAGGTAGGAAACTTTTATCTCGAAAGTCTTAAACGAACAAAAATATATCGCTATTACATCACCAAGAATTACCAAATCTTAAAGTGGGTAAGTTACAAAATAAGCTTGTTATATGCAGATTTTTTCAAGTATTTAAAAAATTGGTAGCAGTTGTAAATTGTAAGGTTTAACGGAAAAAGTTTGTTATCGGCCTCCGTGCTGGTCGTGGAGGCTATGTCACCTCCCTGAAAACGGTCTTAAGGGGGCGCACAACCAAATTGAAAAATAGAAAATTTTATTCTGTTTCAAATAGGATGATCCATATTATCCTCATCAGGAATTTAATAAATAGAGAAATAAACATCCTAATTCTAAGTATAAGATTATTATTAAATAGTTAGAAAATTAAATATATCTATATAAATTCAAGAAAACGTTTTTATGTTTGTAATATATGTATTCCTAAACCATTGATTACACGTTGTGATAAAACTTTGGAAACGTATTCTGAGTACACCCGCAAAGACTTCTGGCTTCTTCTTCTGTTTTATCCAGCCCCTGTCGGTGACCTTGTGTAATTCCAGTCCAGTCCACCGGGCTGAAGGAAAAAATCGTCTATCTATATAAATAAAAATAAATGTTCATATGTCTTCTATGCGTTCCAAAATTATTGATCAGATTGTGAATATGGATGGATATTTTAAGGACGTCTACAAGAATTTCTGGCCCAAAGAACACATAATATATATACAAACAAACTATTTTTACTTTACGTGATACTGCAACGGATTCCGGGTACAGCTATTTTTCTTGCATGAGTTTAGCAGAGAGGCAGGCGGTCCACCAGATGGAAAGCAGTTACCAGTTACCTATGGACATTCGTAACACTAAACGTGCTGCCGCTCACTAAAAGGAGACTGGAACCTGGCCACAAATGCCGAAATAAAACACAAGGTTGTAATGGCGACATACTCTTGACGGGCAATGTGGATTGTTCAAAAAAAATTACCCTCTGATTTTATATTTTTATTACGTAAAATAAGGTACTTTAAGATAATAATTTGAATATTTTTGTATTTTAAGCGTTAGTTTTTTTATAATCCGATTTTAAAATTATTTCTCCGATGACGTTATAAGGGACAAGTTTACATTGATTTCTTTGCCTAGAAAACAAAAATAATAAAAGTAAGTTTTATCTATATATAATCATAGTAATCTGTGCTACTATTTAAACATCGCTGTCATTACTCATTACGTATCGTGATCATTTTATTTGTTCTTTGTCACTAGGCTTATAATTTTTCGTGTTCAACCATTATTATTTTCTATAGTTATCGTTAAATTTTTTATAGTGATCTTTAGGGAAAATTCATGTTACAGAACTTAAATCAAATAATGTACAGCTAGATTTTTTTATACCTGAAGCAGGCAAACAGGCACACGGCCCACCTAATTGGATTTAGTAAGGGTCAAACGCATTTCTTACAAAATACAAAAAGATCGTACGTTTTTTGGAATTTTAACTAGACAGAAATGTTTAGGGACACTATTCCTCGAAATGGTTTTTCAAATAGCTAGATTGAAAAAAGTGAAGAATCCCAATTGCCCTACCTCGCTGTGGTTTATTTTGTCGCCTCTTACTATAGGCCTCGGCGACAAGAAATTGTGGTCTTCCTTAACTCCTGCACGGAACCTGTTCCTGCTAGTTCTTATATGATTATAACCAGTATTTATTTTGTACGAAAGTTAACGATAACGTACAATTCACGTTTTACGTATATGTCAACTATACCGTCCGATTTGAAATCGACTTAACGTTGGATGTTAGACGGTTCATTTCTGTCTTTGGATGAATCAACCAAAGTGATCCATATAAACATAAGCATGAAGCATTCGATGTCATTGATAAGCGTCGCGCCCTTTCACTTCCGTGCTTTTTAAACAAATTGATCCAATTTTGTTTATTTAGGCATATAAAACGTAGTACAACACAAAATTGCCACTAAGTCTAAATGATTACAATATGATATTTTCGTAAGTTTTTGCGACTAGTATAAATAATAAAACTCGTTTTAACGGTTTCAAGCGAAAGGATTTATTTGATTTTTATTATTACGACGTTTCAGCCATTTTTCAGTAGCCGTGAAAGCTGAGCCGAGCCCTAATGGAGCTAGGTATATTGCTGAAGAGTTCCTTGCAACGCTTCTTCTCTTCAAGCCACAAAATGTTGCGAAGTCGTGGTTAGATGAGGCCCTTATAGAGTAGTAAGTAATAAACATAAACAAAATTAAAACTAAATAATTAAAATTAACAAGTTGGCGGTAGGCTAAATAAAACTTTAACAATGCTCTACTATTTATAAACTATTTATTTATCTTATTGAGAGCTATATTATACTTAGATACACGTGTTTACGTCTTTGACTAGCAAAATACTTAAGCAAATGCCTAGTAAGACAGTAAAAACACAAATTAAAAATAATTAATTAATTAAAATATAATATTAGTTCCTAAGGTTTGAAAGTTTACAGCTGAAGGGTCAATACCGGACTCAGTTGTGTTAGCCACAGTTCTAAGTTTAATGGGTTCGCAATAGAAAAACAACTATTTAAGATTTACGAACATAATCATCTATTTCCTTTAACATAATATGTAACAAAACAGTTGGCATGGCTTTTACTTACATTTTAATAAGCAGTTCACAATTTAGTTACCACAACTGAGTCAACTATTCTTTATTATATCTCCTTTTACAGTAGTATTGAATAGTAATTATATCCAATTGCGCGTTTTCAAACAGGACAGCTCTTTTACAAGTCGAACCACCAATGCCAAAAATGTAACTCGCAGTATCGATTCCATTGTATTGTTGTTCTACCCTCTTTTTAAAATAAAAATAGAGTTACCAGCCGTCAAACACAGGCTGATATTTACTGATAAAAGAAATGTAGAATGTTGCTGGATGGAAGCTAACAGTTGTGTAAGGTTATGTTACCAATTATTACAGAATTAATGAGTGAATGGCGGTGTGAAACAAGAAAAAAATGTTTAAAAACCAGCATAGATAATATTTGAGAAGCTGAGCCTTAAGCGCCCTTTCCATCCAGATAACGAGTTCCATAATACTTCCACAACAGTCCCGTCCGACGGAGATTGTTAAATTTGTCTATCTAAGAAAAATATAAGTCACTTTTGAAGTAGGTGACTCGAGTCTCTGTGACTTGGGAATGAGTTATCACCGTTTACGGAGATGTAAATAATAAAAGATGGGAAATTGAACGAAGTTTTACTGTTACAATGCGAAATGTTTTCAGGTAGGAATTTTAGGTCATAATGTAGGACTTAGGAAGTATTATTCAGGTGCTTTCAGGGCCAGAACCTACACGATAGATGAGGCAGTCTAGCGATAACCACAAGCGGAGCAAAACTTATGTTCGGTTATCTATTTAGTGATGGACTTTGCGTGTGTTATTGAATTGTGCATTATGTTTGTACTGGTTGTGTTCAATTATATTTGTACCTGTATTATACGTGTTTGTACAGTTCTAATAAACTCTATAATAATTCCACCGGCATTTTAATTCGAGTCCTACAACTCGTAATAATATTAAAAATTTCTGGTTTCTGACTATGGCCATTATAAAATTATTTATTATTATAAGCTTTTAACTAAACGATATATCTACCAACTTGATAAGTATTTAAATAACATTCGAAACACTAGGCTTCATAAAGTGGTTATTAATAGAAATTATACAAACTATTTTGTACTAATAAATATTATACGAACTCTGAGGGGAAAAGGAGTACAAACTAACGTCAGTGCCATTACAGTCAGGTGCCTGTTACGTTTTAACAAATTAGTTTTGTTAGTTGTTACATAAATACCTTTTAATTAACTGCCGGTATCTTCCGTGCTCCACTGCATTGGCGATGTTAAACCACGTCCATAATGTTGTTGCCGTTTAAACATTACTGTGTTATTTTATATATAACTAAGATATGCCCGTGACATCGTCCATGCTTGACTTTAAATCCCCACGAGATTCTCATTACACAAAGTACCGCAGCATTTTAAAAAATAAGCCATCGTTTTAAAGAAAACTGTTTTCGAATAAGCTAATTTTTATTGCAACACTAAAGGTGCTACAAATGCGCTGCTGCTTTCTTAAGGGAGAATGCAACCTGATCACCAATACCGGAATACAGCACAAGGCTGTTATGGTGGCATACTCTAGACCAGGGGTGGTAACCATCCAGTCGGGTGAGTACCCTACCACCTGGATGTGAGTTCTTTTGTCGCCTCTTACGACAGACCGCCCGGCCGCAGGAAGTTGTATTCTTTTTACGTTCCTGCACTGATTAATGTTGCAAGGGTTTGAAGTATCTGCGAGTAAAACTAAAAATTCGCTCTAATTAAGCCAATTAATTAAGGTGGTTTATTCCCGTCTTTCAATTTAGAAGAACCAAAGTGATCTATGTAATTGAATGTCAATAATATGTCTTGAACCGTTGAATACCACCATCTCCTTTCAGTTATGTGCCTTTCAACCAAATTGGTACGTCTAATATAAGCATTTTCATATAACTAATCAATAACTCAGCTACCTCCATTATATCAATCAGTCAATAATCAAAAAGCAATTATGTTTAAGTGCAAGTAATAAATCATTTACAAAGGACAAAGCTCGTTAAATTACCTATATTTGTTCAGCTAAATATTAAAATAGTTAACAATAATATACGAATAATAACATTTTAAGTATTGTATTTTTCAAGATAGGCGAAATACATTTTATGTAATCTCACAAAAGCCGCAACCTTATAGATTTTGAGCGAGGGTACAAAGTTATGAAATCATAACTTTGTAGAAGTAAAATTAGTCAAATAGAGCATTAATTTTGAAGTCTGATGTAATAAAAAAAATCTGTCATGATATTTGAAAAATAAAATCATAAGACGTTATTTTCACATGTGTTCTTTAATATGTAAAAATATGAGAAATGTTTAAAATAATCGGTAGCGCCGAGGAACACCACCTTATAAATTCTTCCTCCTCATCCTCTCCATCAAGAAAAGAATAAAGTTTTAAATGAAGAATGCGCAAAACAAGACTGCTGTCAGTGCTGTCGCCGGAATACGTATATTGAAAACGATTTTTGGAACATAAAGAAAAATAAAGCTTATCCTAGTGAGTGTGTGAACCCCGGGGGCCGATTGCAGTGTGGCCGTGGACTGGTGGCGAAGTACGTCTCTCTTCTCCTGTTTCTTCTTCCAGGTCCCTTTGTCTTCTCCCACCCATCGCATCGCGACCACAATAATTGTAACTTGACATAATATTAACAATAGTAGATACTAACTTTAACTGTGTTAGAAAATAAATTATACGATAATAAAATGTCTTTTTAACTGTACATGAAATTATGTAACATAATTTACTTATACTAAAAATATATATACAACAAATTTCATATAAAAAATTAAAAACTTCGTTTAAAAAAACCGACTTCAAAAACTAAAAAACTAAAATGAATAAAACAACTTATTTCTAAAGCTATTATTATTAATATATATTATCTAAAACATCTTGAAGTCGGTGCTTAGTAATTTTCAAAATATAGTAATTTTTATGTTTTACTTTGCAACTGACTTTAAGATGTTTTAGATAATATATATTAATAATAATAGCTTTAGAAATAAGTTATTTTATTCATTTTAGTTTTTTAGTTTTTGAAGTCGGTTTTTTAAACGAAGTTTTTATTTTTTATTTGTTACTTTTTAGTGTTAGTTAGTGTCTAGCTATGTATAGGTGGACCTACGAATGGTGCCGCGCATTTTAAAAAATATAGGTCCCAAGAAACGGGAACAAAAACATGTTCGTAAAATAAAAACTGCTTGACCAAACTATGTCAAATTTTTAGGGGACCACATGGCAGCTATTCCGCGTCGAACAAAAAAAGAATCACGTAAATCGGATCATAAATCACGGAATTGTCGGCGAACATACATAAAAAGAAAGCAAAAAAAAAGATCCCGACGAATTGAGAACCTCCTTTTTTCGAAGTCGGCTAAAAAGATAAAAACTACAAATAGTAAATAGGTCCCAAATCATCGTCAGTTGGGAACGTTTCCTAAAAGCTGGCCGCATTACCACGTTATATGGCAACTCTTATGCGTTGCCCAAAATACAGGCCAGCGTGAAATCAACCCTCAATTACATATATGGACGCTACCACTAAAAGTTATTTCGCTTTATTATCCATCGATGTGTATGTATACATATACCTAGTTATATACACATACTAGGTATACGTTTATATACATACATGTGTGTGTGTGTGTATGTGTGTGTGTCTGTTTCTGTGTTTGTGTGTGTGCGTGCGTGCGTGCCTACCTGCCTGCGTGCGTGCGTGCGTGCGTGCGTGTGTGTGTGTGTGTGTGTGTGTGTGTGTGTGTGTGTGTGTGTGTGTGTGTGTGTGTGTGTGTGTGTGTGTGTGGTGTGTGTGTGTGGTGTGTGTGTGTGTGTGTGTGTGTGTGTGTGTGTGTGTGTGTGTGTGTGTGTGTGTGTGTGTGTGTGTGTGTGTGTGTGTGTGTGTGTGTGTGTGTGTGTGTGTGTATTTCATTTATATAAAGCTAGCAGTTTCTAAAAAGAAAATACTGTGAAATACCGAGAGAGATATACTCGTAAGGATGCTGGTTTCGTAAAACTGACTACGGCACTTAAAGTTCAGCATTTCTGTTCATATAAAAATTTCTAAGATCTTCACGAATTAACTTTATTTACTTGTCTTTGAAGTGAACCAAAATCCTTTCCATATTACTAATATAAATTCGGGAATAGACCTTTTGTATACGAGTCTTTACAAAATGCCCGTCAGCGGCTGTCAGGAACATTGCTGGCTACGACTAGCAATAACGTGAGCACTTGGATATTAAACGAAATAACAGACAGACAAATTTCAACCTTAATTACTAACGGTCTTAATCATATTAGGTTAGAGTAAGTTTAATGATACTTTAAGCGCCATAAAAAAGCCTTCAAAGTTACTCTAATTCAATATGAATAAGAACGATAATCGAAATCGTGGCAGCGTAACGGCTAGCGAAGGCGTCGTTGATGGAGCAATGTTCTTTATTTGTTCTACATTATTCTAGGCAAGGACCGAACCAGACTTAAGAAGGTAGATTTTCGTATCCATTTTGAAATCACAGACTATTGAGCATTTAATGATTCATATACATACACAATGCTGGCCCAAGTTATATTCTTGCATTTAACACTTCAGTAAATTCAATATTCCGCTTTCCTTACAATATTTTCTTTTACCTAAGACCTGGTAATTGTAAGATAAATGTACATTGGACCGAAAAAACTTTACCCGAGCCGTGCTAAGATTCTATTACAAATTATCATATTGTAATAAAATCGAGTCCGAGTATTGGTAAGTGTCCTTAAATAATAAATGTGATTGTTTTCAACTGAAGTCTTCAAACTACACTACAGCACACTGTAGTGTAATAAAAGCCAAGGTCTCACTTACAATATTTATTTGGGTGCTTTCCTATCACAGTAATATTACACATTTTTTTATAAATCGGCAGACAAACACACACACACTGTATATCCCCAAATTAAGTAGGTTACGCTTGTGTTATTGGTAATATATAAAGGACCACTCTGGGGCCGATCCCAGACACTCAGAGCATAGTAAATTTCTATTCGAAATTTACCATACCAGGAATCGAACCCGGAGATTCCGCGTTGCAGTGAGGTAAGCCGGCAAAGGCTTAGGCCGCTCAACCATAGAAGCCATCAAGATAAACTCTAAGAAACCTATCGAGGCCCTAAACGCATATCACTTATCTTAGAAGTCCTGTATCCATTGAGAGTAGATAAGAGTCCCTGACAGCAGCGGGTAACAAATTCAGTCACGTCAACAGGGCGGCGGCAGGTGGTCTGTCAACTGACGAAGAGCAGGGTGGCCCTTGCACCAACCGCAATAACCCTCGTAGTTCATCGCGCCGTTCACAGCGCTGATAGGGCGCTCAAAGGAAGGCGTTGGCAGGACGCTCAGTGTATCAACAGGAGACTCAGGGTGCCAGCAGGGTATAGAGCCAGCGTACTCACGCTGGTAGATTGTCTTGTCTGCAAGACAGCGTTGAAGACTCGTAGCTGCACAGCTCTCTGGTTACGAAGACTAACTTCCTGTTTCAGATGACAGGGTATAAGAGTGAAGAGCTGTTTGTAGACAGTTGTTTTCTTGGAGGATTACTCCAGTCGAATGCAACTGGTTGAATGCTCGTAATTGAATGCATGCTGAGAAGACGATGTTCTTCCTTATATATCGTTTCCAAAGAACACGCGGATTCTATTTTTAGATTTTTTTAAATATGGAATCCCAACCTAAGAATAATTAAGAAAATGTGATGCCCGCTACATATGTACCGATAAATCGCAGCGATCAGACTAGGCAGTTAAATCGAAAGCCCTTAGTGTTTCCACACGCCACCGACATCGGCGTCGACTGCCCAATCTCTGCATAAGTTCGTGTAAGACACATGTCATAAACGATGGAAGATTAAGACGTACTTGCGTTATTGGGCCTGATTATGTGTTTAAAGAAAGTCGCGGAGTGTAGTCGCGGTGTGAAGACTAGCTCATAAAAAGCTCTTTCTCTTACCAACTTATGAAATGAGGTAAATTTCGCTCCGCAAGATTGGCATAGTTATTATTTAAGAATGCCTCCTGCATACCAAACTCTGCTGGCTTTAGTTACCCCACTAAAATTGTTCAAATGCTATTGACAACGATTTGTCTAATGGCAATTGCAACTGCTACCGATGAACGATAATGTGCTACGATTTGTCTTACACACGATCGATAAATCTGCGCAAAATGGTTTGCACAGATGAATCCCTGCGATATATCGTTACGTATATATCAGGCATTACATGACCTAAGACATATTCACATTTAAAAAGATAATAAACAATAAGTTATACATATTATCATATTTTGGAATGAAATTCAATCAATTAAGTTATTATAAAATTCGTATTTTCAGCAACACAAGGTAATAAGTTAAAGGAATATTAAGTTCATATTAATCAGAAAACTCAGGGCTGTGCTCCTATGCCCGAATAACAAAGTTCACAGAAGTTAAGTTTTACCTACAAACACAATAAAATATTACTAGAGAAATTGAATT
This sequence comes from Dendrolimus punctatus, assembly GCA_012273795.1. Classification (NCBI taxonomy): domain Eukaryota; kingdom Metazoa; phylum Arthropoda; class Insecta; order Lepidoptera; family Lasiocampidae; genus Dendrolimus; species Dendrolimus punctatus. The sequence goes on from CM022542.1 coordinate 4,011,678, forward strand.
AAAGAACTTGAATAGTAACTAAAAGCTACCTATCACAAGCACCGAAATAAATATGTAGCAACGCCACAGTAGACAATCTTGATCCACGTGAAGGAAAAATGTTTGTTGAAAATGAAAATGAAAATGAATTTATTTATTTCAAAATGGAATCTTACAGATTACTTATTGAAAGTCATGACTCTACCACCGCTTCCAAAGCAATTTTAGTTACTTTTAAAGGAGAAGAAGCGGCTCAACAAACTCCCCAGTAACACATCTTTACTTTGTAATTATCATGTTTAATCACTCGTCTTTTTATTTTTTATTATGTAGTTTTTATAAATTATCGTATTATTATTAATACAATGTTTTACAAAGTAATTTTTATGAATGATTATGATGATAGGCGATGGTAACCGCTTTTCATCAAGTGGACCGTCTGGCTGTTTGTTGAACACCTGCAATAAAAAAAAACAGGGGTAGTAGCCAAATGCCCTACAGTGTGACTTTGCGCTGTTTTGTCATCTCTTACAATAAGGGTGTTCGGAATTAATATTTTTTCTCCCAAAGCTTTGTGTAGTGTGTAGTTTTCACAAACATATCGTGTACAAATTGTAGCCAAGTATACGGAGTGCAGGCAAATACTTGACATCCGCCGCAAGACTAGACGTATGCACCGGTTTCCCAAATGTTTACACGAGCACACACGACCTCCGTGCACAATGTCTATTCTATACGTGTTATATGCTGAATTCCTTAGCGAAAACGTAACTACGTTTAGTTTTTTACGATGCAGAGTGTAAAAGCGATTAGTGTCTTTAACTAATTTCTTTCTATTGCAAGAAATATAGTTAGACACTGATTTTTGATATTTGTTTATAAATACTTCGTTTAAACAAACCGACTTCAAAAACTAAAAAGTATAAAATAACTTATTTCTAAAGGTATCTTTAAGTATAATATATATTATGTAAAACATCTTAAAGTCGGTGCTTGGTAATTTTCAAAATATAGTAATTTTTATGTTTTACTTTGCACCGACTTCAAGATGTTTTACATAATATATATTAAAAATAAGATATTATAATTAAAAATAGTTTTAGAAATAAGTTATTTCATAGTTTTTAGTTTTTGAAGTCGGTTTTTTCAAACGAAGTTTTTTTATTTGTTACTTTTTAGTGTCTATCTATGGGAAGGCCTACGAAAGGTGCCGCGCGCCTTCAAAAAATATAGGTTCCAAGAAATGGAGACGGAAAAAAATCATAAAATAAAAACTACTTGGCCAAACTATGTAAATTTTTTAAGGAACCAAATGGCATCTATTCCGCGTCGAACGAAAAAAGAATGACGTAAATCGGATTATACATCTCAGAGTAATCTGTGTACATACATAAAAAAAGTACCGACCAAGTTCATAACCTCCTCCTTTTTGAAGTTGGTTAATGACATACAAGCAATGGAAATTTCATAATTATTATGAACTATACTTACATTACTATACTCGCGATAAATTTTATGTAGTAAATTGTAACTGTTTAAAGAACCTTTATATCTGCTGTATGTGCCCGGATTTCCAAAGAATACTTTAAGAAAGTATCCGGGCATCCGATTAATAACTACTGGTTAGCAAATAGTTGTTCAACTTTCCGCGTTCGTTGTTGTGTATTCAAAAAGTAATAAATATGAATACTTATAACTTACATAGCACGTAGAACATTTACGTCCGCTAGCACTTCACACAATCACATAAAAACAAGTCGAGTGGTTAGTAGTTTTGTAAATAGGTATATTTTATGTTCAGAACTTTAGAGTCCCATCGTTGATGGTTCGTAGAGAAGTATCAAAAACGCGTCGACGCCGCTGTATTTCGCGTGTATTCGTTGCTGGGGGAGGGAGATAGACATATATACATATTACTATAGTCAGAAAGAGAAGAGTATAGTACATAATGTATGAAATTTAAGGCTGGCAACCACGCTTGAAATTCTGCTCAAATAATAAACACCTGGAGGCGTTTTTAAATACTTTAATTTTTAGTTTTATTTGTGTCCCATGTGGAGTGTAGATTTAATTTACCTTATGTGATTACTTTACAAAATCTTCATTATAACCTTTGGGATAAATATATAATATTATCTGTTGACAAGTATTTATGATGAAAGAAATTCTACGTAATTTGATTTAATGAAGTATACAGAATAGGAGCTAAAATATATGCAAGCACCTGTTTGTAAACTACTCTCGTGGTATTTGCAGGAGGAGATGCACATCGAATCCCGCAACGCTTATTTTGGGCTCAAAACTTAAGATTTGATGGTTTTTATTAAAAATATCATTTCAGGTTTGTATTTCAAAGTCTTTTATTCAATCTGTATTTCTAATGAAGACAATTATGTTAAAGTCATACAATCAGTCTTCTATTGAAATGTGTGCCTAGCCTTTTTTATTTTATTAATTATTGTGTCAAACTTTTTTAACAAAATACAACCAGAGAATGATAGCCGTTGTAGTGCATAGCCAAGTATCATTCCGTACCAACAGAAGATCTAAAATTTCTAAATAGACAGCTAACAGGCGTAATAAGCTTTTTTGTAATCTTAACGCATATTTGAAACAAAGACCGGTGCCCGATCGGGTTATGAGTTGCTATTTCATCCAATACGCAAGAGTTAGTAATCTTCTTCTTTTCTTACTTTCACCTTCTCCCAATTATTTGGGGTCGGCACGATATGTCTTTTCCCTCCACACTCTTCTACTTTGATATACATCATCTGTCCAACCACAAATCATCATATCGTTACGACCTGAACGCCGACAAAAGACAAATTCACCTGTAGAAATTTCATTACCTTTTCGGCATTTGGACTTCTTTTGTTTACTTTGTGTTAAAATTTGTGATTGGAAAAAACAGCCCATTGTGTATTGTAATATTTTATGGTAGTCATTAGCCAGGTGTGATTAGGATCTAGGAAATGCAGTCCACGCGGCCGAGCAGACATATTGTATTTGTAAAGTATAAAGCAGTGCCCCAATGGAGAGAGGAGGTGGTCGAGCGATAATCACTAGCGGAGCAAAACTTTTGTTCATTCGGTAATCTATTTAGTGATGGACTTTGCGCGTGTTATTTAATCGTGATTTACGTTTGGACTGGTTGTGTTCAGTTATATTTATGTTATACGTGTTTGTGTTAAAACGAGGTCTGTAACTAGGCACTGGTACCTCAGATGTCAAGTTATATTTAAATATTTTTAGTATTTTAATTATAGCAACTATTAATAAAAACTAAAATATCCTATAAATTAAACTAACTTAAAAATATATATACAATAGTAAAAACTAAAATTCAAATAAAAACCTATATTAAAGCCCGTACAGTCCCACCAGACCACATGGGCATTGTACCTAGAAGGCTGGCAACATTACCTCGCTGGATACAGAGGCTAATCCTTTGAGCGAGGTAATATTTTTGACACCACGTTGTTCTCATGTATTCTTTTGTTTCGTCATGTCTGTCGTTAATGGTATGCCATTTAACCTATTAAATGCCTTTATATATTTTAGTGTGTGGCGGGTCGCAATACCCGCGCGCGCGCGCGCAGCGCCGTCACAGGCGCATGCGCGGAGCAGCCGGCCGCCGACAGCGCCGCCCCATCAAACGAGTCGCGAGAACACCTCGCCAGCGGTAGGGCGCACACACGCATTCGCAACAATTTGTACGTGTAGAATTTCGTGTGTGCGCCCTACCGCTGGCGAGGTGTTCTCGCGACTCGTTTGATGGGGCGGCGCTGTCGGCGGCCGGCTGCTCCGCGCATGCGCCTGTGACGGCGCTGCGCGCGCGCGCGCGGGTATTGCGACCCGCCACAAGTGAGCAAGTGAGGTGTGTAATAATAAACCTGTATGGCACTCTGTTGTTCGTGCCTACCCCGCAAGGGACCTGGCGTGAAGTTATGTATGTATGTATATATTTTATAGTGCTCATTGTTGTATGTAGTGTGTATAATTCAGAATTCACACATTCAACCACTGCCGATCCTGAATTTCTACACTTTGTATAGTTCACACACACACGCACACATACAGACGCAAACAAGTTATATTATAAATAAAAATTAAATTTAGAGATATAAATTGTTGATTTAGTCACACACGTACTTGGTGTTCGCGATACAGGCTAGTCCTAGTGCGAATTCTATAAAAGCAATATTTCTGTGTAATAAATTGATTTTGTTGACTTTGATTTTATTCTAATAAACTTTATAATAAAATACCAACGGTATTATAATTCGAGTCCTGCAAGTCGTTCATAATAACTCGTATTCAAAGCCGATAAAGTAAAGGCAGACAGGCGTATTTGGCCCTTGACGTATTCAATCGAAATGTTTAATTAATACTTCCATAAGCCTCTCGAAATGAGTCGAGTGCGCACATTGGAGTTAATAGGAGCGATTCATTTCATATGAAATCGCTGTAATAATAACTGTATTCTATGAAAAATATATTTATATTAAAGCTTTTGTTTCCATCGAAAACACACTTATCCTGTTAATGTGTTTGTTGTTATGGAACTCATTTAAAAAACAGATTTCATTTTATGCCTCTCATGTGCTATTCATACAACGTATTTAAAATTAAATGTACTTTATAAAAAGGAAAGTTTATCAGTGGTCTTACTTAATCTAAAGTCAGTGCCATAAATAGGGCGTTGCCACCCGTGCTCACAGAACGTAGACTGAGGGGCGCAAAAATTGCTAGACCAGACTATTATTTTTTCGGTTTACTCCTGATAACTTTTTGCTGCGCCCCTAGTGCTCGATTTCAACAAATAGGTACCTACATGTCAATATCATCAAAAACGTCAGTTAAATTAGACAAAAATTGCGCTCATTTTTTGGCAGCGCACGAGCGTATTTGTGTTCTAGTTCTTAAAAAAAATTAGATTTGTTCCAAAATTTTGGATAATTAGTCCACAACACCAAGGTCCTTGTGCGTTATTTTATCACCCTGAACGAAATAAAGTAGGCCTATAGAATTGCTCTGGCTACGGTACCTATAATATCTAAAAAACAAGGGCGCAGTTATAGAAGCTTGCATAGGGCGCATAAAAGGCTATTTACGGCACTGTCTATAGTCTTACTGTTAGTAAACTAACTCCGTTGGCTTGGTAGTTCAAAATGTGACTTGGGCTTTGAACGAAAACACGCCAGCGTTTTCTGCCCTGTGCGGTTCCTTGGCGATTATGGAATTGAAGCTCACACAAGTTAGCCTTCACAGTATCTTTCCACCGATATTTGGGGCGACGTTAGCCTTTCGATCGTCCCAAATTTACGCATCGATCCTCTCCCATGCGTTCTACGTGACCGAGACAGTGGAAGCGGTGAGATTGTTTTTCTTCTATTATGTTTTTTTTCTTTTCTCGTCTACCTTGATGTTCTTCGGGCGCTATATGATCTTATTGTTACTATATTCACGTTCGCATGCTTTCCGCATTTGTTATATTTCAGTATGCCTCTGTGTTCATGTGTAAGTATTATGTGTAAGTATCATGTTTAACATGTTATATGTTATTTTTTAAGGGCAAGACAATCTCTGCCCGGTACGTGCCGCAACTAATAAACAAGATAGTCTTTTGATGTAAGCGCTCATGTAGAGGACCAAATCGCTATTAGAGCTCGCGCCACAAAAAGTCCCACAAACGCGGCGCTGCAACCGCCGTACTTAATCCTGCCAAAGATTTTATTTACTAATCAATATATCGATGAATTACTGAATAATAAATACAAAATATTCCATAATTAAAGCTGTAAATTTACTTTTTGGATACTTTTTGAACAAAACTCTATCAAATAGCGGAACTGTCACTTTTAATTATTTTGCGTAAGACTTCTTCTGTGACGTGGACTCTAGTTATAAATTACTACTGCATAATTTAAATCACTGCTCACAATATTTGGATGTATTGTAGTCACTCTCTAAAAAATGTATGTGATATCTAATAAATATGCTGGCATATGTATAAAACAGGCAACATATTAAATTCTAGGCTTTGTTCCAAGACAGCCAAAGACGTTGGCGGGAGGGGGCTAGACAGCGGTAATGTGCCATGGCGGCAACAGCTGCTTGCCTTGATTAAGTCATAAATATGCAGCATGAGTGCGATACACGTATGCGGGGCATGAACAAACCCTCATAGCGTATAATATAAACTATGGCCCTTATATAATCACACTAGGTTCACCCCCGCGGCTTCGTCGCGAATCCAAGTCTCGTAAATGGAAAGGAAATTTATTTAAAGAGCAAACATTCACACTGCATTCACACTGGCACACACGGCACACTCACACTTTCTCTAGGCGCTACTTGCCTCCGGAAAATTACTATCCCCTTATATAAACTATCCCATTTTCCAGGATAAAAAGTATCCTATTTCCAATCTCATAGTTGAGACTATATATATATAATATACATTACTTTAAGGCTTGTAGCAATGCCAACGTCCTTGAGGATTTCTCGATATTAATTTTTCGAATAATAGCGGGGATTTAACCAGACGCAGTCATTTTTAAAATGCATAATTATTATTATTTGACAAAAATAAAGTAAATTCTAAAAAAAACCTTTTTTATAAAAATGACAATATTTTTTCATCCTGTTTTGATAAAAATTTAAGAAGTAAAATAGTTTCATGACAGTTATTTGGAGGTGATTTAGTGATTTTTTTCGTAACTAATAGTACTTAACCCTTAAGGCGGAACCACCACAGATTTGTTTCCCAAACTGTCACACATGGCTTATTGGGAAGCATAACAAATTTGTGGTCAAATACAGATAATCGAAATGAACATTGAACTGATGCTTTCTCCCTCGAACTACAAACAATTTGTATTAGAATAAAAGAAACGATATAATTCTCTTGGTTTTGGCGCGGCAATTTTGATTGCAGGTGGCAGCTTGTAGGAAAAAATAATATTAAATTCGGCCCTTATGGAAGGCTAACTATAGAAAAATCACTAAAAAACCACGTCATGTCGTGAAGATATATGCTATTTTTTTGACAAATTATTGATTAGTTATTACCAACGAAGAGTTATTTCGTTTTCAAACTTTTGAGGCAAGAGGAGCCTTAAACACCAGAGGGTCGTAGATAACGCGTAATACCAGGCGCAGTACAGGGCGCGCGTTTAATGCAAACCACAGGATAAACGGACTGACACTAAGTTAAGAGATTACGGGTATCTCGTAGTCGGGAAAATAATTAAAGTTAAACATAATTAAAGTTATCCATTATCAGTTTGTGGGAACGTCTTAGTATGACTCGGCCAGTTTGTGTGTTTATTCTTCTCAAGATAACTGCACGATTTTTGTATCTAACCCGTAGATATATGTCTACCTATGAATAGACAGGTAGAGTAGAAAGACATCTACTCTAGGTAGGTAGTAAATCTATGTTACTAAGATAAAAACTAAATTACAACTATATATACTTAGTAACCAAATTGAATCAATTTGGTTAAAAGGTACAAAATCGAAAGGATAGTGTTCAATGACATTGAATGATTCAAGTTTAGGTTTGTATGGATCACTTTGATTGATTCCTCTAAATTGTAAGATAGAAATGAACCGACTAACATCGGCTTACGCAGTTCAGATATTCATACACAAGAAATCAATATCTCACAACTACATTCGTATTTAATTTAATCTCTACAGATAAATAAATTTGAAATCTCTATTTGTAATGTCAAAATTAAATGTGAAAAATCAGGGGGACCTGATTCGGACCAGGAGATTCCGAAAATGTAAATTTTGGAATTCTTATCTGTCTGTCTTGGGGTTCCGGCTAATCTCTGACACGGCTGGACCTATTTTGATGGGACTTTCAAGGGCAGATAGGTGATGTTATAACGAATAACTAAGGCTAAGTGTTTTATTTAATTTTTTAAACCATATGTTCTAGATAATCTCTGAAACGGGTGGGTCAATTTTGATGGGACTTTTACTGGGAGATAACTGATCTTATGAGGAGTAACTTAAGCTACTTTTTTTAGGGTTCCACAAAAAATCCACGCGGACGAATTCGCGGACACAGCTAGTATTTAATAAATGTTGTGTTTTTTTATAAATAAATCTACAACAAGCCATTACTTCTCAAATTGCCGCCAAAAACTCAACTTGTTTATATTTGTAAATTAAAGCATAAAAGAAAAACACTGATAGTCATAATTCAAATACTTGCCTCGATTGTTAGCTTCACTATTCTCTAGATGTCACTATTTGCAATTCTTTGTTATCGACCGTATATATGCAAGTATTCTTATTTAGTTTCGACATGTGGTTGTATAAATTTAAAAGTAAGTTATCTTTAAGACGTCTATAAATATGATTGAAATAATACACGGTGTAAAAATAAACATCATAAACAAAACAGGGATAGTCTGCAGTACCATCTACACACATAGAATTTTGATTGTTAAAGACATAAATCACTAAACCCGACTTTCAAAATAAAGACATTTTTCAAATGTACATAAATTCTTTTTTTTATCTAACGCTATTTAGTATTAATTCAATTACTACGTTTTACATTGCCTTAGTAATGTTACAATGCCATAAATGAGGCGGGGAAATGCATTTCGCATACTACTGGGTCCTTTGTTAGGGATTAGACCTAAGCGATGAGGTAACCCATTGGCCAACACTTCACCAAAACCACCCTCCTCTCATGTGCCCCGCGCTTATTGTAGGAAGGTCGTAAGACTTAGAACGTAGTTAATACGCCCACGCTTATCCTGCGCATCAGTGCTTGAGAGTGCCCCGGGAAGCAGGACAGACTCACTTCGTCAACAGGGATCTTGCGTCTCCGGGGCCCCGACTAGCGTCGGTACCCGTCATACACTTGCGCACCTCTGTCCCTTTCTCGTTCCGCGGCCTCCTTATGAGACATTACTGCCTCGCAGAATTTGCCCGTTCCCTCCTAATGAACGTCACTGTACAGCATGGTTTGGACTAGACTGCCCAGCGAATCGATCGGACCTACGACGGTCTCGAGTTCAAATCTTTACGGTGCCCATTCTGCGCGCCACATAGGCGGCATTGAGGGGAAAGCAGGCAGCTTACGATATAAGTCATATACTACTTATCGAAGCACCCATAAATTCTTTTTCTGTATGTAACACTATTTAGTTTAAAATCAATTGCCACATTTTACATTGCCTTAATAATGTTACAATACTATAAATGTAGCCTTAAGCCGTGCAAAGCGAACTGAACGCAACTAAAACTTGGCATATATCTGATATAGTCCCCAACGCATCATGAACAAACCTATAAATAACTAAATAGTTACGAAAACGTGAGAAAGGAGTATTCACAAAGCTCTCGGCTTTAAAACTAGAGTTGTTTTGTACAGTTTCCCGCATCCTCAGTGACAGAAAGGGTGGATATCATTTAGGAATTTTAAGGACAAACTGCTGAAGAACATATTATTAGTTTTAAGTCTTTAAAACATAGAAGAATAATGCAAATAATGTGAATTACCTCGTAAAAATGTGCTTTCAAAAAGCTGCTAAAAATATATGCTGCTAGATGGCGCAACATATCGTTCTTGTCAAACTCTATTTGAAGTATTATTATTAAAGTCATATGATATATCGAATATCCAATATATCGAAAGTTGAAAAGAAATTTTTTACTTTGTTGATCTCAATTATCGGACTTCGTTTATAATCAACCTATAATCCTACATAATTTTTTTCTTCAGCTCATCGCCCCTACTTTTAATGTCCGTTTCACTACATTTTCTTTATCACTTCACAAAATCTTAGGTATCCTATAGGCACGTTAGCAGATATATCACTTTTTATAAGGTAAGGTAAGATTTCTAACTTTTTGTTATAGTATTACCGTTAAGCCAACATATTTTATTGCATTTATCATCAAGCCTCAGATTTATCTTTCCTGGCAAACACTTTATTGTAATATGTTGCCTAGCGTCTATCCCAGCTATGATCTTTATTTTCGTTATAAATTCTAAGTCGTGCCTTGCAACATTTTACTTCGGACATTTCAGCAATAGTCTATTGTTTACTTATACTTCCTTCAGATCCCTAAACACTGTTATCTTACGTTTAACGGTTTTGCTAAGGTGTAAACTTTAGGGATTATTACTTTATTGTTATTTTACTTTAACGATACTTGAAAACTTCTCGTGTTTACGCTTTCAGGTCTATATATTCAGTTTATAAGGAAAGTTACACAAGCGAATATTTTTGCTTCATGTAATCGTTTTTTTATGAGACCATAAATTTACAGTTTGTCTTTTGAAGTTAAGCAATAGATATAAGATTTTCAGTAATATTTTTCTGACTGTTAATTTAAATTTCAATAAAAAAATTTTCGAGCTACGCAGGACTCGAATTAAAATGCTGTTTGAATTACTATAAAATTTATTAGAACTATACAAACACGTATAACATAATTCAAATATGACTAGACACTACTAGTACAAACTGTACGATTCGATAACACGCGCAAAGTCCGTCACTATACCGCTCATCAAATCTACGTCTTGGTCATATCGTAATCCTCGCTGGACTGCCCCACCCCTCCGTTCGGGTATTGTTTTATAGTAAACTGTACAATACACAATCGACTGCGTTGGTTGGGTTAATTATTCCTGCAAACGGCCAACAGAGTCGAAAACAATAACAATAGTTTTTTAACCAATTGCAAATTTCAAACACAAAGAGTTCCACTGAGAACTGCGTTTTATGACAGGCAGGTGTGCCGTCACCTTTGCCGGCATGTAACACTATTTTCATTCGTACCTATCACAATGGCATGGAGTCGAAGCTTAACAGACAACATACACCCTCTAAAATAGATTTCCAGTCTAATAGGCATGTTATTAAAATTACCCATGTTCGGGAAATAATAATGAAACTAACCATACGCATTGAGGCTTGAGGTTGCTAACGTGCTAACGTAACGAAATCCGTTAATCTGTCTTGAACAAGATATATCTTACTAGCCGATGGCATGAAGATAATTACTAAAATACAAGGGTCCCTTTTTACCTCTAGGCATCAGAACCCTAAAAAGAATTCGTAAGGAAAATCTCAACTTTCTAATAAGATTTCCACTGTTTCTTACAAGTAAAAAGGTCTATACTTTAACTAAGGCTGGATCATAATAAAATTTAAGGAATTTGGCAATACATGTGAACCTCCTGAATTTTATAATAGTCCGTAGAGAAAGACACACATTGTGTATCCCCAAATTAAGCAAGTTACGTTTCTGTTATGGGTAATATACGACTGACTACTCTGGGACCGACCTCAGACACTCGGATCATAATAAATAACAGAAATTATTTTTTCCAAATTTACCATAGTAAAAAATAAACCCTGAGCCTGCTAAACCATAGAGGCCGTTTCATTAATAGACTGAGATCGCGCTGCAAGATTACTACATCCATGTATTATTTAATTAAAATCTAGTTTTGTATAAAATCATATATGGGGGAATTATTTTTGCTAGGTGGCCTGTAAAATTTGGCTGCTAGTATTTTTAATTTAAATAATATTAGTTTGATATTTTGGTTCACTCGTTTTTAAAATAAATTATATATCATTTAAAGCTTATTTTGTGTATGATGGAATAGGGTTGCCTATGTAAAAGTTGCCGCAAATAGGGTTTGTCAACTGTTAAATATAGCGCGCTACGAGGGACGCTACGCTGCGTTACGCTAACGAGACATGTAACGCGTTAACTCTCGCTCTAATTTATCTTTAACAGCTGGCAGCCCCTATTGGCTGTCAGTATTATATTGGCAAATTTATTCCATCGTACACAGAAAAAAAATAGATTTAATTTGATATATAATTTACTAAAAAAAAACAAATGTATGAAATTTTTCCCAAAATATCAAACTAATATTATTTTAATTAAAAATACTAGCGGCCACATTTTTATAAGCAACCTAGCAATTATGTATTCCCCATATATAATTATCTACAAAAACTAGATTTTAGTTAAACAACACATGAACGTAGTAATCTTGCAGCTGGGTCTCGGTCCAAAGCTGGTATAATAACAAAACAATAGCATATACGGATCGTATCGAACTTAGGAAATCAGAGGACAGAGATGAGTGGCGCCGTCTTGGGGAGGCCTATGTCCAACAGTGGACTACAAATGACTCACGACGAAGGAATTATAGTGTAAAATCTAAAACAAATATCTAAATGTAAAAATAGGTACTTTTCTGAAGATAATTTTTGTCACCCTAATAATCCAAAATTGCCGGCGGGCTTGTCACACAAGACAACGCGCGCGGGGGCGTGGCTATGAATTTACCACGACAAAACTTGCAGGGAATTTAATTTATGAGGGAAAACTTTAATCTAATGAAATCATCATTTATTGCATAAAACGTGATACATAAAAAAGGTGGTAAGAATATTCAATAAGATGACATGTTTTTGCCTCTATGGCGTACAAATTTCTATTCCTAGTGTTATTATTAATTATTACTAATATTGTTTTATTTCCTCAAAACTAAATACATTCAATAATATGAAGGAGTTTTTTAATATGAAGGACAAAACTTGCTCTGATATATGTAGCACTAATTTACAATGATATAATTTAAAAAAAATTAAAAGACACCTCACAATTAAGTTTCATCTTTCTATTTCCATGGTCTACCATAAAATTCAAACACACATTTGCTTTAGAAAATATGTGACAGGTTATAATTATAACCCATAATGTCACATACAGTAATCAAACAACACTCACGTGACCTAAATTCGACGTTAGCAACGCCCATCCAAGTAATTCCGCGATCAAAAGCTACTTTACTCCACGAACTTTCTTCACGCGTAAATAATAGTGCTTAAATGAATTAGCAAATAGGCTGCCGGGATCGCCAACTGAATTTGACGTTGTGGCCAGAACACAAATATAAAGGATTAACTTCGGCCTACGAGCGCCTATTAATCCGGCTCGAAGGACCAAGTAACTCGTTTACGTATGTTAATTAACTTAATCAATTAAATTTCAGTGAGTGACAGACAGCTCGGGCATAGAGCAGACAGATTAGGCTTTTATTAGTATTTCTAACTAAATAAACACTAAGTAAGTAGACATTCAGTGAAACTTTGGCAGATCATTTGTTTCTAATTTTTATAAACTTAACAAACAATTGCAAACTGTTAAAATTTTTTGTCTTTTGTTGTGAAGCTTGCAAACAAACATCCGTCCCATCTAATAAAAACTGGTTACCGAAGTCTATAGATGTTTGCAACTTTATTTTCTCTATTTTTACTACACTTAATTCATTTAATCTTTCATTAATTTCATTCAATCTTATACTAAATACAAGCAATGAAAAAGAAAGCCGGCATCAAAGCAATTATTTGCCGGAGTGAAATTAATTATTTCCCCTAGTAAGTATTGCTGCTATTGTTGTTTCTGTTCAGTTTCCTCGCTTTAATTACCCAAGTGGGCGCTACGTGTTGTGACTCGCGACTAATTGACCGAAACGAATACTAAAGAATGCCATTATGCTGAACGACCATTGAGGATTTGCTAAAGAAAATTTTATGTATAGATTAGATGGGTCGGTGTAAATGTGCCCGAAACTTTCAGGCACATTTTCTTGAATAAAACAGAACCATCAGCTTTTATATGGATATTATAGAAGCGGATAATCCTGTTGTAGTGTATATTTTATATCTTTTCTTACTCAATTTCAACTGTGAGCTTATTATGCTGTTGAATCGCTGTTCAACTGTAGATCGTTCGTGCCACATTATTCTTAATATTTTCTTGCTTTTTACGGTGTGTCTACGTTATGTTTTTACGGAAGATGGCTAGATATGTAGGGAACAAATGCTGTCTTACCCAGCTCCCAATAAACAGGATAGGCCCAAAAACCTCTAATTTGATATTGTATAGGATGGCGTACGACGCAACGGCCACCCAATAAGGCATATCAAAAACCGCGCAAATTGGAAAATAAATAATAAGAAAGCAAACCTCTTACTCTGAAACGTCTGTTTCAGAACCAACTGGAACTTAACTCTAGAATAACATTGATCCATTGAAGAGAAATCATTGGACAATATAATTTGTCAACGATGCAGCTCAATAATATAGCTCAGCGCGCATTCTAAATGATGGAAGTGGAATAGCTGCTAAGGGACAGAAGGAAAACTAACATGAGAGACCCTGGACTGTAACTATTATGCGTGCTACTCACCAATTCCTAAGCCTTACAGTAATTCTTTTTAGTTGTCTCCTTCTGCCAGTCTTCGATATTTAACACACGCATCGCGATATTGCTCTTTATGTGAGATGAAGTGAGGATATAGCTGTGGAGCCCACGATAGACAATAGTCGACCGCAAACTGACTTAGTCGAGGTAGAGCTAGTCGAGCAGTATCACATCATCATCATCCGAGCGTTAAATCCCGTTTGTGTTCGGAACATTCACTTCGACGCCCAGGGCCAGCTTTTCTACTTTTTCTACTCCACTTTGCACGGTCTCCAGCATCCCTCTTTTTAAGACCATTGGTACGCATGTCATCCTTCACAATGTCAAGTCAATATTTCTACATTTCATATTCGAACAGTATCTACCCAGCCGTAAATACGACGAGGGTAGTCGTATATTACAAGGAAGACAGTGTTAACTCAGTTAGATTAAGCGGGTACTACTGTAGTGATAACTGGGTTAGATTAAGCTGGTAGTTAAAATAAAGAAAGAAATTTTGATTGAGTGGCATAAACTTGTTTTAAAATCTATACATAATAGGGCAGCGGATAGTCAAATCAATTGAAGGATTCGTTCAAAATTTACAGAGCGTCGCAATAGCATAAATTTTGGACGAGGGTGGGTATCTACTGATAATGCCAACAGTAAGTACAAGAAAAAGGAGTCAAATAGCGTATAATATTATTTTAACGCCTGTTCTTTTTTTGATCGACTTTTAAAAGGAGGAAGTTCTTAATTCGTCTATATGTTTTTTGTTTGTTGGTTACTCAATATCTCCGTCAATTGTGAATTGATTTTCGAAAATTTTCTTTTAATCGAAAGGTCCCGAATTGGTCCCATAGTCACCATATCAGGATCTGATAAGTGGATCCGAGGGAAATTGAGAAAAACTTTCGAATAGTCCTAACCTACCTCTTGTTACACCACATCTCAATCAATTAAAAACAATTGTGGAACGATTTTCTATTTATTTTCTTTATTCGAAGTGTTGCATACACTTAGAATAAAAAAAATATACAAATAATATTTTAAAAAATGATATTAAAATGAATATAATGTATAGTACTTATGATAAATCGCGTCTATTCTAAACTGTTCCTTACACTCTGCCCAGCCAGAAAATAACAAAAGCCTTAACTAATGGAAATTAGCTTCCCGGACTAATTGCTATGAATACGTTTAGCATAAATCAACTGTGTTTTAAAAAACATGACGTGGCCGGACATTTTTCCTAAGATAAAATTTTCGCACAAAAATATAATCACTTTGTTCCAACATCAAGTTAGTTACTTTAAGCCATTACGCGCTAAACGGAGCGTCGCCAGCAGTTTGGTCTGTGTTGACCCTTAACTTTAGGATATAATAATGTCTGTATTATTTTTGTTATTTATTTGTACGATCGTTGACACAAAATTTGGAACTAGTATAACATCCTTAATAGCTAAACTCTCGATCTATGGTACTACAGAGGAATCTCAATGTAACTAAGGAACATAAAGAACGAAAGTGAAAACAAACTTATTAATACTTTAAATGTTTGACTGATTTCATAGATAGATAAATAGAAAACTCTTTGTTGTTCACCATATGCACATGAAGTAAATAATTTTGCAAATTTGTTGTTGTTTTATTTACTTTACATTGACTTCAAGACGTTGTAGAAAATATTTGTTATTTAGATATGCGTGAAGTCGGTTTCTCTTTTGCTACATTTTTATCTTTTAATTATATAGTATCCAATAACAATAAAACTACCCTGAAATCGTAATGAACCCAAAGCAAAGAAATGATCAAAATCGGTTAAAAAACAAAAAAAAATATGGTTGAACATACCGCATCCTTAAAATTATAGACTTATTTTAAAATATCTATTAGTTCTTCAATTTGTACCTTATTTTTTATGTAATAGATATTTAAATTCGATTTAAACATAAATACACAAACCATAGGAGTGTCAGTTACGACGAAAAGTGTTTGGGAATAAACTATTTGACATTTCCATGGTCCAGTGGGAGTGAAAGGTATACGGGTCGCAGGGACGCTTGGCAGGCGTAACTATGTTCTAAATCTCAGCCTTTCCTTCACAAAAGAGCGCAGGGTCGACAGGGAGGAGGGGGTTTTTAGTGCGTATTGGGGTTGCTTGCCCGTACAGCTTCCTCTGAGTCTTTCTACACTACCTGAGTCGATCGCGGACGGATCACTGCCAAGAGCATACTACTGCTGCAGTGATACCGCCCCCGACCGACGTGTGTCGTTTTCCTGGCAACGACCCAGTCTGTGCGTAAAACGGTAGCATTTTCCCCTCGCCTCAAAAAAATAAATAAAAAAGAGACGCTTAGCACTACTTGCCATGAGTGTCAATGTAATGTCGCTGCGTTTCTAACGTAAAAAAATATGACACACACTCACACAGACCATAAGAGTGTCAGTTATGAACTGGTCAAACTATAGTCGCCAGTCTGCTGGACAACTCGGACAATCGGTCGCCAAGCATGTAACAGCTCTTAACCATTTTACATCTTACACCTATTTTGAATATGGAAATATGAAAATAGTATTTCTCACCTTTTATTTTGCCGGCGGGCGGTCCTTTTTGCATATTCATTATTTAAGCGCAATTAAGTCCGAAATAAATTTTCGTGAAATAACTAAATACAGTGTTTATGCTGTCACAATGACAAGTTCATTACGACGGTAGACTTGCAAATTTTGTCGTGAGCTAACGGTGTTTTTAATATTTAGCTTTTATATTGAAAATGACAATGCAATTGATGATGATTGTATAAGTCTACAACAATTAAGTCATAAGCACTAATAGCACGTTATAGCTCCCGACTACCCCGGGTTCTATTCTATACCGATAGAAAGTAGACTAATTTGAAAATATTGAAAATTGTACTGATGTAGTACAACCATGCAGGAATCGTTATCTTACTTGAAGCTATTCGGGATGCTTCGATCGGTGTGATACCGCTCTCGCAGAATATCGGCGTGAAACGGTTAGCCTTGGATGAATAAGAATATCGATGGTTCAATATCCGAACTTCTCTATCCCATCCCCCTACATTATGTAGGCTACGTTCAATAGAACGTGAGTCGGACTCACAACGACCACGTTCACCGTCGCGATTTTTCCCGTTCCACTTGCATGTTCTTCGCAGTACACATCTGCAGTAATCCTCACCCCTCGGTTAAGAGCTGTGATGAAGTACACCGGCGCTAGTCAAACAGAGATTTTAAGGGTTACCAAAAAAAATAAAAAAAAAATATAACTTTTTAAGTCTTTAATCGCTTTGATCAATTATTTTATTTATTTTTACTCACAACGCAGGTCACAGCTGTTTGATATTTTAAAATTCAAAACGAATCAAAACTTATAAAAGCATTAAAATATCAAAAAACAAACAACCTGCAGCGCCATCTAGTTGTAGAATAATAGATATAATTTATGTGTTAATCTGTAAAACAAAACATATATTAGTAAATAAAGTATTGTCTTTAACATATACTGTCGAAGCAAATGATTGATTTTGCATAGGTTGTTTTAATTAATTAAGTTTAAATAAAAATTGTATTTAGTAAATAAATGCCTGCAACACATCACAACCTTAGAAATAAAATTACATTAATAGATACAATGATATCTGTTGAAATTGCATTGATTCAAAGCAGTAACATAAAATTAATATACCATCAAATTGTTCAGGTTCAATCTCATACAGTACCATTTAAAAAAAGCAAGCAGCTTTATTTGAATCGATATTACTTACTTTAATTTTATAATTTTGCGTAGTTTGTTTTTTTTAACATGGAAAAATAATATTAAGGAAATGCCATGTAAAAAAAATAATTCGGAACATACTTTTTTGCGACTTACTCATATTACATACTCTTGTGATACAGTTGGCGCCACCAGTCTTCCTAACGTTCGTTTTTGTCTTATTACATAAGATATATTAATAATTTAATAAGCTTGTTCTTCAATCATAATTGAAGATTATAATTTATTTTATTACTATTTCATTTATAATTGAAGAATATGTTTAAACGGAGGTATTCTTTTTCCATGATTCAGTTGTGAAATTGAGAAAACTTATTAAGGCTTTCAATGTATAACTGACGTAAGTTTAACTTAAATTAAAATATTATGTTTTGAATAATTTGATTTTGATTCAAACTTTTAGTTGAGATTTCCATAAAAACAATCTGCGCTAAGAACTAGTAGCATCACCTGTGGCGTAAGAGTTTGTTACGAATTACGGTTTTTACTGGGTTATTGTTGTTTTTATTATTTTTGTTCCATTTTAATAGTTTAGAAATAATAAATAAGTTATGGTGCTTGAATGGTTTTTTGTAATAGCCTTCCCTCCTTTTCTATTTTCTTCAGAGGCCAAAGACGTAATTTTGAATCCTTGCAGAAACGATCCACCGATTACAATTTTTTCCTTATCTAATGTGAACATTCCTGTAATTACTACCTCCCGACGATGAGGAAAAAATCGTGAGAAAATTTACACATCAAGATTACCAATGTGTGTAACACACCAGTTCGTCTTATGCAAACACAGGGGGAAATATTGTCCGTCTCCTTAAAATTGATTATGAAGATGTTCTTCCAATTACAGTTTTCTTCGATCACTCTTTGATATTAGGCTGTAGTCTTGTATATATATATAAGAAGATAACTGCTTGTTTTTTAAAGGTAAGTGTATTTTTTTAATGTTCTTATAATTAATTACTGTCTTAAATATAACAAAAAAACATGTACAGAAAAATGTAAAAAGAATTTAAATAATATACAACTTTTTTCAAATAAATCAATTAATAATTGGTCAGTTTAAGTACATTGCCTATTTGACGATCAAAATGTGTTTTTTTTTGCTTTTTATTAAAAAAACAACAGCGAATGTAGGTAGACAAGCATATCACTTCAAAATTATTCAGTTTGAAACTTGTCACTACCGAATTCAATGTTGCCAACACATAATATCTAATAGCAAAACTTCAGATCACGAATCCTTAAATTTAAAACCTAGATAAATAAATTAAAATTATTTCGATAAACTTAAAACTAAATCATGTCTTACAAGTCATATTACGGAGTATTGCTCAATAGTCAAAATATGTCGTAAGTTACAAATATTGGAGCAGTCTTATTTGAAATGTTAAGGGAATTCGATGAACTTTCTCTATCATACAAATGGCGCTGTGGTCAGATATTTTTAAGAAAATCAGCTATATAGGAGTGAGTACTAAAAAAAATCCCCTATTGAAATTCAATAAACGTCTTGGTAAAAACTGAGCTATCAATACTGTACATTTGTAATAGATTCAAATGTGGTACATTTTGTTTTATGCCAGAAACAGGTAAAGTAACTAAAAATGGTCACCGCTTATACTATTTGAAATACCGCGGCTTTAAGCCGGATAGCCGGTACATTTCTATTTTTCAATCTGAACGAATCAACCAAAGAGATCCATATAAATATAAACTCAATCATTCAATCAATGTCTTTGAGTTTCGTCGTGTTCTTTCAGGTCTATAGATTTCAACCAAATTGATTCATTTTGGTTAAAATATCCAATATCGGTTTTACTTAGATGTGATAAAGCCCTTAAAAAATATAATGACGCCCTTCTTAGATGATTTCATGTCGTGGCGCAAATTGTAAGCAAGCCAAACTTTCAGTCTATTTATTGGTTGGTCTATTTGGCCTGGCCTTTTCCCGGCCTGGAAGGCGGCAGCCGGAGGCCTTTTCCACTGGCGGAGGGAAAGTACTCATTACACAACTTGCACACGAACGGAAGTAGCGAGCGCCACTGACAATAAACAACTGCCAAATGTTGAGAATCTATTTTACTGATAACAACGCTATCTGTAGGAAACAGTGAGACATTAGAACCCCCTTAAGAAGAAAATAATTTTATAATCCTCTAAAATTCTAAAAGATCCCGTCTTTTGTATCTTATAACCTAACTTAATATTTAAATCACAATACACTAAGCAATATTATAAATATTCGTTTGTACTGTCGAAGTCCATCGCATATAATAACACGATATTTTGCTATCACATTTCTTCCAGTGATTTAAAACTACCAATTTGGCAGAAAAGTACAAGTATTGCAACACTATGTTGTAAACAGTCTTTCTTCACACATACTGCCGAGCGGGGCCGTTCTTTCTTGAATGGGGTAGAGTGTCATCGTTGTTACCAGTGTTGTTGTTATGTAGAAAAGACATTTCTACTCCCGCGTCGCCGGCCTAAATGATTAAAAAAATATACTAATGTTAATTGTAAGTAAATATCGCAACGAACAAGTGCAAAAAGGAATGGCAACAGATAAGTGGAAAATGAATCGCAATGGACAAGTTGAAAACAAATGGCAACGGACAAGTGGTAAAACGAAATTAAAAAAAAAATAACTTCAAGTTTTACGGGCAGGTTTTCAAATTGGACAAGTACATTAACAATCTCTCAGGAATAATGTAGCTTCTACTGGTGAAAGAATTTTCAAAATACATAGTATAGATACTCTAGGAAATGCCCGGTAAACATCAACCGCAAATTTGGTCTACTACTAATTGCTATCATGTTTTTTTAAGGCGCAATATTTATTATAGCTAACCCGCTTCCACTACGCTTGGCGTAATTAAAATTTAAAAATATTTCACAATCAAATATAGCCCATGTCTCTCAGGGATAATGTAGCTTTCTATTGGTAAAAGAATTTCGAAAATCGGTTCAGTAGTTCACGAAATTATTTCCCAAAACTCACAAACTTTTTCTCTTTATAATATTAGTATAAATTATTTTTTATCAATATTGTTTGACACATTAAAAGTAGTGAGTGTGGCTTGGAGTAAAGGCTTAAGGCTTTTGAAGATTCGTCTTACGAATATGACAAGTATTAAAATAAAATAGATCTTTATCGTCAATGCAGGACCTTGTAAGTAATTTTTTGGTGACCAATTCTTCAAAATTATTCCATTATAGTAATATGTAACAAATTGAAGAAAAAATACACCAAAAATGTAGTTATAATGCGCTGCATAGACGCTGGCGTTGTGCTATGTATTATATTTACCAGAATATATAAGTATGTATCAATTTTATTAAAAGATTCTGCAAAAGTGGTTGTTAGGCTCCCGGTAGAGATTTAATATATTTATTCTTCCAAAATCATAATTAATTAATTCAAAATCTTACTGGTATCAATTACTTCATAATTCTTGTCAATATGAGAGTTATATACACTTGGTGAATTTGTTATTATTATTATAAATATTTACTTTAAGTGCAGTTTGTTTTATCCTCAAACTATCAGAACGCATTTTTCTACCATCCAAACTTTAAAATGATTGATGATCGTGCTATGATCATTAATATTTCACTAATAAAAAAATCCTCAATAATACAGAATAATATTTCAATTCGGCTACACGTTTTACAATCGCTAGATAACATACTAAACTGGCTTACCTCTGAATGCATTGGATTCGCAGTAATAGTGATCGGTACTTTCGCTGGAATGTAGCCATTTGCACTGCCGGTCTCTGGCACCGACCCCTTTTCTTCTATAAATTAAGAAAATTATTATATATGTACACTATACATATCTTAGGAGAGTTAAAATATGATTTATGTGCTAGCTATGAACGTAGGTAGTTGCTTTACAACTATTATTACTATTAACTTATAGTAGAAAGCGACGACTAAAATCAAACAACAGACTTCAAAAGCTTTCATCCCTATTATCCCTATCCCTATTAATATTATAAATGCGAAAGTAACTCTGTCTGTCAGTCTGTCTATCTGTTCCGTTTTCACGTAAAAACTACTGGACTGATTTGGCTGAAACTCAGTATATATATATATATATATATATTTTCGATACCGAGGATCAACATAGGATACTTTTTATCCCGAAAATGGGATAGTTTCCGGGATAAAATGATATTTGTCTGTTTGTTTGTTATGCTTTTACGGAAAAATTACTGGACCGATTTGGCTGAAATTCGGCACGTATGTAAATTAAATACTGAGAATGGACAAGGGATAATTTTCATTTGGCCTATTTGGTAATGTTTCCTTTTTGGTCATTTTGGCCTATTTGGTCATTTTGGCCTTTTTGGTCATTTTGGCCTCTTTGATTATTTTGGCCTTTTTGGTCAAGTTTTGTAATTTATTTTGACAGATAGACGGGGGATAGTATATATAATTAGCGATATAAAATGAAGTGAATCTTCCGTGGGAAAATACATAAAAATGTAATATAATATAACCTGTAGCACTTGCTCTTTAAACAAGAGACACACATTGGAGGTTAACCCGCGGCGCAGCCGCGAGGTAAACTCTAGTACTTAAAATAAACAGTAACTTCGTCTATTTTCAGCTCACAATATTTACACTTGCTTCTTTATGAATATTTCTAATTATAAATTAGTTTATTTTTCAAATATCTAAGTTCTATCCATGCAGGAACAGAGAAAGAACACAATTTCATACGGCCGGGCGGGCTGTCGTACGAGGCGACAAAACAACTGAGAGCCAGACGGTAGGGTATTTTCCCTTTTGAGTGGCTATCACTCCTGGTATAGACTATATCGCAAATAAAGACTTTGAGTTGTGTTCCGGTACTAGTAGCCAATCAGCTGAACTCATACAATAAAAAAATCTGACTTAAGTTAGGAGTAGAAAGACAGGTCACTTACTATCAGCTGGATGTCGCTTCGCCCGTCTACATAGAAGTAAAGTGACGACTAATATTATTATTAAAGCTGCCGCTCCAACTGCTCCTCCTGCAGTCAGAACTGCTGAAGGTCCTTTTTCAGGCTCTGACACTTCAGAACCTGGCGTTGAACTCGCTGTGGTGGGTTGTACCGCTGCTCGGTGCGTTTTGGCCACCTACAAAATGTCTTCCTCATAGAATCTAATTCATTTTATATTAAAGAAGAATGAGAGCACCATTATTGAAAAAAGTAATCTTAAAATAGCCTTATACGAGATAAAATTGGGTAGCAAAAAATGCCTTCCTCTTCGCATAAGGTAAAGTATAGCCCGGGCTACATTTTCTAATTCAAAAATTTCGTGAACTCAAAAAATGTTATAAATATAGTGCTTTCTAAATGTTTCACGTCTATACCTTCCAAGCTTTTAATTTTCTTTTGAATTTTGCACATTTATCAAGTTACATATTTCTTGACAATAAAGCCCACATGAAACAGATGACATAATTGTCGTACTTTATTGTTGTAGGTAACGTAATAGTGAGAATAATGTCGTATTAAAAAATAATATTTGATATCAAAATATTGAACTGTGATCATTTTTTCTCAACTCTATTATTATTTTGGATAATAATCTGTAACTGTCGACGCCGGCATTCTCGAATCAAACGGGTAGTATACAAAAAACGGGTTTAAACTCACCAATATACTACTAAAATCTGAAGGCGCCTGAGAAGTGTACGCCTGTACTTTCAACTCGTAGGGAGTGTCTGGCAGTAAGTGGTCCAGAGCAATAGTCCTGGTGGAGGCGGCACCAGGCGCAATCACTTTTTCGTAAGCCCCAGCCGACGACACTGCGCGATAGTACACGTAGAATCCCTCTGCCTCCACACCTTCGCCCTTTAACCACTAAATTAATGCCAATGGCTTCAGTGCAGTAAGTACTCCGTCCAGTAAGGAACGCATTATTGTCCGCAAATGCCTTTTTTAATTCTTATTATTATAAGTTAATTCTTATATACGTTTTAACAAAACGAATTTAAGGGTCGCTTGCATAAGGTTACTTAAATTTATTCAAGAAACACAAAACGTATTTAACACCCTTAAATACAATTAGCGTCTTGCACAACATAAAATTTGCAGCTAAATATGTTTGAAGAACTGTTAATACGTTTTGTGTAACACGTAGTTAGGCAGTTTAATATGGTTAACTAATTTTATTTAAAGGCGATCGTTATGCAAGCGGCCCTATGATGCCTTGGATAAGGTGGTCTCTCATGTCATTTAGCAATAGTATTTATGCCGTCGGTAAAACAGCCACAAGTGTTCCGTATCACGCTGCGATCCATTTTTTGGAACAAGCACATGAAATTTAGGTTAAATGCTAGTTATTTTTCCTATATAATAGTTTTAGTTTGCCAATTTCAACTTGTCATGTGAAATTTCATTCGTTTGGTTTGCTCCGGGTTATTGGCGAGAACCTGAAGAGTGATTTTTGCTGTGCTCTATTATTTTCAAATCATAAATTAGTAGTATTAGTAGAATTGTGCATTCGTGTTGAAAATCGCAAATATTTTGTGAAACCATAGATCTACCTACGATTTGGTAAAACCTCAACTATATTCTAACTTGACCCTGGCTGAATGCACAAATCATAAAGACCAGTAAACATTTTACTACAATGTTAGTTTTCTCCACTAAGAACACCGGATATGGAATTATACTTTGAAATTTATTTATATTAATTCTGTGTTCTTTTAATTTGAAATACGGCATACCTGGCACATCTATACACATTCCCAATCGTATTCATACTTGACACATATTCGACGGAATACAAATCAAGGTGCAAATTCAAGAATTAATATAATTATATAAGAAAATATCGACCCAGATATCCGAATTCTATAGTGTCGACGCTGTACTCAATGAAATAGCTTCAGGTAAAATACCGAACACATCTGGCAGTTCTATTATTCAAAACAGAATACGAATCTATTTTTTGTACTTAAATGCATTTATATGCATAATGTATATCTAATACTAATAATTAAGTTACAGACTATATTTCTTATAAGGGTCTCAATATAATGTGTATACTAAGAAAGAGGTAGGCACTGAAAGTCAGTGCTGCGTCGAATTAACTTTCGGCGCAGCAATATACTGAGTGTCAGCCTCATTTGTCCAATGCGGCATACGACTTTTAAAATGTAATGATGCTTTATTAACCTTATATATTGTGTGTGTGACGCCGTTGACAAATAAACGTTTCTTTCTTTCTGTTTAAGGCAGTGAAATATCCATTTTTGCGTGATTAAATCTGACAGTTTTTTAAACATGATTAGCGACACATTTTGCGTTGTGCAAGACGCTAATAGTATGTACACATGTTAAGTGTTTCTTTAATAAATTTTACCAATTATACAAGCGGCCGTAAAACTTATTATTGTTATATGACTTATTATTATGGTATGTTCAAATAATGACGTCAATATAATGTTGTTCGATTGTATTAATTATTAACTTTTAATAACGAAATTACAAATTAACAATAAGAGGATGATGTACAATCATATATACTAGAATTTAAAACACGATCTGTAATTTATACGTTGGTAATGCCTCTTATAGAAAAATAGATGTCATTATATGTTTTAAATAATTTACAATCAAATGAGTGAAAATTAATATTATTTTTCACCAATAGTATTTATTAGAAGATAATATTTAAGATACGAACTTCCACTTCGCATCGTAAACGAATCCCACTCAGGTTAAGTGCAGGCCTCCCCGAGTTCTTGCCATATATCCGAGTCGCCTACTGTCTTCCAGTCCTTTCTGTTGACCTTACGCAGGACATCGGTCTGAGAGGCGTCCTACCCTATGCTTGCAATGACACGATTTCCACTCCGAGACATGTTTTCTGTATTAGCCGCAGAAGCGTGTGCGTCGCGATCCCCGCTGGCCCAGAGGGCCACAATTCTGACCAGAATTCACCCGAGTGCAGTGCACGATAGGGCGTCCCCCGCAGGCGACGCTCACCGATGCGCCCCCGTCGGTGTGAACTCTTGCGCATGCGGCGAAGGGGGGCAGCCACCCTTCACGCAGCGCCAAACCTGGCGGGTCGAGAGGAGCAGAGTGCCGTATAGGCACGTGGAATGTAAGAGGTGGAATGAAAGATAAGATGGATGGACGAAATGATTGATATAATGAATGAGAGAAGCCTGGATGCCTTATGTCTGACAGAGACAAAGCGGAAGGAGTGTGACGTCGATGATCTCCCCGGTGGCATGCTTGCTCTGTGGTCCGGCGTGGACCTGGACGAGCATGCAAGTGGGGGGGTAGGCATCGTACTCTCATCCCGCTTTGTGTCTGGAGTGAAAGACTATTGTCTGGTGAACCCGAGACATCTTTGGGTCCGTCTAAAACTGGGGATCACGCGAGTTTTTCTGGTCGCAGCTTATGCTCCCGTAAGCTCAGCGGATCCCCAAGATCTCGAGAAGTTTTGGGAGTCTGTGAGAGAAATTCTTGATCTGGCTGAAGGGAACGAAAGACTTATTATGTGTGGTGATCTCAATGGATGGGTGGGGACCAAAAGAGACGGCTTTGAGGCTGTCCCAGAGGTAACAGGAAATTAAACACAATATTTTAAAGTATTCATAATTATTTAAACCGATTTCGGTTACAGCAATCGATATGCATTACGAGAAACTATTATATTAAATACCAATATAGTAAGTCTCTATGGTTTGTACATATCCAAAGACGCTTGGGCTTGATCGTCGTTGGTTGTTGTATGTTTTATATTAATGTCGTTTCATGACCTGAGACGCACAACTTGTAGTGCACAAATTGCAAAAGGCCACACGTGAGGACGATATTATTACGTCTGGTTTAGCATACTGTTTGTTGCGTAGAGAAACACTTGATCTACTTCTAGGGTCGGGATCAGATGCTTAGTATCTAGCAGGAAATCAATATCAGTACCCAACAATATAATGTTGTCAGCCCTTCAAATACCTTGCCTATAGAATATTGTGACCTATGCTATATATTCTACCTAATAGCTTTGATCTATAACAGGTAGAATATAGAGTTAAGTTACAGGTAGGTCTAGTTAGGTCAAGCGCTGTTTATTGTACTAGATTCTCAAAATAAACGTTTTAAAATAAAATTGATTTCGCCAAGTATCGGGCACAAAATTCTAACTTCAATTTATTTATTTTACACGGACATAATCATCAGCCTAAACTAGTGTAATAGTTTACCGGCGGTAGCACTCGTGATTTACGGGAATTACCACATACTCGTACGTTTCCAAACGTCACTGGCGATCAAGCAGAGGTGAAGGAAGACCGCAAGCAATATTTAATTTATATTAATCAGAAATAGTCAAGTGTATAACTAGTGAGATTGAAAAACATATGTTGTTCGTATATTTATTGAAATTAAAATATATAAAGCTTGAATTGATCAACGATTAGCAAATAAATACAATCGTTACTCTATTTGAACACGCTACCATGGATTTTTTAGAAGAAGAAAAAATGATGAAAATTCAGCAAATTAAACGTATTATTACAATAATTGGTCTAGCATTATCCACTGTCGGCGTCGCACTTCAAATTATATGGTTGGCGTTAGATAAGAAGATAAGACTCAAAGACCAGAAGATTCTTCTTCAACTGACTATCGCAAGTTTAATCTACGCGTTCGTCAAGGAAATAGGGCTATGGGTTTTAAATAGTATAACCGGCGAAGGAGATATATGGTGGACCATTCTTTCTTTTTTGTTAATCGAAACCCATATAGTAAAATTAACATGGATGTTCGTTTTTGCCTGTAATCTCTACGACAAAGTGGTAAATGTGTTCGTACATGAAAAATACAATTTTTTAAAACAGTCGATCCTCATTTGGGTCGTCCCAATAACGATAACTGTACCTTGCGGCGTCCTAGGAGTAATTCATACAATCTATATGGACTTTTATTTCGGCACTGTATATTATTTAACTAGATTTCTAGTATTAATCATAAATACATGTTTTCTTATTGTAATTTTCATTAAAGCTATCTGCCGAATCAGCTCACAGAATTGTCTCCAAATCACTAAAGTGAGCATTATATCAATGGTACTTTTAATTGTCGTTGGTGTACAAGAATTGATATACTTTATTTGCATCGCATTAATAAGATTGTCCCCTAATAACTATTTTTATATGTCATCAGTCATAACAGACACATTTTACGGTGTCACTACCACAATAATCTTCATAATTATATCGAAAAATCAGAGACGTTAAATCCACACTGGGCGCCGGGGTGCGAAAATCATCCAGAGCTTACCACGCAAACAATAAAAAATAAAATTGATTTAATTTCATAATAAAGTTACGTATAATTCAAATCCATTTTCTAGTTTTTAAGTTGTCAATCTTTTTGACAGTTATAATTATCAGTTTATGCATGGTATGTAACACGTGGATCAATAAGTCCCGGGACTGACACATTGATGGTGTTGCCAGCAAAAGTTCCACATGATTTTTCATGAGTACCAACCTTCAAAAGATATCTGTCAAAATTACATGACATTTTGATGTTTGGTCCACAACTTAAAGTGATTTAAGTGACGCTAGTCTTGATATATCCAAAACAAAGGATTCGAAACAATCTCGTGTGTTGATTTATCATTGCTTTTTGATGAAAAAACCCCATGCAAGCTCAACAATGGCTTGAAAATTGTGACGGGGACTCTGCTCCATCAAACCAACCATTTTTCGGTGGTATGCTGAGTTTAAACGTGGTCGTATAGAAGATGCTGAACGCTCCGGCCAGCCAAATGAGGTGGTTCAACCGGAAACCATCAAAAACTCCGCCAAATCGTTTTGGAAAACTGTAAATTAAATTTGCGTGAGATAGCTGACATCTTAAAGATATCATACGGCAGTGTGTACGCTATTTAACCGACTTAGAAAAAAGGAGGAGGTTCTCAATTCGTCGGGATCTTTTTTTTGTTGCTTTTTTTTATGTATGTTCGCCGATTACTCCGTTATTTATGATCCGATTTCGTGATTTTTTATTGTTCGACGCGGAATATCTTCCAATTGGTCCCCTAAAAATTTGACATAGTTTGGCCCAATAGTTTTCATTTTATGAACATTTTTCATGAAAATAATTTTCACTCCGTTCCATATGTACACCGATTACTCTGAGATTTATTATTCGATTTACGTGATTCTTTTTTTGTTCGACGCGAAATAGCTGCCATGTAGTCCCCTAAAACTTTGACATAGTTTGGCCCAGTAGTTTTCATTTTACGATCATTTTTTTGTTCCCGGTTCTTGGGACCTATATTTTTTAAGAAGCGCGGCACCATTCGTAGGTCCACCCATACATAGCTAGACACTAAAAAGTAACAAATAAAAATTAAAAACTTCGTTTAAAAAAACCGACTTCAAAAACTAAAATGTATAAAATAACTTATTTCTAAAGCTATTATTATTAATATATATATATTATCTAAAACATCTTGAAGTCGGTACAAAGCAAAACATAAAAATTACTATATTTTGAAAATTACTAAGCACCGAGAGAGAAGAAACCAGAACGAATGCAAGTATAATGGTCGATGATGTTATGCTGGAACAAGTAAATGAGTTTGTATATCTTGGATGTGCTTTTAGCAGGGATGGAAGGTACACCGCTGACATAGAAAGAAGAGTAAATTTGGGGAATAGTGTGAATGGAGCGTTAGGTAAATTTCTAGGCGCTAAGAACCTTAGCCAGAAGACCCAGCTTACCATACACAACGCGGTTCTGGTACCTACGCTCACGTATGGAAGCGAGAGTTGGGTATGGAATAGAGAGCACGAAAGTAGAGTAAACGCGGTCAAGATGCGAGCACTGCGCAAAATCTGCGGAGTGACGCTCGCGGACCGCGTTCGTAATACCGAAGTAAGAAAGAGAGTTGGTCTGAAAGAGAGTGTCGGGGTGAAGGTAAGGAAAGGAATGCTCCGGTGGTTCGGGCATGTAGAAAGAATGTATGATGAAAGAATGACTAAACAGATATACAATGCAAAAGTGGATGGATGCAGAAGTCGCGGAAGGCCACGACACACCTTCCATGATCAAATTGATCATGTGTTAGCAGAAGGTGATGTTAGGAGCCTTAAGAACAGACGAGCGTGCATGACAAGAGCTATGAATGTCAAAGAAGCAAGTGAGGTGTGTAAGAATGGGCCTGTGTGGCGCTCTGTTCGTCGTGCCTACCCCGCAAGGGACTTGGCGTGAAGTTATGTATGTATGTATGTACTAAGCACCGACTTTAAGATGTTTTAGATAATATATATTAATAATAATAGCTTTAGAAATAAGTTATTTTATACATTTTAGTTTTTTAGTTTTTGAAGTCGGTTTTATTACATTGACGTCCGTGGGCAATTCTCATTGTTGGCAGGGTGTTTGTTCAACCTGGATCATTGGTCGCAACTAGATTTTTTTTAAACTATTGCTCGATCTCTAATGTTAGACTACAATTGAGCACTACGATGAGCGGCCATTATTGTAAACAAAAAAGCAGTTGAGATGGAAAGATTCTTAAAAAGCTATTATAATATCTTTTGAAGATAACCTGGTTGCGGCGAATGGCGTGTATGGTTAGACGCAGGAGAATCACCCACATAAGTATGTATATAATACTTAAACATTTTTCTTCGAAACGTCGAAATTGCGACAATGAATTGTAAAGAAACACTAAATTATTACTGTTATAATAAATTATATATAACCCTGGGCCAATGTGATTTCGAGGTTTTAAAACTTTATCAAGACTTTACTAAACGCCTGGTAGACGACTCACGTGACCAAAAGGCTGATCTTAGTTTTGGCTTAAGGATTAGCAGAGGTATCCAACGCGGTAGCACTGCAGCCTTTTAGGAACGTTCCCATTGAATGAAAGTGGTTAGGTAGCCATTTTCTTCTATAAATAGGATATGCGACTTCGTTCCCACTTGACTTGAAATTCCCGAGGGATACCAAGAATAAAAAGTAGGGCACTTTTGAAGTCTAAGAATTTGCTGTCCATCAGCGAAAAGCGCATGGAAATGAGCCCAGTAGTTTTACGTGAATTCCGAACATATAGACAAGAAATATCGTCGTTCGTCGTCGTCGATCGGTCGTCCATCGTTTATATAGTCTAATTAGAGTTGTTTTTTTTAAATAGCTTTTATGTACAGACATGGCACGTTTAGAATTTTATAATACTTAATTCTTAGTATTAATTCTTTTTTATAGTATAAATTAGTTTTATCGTCATTATAATGCTCAATTAATCTACATTAAATTATATTAACATAGTATAACCTAATAACACTCTTAAATTATAAGACATATCTATATACGATGTATTTGTACGTCATGAAAGTGATACAATGTATCGAATCTCAGATATTCATACATACATACATACATGTGTATGCATATATCATTATATATATATCATGTACCACCTTGAATGTACTTTCTATAAAATAAAATAATTATATAATTGCTTTTACATTCAAGTTCATTAAATTATTTAAGATACATTCAAAGCTTTTATTTCCGTTCATTAAAATTAATGAAGGAAACATATTCATAATTTGTGGAAATGGGTACGTCATTTAGTGAGGCTTACAGACCAGAGATGGCACCCTTAAGCAACCCTATGGCTCTCTATAGGAGCCATAGGGATAGAGCCCTAGGGAGATAAACCACTGTCACGACTGGAAGAAGGTATTAAGAAACAGCCGATCTTAACTGGTGTCAAATAGCCCAAGAGAGAAACAAATGGGATTCTTTGAGTAGGCCATTTAGGTAAAAGAATGAAACTAATAACAACAATATTAATGTTACATTTAAGTTTACAAACCAAATGACATACTAAGAAATAATAAATTGTAATAAATAAAACGCTTTTGAAGTGAAACTTAGAGGGACTCGATGTTTCGCTCACGAAAAGGTGTCACGGTCACGTAGTCTAATTCTTACATTTTTAAACTAGTGATATCTTTCGAATGGAATGTCCGAATTGAATAATTCAAAAAGTCATATAAAGTTATTGAAGCAGTCTTGAATATTAAGTAATTTATTTTGATAAAGATTAATACCAAGATACAAAGAAATAGCCTTTTCTAGCGGCGGCATTTTAATTAAAATTTAAAATAACAGAACACTTATTGTGGCATAACTATAATAGTTAGACATATGCTGTCGCGACACTTTTTGTAGATGATAATGTGTTCTGCAAAGTCGTAGAACATTATTTCATTCTATCATCAATAGTTTTCGCAGCGCTCGCGATTTTAGGTATTTTTTACACCTTGGGTTACGTTATTAGAATTTTAGTAAGGATCCCAAATTTTTTGTAAACATAATATAGCCTATGTCACCCGGGGTTGTGTAGCTTGCCAACAGTGAAAGAATTTTTCAAATCGGTTAAGTAGTTTTGGAGCCTCTTCAATGCAAACAAAGAATTTAATCTTTTCTCTTTATAATTTTAGTATAGATATTCATATATATTTATTATAAAATAAGATATTTGCATATTATAAAAAGCGCAAGATTTTGCGCTGGAAGTTGTTTAATAAAATTGGGAGCTGGATTGCTCTAAAAAGCGCTATATCTAGCTCCTAAAGCGCTAATTTGGCAGCTCTGGTGAGCCGAGCGCCGGGGAAGTCTCGTAAACGAGAAAGCTAGCGAGAGAGCGAGCGAGGATATACCGCGTCCTCAGACTACCTCATCCCTCTAATACCTAAAATTGCGTTCTGCGCATCGGAAAGTGCGATGTTCCGAGCCGCTATTAATGGAGGCAAACTTAAGTTTGCATCGAACTATAGCTCTGCTCTCCACGTGACAAGGCATCACTGACTCTATTTGTGGTATGTGTAAAAAAAATATAAATAAATAAATAGAGTTTGTTGAGGAAACAAAAATAACAACAAGAAAACGTTGCCAACTGTTCAGTTTTTCGAAAGTCATAACAAAAGTGAACGACAACAGTGTTGACGTAAAAAATGGTCGGTGCGTGGGTAGAGTATTACATACACCATTAAAATGTACTTAACCTAACCAAATCATAATTTGCAGTAAACCTGCGAAAAATCGAAATGTGTGCTGGGAAGTGAAACTTCAACGGACAAGTGGAAAAACGAATCGCATCGGACAAGTGGAAAAACGAATAGCAACGGATAAGTGGCAAAATGAATCGCAGCGGACAAGTGGAAAATCTTCAACTGACGAGTGACAAAATGAATCGCAACAACATTTTAACTTGAAGTTTTACGGGCAGGTTTTCAAATTGGACAAGTACGTTAACAATCTACCCGTTAAACTTTGAAACAAACACTTGTCCGTTTTTCATTAATATATAAATAGGAAACACTGGAGACAAAAAAATATGAATCCTAAAATATATCAGCTACACCTAAGAATTCATGTCGTTAGCGTAGACTCGTGAATACATACACACATAGACGAAAATATGCACAAGTCTTTTGTTCTAGTTTGATTTTGTTGTTGAAAGTATATTGTATACTAAATTTCACGAACAATTATTTATTTAAACTTAATCTATAATAATATAAAATTCTATATATGTCGTGTTGGAGCTTTTAAAAAAAACTGGCATAGACTATATAAACGATATAAAGACTGTTTGTTAGTTTGTCTGTTTGTTCGGGATTCACGTAAAAAATACTAGGCCGATTTCGATACGGTTTAGCTGATCCACAGCAAATTCTTAGCAGCAAATTATTTAAAATGGCCAGATTAAAAAAAACAAATCAATGTTATTTTTCACTGATCGATAGCAAAATTTATGTAATAAAAAGTATGATATTTTTATCCCGGGAATCCCGGGGGAATTTTTGGAGCTGTTTCTGATCTTTCGGGCGCATAAGAATAAGATTATTCTGGCATAGTTCTCAAGATCTCGTAATACTATTTAACGCATTACGAAAGAAATTTGTTAAAATCAAATGTTACGACCAAAACAAGTTAATTGAGAGCCTGTTTCTTTTTGTAGTCGGTTAAATGTAATTGATTATTTTGTATTTATACATTGAAATAAAACAGGACAAAGTACTATGGAATTTAGAGGAAAATATCGATGGCTATTTGATTATTATTAATAAAATATTTCAGTTATTCCAAATATCACCCAAGTAATCAGTAGTGCTTGAAAATTTAACAAAACTGCCATGGCGGACGCTGCAGAATTAGATAGATATTTTTGGTGTAGAAATATAGTTGCAGTGGGTGGTTTAGCATTATCCATAGCCGGGGTAGCTCTCCAGATCATATGGCTTTTGAAAGATAAGAAAATAAGGAAAAAAGACCAGAAGATTCTTCTCCAAATGTCAATTGCAAGCCTAGCTAACATGTATGTGGATCACAGAGGACCTTGGAGCTTACCGTTTAATCACCTCTTCGCCTTTCGGATCATATATGAAGCTATATATGCCGAGACTCATATGGTAACGTTTGCTTGGATCTTCGTTTTTAGTTACCGTCTATATGACAAAGTGGTAAATGTGTTTGTGCATAAAAATTGCAATTTTACAAAACAATCAATCCTCATTTGGATCCTTCCATTGCCTTTTGCTATACTCTGCAGCGTCCTTATGGAATATCGGATTATGAATTGCTATGTTTATATCTGCACCCCGTATTACGTAGCTAGATATACAGTGCTCATCATAAATGGTAATTTTCTTGTAATTGTTATTAGTTCAGCTATAAAGCAAAATAAAACAAAGAGTAATCTCCAAATTATCAAAGCGTGCGTCATATCTTTACTTCTTATTATGGTAATGAATGTACAATCAGTTCTATTCGCTTTGGTCTTTTTCACCAATACACACCCAAGTGTATCTTTAATACTTTCATCTTTTGTAATGGAAACGTTTCACGTTATTGCCGCCACTGTGATATTTATAATTATATCAAAAAACACTAAATAACAACCTCGCTATTCATTATTGCTCAGTTTTTATTTAAAGAAATAAGTTTTTGGAAGAAAATTGAATAAATATACATACCATACAAATACATATCTACAAAATATATAAATGAATTTAAATATCATATTTCAACGACAGGTAGTACCCTTTTGATCATAGTTTTAAATATCGCTAGCGATTTTGCTTGTCTGATAGTAACAGAAAGCGCGTTCCAGAGCTGTATGTATATAGCCTTAACAGTAAAAGAATTTATGTAAAAGTTTAGTTATGCGCAGGAGTGTTCAATTTAAGTTTAGTAGAAGTGCGTAAATTATGAGAGAACGAAAGAAATTCCAAACGTTGTTTTAGGTAATCAGGATTACTGGGGACAAATAAAATACTATAGAGATAAGAAAGGATGTCAGTGTTCCGACGAAATCGAATTGGCAACCACTTAAGTTTTTTTGGAATTCAGAGACACTTTCCATGGACATGGTTGCGTAGTCCAAATATGAACCTTATGCAAAACTTTGGAGGCGCTCAAAGAATGGGATCCCAGTAGTTTCTTTTTGGTTTAGAGATAAAGCTGCAATGTGTGACTATGCATTATCTCTAGCCGGTGTAGCCTTCCAAAATATATAGTTTGTGAGAGATAAGAAAATACGAGAGAATACTTTCATCTTTTCTAATGGAAACGTTTCGAGATATTGCCGCCACTGTGATATTTAATTATGTCAAAAAACACTAATGGCCGGTTCTTATATCTTCCTATTCATTTACATGCCCAACCATCCGTGTAATTTTGTTATTACTTGTATGGAGAATATGTAAAATGTCAAAGTATAGAAAGGCAAATCAACGGTTGGTAAGGTAAAGGAACCTACAATAAATGCAGCCTCTCTATTCGTTATTAATCATAGTTTTCATTTAAATGAATACGTTTTTAACAGAGATTTGAAGGTTTATTATTTGTTGAACACTTGTTTTGAAAAATCTATCAAGTTGTTTAAAATGATTATACAATAACGAGAACGGAAGGCTGACACTTACCGCGGTCAAAGGATTAGCGTCTGTATCGAGCGAGGTAATGGTGCTAGCCTTCTAGATAGCCTGCTCAGCGACAGTGGTCTGCCGAGGCTGGACGGGCTTTAGAATAAGTTTTTATTTTTTACTATTGTATTTATATTTTTAAGTTAGCTTCATTTATAAGATAATTTTATTTTAATAAGCGTTTATTTAGTTGAATTTTTAATATACTTTTGAGTATACGTAAGCTTGTATACATAAAATTTTTTTTTGCCGAAAACTTGAACTGTGTAGTGCCAAATTTTTTTTTTACTTTCTTTCACACATAACGATACTGTTTTTGGCGTTGATTTCCAGCAAAGACTTGGCTTGGCTTAAAGTTATTAAAAAAAATCGAAAGGCATCTTCTGTTCTCCTTTTTATACTTTTTATGGCTGTGTCGGCATTTTGGTAAAAAGGTATGTCTGTTAGCACTTACTTTATAACTACTCATTCTCTATTTTCGGGCCCTATTATTGTGACAACTGTATTTCAATGTGTGCTAAATAAATAATGCAACAAAATTAATTGCTTTTTATTTTTCTTCTAACCTTTATTCACTTAATGCGTTGTTATTATCATCTGATGAGATTGGATTTTCAATAATGATTCTTTTAAAACGTATTTTATATAATACGTCGAGTTCCAAATTACTTATTCCTACATTACTTTGGGAATAAATCGAATATCATGAAATTATCGAAGAAGACTTTTTGTCCCAGATATGGCTTTTGTTTTCACCGGATCAGATTTAAAGTTCACATTAATCGAACTAGTAACGACTTTACACTGGATTTCTCGGTTGTCACGTCTTTTTGCTTATGACGACGTAATAAATAAATACCTTGAATTTAAAGTATACTTTTAGAGCAAGATATTTGGCTACGGTGACTTCGAGTTAACGCCGATTTCGATAACCACTAATTTTTAACCGACTTCGAAAAAAGGAGGAGGTTCTCAATTCGTCGGGATCTTTTTTTGTTGCTTTTTTTATGTATGTTCGCCGATAACTCCGTGATTTATGATCCGATTTACGTGATTCTTTATTTATTCGACGCGGAATAGCTTCCAATTGGTCCCCTAAAATTTTACATAGTTTGGCCCAGTAGTTTTCATTTTATGAACATTTTTTATGAACAAAATTTCCTTTTCGTTCCATATATACACCGATTACTCTGAGGTTTATGATTCGATTTACCTGTTTCTTTTTTTGTTCGATGTGGAATAGCATGCATGCATGCATAGCATGTGGTCCCCTAAAAATTTGACATAGTTTGGCGCGGTAGTTTTTATTTTACGAACATGTTTTTGTTCCCGGTTCTTGGGACCTATATTTTTTAAGAAGCGCGACACACCTTTCGTAGCTCTACCCATACATAGCTAGACACTAAAAAGTAACAATTAAAAAAATAAAAACTTCGTTTAAAAAAACCGACTTCAAAAACTAAAAAACTGAAATGAATAAAATAACTTATTTCTAAAGCTATTATTATTAATATATATTATCTAAAACATCTTAAAGTCGGTGCTTAGTCATTTTCAAAATATAGTAATTTTTATGTTTTACTTTGCACCGACTTCAAGATGTTTTAGATAATATATATTAATAATAATAGCTTTAGAAATAAGTTATTTTACTCATTTTAGTTTTTTAGTTTTTGAACTCGGTTTTTTTTATAACGAACCATGTATAATGTTCCTAGAAATCCCTTGCAGATATTGCGACGGAGTCGACACACAAAGACAAAGTCAACAAACACACAAAGCTTTTTTCATAGAATCCTAAATCTTTGTTAATTTTTTTATATTAACATATAATAGAAATGTAATTGTTTTATCACTAAATGGTTAGGTGCGTAAAGTAAATGCTAAGAATTTGCATATTGCGCGACTGTATTTGGTCTGAACATAAATATTGTATTTTTTTCTGTCTTACCAGTAATGAGCGGATTCCGGATACATCAACGAAATTAAAGTGCTCAATTTATCGTCTTTATGACCGAAATCCGCCGTATATCTATATTATATTGTTACGAGTACGGGACTCGAATTGAAATGCCGTTGGAACTACTATAGAATTTCTTAGAACTATACAAACACGTATAACACGGATACAAATATAACTGGACGCAACCAGCACAAACGTGATGCACGATTCAATAACACGCGCAAATTACGGACTTTACGCATGTTTTTGAATCGATAAGCTATATAGTGCCGTCACTATATAGCTTATCGAATGTACACACGTCTTGTGACGCTTGTGCTTATCGCTGGACTGTCTCACCCCTCCGCTCGGGCATTCCTTTTATTCTGTACAAATACAATATGTCTCGACACATTACATAACCGCATAACAATAATTTCCAACAATCACACCTGGCTAATGCCTACGATAAACGATTATAATACACAATAGGCTGTTCCTAATTACAAAATTTAAACACAAAGTAAGCAAAAGAAGTCCAAATTCCTTTGTATAATATTAGAAACAATTACACCAGCCTACAAAAGTAAAAAGTGATCTGGACTTTTGACCATCCATCCCATCTATTCTTCCGCTCAATAATGTTTGGTCCGCTCAATCGGAATCTGGGGTCAGTTTGGTCCGAACACCCTCATAATGGACGAAACTAACCCCAGATTCCGATTGAGCGGACCGAACGAAATACATAAGAATAGATGGATCTGGTCAAAAGTACACACCACATTTTGTTAGCTTAATTAAAATAAATCTTTAAAAGAAGTAATAAAGAAAACAATACTTACCGTCCAATCAAGTTTTATGGTGGTGGGAGAAGTAGGTTCTGCATTTGTTAGTATCGGTGCATTGGGTGTTTGGAATCCACCTTTTTGTAGGTAAAAACGAGCACTGCTCCTTCCTTGTTTGTTATCTTGATTAGAATAAACTGCTGCTATTCGAAATCTGCCAAAAGATTTTGTTTTAACAATTTCTATCATTTCATTTGATTTAGTTATGCATAACGAAATGTCTATTGTATTATTAGTTACTTTTTTTCATCCGGGCTCCTCTGTCATTGTTCAAGACAGAGCATCTAATTTTATTTTTCTTTCGCTTTATTTTTACTTTACTAACATTTACATTTTGCTACTATTTGTTATATAGTAGAATTGTTTTGTCCGTGGAGTTTGGGTCGTGAATAATCGGAGCGGTGAAGCAAGTATTTTGCTCTCTCTTTCACTCACGGGCCTTATGGGCGGGCATAGTGGTGCGAACTATTGTTGTCGATAAGCTTTATCGATAATGTATTTAGTTTTGTCATTTTGTAGGTTAGTGATAAAAATGAAAGAGAAAAATAGATAAAACAACTATTTATTAAATGAGATTAATAATTATTTAAAATAAATTATTAATTAGGTATCTCTGCATTAAATAACTATAAGTAGAAAAGTTTAGAATGTAACAAGTTATATTCAAAATAAATATCAATAATTATATCTCAAGTTTAAAATTATCAGCAAAAAAGATAATAATGATTTTTATAAGAATGATATTCTTTCTTTGATAAGAATGAGTTTTTACCGATAATGGCGTTGAGCCCGCGCACATACTCACCGCCTTACCCGGGCTGAGGCCGAACTATATAATTTATGGCCCAAACTGCAGAGACAAAATAATTCTACTATAGGGATTAAGTAAATACTGACTATTAGTTACTTAAGAGGGAGTCCATTATGGTACGAGTATAGAATAGAAAAGAATATTTTTTATTGCACACAAGAAAATAATAATACACATGAATCAACAATCTTATAATTAGTACAATCGACGGTCTTATCGCTAACAGCGATTTCTTCCAGACAACCTTCACAACCAACCGAGTATACTATTTTATATCAACTTTTTATTATATATACTGGCGTAGAAATAAACAACTTTATTATATAACTAGGATATGCCCGCGACTTCGTCCACGCTTGACTTGATTCACGGGAAACAAAGAATCGCAGCATTTAAAAAGAATGTAAGCTATCCTCTTGGAGAAAACTGTGTTAAAATAACTTAATTTTTATGCACCCGAACAACTACGAACTGCTCCCGGAAAAATCCCGCGACATTCATGGGATTAGAAATAGCACACATTACATCAAATTTGCCATCTTTCAGTGAAAAAATCAGATAAGAATTCGATTTTATTTATTTGGCCATGTTAAATAATTCCCAGAGAAATTCCCGCAGTATTCCCAGTTCAAAAAGTAGCTCAAACTTTAAGTCTACGAATTTGGCCCAGTAGGGTTTACGTGAATCCCGAACAAACCGACAAACAGTCAAGAAATCTAAAAAAAATGCATCGTGATCTCCATCGTTTATATAGTCCATTACAATGTTTTTAACAGCTTCTATATACAGAACACCACCTGTTTAGAATTTTATATTATAGATCGTGCAATAATGGCGATAATCTAATAAAACACTTTGCTGGTTAGCCATATAGTTATAGCGATTATTTTATTTTAACCATGGGTTAAATCTCTACGTACACCAACTTAAGTGTTTTATTATATTATCGACATTATTGGACAATCTATCATATGTTAAATTTCTAAGCACACCGGCCTTAGTGCAAGCAATAAATAACTGTTTGCCATTGTCGCCTTATTAGCGATATATTATCTTCTTTACCTGTAGTACTTATCTGGCGTCAACCCGTCTATTTCATAAGAATGTATGTGAGCTGGTATATCCTGGTTGCACGTGTTCCATTGTATACTGCTGGAGTTCGTAGCTTCTCTGTACTGAACCTAAAAATATTTAAATACATAATATTATGTAATTGATGTTCTCTATTTTACACTGTTTTATTGTAATAAATACATCTTCTATTACGCTGTCATCTGCAACTAAGATTTATTGCTTATAGTAGTGT
Source organism: Dendrolimus punctatus (assembly GCA_012273795.1). Classification (NCBI taxonomy): domain Eukaryota; kingdom Metazoa; phylum Arthropoda; class Insecta; order Lepidoptera; family Lasiocampidae; genus Dendrolimus; species Dendrolimus punctatus. The sequence continues at coordinate 4,052,597 of CM022542.1, forward strand.
AACTACAGGACTCGAATTAAAATAAATGCTGTTGGAATTACTATAGAGTTCATTAGAACTGTACAAACACGTATAAAATAGGTACAAATATAACTAGACACTGTATAAACTGCACGATTCAATTACACGCGAAAAGTCCGTCACTATATCGCTAATCGAAAGTAATACACGCGTTTTGCTAGTATCGTAATCATCGCTTGACTGCCCCACCCCTCCGTTTGGGCATTGTTTTATACTAATCTGTATAATACCGACAAAAGGGCCGCGTTATGAGATAATATGCACATCTCGCAAGCTTTGACGCAAGGCAATAAAAAGGATTAGTTCGACACTAATGACAGCCATAAAATAAGTACGATAACAATAGGATGTAATTAAATTTTAAACACGGAGTAAACAAAAGAACTCCGAATGCCGGAAAGGAAGAGTGTTTTACGATAGCCATGTGTGCGTTCTTTGTCGGTATGTAACAATAGTATGCCGTTAAATCAAGCTTGAGCTGTGCTCGACCATTGGTGGCCAGGTTCCAGTTCCCCCTTTGAGGCCCGGAGGACATGTGAGCATGTTTTGACTGTATTTTTGTTTTGGGACGTATATGATGTATCCAAAACTCGAATTTATTACGCCTAAACGCGCCAATGGAAATGTTCATTCGAACACGTTTATTGTCTAACGTGAGCAAACGCAGCACCTAACGCGCGGATAGCTTTCTCATACCTAAATCTTGATTTATTGCGTGACAATTACGTTTTTTGGCCATTTTCATAGCCTCTGCTACTCTCTCACTTCATTTCGTCTAGTACTATTAATAGAATAATCTATTAATTCAGTAAAAATATTGCCCAAAATTTCACCGTGGTAAATGATGAGGTAGAGTTGCCATACAGAGTCTAATTCATCTTAACTTGCGTATGCGTATTGCCTTTAGAAAAAATTCATGACAACTTAGATATTCATTTTTTCCCATTTTCACAAAACACTCAAATCGACTCACTCAAAGCTCTGTCAAATAACAACTACGCGTCCAAAACGGCTGAAGTTTTACTGAGTAACTGTTAAAAGATGGATAACTACATTCACTGGATTTTATTTACGAGTACTGCTATCTACGATGATGTCGGAAAGTTTACACACAACCCTGGTATATATATTTTAAAATTATATTATTTTGTTATGTTATATTGTCTTAAATACGTTATAATTTTATCATTATTTAACTCCATAGTATATTATTATTTGTGTTGTATTGTCCTTCATGACTTCACTTGCTGGTCCTAAATGACGAAAATGCAGTAATGGTCTTAAATAGCATTTGACGAGACTGGGTCCAATTTTAGGACTCTTTCTATTGTTTTACTGCTTGATAAATACTGTGTATTGTTTTTTTATTGCATGAGTTTAGCAAACAGGCAGACAGCCCACCTGATGGAAAGCGGTTACCATCGCCTATGGACATTTGTAATACCAAAGGCGTTACAAATGCGCTGCTGCTCCTACAGAGCGACTGTAATTGAAACTGGCCATTAATGGCGGAACACAATTCAAGGATGTTATGGCGGCATAATTCAGACCTGGGTGCTAACCAGACGAGCGAATACCCTACCATATGTTCATAGGCGACGGTTACCACTTTCCAACAGGTGGGTGGTTCGTCGTTGTTGTAAGAATTATTTCTAAATAAATAGTTCTTTATTTTTAAATGTTGAATATTCTGACGCATTAAATATTTTCCTGGCATTGTTCTTATAGTGGTAACTGTTTTTGAATTAATCATGTTATTTATGATATTGTGTTTTATTGTTTCTATTGGGTATTTTGTAAGGTTTATGAATGTTATTATGTTTACATTAAGGGAGAGAATACTAGCCCCTATAATACAGTACAAACTATTTTAGGGGCAATAAGAATCGATAAATTACAGTCAACTCAATGTAGTTTTCAAATATACAAGGTGGTGAAGCGTCAATGGACTGTATTAGGGGCCACAAACATCTTTGAGAAACGGAATCTAGGTTACCTGGCCAGACAGCTGTGGTCTGATCTCCCTTAATTTTATAAGGACGGCACTATTACATCCCACGCGTTCCGAGCGGGAACGATTTACACGCGTTTTTAGGTGCCAAAGAGTATGCGCGCGGGGGTGGGGAAGAATTGGGGGAGGATGACGTTTACCGCCAGATGGTGTTACCACAAGGTGAATTTTTCATATAAAATAGCGAAAAACAATCAAAGAAATCGCGAAGCCAATTTTGACGAAGACTAAAATGGTATCATTACATTTTTGAAAAAGCAGTCACCTTATCAGGAATCGAATTAGCTGATTTGGAAAAAAATCACATATCTTGTATATACCAAACCATACAAACCATAGCTTATCAGGATCAGGTCAAACGGCAAACCAGGGGAAAAGATTGCATTCAAAGAAAATATACTATTTTTCATACACTAATTAAATCTCGCCTCATTTTATTCAATATGGATAAGATGAAAATTATTCTATTTTAAATAGGCATCTAATTTAATATTCGAAACACAAAATTATTTTACTATAATCAATCAAATCAGGAAATAGGTCAACATTGATTGCATTCAAAGGAGGTGCGGTCAAATGTCCGACTTAATTCCTTGGTTTAGTATAGTTTAAGTTTTGACCCTTAAAAGCCCACTTGAAAAATTCACTTTATGTATAATTAATTAAAAAGAAATTTATTAAACTTAATATTTATTACAAAGAATAAAAATAATTCGAAACAATTTACCTTAAAAAACTGAATTGGTAATCCCTGGTTGGCGTTCGACCAAGAAACCATGACACTTTGATCAGAAAGACGAGTGACGTTGGGTCGAGACGGCGGTATCAATACAGCTGAAACCAAATTTTGTTTTATTTTATACATACACAAACGCACTTAAACACATGTCCACAAACAGATACACACACACATTTACAAATCATCAATGTAACTACAGACCTACAGACATATCACGAACAGAATTGCACCGTTTAGGAAGTAGGTGTTCTTGATGTTTGGGGACCAATATACTTGAATACTGTGAATTACGTTTTACCTAATAAACATGTTTATTACCTACTAGCTTACAGATGCCCACTTCGTTGGTCTTCATAAAAAAAAATATTTTACACAATCAAATACAGCCTAAGTCACTCAATAATAATGTAGCTTTCTACTGGTGAAAGAATTATCAAAATCGGTTCAGTAGTTCAAGAGATTACTTCCTACAGACAAACTCTTCATAATACAGTTAGGGTAGCCAACCATACTTTATAATAACGGTTTTTTGTAAATATACTTTATACTTTGTTGTTTGGCTATGTAATAAAGATTTTATTATTATTATTTATTTTTGAGTTTTCTCCTTTTTCGTTAAAAAGGGTAAGTTCTATGACGCGGACCGCAGTCAAGCGCCATAGCTTAAATCAGTAGGGTATATGAGAGTTGTCGGTAATTCGAGCAGAGGTTAAGAATTTTCTGGTAATTCTACAGGTACCTTTTGAAAATTTTGCTATTTGGATATTATAATATTTCTAAGTTGTTGTGTAATTACTTTAGTAATAACACCGGTTGTGGATATGATAATTGGTATAATATAGACTGCATTATTATTACTTTTGCATAAAAATAAAGTATGTCAAATTCTCCATGTCCAATATTAACTCCGATGCGTAAAATGAAATACTTATATGGACAGTTAGTGAACTATTATCAATCCAGCTTTCACTAAAAGGGTTTATTTAGTAATGATCTAAAATGGCGAGAAGAAAGGAAGCGAAAAGAAACACCTCATCTATAGGTTTTTTTCCAATAGTTATGTACGTAGACAAAAGATAAAATAAATGAAAAAGAATGTATTGTACATATCTTAAGACTTACCAACTGTAGCATGTCCCCTTCATGCACTTATTTAAAGAAAAACATTTCCAACTGGTCCCTAGTGTTTAACTTTTCCGGATCAAATTGTACGACTAATTGCCGCCTTAATTAGAATGATCCAACTTTACGATCCAAGTTGTAACGATACAGGTGCGCTTACATTTGTAATTACATACCTTTGTGTTTCCTTAAATTCTTCCTGTTATGCCGTTTCGGCGGCTGCGAAGCGAATTGTAACGTCTTAGGAACTTCAACTGAATAGTCCTGTAAAATGTAATTGTTTAAGAACATTGTTGGAACAACTCGAAGTATTCTAAGAGCTCTGCCACATTCTCACAACTCTAAGTATTATTCAAAACCTTCTTTCCTTCTCCTTCTTCTCCTCTGCACTCCACATTCTCATTCCTGAGGTTCTGGCGAGAGCATCATGTTCTTGCAACAACGTCACGGGAACGTCAAGGTTTTCTATTGCAGGAGTGCAGCAGACAGGCAGACGGCCCACTTGATGGAAAGTTACCATCGCCTATGGACATTTGCAACTACAAAAGTGCTACAAATGCGATGCTGCTCTCTTAAGGCTGGAACCTGGTCACTAATGCCGGAACACAACTAAAGGTTGTTATGGCGGCATACTCTAGACCAGGGGTGGTAGCCATGCAGCTGGGCAAGTACACAACCACCTGGCTGTGGGTTGTTTTGTCGCCTCTTACGACAGGCCACCCGGCCGCAGGAAATTGTATTCTTTCTCCGTTACTGCACGGATAAAAAACGGAGTAAAAGGTCTCGCAAGAACCTGACTAAAACACCATGTTCTCGTTAAGGACAAGTTTTTACAAGGGCATCACAAAGTCCCGTTCCACATTCTCATATTTCGCACTTTTCTCGCGTTCTCGCGGTGTTTAACTACTAGTATAACCATTATCTATCGTCACAATGATATCGAATACCGTAATCATGTAAGCACTATATATTCTTATTCACGAGGTTCTCATGGGAACGTCTCGAGGTCAAGTTCTCCCAACCACGCCTCAAGAACGTCATTTTCTGGAAAGGACTTCATGAGTCCACAAAAACCGTGATCAGGAGATAGGGCGACCAAAAATTGCGAGAAAATAGTAATTGCACCAGTTGAGAGAGATTTTTTATTTTTGCACCGTTACATATAATATATTAGTAGGAAAACATGTGACAAAGTCTAAATGGGGATTCATGGGGATCAATGGGGATTGCTCACAAAAAAATACCCTCTGATTTTATATTTTCATTACGTAAAATAGGGTATTTTAAGATATTAATTTGAATATTTTTGTATTTTACGCGTTAGTTTTTTTATAATTCGATTTTAAAATTATTCCTCCGATGACGTCACAAGGGACAAGTTTACATTAATTTCTTTGCCTATAAAACAAAAATAATAAAAATGACTAATCATAGTAATCTGTGCTAATATTTAAATGTCACTGTCATTAATCATTGGTGTCACCAACTACCCGTTGCAATATCTCTTTTTTCTCGCTATCTCTCTTCACATTGACATCGAATACTGTAATACAATTTAACTTTTTTTTAAAAAATTGATACTCCGAAATCCTATTATAAATATCCTATTGCGCGCAAGTGAAATAAACGTTCATAATTACCTGATCGGATATTTGCAACGGAATGATGGTGAGCATAGCAGCATCGTAGGTGCAGCCTAGCCTGTTGCAAGCAAAGCATTGCACGATGCCCGCGTGCCGTTTCTCTGCATGTTCGATATTTAATTCGGTTTCTGAAAATTAATTTGTTTTAAATACTTTTTACAGGCTTTTATTTTTACTGGCAGTTTTTTTAGTTACTTTATTTAGGTCAAATCTTGCAAACTGAATGTGAAACAGTCCTTTAGACTTATAACTATGAAATATATTATTTATAGATATACAGCTATAAAGTAACGTATGCCCAGCGAAAACTAATTATAAAAAAATATTTTTTAAACACATTTTTTAGTAAGTCAGATAGAATTACATTATCTTAAGGATCATGTAAACTACAAAAGTTTGTTGTAAGATCTCTTTTAGACAGAATAATCTCTTTTGCACATGAAAATCTCAATTAAAAACAAATTACTTTTTAATTTGCTTTTCATCATCACCATCATTATCATCCGAGTGTCAAATCCCAGTTGCATTCGGAACGTTCAATTCCAAAAAAATATATCAGACAATTGGGATATGACATATCCTCGAAAATCGAAATCTACCTATGGTAAGATTTTGAGAACTTACCACTAACAGTAACCCCTTTGTCGTTCTTAATTAACTCAGCATTAAGAACCCAATGGACGATCGGTGGGGGGTTCCCAGTGGCAGTGCCACAGTACACGTGAGCTGCTCCACCCTCGCTAGCAGTCACATTAGTCGCAGACCCTTCCCATTGCGGTAACTGCTCTTCATACACTTTCCAAGATCGACGAATTCCATTCGCTGAACACGAGTATATTCCCTAAAAATAATAATACTAAGACTAGAGCACGCGTCCCAAACTCAAAAGACGCGGGTTCGAATCCTTACCGGAACGTATGCCCCAGTTAGGCAGTTTTCTGAATGCGCATATTGTTACATTTACCACGTGCTAACAACGGAAAAGAAAAAACATTGTGATGAAAACATCGAGATAATCGATGTGTCAAACCTGCCAAGCCGCCTTGGATAAGCGTGGCAATTATACATCTCGATGATTTCCTTCGCCGTTAATACGTAGTAATGATACAAATATGGATATTATGTCAGAATACATCCTAAGTGGTGCATGATTTTTGGCCGGGGTTCGAACCCGCGGGGCGCTTTTTGTAATTGAAAAGCGAGTGTTCGCTAAGCTACCACGGTTTCTTAAGAATACAAATTTAAAATTTCTATAAAAATAGTAAAACACATTCACCGGCACATCGATTGTTATTGCTGATTTACAGCAGACAGGCTGACGAGTCACTTGATGGAGAATGGTTGCCGTCACATTTGGTAGACATTTGGAACATCAGAGGTGGTCAAAATGCACTATAACTCCGGAACACGGGTCAAGGTTTTTATAGCGGCATACTTTAAACGAGCAGTCAACCAGACGGCCAAATGCCCTACCACCTAGCTAAAGATTGTTTTGTCGCCGCTTGCGATACACTGCTCAATTGTAGGAATTAATATTCTTTTTCAGTTCCTGCACTGATAAATAAAATATTGCCGTGATAGCGTAAAGCAACACTTACCAAATAATATTTCAACCACATAGAGTATTATTTCAATATTAATTAATAATAATTTGACAAACGCTTCTGATTTTCTAATATGAGTGTCGGTTCGTATCAGCAGATAGACAGCTCATAAAAGTCTAATAAACCAAAAGTCGAGTTAAGAACTTTCCAATAAAACAATTCTAAATGTTTACATCATATTAGTTTTACTACTACTACTTATATATCATCGCCAAACCGATTGTTTAGACAACACAGTCATATTACTATAAATATGGATAAGAACGATCGCTAAAACACCATTCCATAGTATTTTAAAATATCAGAATAAAAAAAAGGTTTAGAGCCGCTTGCATAAATTCATTTAAGAAACACAAAACGTATTTAACACCCTTAGATAAGATTAGCGTCTTGCACCTATGCAAAATTTGTCGCTCAATATGTTAAAAGAACTGTCAATACGTTTTGTGTGAAACGTATTTAGGCAGGTTAATATGATTAACTAATTTTATTTAAAGGCGATCGTTATGGTGCAAGCGGCCCTTAATCTCTTTGAATAATATTTAATACGCTATTTGACTCGTTATAGTAATGACAGTCATAATTTTGTAAAATCAAGAAGGCTGCGACGTTTTGAACGATGGTGATAAATGACTCAGTACATTTGACTCTCACGTACCTATGATTCATCAATGAAACAAAAAAATAATAATACCTCCTGTTCCTTACTAAAGGGCGATATCGTCAGCATGTTCTCATGTCGTTTAGTCAAAGCATTTTTGCCTTCCCTCGACCAGGTCACTTTGGGTGGAGGCGTGCCCACAGCACCACACCAAAGCCTTAACGCGGCATTTGCTCTGACAGGATATGTCAGTACATTCTCAGTGTCTTTCACGCCGACGTAGTCCTCAGATTCTAAAAATCTGTAATTTTTTGTACAGTCAGTAAATATTGTTATGAACATTTTATGGAATTACTTTACACTGCCGCCGCATGAATTAAATAACCTAAATCCACTGAACTGAAAATTATCTATAACTATAAATAAAATAAAGTTCTGTGTGTAATTTCAAAATGAATACCAAAATGAAAGTAAAAACTTATACGTGTTAATCATAAATGATCGTTTTTAGAATCTTAGTTTGAAAGTTTGTCTTGATTAGGTTACGAAGTGGCTCAGCGGAGTTCAATAAATAAATTAGGGATTAAAGCAAGAATTTTATCTTTTTTTATTTTCTTTCAAACTCTACGACTCTTGTTCTGTACCTTTCTTAACTCATATTTAATCTGGGTTTGTTGAAAATTACACGCTTTTTAAATTTATTGTTGAATTGTGTGTGACATCTTATGTTAGATTTGTTAATGTGTTGAGGTGTGCCTAAATATTAGATCATGCTAGTAATATTGCTAGTTCTTATTCTACTTTTTCTAATGCACAGTGTAACTGTTACATATTTATGTGGTGAGGAAAGTGTATGTGTGGTGTGGCGTTTATATCTAGTGGTGTAGTTGACTCCTCAGTGTTTTTGTCCCCTGTCGGGCACATAGTATTCCAATGGTATTTTTTAGTGTAAGCTACATTTTGACAACTTATATAGTTCATAATATATTAATACAAATATTTGTAATTAATGAGACAGTCTTACCTAATACCTCCTTTGCCTTCATGTTGCACTTTTAAAAGCGTCTTCTCTGGTAAATCAACAGCTTGTCCACTAAGTTCGTTAGTTGCTTTACAACCGTACGTTCCACTATCTTCAGATGTAGAATTATGTATAATCAACACACCGTGTGGTGTTTCAAGAGGTTTTTTGGTACCCTAAAACAGATCAGGTATAAACAAAGCATAAGAGAGAAATATTTGCATAGACGTATCATAATCTTAAATTCTTATTCAATCACTCTTTTCAAGAGAATTAGATAAAAATAATATTATTAGAATTTTTCCTATCATTCTCATTTTTGAAACCTACGTCACCAAATCGGCCAAGGATAACCTGGAAGATTTTACTTTACGGCATAAAGCCGCCTATTGATTAGCCAAGAAACTATTATAAGTATGCATTGTGGTATTTGTATATTTGGTGAGCAACACAGCTTTATCTTCGTGGTATCTGTTGCTAAATTATTTATATCAACAAATTGTACACTTTTACTGTACAATATATTTCAAATGTGTCTCCTATATGCTTATCCTTGATTAACATCTTAATCCATTAAACAATTTTAATTCCCCTAATCAGACCTTAATTAAATATCTTACCTTAGGCCCTTCTTTCCACCAAGTTAAGACCGCAGGTGGATCTGAGAGTGGCTCCTTACAATGCAACACAACAGTGTTAAACAAAGGTGCTGTTATCACCCTTTTATCTGCTGTATTTTTACTCAGGTCTATCCTGGCTACTGTTAGACGTGCCGGAACTGAGATGAGGACCACTGACCCGTACCAGACAACACACTAAAAAAATAAAATAAAATTTAAATATTTGTGGTATTCGAAACGCGGTAGATAAAGAAAACTTTATTTCAATGTACCACAATAAATATAAAACTAAACTGTCAATAAACAAGCATAGATAAAGTCCGAAACAACCATATATACTACGGATCATGCGTAAGAAGTGACGATTATTTTGATTACTGTTTTCATGATTGATTTCTTTTAAAGACTATTACATCAGTTCTGAGTTTAATATAATTTACAATAACTTCTAACTTAGCGCTTTAATTATGAGTCATCAAAATTTAAAACAAGCACACTATGATTGAAGATTAAATCAAAATTGAAACGTTGTTCCTTTCTAAACAATCGTCTTACAAAAGCTTAAAAATCAATTTCAATCTCGAATCGAATATATCACCTTACGTAATAACTTATTTATCTGTAATTAACAATAGTAATCGGCGCACAAACACACATACTGTATGTCCCCAAATCTTAAACAAGCTTGTGTTATGAGTAATATACCAAGGACTACTCTAGGGCGATACCAGATACCCATATCATAGTAAATAAGAATCAAACCCGGAGCCTCGGCATTTTAGTGAGGTAAGCCGGCAAAGGCTTAAACGTCTCAACCACAGAGGCCGTCGGGTTAGCTGTAAATTCTCTTGAGAAATATATGTCCTAAAATTTTACATACATACATAAAGTCACGCCTGTTTCCCATGGGGGTAGGCAGAGACTATGGATCTCCACTTGCGATGATCCTGACAAATAACTTTCGCTTCACCTACTTTCATTAACCTCTTCATACATGCGCGTTTATTTGAAATGCTAACTTTTAACTGTGTTTAACTCCCTTGACAAAGAAAATAGGTACAATAATTCTGATAAAGAATTCGCACCTGATATTCTGTTACGGTCATATGCTCTTTGACTTGCATAACCAGTTTAGTGAACACTTCATTCGAAGTGATTTCGACGTCAGTGGATGAGATGTTCTGCCACTTGTCCTCATTGCCCTCAAGACTGGTCCTCCTCCTCCACTCCAACCTTTCGCCAGGTACATTAACTTCACACTCAAAGTTCACTGTATCACCAACTGGCGCTGTCACCGATTCGGGGTATTTGATGAATTTCATATCAATTTCTGTAATGAAATAAAATAGAATTCAAATTCAGTCCTGAAAAGTTTTCTGTTCATCATCAAAAGACATTTTACAGACCAAATCATTAAAAAAAAGAAAATTCAATCTACAGCCGATTCCTCTCCTGTGATTGGCTAGTAATGCCAATTATTTAAAGTTTTTGTTGAACGATTATCATAATCTTCATCCACATTACTTACTCAGATATGGTATATATAAAGAGCTAAGTCTGCTTAGAAGTTGTAAAATGTTTTATAGCAGTTCTTTTATACCTAAGACATAGAGTATGAATCTATATGGTTCCTAGGTGTAGCTTGCATGGAAAGTTTGCTTAATCACATAAATCTGATTTAATCTTATTGGCTACTAGCGGATCTTACTTTAGGGCAAGTATTTTATAGGTTTAGCAAAGTACAGGTTGATAATGATAATATAATAATTTACTGCTAAAGTATCAGACCAAAAAGTTTCCACTTAGATGAGATTTGAATGGTAAGGTGTTTTACAAGGATGGATAATGTTAGAAAAGAATACATACATATTTAATGATGCACCCATGACTGAAAAATTTAGAATAAGACTAAGGTGATATGCTCATACTTAATTAGTTAACTTAAAGATTGTACCATTGTAAAGGTAGAAGAAAAAAGAGATGAATGTATTATGTGAAGGATGACATGATAATTTGTAGTGTGATAGAGGCCGTATGCCATAATAGAAGAGTATCGATAGAAAAGACATTAAGTTCTGACCGCATATGATTAAGAGAAGGTGAAATAAAAGAGATCGAGAGAGAGCTTAATAATATTAGGCTATGTTTTGTTTCGCGGAACACATGAATTGCCATAACATACGAATTAGAAATATACATTGTTGCGGTCGTAGTCTCAAATAATTGAGTACAAAATAAATTATTTCAAGAAGACATCCAATCTACACAATACTATAAATGCCGGGACTTTCCAATATAATAAAATGTTACCTTCTTATACAAGACTCATTTAGTATATATTATTGTTCTTCACGTCGTTATGCTTAAAGATAAGTGCTACTCAATATTCATAAGTAATAAAATGTGAAAGCAATGATTAAATATTGTTTACGGTTTTCCTTAGACCTGAATATAAATAATTTTGATATTTACAATTGTAAACAAATGTGTATTAAAATTATAAACAAGTCTGGGTAAATGAGCTACTACTACTCTCGTGTCTCACTCCAATAGTGTGGTTTCAAATCTTGATCAGGAATATTGCATAGCTTAAACTGTTATTACACTACGCTACTTTGGGATCCTTTCTCTCAATCAGGGTAGTGAAAGAAGAAAGAAAGATCCTTCGTGAGGCACAATAACCTTAAAGGTATTTCATACCATACTTTAGTATGGTACAAAACCCGTATCAGTGTTACGTAGTTGTTCTAAGCTTATGTACGTACATATACTACGAGCTAATTCTGAAGGAAGACATCCTGAGGGAAGCGGCAGATTGAGGTTATCAAAGTGGGAAACACATTTATCAGCCTTTAATTTTTTTCCTACAATTAGAAAGTCCGACCCCAGCAACACTTATAAGCAGCAAACTAAACAATATTAAACAGCAATTCAATTTTAAAAATACTACTATTTTTCCAAAGTCGGAAAAATAGGAATAAACATTTAAAAAAAAAACAAAATACAGTGACAATATATTGTATTCTCTGTGTTATAACTGTATAATGAAATTTAAAATCTTCGCTCAAAACTCATAAGGCACTTACTTAAGCTTAAAGCGTTCGATACAATAATTCAAGAGAAACGCAATTAGTGCCACTTTTTATTTGCATACCAAAGGCTGCTCACAAGAATATCAATAAAAAGGCGATCCTTGAGGACCTTGATACCTTGTTACCCACACATTGTGATCTTGAATGACGCATACTCCTTAAAGTCAATAAAATCTTATGCCTTTTAAAATAAACCTATTTTCAACTTTGTGTTTGAATAGCTAAAGTCTATATCTGGCTGACAATTCCGTAATATAGATGTCTTGAACGTTTGTTCTTATTTCTGTACGATCATTTATGTGATTTTAGTCTTCTCCAGGGTTGTCAGCTAGTTTTTTAGCAGGAATTTGAGTTAATATTTATTTTACCAAAAGACGTATAAATCTGGTTAGTGTAAGCCAGTTGCAGTATATCGATTATTTTAAGCCAAAATCGTTGGTTTTCTGGAATATCATGTTTAGGGACATGTGACTTTTGGAGTTACTATAAGAACTCCGTCATTTGGTGTTAATAAACGGTTATGAGTAAAGTTTGTAATGTTCCAATAAACACTTGATACGATTGGGACTTATTGATGGCGGTTCCTATATCTCACTAATCTTTCACTTGCCTTAGCCTCAGTTGAGTTTTGACCTTTACTTGTATGGAGCTTATGTCAAATTTTAACCGATATGAGGCAAATTAACGGTCGGTAAGATATAGCAACTGGCCATAAATTGGCAATAAATTGACTCCTTTATACGTAACAATAATGTGACAGTAATTTAGCCTAAAGTTGGTTATCCTTTTGAAATTAAACCTAATGAATTAAAATTTCGATACTTGTTGTTTATTGACTGCATTAAATGAACGTCTGGTAGTTTTGTCCTTTATTTTTTTTTTACCCGTGCTAGCAGTGGCGGATTTGCAGTCTTGGCCGCCCTAGGCGCCAGGCCATGTAGTAAGTACCAGCCACCTCTTTCTCAGCACTCATAATATTGAGTACATAATGAGTTTACTCGAACGAAATAATTACTTCACATTACGTTATTTTATTTATAAAAAGTACAGAAGTTATTTAGGAAGATTATTGTTATACGATGCGGTGCAATGCGGCCCACCATAATGTGCGCGAGTCTTTAGATTAATTACGTACTTTAAGTTATTTCTTGTTATCATCAGTGAATTTTTTCTCTCGATTGGACGCCCCTAATATCGATCGCCCTAGGCTCGGGCCTCCTTGGCCTTAGGGCAAATGCCCCACTACGTGCTAGAACGGAGAAAGGAGGCGCAGTCTGGCCGCAGGAAATTGTATCCTTCCTCCGTTCCTACACGGATAAAGTTAACCGTAATAATTAATTGCTGCAATTCACATTCGATAACCGACAGCCCTAACTCCATTAGGCGGTCTGTATGCAAGAATTTTATAAATAAAAACTGAATGTGTATTGTTATTTCTTTTATTTCATGCCTGTACGTAGGTGAGAGGCATCGGAATGAATATTTGATATTCGAGAATCATTATCGGTTCTATATTTGTGTCACAACCTCGTATTCTAGAATGTCGCTTAGAAGTGAATTAAGCCAATACAATTTATATATGTTTCATAGAGAAGTTGACAGATATTGAGGATCTCCATGTTTTATGAACACGGCTTACACCAAACTTGCCCACGTCAGAACTTCAGTCATTATAGATCGCTGTGATCTACCACACAATCTTATCAATCCACAATACATGAAAGCCTTTTGGCTTACATGCATTGTGGATTGATAAGATTGTGAAAATAGCAAAGGCTATCCAAAACATAAGTTCAAATCGTACATGATACAGATAAAATAATATAAGAATGCATTATTAATCAAGGTGTGTAAGAATAAGCCTGAATGGCGTTCTGTTGTTCGTGCCTACCCCGTAAGGGACCTGGCGCGAATTTATGTATGTATGTATTATTAATCATTACTATGATGAATTTGACATAATTCATCATAGTAATGCATGACATCCTTAGACCATTAAGTTGACATACAGCATTATATTTTAAGAATGCCAGGACAGCCAATTCCAGTAGTAATAAATTAAATATTGCCATAATCTATTGTGCTATTAAAAATAGTATCCTTTCGTTGTAATTATATTATTTTGTGCCTAAAAACGGTGGAAGCTTATTTATTTCGCTAAGGTCTTCAAACAAAGACCTTAGCGTATATGTAAAAAGTCATTTTATTTAAGAGATTTAGGGCTGATTATTCAATCTTCAGATAAAAGTTATCTGTAGAATAAATTATAAACCGAGTGAATTCAAAATTGAAACCATTCAACTGTTTTATTAATGCAAGTTACATTTTTATTTTTTCCATGTTATACTTTATTCTTTGAATAACTTTTATATGATGATTAAAAAAGTGGGCCTTAAAGTGACAATGTGAAAAATATGACATAATGAAAGTAATGACAACTTATATTAATTAATATTAAATATACAAGTTTTTATTAGTTAATTTTATTTTATTAAAAACCCATATAAATACAAATGTACATACATATCTATACAGTGGTCAGGTGGTGTAAATTCTAATGAATATAATTCTATTATAGGCTTCATATGCTTGATTGACTTGTGAGCAATTCATTCTTTTACACAAAATTGAGAATTTATACCAATCCTAACTAAGACAGTGTGGTCCCGAAAAATATTTCGATATCAAAAATTCGTTTTTTTTAATACGCTTAACTTGGGAAGACCTTCGGCTTTTGTCACAAAACACAAAACTCATTTCTATACACTTCAAAAAGTTTTCTCGAACAGAATTCTAATCCTTCAATTGTAATCAAAAAGGGGCTGAACGGATGCCGAAAAAAAATAACAAATCCAAAACGAGTAGGCAGTCACTAATGACTTACCAAATACTAGGGACAGCATAATGACAAGTAAGCGTAAAATTTGTACTGTACACATACGTAAACACACACAACTACTGATTGGGGTTCCGTGAGTTTTTTTGTGTAAACATATTCGTTGAACACCGTGAATTATTCGATGTTGACGTAAACAAAGAATTCTTGGAATCAGGGATGTTAAGGATTTATATTTCCGATCTGGATATGGATATGAACACGGACAGGGATACGGATCTTTCAATCCTATACCGGTGTCTTACGTTACGATGAATTTTTTTCGGAAAATCCATTACTTAGTTACAGTTACGCATATTTTTTTTACTTTTTTTACATTTGTATTATAAACTATAATACAAATACAAATAAATACAAGGTAACGATATGATATTCAATGTGTGGGATTGGCGAGTTAATAAATAATAACTGACTAATAATAAATAAGAGTCCACTCTTAAAGGAAATTATTCATAACGTTTATATCAAATTCGGTTACGGTTTCGGATAAGTTTTTATTTCGTATATCCGATAGTTACGGTTAAGAAGCTCCATAACGGCTACGTTCCATTAGCGACTCACAACGAACACGTTCACGACCGCGATGTTTCCCGTTCCATTTGCTTGCCGGCGTTACAATCGTAAGCCCAAGTGGAACGGCTATTCGACCCACATCTTGACATAGGTCGTTGTGACCGTTGTGTGATTGAAAATGATGACGTCATTTGTGACGTTTTCGCCACGACCACAACGACCGCGGTCGCCTTGTGGAACGGCTAACGGTGCATTTTGGGCGTTGTGAGCTACTAATGAAACGCCCTGAACATCCCTATTGGAATGACTATTGTACAATAAAAACATAATTTTAAATCTCCTGAATTCTGCATGACCTGACGTGACAAGTTCTGTCACTTATGACGTTTTATTATTTAAATCTTTTTTAGAAGTTTCGTCAAAACAGCTTATGTCGCTTATGAAGTTTTATTATTTAAATCTTTTTTAAAGGATTCGTCAAAATTTTAATGCCAGTGTTAAATGTTGAAAAATAAGTTGTTTACATTTGATTATACGAGTGTACTTAAAAAGGTTTATTTATGCAGAAAATACTTGTTTCTTAAGAAAATATTCCTAACAAATGTTTGAATTTTTTACTAAGGTTCTTTTTTCCATGGCCGAATAAACTAGAGTAACTCGGTGAAATGAGGTTGCAAGCGAGATAATTAAAACATTCCCTACACATATTTTGTATTCATGAATTTTTCACGCATTGTTTTCTAGATTAAAAGTGAAAAATTGGCGGTTTTTAGGAGGTAGTTTTTAGAATCGTTAAAGAAGCCGGCACTAATCCGGTCAAGTCTGTCGCAGGATCGACGGCCGATGGGCAAACAAATGGCAAACGAGTCCTGGAGTGGAGACCAGGTCTCGGCAAACGTACCGTTTTTTTTATTGCAGGAGATCAGCAGACAGGCAGACGGCCCACTTGATGGACAGCGGTTACCATCGCCTATGGACATTTGCAACACCAAAGGTGCTACGAATGCGCTCTCTTTAGGGAGCCTGGAACCTGGTCACTAATGCCGGAACACAACACAAGGTTGTTATGGCGGCATACTGTAGACCAGGAGTGGTCGCCATCCAGTCGGGCAAATGCCCTACCACCTGGCTGTGGGTTGTTTTGTCGCCTCTTACGACAAGCCGCCGGGCCGCAGGAAATTGTATTCTTTCCCCGTTCCTGCACGGATAAAAAAAGCGTAGGACGCCCGCCAGCCCGGTGGACTTACGACCTACGTAAGATCCCCGGCAAGGGCTGGATGAGGAAGACGGAAGAACGGGATATGTGGCGCGTACTTGAGGAGGCCTACGTCCAGCAGTGGGCTGAGATTGGCTGAAGAAGAAAAAGCCTAAACTTACTGAAACTTCTCGTTTCGGAGGCTAAGATACATTTTGGGTCGCTGAACCAACGGAGTTAGTTACTTTCGTTTGATCGACTTTCAAATCACGATTCTAAAGAAGTTTCACTTCTAAAGTCATAGTCATCGCCGACTCAGCGTAAGCCCTTGCAGGCACGGGCCAAAATAGTCTCATCCATTGCCGGGGTACGTACCTAGCAAAATCCAGACAATAATATATACAGAACCAACCGTTCCAAATGCACTTATCTGTTCACAAACTTAGTAATCCATTTTCAATGTGTGCGTAACTACCTGGGGTGTCCGGGAGCTTAGGCGTCACGGCTATAACAATTTCAAAATAGAGAGAAAAAACCGCCCGACGTCCGAACCAATTCACACCTAGTACATTAACTATTAATTTGGAAGCTTTCAAAATACACTAACGGAAAAGTACCAATGGATGAAGCGGTTAGCGGAGTGATCGATGCGCTTGTGTTAGAGGTCAGCGATAACTTTGTCAATAGTTTTTTAGTGGCACATTCCCTTTATCAAATTCTCGAACAGAAAGACATCTTGAATAAGTTCTGTAAATGCTTAGAAAGTACACGCATAGACACGAAGCGTTCCGTAGAGCTGACAAATGTTTTCGTAATTTTATTACGGAACTATATTGCATTTAAATAAAAATACTAGTGATGCCACATTCCACTGATCACCGGTTAAATAACGCTGATATAAAATAAATCACTTTTCACTCAAGTTACGAGAATAGGTAACAACCGTTAAATTTTGACTACAGCCTTATTTCACGTCAGACAAACTGTTAAAAAGCCATGTAGCACAAAATAGTTATAGAAGATAATCAAATTATTCTTTTGATTTCGACCGAAATTATTTGAGTAAAATTGAAACTTATTCTTTAAAGGCAATCACTTGTTTGAGTCATTTATAATACCGTGATGTAACGTTGAGAGTGCAACATATTATTTCATTTCACAGTCCCGTCCCGTCCCCCTCCTCCCTTATTAATCGCTTGCAGTTCTAAGTGTCACCGTGACACGTTACTGTTGTTTTATCCGTGCAGGAACGGAGAAAGAATACAATTTCCTGCAGCCGGGCGGCCTGTCGTAAGAGGCGACAAAACAACCCACAGCCAGGTGGTAGGGCATTTGCCCGACTGGATGGCTACCACCCCTGGTCTAGAGTATGTCTTCATAACAACCTTGTGTTGTGTTCCGGCATTAGTGACCAGGTTCCAGGCTCCCTAAAGAGAGCAGCAGCGCATTCGTAGCACCTTTGGTGTTGCAAATGTCCATAGGCGATGGTAACCGCTGTCCATCAAGTGGGCCGTCTGCCTGTCTGCTGATGTCCTGCAATAAAAAAAAAAAAAATAAAAAAAATTATCGCCACTTCGAAAATAACGGGTAGTGATTTTTCACGGGTGTGTCAAGTAGCAGTGTCAAAACGAAATAACTTCACGGGAATGATCGATACATTAAACTAGTTCCATATTGTGTAAAGAACATTTTGCTCAAAAAGAATGTTCCCTTTTTCCGTTTACCGATCCTTAACAGAAATTGATCCTAAAAAGGTAGACTATGATTTGATATAATAATACAGGTCGTGTTTATTTTTTCAAAATCAGGCGATTCGATTGCTGACAAGGGTAATTGGTATTTGACTAATCTAATGATACCACTTTTGTTTTCGTCAAAATCGGCCTAGAGACTTCTTTGAGTGTTTTCACTATTTAGCATAGTTTAGAATTTGGCCCTGAAGGCCCACTTGAAAAATTCAGACTGTATATCTTTGTAGTGCCAAACAAAATACACTTCCCTGTCAAATAGTATCCATGTAGAGATAATAGCTTCTGATAAAAAGGACTAACATACAAAGACAGACGTACAGACCGTCCTCGTGATATGTTTATAAGGATTCTGTTATTGCTAAAATGGCTACAGAACGTTAAAGAATACCCCACGCCATCAAAAATGTCAAAAATGTCAATTTCACAGAAATTAAAGTGAAATACGATTTTAAAAACTATTGCACCTATATATAGACCATATGCCGTATAGACCAATATCATTTCAAGCATACATTAAATAAGTATCAATACCTCAAACTTCCACCTGTCCGGTTTTATTACTCCTCATTAGATAATTTTCAAAGGTTACTTTGTGAGTACCGACAATTAGTTATGATGATAAACTTTATCATGTTTCAACTTAGAGCTATGGACCGTAACTTACTGGCTGTTTATACAACAATTTTACGTCAAACTTTATCATTATAATTGATCTCGTATTGACAGATTTTAAATTGCATTAAAATGTTTCGCATGTTAGTTCAACCATCGCAGTCAGATTATTTTCTTAAGTTTTCGCGACTAGTACACACAATAAAAGTATGTTTAAACGGTTGTAAGCGTAGTATTTTATTTGATGATTATTATTGCGATATGTCTGCTACTTTCAGTAGCCATGATCATGGAGGACAAAGATGTCAACTGTCAATGAGTAGTATTAAAGTTTTTATTTACTACTACATAATAATAATAATAATAAAAATCTAATAAAATACCGCGCTTAAAATCGTTAAAACGTAGTTTTATTACATCGTACACAGAGCCAAAATTAATAGAACATTAATTAGTCTCAATTGAGCTCATAGTTTTACTCCGTTAGATATTTTGTGTATTTGGTCATTCCTTTAATCATTATAATTAACGATAAAATATATTATCGTATGAGAATGTTACATACATATTTTAAAATAATATGCAGACTCTAAGGGCCGCTTGCATAAGGTTGCTAAAAATTCACTAAACGCATTTAATACCCTTAAATATGATTAGCGTCTTGCACAACGCCAAAATTTGTCGCTAAATATATTTAAAGAACTGTCATTACATTTTGTATAAAACGTATTAAGGCTATTTAATATGATTAACTAGTTTTATTTAAAAGCGATCGGTATGCAAGCGACCCTAAGTGTATTAAAAATTGACAGCATAAACATGTTGACAGGGTAATAAAATATATTGATACAAAACACTGGGATATTGATTCCTGATTGACGATGTAATGACGATAGTTCGAAAGAAAATTGTGTACGGTGTAGCAATAGTTAAAATTCCTGAGTAAGTGTGAGAGCGACGGTTGTGCAACCGGTCGTTCAGGCAACTGCAACTGATTTGCTTTTTACACCGCATCCGGCGGACTGTCTAATTTATATTTTGATGGATGCTCTTTTTCATGACGAACTTT
Organism: Dendrolimus punctatus; assembly: GCA_012273795.1. Classification (NCBI taxonomy): domain Eukaryota; kingdom Metazoa; phylum Arthropoda; class Insecta; order Lepidoptera; family Lasiocampidae; genus Dendrolimus; species Dendrolimus punctatus. The sequence goes on from CM022542.1 coordinate 4,073,107, forward strand.
TAATACGGCCGCCATGATAGAGAGTAGAAAAGTTTGAACAATTTCGATCTAATTTTACGAGTCTAAAGATCAAATATTAAATAAAATTCTCTTTATTTTTGAAGATTTCATCGTTACACATGGAACATCACTATTTATTACGATTTTAATTGATTTTAAATGGAGCTGATATTTTAATTTGAAATATGTTTACAAATTTGTTATTTGGAAACACACTATGCAATTACTTGAAGATTTCCCTGGCTTTGTACGCGTCGCCTTCAGACGTATGTCCTGCGGTAAATTTTGAAATTCCCAAGATACAACCTAAAGGAAGTACCAACTCTAGTCTTAATAGGTGACTTATATCTATTTAATAACAATTAGTTCATATGCAAGACTGTTAAGAGGGGACGAACACAGTTTTATATTAGTATTTTTTTTCGTAGGTGAAATAGAAGTATATTTCACCTACGACTTCGAAATATATAACAAGTAGCTGCCAGAGGGAAGCGTGTCCCGAAGCCTAGTTACATTGGCACGCTGTATAATACGTAAAAGCGATATAGGTACCTATAGTTTTATTGTTATCAGATAACAAAAAAATGAGTTTTCAACTCACCTGCAATAACAGGCACGAGCGCTGCGAACAGTAATTGAATATGGAACACCAGTGCCATTGCGATGGACCTGCAACAATAAAAACAAAAGAATTCATAAATAAAATCCATAAAATGATGTTCGATTTTAGAATGCCAAACTTTACATGGTAAAAAATATCACAACACTATTCACGAACGCCAGAACCAAGGATTAAAAAAAATAAGCATGATGCCGGTTGGTCTGTAACCTTTGCCTGATCTTTATTCTAAGGCTGTATGTTATGTATGACCTTTACCTGATTTTCGTGTAAAGAAAAAAAGATGAGATTTTTGCGAGAACATCAAAAGTAATATTATGAATTTTATTTTAAAAGAATATTTCTAATCAGGGGTTTTTATTTAATTATTACAAATATTACTAATGCTTACAATTTGACTTCATACTACTTACTACCACCATCTATTCTCTACTAAAATGACCAAAGGTATAAGGAGTTGCAGGAACGGATAGTAAGATACAAAAAACAAACATAAAAGAGCAACAGGTTTATACAAACCACCCTTATGTAAATAATTATACCTTTTTAATGTTAAGAGACAAAGTTTTGAATAGAATTTTAGATAAATTGTGCGTTTAAATGGTTGATTTTAAACATTTCTACTTTAATATCATATTATAGATATTCCTGTGAGTCATGTTCCTGTAGTGTTGAAAAGATTATAAAAATCGTGCGTGTTGTACGATTACTTATACTTTCGCATAGAATTTAATTTAAGAAAGTACTTGAATGACACATAATCACTTATAGAATTTAATGATCTTTCGCCACAAGGTAAACCACATAGTTTACTACACTCTCAGTTCGACTCCCAGTCAGCTAAATTTCGTAAAAGAACTTTCCGTCATTTAGTCTAGTATGAATGTTACTGGGGCACACCTCAAAATTGTCAATTGAATCCAATATACTTATCACTGCCGACTGCCGGAAGTAGAGCGGTGCCACCGGTGCCCAGGCTCAGGGCGTACACTCTGGGGGACGCAAGAATGGCCAGACCATTTTTTTTCGGTTTGTTCCTTATAAATTCACGATGCGCCTCTAGTGCTCGATTCCAAAACATACGTAGCTACATGCCAGTATCATCAGAAACGTCTGTTAAATTAGACAAAACATCGTGCTCATTATTTTGGCAGTACACGAGTGTGTTCTAGTTTAAAAAAAATATAGATGTTTCTTCCAAATATTAGATAATTGGTCCACGAACACCAAGGTCCTTGTGCAATATTTTATCGCCCCGAATGAAATAAGGTAGGCGTATACATAGCATTGATCTAGCTATTTACGGCACTGCACACAGACATGCTCTGGGTATATGTTTAAATTAAAAAAAGAAAATAATGGTTTTATATGATTGTATAATTCCAACGAGTTTCAATCAGAAGTTTTATTTAAATAATGGTGTAGGTTTTTGTACAGTTAAAAGTTACAAGATTTCTTTTACGGGCAGAAAATGAACATCAAAGGAAAACAACAGTAAATTAAATCAGACAAAATCTCCGGCTGTAAGCTCGTAAACTACGTTTCATTAGGGTAACAAAAAATGTTAAATGTACGTTTGCAATAAAATGGGCAATTCATTTAAATTTTACAAAGTTTTCTGCAGTATTTTCTTTTTAACTTTCGAACCACTTGTAACATATACTCGTATACGTGAAGCAAAAACAGAACAAAATGTCTGTACTCATTTTTATGAAAATTTCGCGGACGGAGGAGTATATTTCGCTGAATTATAGTATATATAGAGGAGTGCAGAATGCTATTTTTTTAATTATTCATAAAATAACATTAAATCAATTTAAAAGATTACACACACTACCATGCATTTGACACACACACTCATATAATATACTCTCTTGTTTATTGTTAAAGTCAAATTAACAGTGTAGCCTTGGCGAAATCTTTGATCAAAAGTTATTCTGTAACATATTGTAATTCTGTATAAAATCTTTTTTAAAAAAAAGTACTTAAATATAAAAAATAGAACAACAAATATAAAGAAAAACAATTTTTAGCTAGACGTGTTGCTGGGGAGTTTCTTGCCGCTTCTTCTCCTTAACAGCAATAACACGTTGCGAAGCGGTGTACATTGACTAGGAAGTAAAATTAAATTTTAACCTATATGTATGACCTTCAAAAAGTGTTCTCCAGTGGAACTTATTTTGAATAAAAACTTTTGAATTTGAATTTGAATATAGTCTTTAACAGAACCTTAATAATTTTCAAACTTATAATTTAAATTAATTATTATGGTCGAATTTCGACCACGGGCGACCACTAGTTTGTATAAATACCGAAAGGATACTTAGAAACAAACCTAGAATGGTTTGTTTCTAGGTATCCTTTCGGTATTAAAGTTGAATTTCAAAAAAATTGTGTATGCAGTTCACACTCGGTAGAAGTGAAACTTCAAAGAATATACTCACAGATAATTGTTTTCTAGCTTTTATTAATATAAATATAATTCCTGTAGCCTACATCCGTCAACATATTATAATTCAAAATAAACTATTTAGTATCACTTTTAAATTTTCACTTTTATAGTGTAAAAAATATAATTATCAGTTTTATTTCGGTCCAAATTGGACCAAAGTTGAATCATCGGTCTTATTAACTCTCTAATCGCATAGATCGCACAATGTAAAACTCGTATCTCATTTTCTCGCAGGTTTAATCCTATATAATTATGTGTTTATCTCTTTTTAATGTCGCTTTTTCGTTTCATCGAGTTTCAAATCACGATTCTAAAATCTCACTTCAAAAATTACCTTTTGAGACAATTCCTATACAAATCAATAATTATAATAATAAAGCGGCAGACAAGCACACACATTGTATATATCTCCAAATTAAGCATGTTATGCTTGTGTTATGAGTAATGTACAACGAAACACTTTGGGACTGCTCCCAGGCTAATTAGTATATAAATGAAAATTCGTTTATAAAATTTACCATGCTAGGAATCGAACCCGGAACTTCTGATTAAAAATAAGATAAAAACAAGAGATTTCGTTCGGAACTAAAGGATGACGTTGTTCTTTACAGTTTTATTTTCTAAAAATGTGTAATATTTGTTTAAAATAAACAATAGTTATAAGACAGTGATAATTTTTCTTTAGAGTTGTCATAAGAAATTGTCGATTGCCGTCAGTCGAAGACTTAATACAACAGACAACGCTGTATGGACTACGTTCCTTTGCCTGCTATTGTAGCGAATAAAACCACAACAACAGATAAAAATTTGTGTTGTTTTTTTAAATTTATATTTCGAAAAACTCGCTCGAGTGATGTGAAAGCGCTCACATAATTCAGTCTATTTGTGCCGCAACCACGTGAAAATGCAAAACATGATTTTAAAATTAGAACATTGTGGAAATCTGAAACCGACGCGTGCCTAAAACCAAAATAATGCGTAACCGCAGTTGCCGTTGGCAACCGTTATTTAAGAAAAATGTTTCCGGTTAAAATATGCATATGAAACTCCGTAAATATATTGTGATATTCTATTTACAGTTTCATCTTCTTAATTCTCATTATCATCGTACGAGTGTGAGGTTTCTTGCAATTTGAAAATAAATGTAATGTGTCGTAAACTCACTGCACCTGCACACACTTCATCCTTTTATGATAACTCTTTTACAGTGCAGGCTGTCAAACTTTGGAATGCGCTGCCTTTCACTGCTAGAGAGGCCAACACATCACCTACATTTAGGAACGCGCGCAAAAACACTATTTTTTCTTAAATAATTATGCTTAATTCCTATACTGTATACTAATTAGTATAAGAATATATAAATATATCTCTTATAAATATGTTTGTATGTGTTCTCTTTATAAGTAATTTAAGTATGTCTATTTAATTTATAAAATATGCAGTTTATATGTTTTTTTATGATATACCTAATAATCTGCACCATCTGCATCGCTAGATTACGTTCAACTATTTCTTAAGTTAGGTTCCCTGGAACAGATTGCTTTAAGCGATAAGGACGCCTTTTTTTCTACGATGACTATATTGTGATTGTGTTTTTGGAATTGTATATTTGATGAGAAATATTATAAATTGTTATCTATCTATCTAAATGTAAAAATGAGAGACAAAACTGCTGTGTATTATACTGTGCTATTGCTAGTCATAGATGATTTTTTTTCTCCAGTAGACTACAAAATGAGTCACTGATTGCAATGAAAATTTTGATAGATTCAAAAGGCAGGAAAATGCAGTTGACATTCAAAAGGGCAGGTCAGCTAATATAGAATATTTTTATCTCAGACATTGCACATCACAAGTTACCGCGAGTTATGGAATAGGAATCTTTGAGGGCAAGTCTGTAATACTTGTAATAACTCGCTTTTTAATGTATAATTATTCTATTCGAAAACCCTGTATTATTGATAATCGCATAATTAACAATAAACGCTTTTACACTAATGTACCATACCACCTTGTTATTCGTGACGACAATATTTTGTCTGTAGGCACGACCGTGCACAAGCCATGTTTCAAATCACTGGAATAAATATATTATTCAGTATTTTAATATAATAGATTTTTTAAAATATATTATTTTAAATAGAATTAATTAAATTAAATGTAGGTATAGAGGTTATTAACGAAATAAATTGATAATAATTATGATGAAAATAAATGAAACATTTCTTGTTGTTCATTAAGTTTTTGAAATATAAATAAAACATAAACTATTACCATTTAGCTTTAAATAAATATATTAATTTTAATACTCTATTTAGTTAGAGAAAATTTAAAATTTGATAGAAAATAAAATATAAATATATTTCTTAATTCCACTCCATTTGAATAATAATAGATTAAACAAAACGAAATTGCATTTCACTTTTTGTTGTTTCAAGCAAATTCGGCCACCACGACTCATCGGTCATACTATACAGAGACGATATGTTAAGTAACTTATAATATTACAGATGTCTTATTTTTTCAAAATTGTCTAATCTATTAGCAAAGGTTAGAGACGGGCAGACAATTTTTACGAGAAATATTTCGCAAGTAGAGTAAACGCGGTCGAGATGCGAGCACTGCGCAAAATCTGCGGAATGACACTCGCGGACCGCGTTCGTAATACCGAAGTGAGAAAGAGAGTTGGTCTGAAAGAGAGTGTCGGGGTGAAGGTAAGGAAAGGAATGCTCCGGTGGTTCGGGTATATGGAACGAATGTATGATGAGAGAATGACTAAACAGATATACAATGCAAAAGTGGATGGATGCAGAAGTCGCGGAAGGCCACGACACATCTTCCATGATCAAATTGATCGTGTACTAGCAGAAGGTGATGTCAGGAGCCTTAAGAACAGACGAGCGTGCATGACAAGAACTATGAATGTCAAAGAAGCAAGTGAGGTGTGTAAGAATAAGCCTAAATGGCGCTCTGTTGTTCGTGCCTACCCCGCAAGGGACCTGGCGTGAAGTTATGTATGTATGTATGTATGTAAATATTTCGCAAAATAAAAAAGGCATTAATTTGTGATTATCATTATAACTTTCCAAACCTAATTAATCCCATACCATGGCACAAACATTGACAATGAAAGAAATTTTTTTCGACTTTCAATTGCATTATGATGACCACCCCCAATATTTATATATGTCATGGTAAAAAATGTGCATTACATAATTACATACACAAACATAACGCTGTCAGATGAAACATTTCTAAAGAAATAGTCTGTAGTGTTTTAGTTTGATATAAATTATCTTGAACTGTTACAAAGTTCGTCAGCATTTAAATGAAAAGTTAAAAGTGGCTTCCGCTCATAATAAACCATAATATATAGCGCCCTTTCTCACTTCCCTGCCAAATATTTTCTATGCAGTAGTTTCTGAGAAATTATCGTGATATACAAAGACAGACGGACTGACGAATGTAGGTGTTCATTTTTAACACTAAAAAGCTTTTTTACAAAAAAAAATTATTATTTAGTTACGTAGTCACCGCAAATTAAAATGAAAATTAACTCTCATGACAACCATAAAAGACCTTCACTTAAGTCTATTTAAAATAGGAAGGTATGGCTGACAGATCCATAAAACGAAATTGGTAGCGTTATCGTAAACTTTCCTACGAAATAAATATTAATTTTGGAGCTGATTTTTCGATCAGACAAAAGTTATCTGTCTAAATATAAATAATAAATTATAACCTAAGTGAATTTAAAAGTGAAACCATTCAACTGTTTTATTCATGCAACTGACATTTATAATTTTTCCATGTTATACTTTAATTTATGAATAACTTTCATCTGTTGATAGAAAAATCGTATAAAAATTAATCCTTTTACTGTTTAATAATAATCTTATATAATCAGAATTCCGATGTTTATTTCTCTATTACGTAATTTCTCCACGTCGTCCTATTGGAAATAGATAGTATACCAGGTCAAAGTTGTGGAATTTATACCAACTTGGCCCTAGTTAACATCCAAATGGCTCGTTCCATCAGTATTCCAATCCGTCTAACAGATTTACGTCGGCATTAGGCGTTTGGCACTCTGGACACGTTATGGGTGCCAGCAGTTTATGGTTTAGTATTAAATAACAGTGATTGGTACGTAACCGGATGAGTAATCTTTATGGCCCGGAGGCTACCACGCGTTTTGTACACACTACAGATACCTGTAGTCCATTCCACGTATTTCTAATATCTGATATCTGTAACTGAGAAACATTTAGCTTGAAAATGCAGGTTTACATCTCTACGAATTAAAGGTAATTTTATAGCTACCTATGATTTCTAGGTATTGTATAATGACACAACTAAAGTTGCATATTTACTTCATTCATTTATTTTCTCTTATTAATAAATATAGAACCAGTAGTAATTTTAACAAATATTTTAATTTCGAAAAAATGATAGTTCCCGCGATTTATGGTCTTAAAAGGTTATATAGAGTAAGCCGCGAGGAAATCTCTATTATAAAAATGCAAATTTTATAACCTCTCCATATCATCACAGAAGGATGATACAGAAGCTTTCCTGCGACGAGTTGAAGCGACATTACCTGATTTTGAATAAAACCGTCTATCGCACAATCATCTGTTGTTAAATTTAGCACAAACTATAATAAAAATAATACATCTTTTCGTTAAGCAATGAAAATAGGCATTCTAATAAGGCTACGCAATACTGATTTTCTATATAAACCATCCATTACTTAGCTGTCTGGTGTTAATTTGGCACGGCTTATAATAACAATAATGTATTTATTCGTCAAGTAATTAGGATAAAGGTAGAGGTAAGTTAACAGTGATCAGTAGTATTAGATCACCAAATTAGTTTCAATCCTACATTTCTGCGATCATGATTCACACAAGTTAAGCTTGTTAAGAAGCTTTTATTCATACATCTCACAAGCCTTGAGCTCCCATAGAAATAACATTCTAAAGCATTTCAACGGTCTTAAGTAGACAACAAGGCGTGTTTTTGTTCTATACACTGGTCTCTTTGTAGAGTCGTGTCTAACATTCTCAAGTTTTTGCTCGGCCGTGATTCACATATACCGACGGACACAGCCTAGGTATTTCCTGCGGCGATTTAAACCGACATTACTCTCGGAATGCGATGTTTTTTGCCCATTCAAGACCTCACCTGGCCTGAAAACTGGTCTGAACTTGAACTGTTGGTAATTCACAGATGGAATGACAAGAATCTTTGTATGCATTTAGGTATGTTACTTAAAAAATACATCGTTAAATCGAACAGTAAGTAGTAAACATTGATGAAAATATCGCCTGTTCCAACGCGATGTTTTTGATATAAATATAAATAATAGACTTTTTAAATAATAACCAATAAAATTAAAATATTATTACAGTAAACGAAAGCATGCATTTTATTAAATAATTCACACGATGCTCTGCACAATAATAAATAATATATGCATACAGAGTTTTCTTAGCACAACAATAGACAGGCTTATTACTTTAGGCGCTACTCGCGCTCTGCTCCAATGTCTATTGTCAATCCCTATTATCGAAAATATACATATACTGAACTTCGGAAAGGTTTATACTATAATATGAATAAGGAAAAACAAATAAATAATCGAGATAAAGTCATTTTCACATTTCTAAATTAGTATTGAATTTCTAAAATTTAGATTCATTTGATTTGAATTAAACCTATAAAGTCACTAAAGACTTCAAAAGTACTTATAATAATGATTATTAGGTAGCTACACAAACCTACGACAACATTTAAAACTTCCTAGAAAATTATATTCACATCCTGCTGATATTTACAATATTACACATATGGAGGGCTACACGTTGCAGCCGTGACTAGACTTCAAGTGTCAAAGGAACATGTTTGCACTTTTCATTTCATTTCTACGAAACAACTTGCTTGTCTTTAAAAGGTTCCCTGCTACTTTATCAAAAAGAACTTTAGGAAAAGGTTACATATTTGCATAGTTTCGGATTGAAACATTAGGTCCGGGGATTATCTACAAAGAATTTCTTTTAAGACATCTGCAAGAAACCTTTGACACTACCCATAATCAGAAGGCTGGCGTATATTTCGCCCAACAAGTAAGCATTGCCATACAACGTGGTGACGCAGCCCGCTGCAGCACGTTCTACATATTCATTATTACTACTAGTAATATACTAAGGAATACTCACATTCTCTTCTTTATAGTATATTGTTTCTACCCATTACGCCTCGTTACCTCAAGGAATGTTTCGAATTTCTCTATATATCTAGTTCCCATAATTTGCGCCCCTTCACTAAATACAAAATAAATACACCACACGTTCTGTTTTATAGTAATTCTTTCACCATCCAAGCTGTGCGTCTCTGGAATGAGTTACCTATTGCTACAAGACAGGCCAAATCCTTGTGGTGCTTTAAAACTCAGGTTCAGAAGCATTACTATTGTGTATAATAATTCCTAAAGCTATTATTATAAGTTTTAGGAATTATTATACACAATAATTCCTAAAACTTATATAATAGCTTTTGTTTTGCCGTTACATTGTTGTAATTTATTTATTCTGTAATTGTTTATTTGGTGAACAATAAAGTGTTTTCTATTCTATTCTATAAGTATATGTATATTTGTATTGTCATAGATATTGTCATATGTATTATTATGTGTATATATTTATATAATTTTTGTACTTATAAGTACTATGTTTATTTATCATTCGACATTTATTAACTGCACCACCGTCTGAATTAAAAATCTATCAATCCCTGCCAAGGGTTGCCTGGAAGAATTCGCTTCGTAGCGATAAGGCCGCGCGTTGTACAGGTTTTTCTATTTCTGTTTGTATATGCTTTGGTGTACAATAAAGAATTATCTTCTCTTTGGTAATTTTAGCAATTGTAAAAATATATTTAGTATTATTCAAATAATTTCATGGATGTGTAAATTATCATCATTGTCATAAAATAGAATTGTGACATTATGTCAAATTGTGTTTGATTTTTCATGTTGGGTACACTTTGCTGTTTGATTGGCATATAAAACGTGCCTTCACTTCTTTTAGGTGTTAAGTATTTGGCATGCTTTTAGGTGTTAAGGAAATAGCAAAATTATCCCGAACTAACTTAAGTTCGGGATAATTTTGCTATTTCCTTACTTACTCTAAATATTATTCTTGACACAGTGGTTTTATGAATATTTATATCACCACCAATAACTACCTGAAAAGCACCAGTAGCATAAAGCATAAAGATACACAAATTTGCTCTAAAACTCTATTTTTCTGTTAATAGTGTAACATTCAAATATTAAAAATAAAAAGCGTAACTGTCACGAAAAATTATATTCACATCCATCGTAGCCACTTTAATGGCAAGTATGAATTAACATATCATTACTGTATCCGAGCTTAGGTCATGGGTACATTACCATTCTGATCATGCGTCGGCTCGAGGACGTATTTTACGTAAGTGGCCACAATGGACTCCTCTATACGCAATTTTATCAATAGTTTTGAACTTGGCAAAGCACGCGGATTCTAATCCGTGTAGGAACAGAGAAAGAATACAATTTCCTGCGGCCGGGCGGCCTTTCGTGATAGGCGACAAAACACCCACAACCGGGTGGTAGGGTATTTGCATGCCTGGATGACTACCGTCCCCGTCCCTGGTCTAGAGCATGCTACCATAAAAACCTTAAGTTGTGTTAGTCATTAGTGACCATTGCCAATATCATTTAAGAGAGCAAAAGCGCATTTGTAGCACCTTTGGTGTTGCAAATGTCCATAGGCAATGGGAACCACTTGGATGGGACAAGGGATACTTTTCATCCCGGATAGAGGGATATATTTATGTAAAGGTATCCCAAAAAGAAGGATAGGTTTTGTTTTCTTTGTGATTTGCCATTTTCGTCATTTTGATTAAAGTTTGGTCATTTTGATCATTTTTGGCAGATAAATAAAATAAAGGGAGGTCCCCCCGCAAGAGACCTGGCGTGATAAGGTATGTATGTAAATAAAATAAAAGGAAAACTAGAACGGCTTAAAAAGAGAACGAAAGTTTGTAAGGGAGACCAAGCACATCTCAGATGGAAAACAATATCATCATCTCGTAGTTATAAAATATATCATCTATAAAATAATGCGATAATAACTCGATCTGTTTGTCTGACTACTGTAAATGGACATAGATACTTTCATCGCGATATAAAATGAAGCGAATCTTCGGGGGGCAAATAACACCAACATAAAAATTTAACACAATGCAATCTGTATCAACGTCTGCTCTTTAAACAAGAGGTACGCACCAGAATTTGTTCGGAGTAAATTCTTGTATGCTATATTTTTAAAAACTAACATGTAATTACGTCGTTATTTTTATATAAAGACTTTCTTTCTTTTTTTGCACTTCCCAGAAAGCTATGCATACGTTCACAGTCTCAGAAGCCGTGTTTTCGCATTTCACATAGCGACTCGACGCTAAATTCATATAATTTTGGACATGCTTTACCGCTTCCTTCGCCGTCTCGTGGTACGCATTTGGATTAGCGTAATGCGAATTTACTGCCGGTTAATTGACAAGCAATGGTCGCTGCTAAAACAGCATGGCATCCTGTGTACTTGACAGATTGATGTGCGATTGAAGCTTAAATGATGATCGACTATTACTGCCAAATTGGTAACGATATTCTAGAAAGGATAAGATTGATAGACAGATGTTCTGTTAAGGACTGTTAATCACGAGTGTCACTCGTGAGTGAAGTCATAGATGACATTTGGTAACAACAATTAAATTTGTCGGTGAATTTGTTAATAAATAATTGTTGCCTTCCATGAACGGAACCTGTCTCTTGGTATCGATTCCAGGTTCTTTAGACGGTTGAACGACTGACGTTTAACCGCTGTGAGACATAATACTGGCTGGCTACACCCCTCTTCCAGCAGCGCTTATTTTAACTAACTCTTATTGCTTTTGTGACATTACAATAAATACAAAGATATCTGTTTTAAGTCACAATTATGCAGGATTATGCGACAAACATAAATGATTCTACTTAAAGTAACGAGAGAATTTAGTTTTAGTTGTGGTTATTTGGAAAGCAAGCAAGCTGTTGTTGAGTGAGCTAAGCCTATGACGGCTTAGATCGCTGGAACAAGGAGGCTCCGGGTTCAATTTCTGGAATTATGGTCGGGGTGTCTGGGATCAACCCTAAAGTAGACCATTGCATAAAATATTATCTACGCATAACATAAAAATACATTGCTTAGTTTCAGGGTTTATAATATTAGTATTTGTCTACGGATTATTATAAATATAAACTCTGGATCAACAATGTCAATATAATAGAAACAATTAAGAAAAACCAATAAAAATAATTTAACGCAAAAAACCATAGAAAAAATATCGGAGCTGCTGATGTTGAATTAAACAAAAGTACAATCGAATACATAATTTCAATCATCCATTATTGTTATACAATGTCAATCCACATATCAAAGTGACAGGCATTGATTTGTAACGAGACGTTCAGTGCCTATTAATCTACTTCATAGCAACGCCTACAAAAACAAGTAAGGTAGCTTATAGTCTGTGTGTGGTTGCCATGAATTTCTATCTTAGGCTTAGCACGCACTGCGATTTGAAACCGCAGAAAAATGTAAGATATAGCTAATAAACACGCATTAAATATGTTTTTTCAGTGACTGATTTTAATAAGGTAATTTTTTGCGTTTGTATAGCGGTTCGACAAAAATCCATCGTGGTAATAAAATTAAGCAAAAACGCCGACCGCTGTGCGACTTTGAATGCGGTTTTGCGTTTTCAGTTATTCCTAAAACGCCCGCTTTTAATCATAGTGTCTTCTAAGCCTTATTTAAGTAGCGTTTAAGAAGAATACGTACTATGAATGATAACCGACCACTAAAAATGTAACTCTAAAAGCCCCAAAACATTGACGTATTTTCATAACAGTTAATAAGTTTTGCAAAAATGCCTATGGATCGCTACAACTAAAATATTATACATGACTAAACCAACATACAAAAAATTATCTCTTCACGAGATGAATGGTCGGTATGTAGTTCATTATTCTTGTTTTAATAAACGCTGTATGAATGTAAAAAACTCTTCTCTATTTACTTAAGAAAGAATGTAAGTTTTTTAAGACCTAAATTGCTGTCTTAATAGCCGCAACTTTAACGTAGGGACGTTTCTCGAGGTCTCCGTAAAAAACCTAGAACAAAGACCCTTATCGCATTAAAAGGACAAGCTTAGACTTTTAATTAATTTTCGTCTCGTCTAAGAGCTAAAAAGTATTTCGCCTGATTTAATTATGACAAGAACCTTTAGAACTGTTCAGTTTAAAGAAGTTCGGGATAATTATTGTCATATTAAATTTATCAAATTCAAGAACGACTCGGAATTAGGAAATGAGATAAGTTTTAAAAGGTTTTAGGCGGAGTTAAATAAGCACAGAAATCAAAAGTAAGTACTTATTTAAGTGCCGATATTTTAATCACCAGATAAATTTTATTCATAGAATAAAGTATGTCATGGGAAAATTAAAAATGACAGATGCATTAATAAAACAGTTGAATCGTCTTTGAATTGACTCAAGTTGAAATTTATTAGACTTGATAACTTTTATCTGATGATTGAACTTAATTATGTTACATACCGAAAAAGAAATTCGCTCACCTGGATGTCGTAAAACGCAGTTTATTACCTTTCCTGCATTCGGAGTTCTTTTTTATACTTCGTGTTTAAATTTGTAATTAAGCAAAAACATCCTATTGTTATCGTACTTGTTTTATGGCCGTCATTAGTGTCGAACTAATCCTTGTTGTTATTGCATTGCGTCTAAGCTTGCCAGATGTGTGGATTAACTCAGTAAACGCGGCCCTTTGTCGGTATTATATAGTTTAGTGTAAAACAATTCCCGAACGAAGCGGTGGGGTAGTCAAAGCGATAACACAACCGCGGCAAGACGTGTGTAGATTTTAGCGACGGACTTTGCGCGTGTTATTGAATTTTGCATTACATTGGGACTTACTGCGTCTAGTTATATTTGTACCTATGTTATACGTGTTGGTTTAGTTTTAAAAAATTCTATAGTAATTCCAGAGGCATTTTAATTCGAGTCCTGTGTAGCTCTTAATAGAATATAAATAATCTGTACCCCCTTCCATGCAACCCATATGAATTCAAGAAGGAATTTTTGTTTGGATTACTGTCATATGTTTGTACTAAGGCATCCCTGCGACTTTGTCCAGGCTTGGTTTGAAAATCCCACAAAATTCCCAAAAAAAAACAAAAACCCGAAACAAATTCTAATTTCGGCCTTTGACTAAAGTATTTTAGTCAAACCTAGAAGTACCTAACTTTATATTCAAGCGTCGAACATAAAATAATCTGTTTCGGGCTTTGTCTAGTCGACCCATGAAGCGCCTAACGCAGACTTGGTCAAACGTCGATTCGTACTGCACTTGTTACATGTTCGTAGGTTAGACAAAAATTCGTTAGTCAAAGACAGAAAACCCTCATTTATTAGGACTTTAACTAAGACTTTATGTCATATGTCAAATATATATGTCAAACAGTATCAGTAACAGTGCCAGTATATGTCAAACCTAGGAGCGCCTAAGCTTCAATGTTTGACTATAACATATATACAAATATACTGTTATCTCAGCCTAAGTACGCACCATTAGAAATTATTGTAACTTTGTATTCGTACCTATTCAACAACATTGGAAGCAAGATGTTTAAAATACGTGCAAATTGGCAACACATTGTACAATGTTGCCATAATAACAACATGTCGAAAGTTCACTTGAAAACGCACCAAGAAATTTCATTTCATAGAAACCGCCCATTCGTCAGTTAAATGGGAAAGCGTTGAATTATGAACTGACGATTGATCGGTCGTAATTTTGCGAGTTTGTATTTTCTGCTAAATAGCTTTAGGAGCTCTCATGCATTTATTCTAGAATAATATTCATTCTCATACTAAACTATTTTAGTCAAGAACGTTCGATCACACTTTATAAATTTAGAGGATTCAAGGATATAACTTTCTTCCAAGGTTGCACTATGAAAGAGGGTTAAAAAAGCTAAATAAACTAAATAGGAAGCAAATGTGATGTTTGAAAACAAATAGTAATGTTGCGAGTCGCGAGACTCGAATTAAAATGCCCTTAGAATTACTATAAAGTTTATTAGAACTATATAAACACGTATAACATAGGTATAAGCATATAGCATAGCATATAGATATAGCTACAATAACCGAACACGACAAGTCCAAACGTAATGCAGAAGGTCGTAATTCAATAAAACGCGCAAAGTCCGTCACTAATTAGATCCCCGATTGTAGTACACACGTCTCGCTTCGCTCGTGGTTCTCGCTCGACTCCTCCCCCTCCGTCAGGTCATCGTTTTATACTACACAAATACAATGTTCACGTATCTAAGTCGACTTAAACCGCCACACCTGGCAAAAGACTCGGCCGCAAACTGCCATAAAAGAGCACAATAAAACAATGGGCTGTTTTCTAATCACAAATTTTAAATACAAAGTAAACTAAAGAAGACTATCATAAAAGAGTTCCAATTAGTTTAAACGCCGGCAGCTAATAAAATGTGTTTTGTTTCAGATATGCAGGTGGATTTTGTTTTGTCGGAACCTGAGTTGTAACAGTAAATAACTTTTGCATACGTTTCATGTTTGGTTTGCGTAAATATGATAATTTTTCAGAATTCCGCGCCAACTCAAGTGGCTTCCAAAACGTCTTCGCCGGAATGCTCAATTCCGGCGATAGTATAGTGTCTTTTTTTATTGCAGGAGTTCAACAGACAGGCAGACGGCCCACGTGATAGTAAGCGGTTACCATCGCCTATGGACATTTGCAACACCAGAGGTGCTACCAATGCGCTGCTGCTCTCTTAAAGGAGACTGGAACCTGATCACTAATGCCGGAACACCTCAAAAACTAAAAATAAAACTGTCTCTTCTGTATAAATACATTATTTAACCCTCAGACCCTAAAGGAACAATTTCATTATCTTTATTCCAGTAACTTAAAGTCTTTCAGATCTTCGGATAATTTGTTACTTAAAACTCCTCTGCATACAACTAGCTTTTATGGAAAATCGTTTACAGTCCAAGCAGTTCGTCTTTGGAACGCGCTGCCTGTTAATATAAAGCTAGCCGAGACACTGTCAGCACTGTCAGAGTCTACTTTTAATAGACTTGTGAAAGATTATTGTATTTTATTGGCATATATGATATTAGAATATTTTTATTAATGTCTGTATATATTTAAAGATACTGGATCTGTAGTGAGAATAATGTAACATACCTGTGTTCTTATCAAATTTTTTGTCCATCCAAAGGTTGTCTGCTAATATCAATAAGACCGCCTATTGTATTGTAAAAATTCATTTCTGTTAACTGTATCAATTAAAACCAAATAAAGCATTCAATAGTTGTATATGTATATCATTTTTTTACCAGGGAAAACGCGATTGAGGATCACCAGTCGCATGACGGGTAAGTCGCGACCGGTGTGGGATTCACCTCATCAGGGTAGTACTACAATACCCGCAGGAATGCTTTCGCCACGGCACGGTTTGGGATCCTCCTGGCTGATCATCGGACATCCTTTGTCCGGGCCATGGATTCGCTTGCGCATTCACTTCCAGCTCGGACGGAGTATATTTATACCAAACATACAATAAGCCTAGATTCTAAGTGCGTATAAAAATGTACAAAACATGTTACCAAAAATAAAATTGTGGTAGTGTAATGGCTAGCGCACGCGTCCTAAACTCAAAAGGCACGAGTCCGGTCCTGGCAGGAACGCGTGCACCACTTAGGCAGTTTTCTGACCTAATGTGCATATTGTTACAATAACCACGTGCTAACAATGGTGATGGAAAACATCGTGATGCATCCTGTACATCGAGATAACCGATCTGTCAAACCTGTTAAGCCGCCTTGGACAAGCGTGGGGTATACGGTCCGTTCCCCTACGGTGGGAGGCCCGAGCCCAGCAGTGGGACAGTTATGGGCTGTTGTTAATATAAAGATTAATTTGCCTATTTTTTCAAACAAATTATATGAAACTTAAAAGGAATTTGGAGAAAAAAAATCTACCCCGTCTAGAGACAGAGAAGAACCAATACTATAGAAAAAATGTTATATAAATAACAAAAAATAATAATTTTAAAGTCACATA
The DNA here is from genome assembly GCA_012273795.1 of Dendrolimus punctatus. Lineage (NCBI taxonomy): Eukaryota > Metazoa > Arthropoda > Insecta > Lepidoptera > Lasiocampidae > Dendrolimus > Dendrolimus punctatus. The sequence goes on from CM022542.1 coordinate 4,090,442, forward strand.
TGGAACTTTAATACCCCAGCATTAGTACCGGCACGCTCACGTACGTATAAAAAGGACATAAAAGTTTGAGAAAGTCCACATTTTTTAATAAAAATTCGCCGTAAAACAATTGTATGTGCCCGCATGAAGCTCACCACGTGCGACGATAAAAATTATTACTTTCATTCCTTGGGATGACAACCTTTTTTATATCACTCTTAATAACGGAGACAAGCGGCTCTAACGAGAAACTGGATTGAATTCTCACGAAGTTCGTATTATACGAGGCAGAACATTATTTTGAGAGAAAAGAAAACAGGCAGATTTATCTATGATAAATTCATTATTTTAAATAGAGCCCTTATACCATCGTCATTCCCATCTGTCTATGTATGTCAATATTTTCTCGGAGACTCAAAAAAATAATTGAGATTGACCGTCAGGTTGATGAACTATTAGATCTAGGCGTGTTGCTGTAAAGTCTCTTGCGCCGCTTCTTCTCGTCAAGTCACAACATGTTCCGAAGCGATGATAAATTAGAATAGGCTTCCATAAAGTAAATAATAACCATCAAAACTGAAATAATTAAAATGAACAATTTGGGGGTAGGCTGAATAATACTTCAAAATTACTTATTGACACTTGAATCATTGTCTTTCGTGATCACGGTTACCTAAAAGTGGCCAAAACATGGAAAGAAAAATATTAAACATAGTTTGAGCTGATGTATTATTCAGATTTGGGGTATTTTTAATTAAATATCCTTAGAGTTCTTTTGGTAAATTACATAAATTGTACTCGTCGGTCATCTCTAAAAGACTCTTAAGGCTTGTAGCAATGCCAGCATCCTTGAGGATTTTTCGGTACTGACTTTTCAGACGATAGCGGGAAAGATTACATAAACAATGTTTTTTTTCAGTTGCATTATTTTTTTATTGTAAATAAAAGTAGTTTAAGAACAAATCATTTAGCTCTTTATATTAAATAAATGTAGATATTTGTATTCTGTTGTAACGGAAATTACAGGAGTAAAATGGTTTTCGATCAACAATTTGAAAGTTGTTTTGTGAATTTTTTTCCTAACATAAAATAACTATAGAAAAATACGAAAAAAACCACGTTACATCTTATATCGTGAAGATTCGTGATATTTTTTTTGAAAAACATACCAACTAAAAGATTTTTCGTTTGCACTTTAGAACTTTTGCGGCAACAGAAGCCTTACTTATCTGTGGAATGGAACTTGTCCGATTTTTAATATCCTATAATTAATTTAAACTGAGGAGGCAGTAAATTTTTACCTCAGACTATACCGCCAAGACATTATATAAAGTGTATTTTTCTTTTGTGTAGAATAAATTCTTGTAATAAAACGATGTCATTACATAAATAGGGTTTATAGTAAAACAAATGATCGTATTCTTAAAGAACATCATGTTGGCAATTTACCAATCGACTCTCGACTCAGGCGCATCGCCGCAGGTGGCATCTGATTTCGACGTACCCACATGAAAATGATGTTGTAAAGAGGCAATCTTGCGTTTATGCTCTCTTTACAATTTTATTGCCCGTTTTACAGTGGTGTCAATTTTAATAAACATCTAGCTGAAGAGGTCATTGGCTGGTATTGTGAACTAGCTGTGACTGCAACATCTTTGACGCAAGAATTGGACATTACTATGGAAGAAGATGAACAACTGTTTTTCATGGTATAAATAACAAATAAATGAAGTATTTAAATAAAGTGTAACCGTAAGTTAAATCGTAAACTATACGAAATAGCGAAAATACTCAAAGAATTCTCGAGAAAGATTTTGATGAAAACTAAAGTGGTATCAGGTTTGAGTATTTAGTTTCCCCTTTCCTTTTGTTTTTTGTTTGACATTCTTCCTCAGAAATTAGATACCGCTTTAGTTTTTATTAAATCCGCTTCGAGACTGAGTGTTTTTCGCTATTTCATATAGTTCAGTATTAGGTCCTGAATTAAATCTTCAAATGGGCACTTGAAGAATTCACCTGTACACACCTAAAGAATCTATTTAAACGAAAAATAAAAAATAATTAAGAGAGCTAATTCGGACAAGCAAATTTCGAAAATATGTATAACTTTTAGATTTTTTGTCTTTTTGTTAGAGCTTCACATAAAAATTGAGACTGAAGAGATTTAAACAAATCGACACAGCTCTTAGCTTATATCCCGAGCCAATATTTAGGATACTTTTTATCCCCATAGATGACGTTAATAATTAGTTAATAAGAATAAATAGTTAATACAAAATAAAAATACCTTGGAATAGATGAATTTAGTCAAAAATATGGCGCTAAAGTCGCGTTTTTTGTTGCGCTGTTGTAATTCACTAACAAACTGATCGTTATGCCAATAGCTAAAGTTTTGCTGTTACTTCTAATAACCAAGAAACAATAAGGGGGCATCAATAAATTACGTCACACGTGAAGGGAGGAAGTGAGTCGACGAAGTGTGACATGTGATAAGAGGTGGGAAGAGTCTAAAATTTAGTGACGTCATATTTCAGAATCATATATTTTTAAGCCTTAAACACGATTTTTGAACTATCAACGAAAAAGTGAAAAAATATAATTTTGCTAGTTAAAACACTGCTTATACTGTAAAGCAGTGTTCTAACTATCAAAAAATTAATTAAATGCAAATAAAACTACTTACAGAACTGCTGTTTTACTTTAACAATTCCTTGACGTAAAATTACAAAACATGTGATGTCGCACTAGGGAGGGAGGAGTCTTACGAATGTGACCAGCTGCTAAAAGGGCGGTCAAAAAATTATGGAATTCCTGAAACATCATTTGTGGACCCTTAACTGCAGATAATAAAATTTGAGCAAGCGATTGGGTCCGCTGACTAACACTTGTGTCTTAATATAGCGTTTCCGGGACGTAAGAACTAGTTTTTCACTACCAAGAAAAAATAATGGTAATGGTTTCCGAAGAGAATGAACGACTTCCGAAATTACTCCTACGAATAAAAATATGTGCATTAAAACTAAATTATGTTTATATGCTTATTGTGAAATAGACGGATATAACGGTTATATTGGGCTAAAAATCGTTTTATCGGGATTGCATTAGAAGCAGAGCAGTAATTAATAGGTACAAATGAATAACAATAAATGTGAAGCTTCAAAAATCAATCTTAACAACGTTCGACGACTTCAAACGACCCACCGCTAGATACGAATCTTCCAACTTTGGTACCCTGGCATTTGCAATAGCAAAGCAAGCATGACGGCATGGAATTATATACCATACTATATGTATGCCTCTTGAGACCAGGGGCCATAAGGATGGCCGGACTTACGGAGGCCTTGAATTAGGCCATGAGAAGGCCAGCAGGCGGAGGCCCCTTGACAAATATAATGTAACTGTGGTGTAACACTAACAATCTTTGTCTACATCATATAAAAATGCACCCAAGGACAAGCCCTGCTCAGTTTAGGACTATCGTAGACAATGAAAACAAAAGATATCGCGCTATTAAGATGAATTGCTGGTGGTGGCGGTAGTGACTATGACGTCTGACCGTCGCAATGTTCGGAGAACACACTATATCATATGGTTAGTGCTAGATTTACGTATAGGCCCGTGAGACCTGGGCCTAAGGCGGCATCATTTAGGGTGGCAAAGTTATAAGGACGTTAAAAATATAAGTAGGTACAATTCAAGAGAAGTGAAAAGGTTAATTTAAATTACTTGATCATGAAGGTATAAAAAGACGTAGAAATGATCCTGGCAATTACATAAGGCATCTGTTTCTAGTAAAATGGGGTCTAGGGCGGCCAGCCTCCAGCCTGTATCCGCCGGTATATGACTATGTTATAAAAAATACAAAACAAAAATTGCCAATAGTAGTATAGTTGTTCAACAATAATATGGTAAGAGAATGTAATATATATAATATTCAATTTATAGATTAAACGATACACCTAATACTTATAAGAATTGTAGGAAAGAAAGAAAGGAAGTAAATAAACGATACCAAATAATACAAAAGATATCCCAAAGAGAAAAACATTAATTATTTTTTAAATATACTTGATAAATGATCAATGACAGAGGAGGAGGCGTTTAAAGAAAATGCTTTAATTTGCCCTACCGGAATTTATCTCGAAGAACACTACAAAAATTACACTTTCACTTCCCAACAAAACTGTCGAAACAAAGGTTTTTGAACTTGACTCAATTTTTATCAATATACAAACACCTATGGGTACGCACGTCGCTCAAACACTCAATCGATCTGTTTGCATTATCGTACGCTTCATTATAATTGTTTACTCCACTTAAGTATGTTATTTTTATCTCTTTTATGAGATTCATTGGTTGAAGGAATGCTTTATTGATACCAAGCAGATGTGCTGTGTTGCGAGCGTTTGTTTATTCACTTAAGTTTCATAACAAGTTGTTTCTTTTCATTTTGGGGTTTATACCGTTTGAAGATATAGTCGAATGTGACTCTCAAATGGCTGGTTTAAAATTGATAATGTATATGATATATAGGCATATATGATAAATAAATAATAAAAAACTAGCTGACCCAGCAAACTTCGTACCGCAAAATCAATAAATAAAAAAGCTTAATGATAATTGCAGAATGTTTCAACTTTAGTAAAACTTGTAGTCAAAACTTTTTGATGAAAAAAAATTACTTTTAAATTTAATTTGATTTCTGAACGACTTTTGAATTTAATAGATTTCTAAACGACGGGACGAACATCAAATGTTTAACAGGTAGGAATAGTTTCTAAAGAAAAGCAAAATTGTTGTTTTTTCAAGATTCCAAGAATTTTTTGGAATTTTCACCTTTTAAACCTTCCCTGGTCACATAATACAAAATTAAAATCAGCCAAATCAGTTCAGCCGTTCTCGAGTTTTAGCGTGATATAAAAATAATGTTAAAACCAGGTTATTCACACATACTTAACATGAGCTAGATCCATAAAAAGTGCGAAACCATCATTATAAAACCATAAAGAGTAGAATAAATGTATTAGCGTAATAAAAAAAATAAGGCAGATTTTTTAATTCCTAACATTCCCTTATAACTTCTTCTGATTATAACGTTAATAAACATCACAAATATGAATAGTTAAATAAAATAAGTAATTTGATGTTCTACAAGACTGTTACACGTTCTGTTAATACAATTTAAGGAGGCGTTAAGTATTTAAACGCGGTAACATGAACATGAATGAAATTATTATTTGCTCAAAGATACGTGCCGTTCTAATATTGGTGGTTAACAAATATTTGTACTGTTACATTGCTAACTTGGTTGATAGGCGTGTGGTACTGAGATAACTGTATTTGTTTATAATGAAAGATGTATTTAGGAATTACTTTTTGAATTAGTTTTCAACACATACGCTCAAAAAATGCATTTACGTTGCCTGTATACATTGTTCGAAAGTTAAAAATTACGAGAATAAATATGCTGACAAATGGAACCTCCTTGGAAGTACTTTTGATCAACACATTTGTCTCACTTACTTTACAGTACTAATATAACAGATAATAGAACAGATAGAGAATTTTAATTTACACCACGCGCAAGTAACGCGATTTGCAAATGCGCGCCATTTTCGTACTAGAAACGTCAGACTATTGGGGACTATCCGACTAATATTTTGCCTGCTTCATTACCTATTGTACTGTTTTCTCGCAAATGTGTTGAAAAACGTTATATGACACACGTGCAGTTGTTGGTTTTTACAAACTCGTGACTATTGTAAGCTGTCGACCGAAGTCTATTCGTTTGAAAAATCCAACTTACCGCACTTGTATCATAAATAATTCTTATTAACCCTTAATTGTGACTGGCGAAAGTAAGGGCTTCTGTGTCTTATATACCCCTGTGGGATATAGACGATAAAATGATCCAAAATAGAAATTTGAAACCGGTCATTGATTCTTATACGCAACGTGATAAAAATTGCGAAAAAAGTAAGTTTGAGAGGTCGTTAATGAAGTATTTTTAAAGAAACGGATTAAAAAAAATATAAAACTAAAATCTAAGAATATCATAAAAATCAACTTACACCATAAAGATGGCTCTCATTCAAAAATACTTACAGTATTTTGTCGCGACATTATGTTTTTTTTTGTTTATACCAACTGACATTTACCTTGAAATCCATTTTTTATGCATTTATGACTTGGCAACTAGGCTTTTAAGCCAGTTAAAATCCAGAACATAAATCATTCCACAGATAGAAAGTAACTTGTGTTTCGTTTCACGCTGTATTGTAAGGTGATTGTACACTATTTTAGCGTTTATATTTGGATATATTGTAAGAAAGCATAAATAACCTTACTTCTATAATAAATAATTACATATTGAATACGCTATTTGACTTGTTTAAGTCATGACTTCATAACTTGTTATGCTTGTTTATAGCCTAGGAGGCTTCAGCGTTTTTTAAGATGGTGAAAATTTTCTCAATTGATTAGACTATCAATTACCCTTTTAAATATATATATATATGTACATTCTACAGAACTAAGAGAATTTTGTGTTATCATGGTGATTAACTTCATGAAAACATAAATATATTTTTAAAAATGCTTCACTTTTTACGTATCGCAGCCATTTTGGCAACCCTTATAAAATTTCTGTGTCCGTATTTATAATTATGTCATAGCAACTAGCTTGGAAAATGATAAAATTGTTAGGAAAATGTTATATAGCAGCATATAATTATATAGACCAAATGGTATAATAAACGGCACAAATAATTAGGTAACGCAACTATACATTTAAATATACTTTCTATACTCCTTTTTAAAGTTAGATTATCCTTGCATAGCCCTGAATTCGTGTCAATTGTCTTTCTGCTCATCTTCGCTGCCTACTATATTTGCAGTCTTCGCAACTGTCAATTAGAAGTGAAGCGAACTTGCAAATCGTTTTTGAAGTTCCTGTTATTATGCGTTCGAAATGAATAAACAGCTATGCATACTACTTTATAGCTTCGTTATGTTAAATTACAATAGCTACCTACATATATGGATTAATTAACACAACAGAGTTTTATGTATATGCCGGTGTTGCCAATATTTAATTTTTGCGTAAAGTTCATGTTAACACGTTCGAAATTTAAAAATAAACGACATTGGTACGACTTGTGTGTAGCGTAGACATCGATCAATAGAGACAAACACCACTGCACCGTACTTACTCGGAACTGGTCCGTGTGTGGTCCTAAGGCTTAGATACGAGTATCGATGACAAACGGTTCGAATTTCAAAACAAACTCGCTTTTGGTGATTATCGATTTTTAGATTTGAGAATTCAGGGTTTCTGGATTGCCAGAATGCAGGGATCGTCTTTCTGTCATTATGTGCGTCACCTATATTCGATAAATTTTAAAAACAAGCGTACCTTTTTTAAATAGTATATACAATCTGGAATTCGTATTTTATATATTTTTATAACACTAATAACTTTATATAATAGGAAAATAAAATTCTATATTGAAATCGCCATTTCTGACCTCCTGACATGAAAGTAATAACCAGGTAATAATAATAACCAGGTAAAAAGGTACAAAAGCCAATAATAAAACTGTACATCAAATTATATTGCTTGATTTAAGTAACTCATATAAAAAATTAACAATACATAATGCATCTTATCGACCAAAGACTCATAGAATAGTAGGTAATCCTTATTAAGTTAAAAATCGTTTCAAATTGGATAAATAGAAGTAATACAGACTACATTTTTGTTTACTTAAATATCCAAAGCAAGTCATATGAATATTAAAATTTAACTTTAAAACGTATTGTAGAAGTTTATTTAGGATCGAATAATTATGAAATAAAGCTCATAAAACACATCAACAAATCAACATAAATCAATAACGATCTTCTACATTACAAATTAAATTAACCAATATAAAAAATAATATGGCAACATTTAACGCTTATTTTGAATTGGTAATACACATTGTGATTTTATTGTCCCAGAGCAGTAAGAAAACGATAAACCGTACTCTGGGATCCTATAAGCGTTATTTATGTGCCTTATTAAGATTCGTATGTGTAATTTTCTTTTGTTGTGAAATTCTCCATATATTATGAAAAAAACGAGAATAATACTACTACTTATAGAACATTGGTCCAAATTCAACATTATTTTAAAATGTATGAGATGTTACAGAGCAGCCGAACATTTGTAGTTATATGAATATATACCCCGATTTCACTCTTAGAGCCGCACATTAGCTACTTTTAGCATCGGCGATCGGAGATTTTGCGACTGCATCGCGCTTTAGCGTCTCTCTGCGTTCGATCGCGGTATCATAATCGCGCGTCATGCTACATCGTTCGCGAAGTTATTTACACTTTATACTGCGATCCAAAGCGGAGAGTCGCTAAAACGCGATGCAGTCGCAAAATCGTCGATCGCCGATGCTAAAAGTAGCTAGTGTGCTCTGGCCCTTATACATGCAGGAGAAACCACACGGCTTATAATATGGTGTATGCTTGTACTAAAATACTTTTTTAATTAGACTAGTATTTGAAAGAAAGAGAAACATCTTAAGGCAAGAACAAAAAATATACAGATACTATAAAAACGAATAGCTAGGCATGTGATTATGTCAGCCATCAAGACCAGCGCTGTTCTTTGCGCTTAAAGGGTAGATGACGACACAAATAACAATTTATATGATATGGTATATGGATGGGCGAGTTTTTGGCGGGAACTAAAAGGAGATGTTGTTCTGTGCAGTTTAATTTTCTAAAAACGTCTAAAAGTACTCTAAAATAAACAATAGTTATAGTATATTGATAGTTTTGAGTAGTAATTATGTGTTTTGTGAGAAATGTCAACTGTACAGTCCGATGTGGTCTTTCAAGTTGTCACAAGAACTCCGTTGAATGGCTTCATTTCATAACCTCAGTTCAGCTGAGCAATACATAGGCTTAAGAAAATGAAGAAACTATATTGTAATCTAAGATCTGGCTTAAAGGCCTAGCTACCAAGCCGTCAACCTAAATAAAATAACAAATATATGGATGGGCATAAATTTTAAATATCAGTGCTGATATTGGTACATTCGAATTTTGAAACTCTTCGGATTTATTTCTTTAGAAGACTCTAAAACTAGTTTATACTGTTACATACTGAAATATATTAAAGATATTTTGAAGAAAGGTCAGATAAAAAGTAGTTTAAATAAGCGTGTATGTATGAGAAGATTAATGAAAGTTGATGAAGCGACAAGTGTTTGTCAAGATCGTAACAAGTGGAGATCCATTGTCTCTGCCTACCCCAATGGGAAACAGGCGTGACAATATGTATGTATGTACATACTCAAATTATCATAGTAACAACCGATACCAACTGATTCGTCTTTAATAAAGAGACGTGTTTAAGAATTGTTATAAGCCCTAATACCACAATGCAAACATTTACAGTACAGCAGTGTTCGTTTGTTGATTTCGTAAAAGCTCTCGCCGAAATAGGATTACCATTCATTCGGATTATTTCAGATCTGTCCGATTTTTCGTTCTGTTGGAAGTATCACGGAACTTTAACACTTAAACGAGTTTCTGAATAAATTGTATTTTAGGATATATACTACCGCCAAACGAGACTTTTATAAAAGTTGTTAGAATCTATTGTGGAGAGGAGTTAGCCCTAAAAACGAAACAACAAAGATTAATAACGTGAAAAAGACTAAAAGATAATACATGGTTCTATATACTTGTTTAAGAGTCCCATGTAGGTTCTTAAAACGAGATATTTGGAAGATGTCAGTGAAATTTGAACATAGTTTTGTTTGGAAAAGCAAAGATATTACATGTTTGAAAACGGTTAAACCGACATCCTAATTCAGCGTTTACACAATATAGTAGCTTACTTCCATATTGGTTAAAGTTTAGAAATCTCATACACATTCGACTCAAGTTCAGCACTTGTTTTGTGTCCAAAATTTGTAAAATGGCTTTTTATCGGGAATGTTCAAATTTCGAAATGGTAACCCTACACCGAAACAAGTCCGTAAGTACTTTAGGTACTCAAACCACACTTACGCAGACCACCGTGAAATAGGAAATACGTAGTTTAGGTAGGCTTGATCGCAGAATCTATTGTTTTAGGAACACGTAGCTCGTGCTCAAGAGATGCCACGTGCCTAACGAGATAATCTAAGTGTTTTACTTTAATAGTAGTTTCCTAAAGTCTAAGCAATTATGTATAGTTGAAGAGTAATTGCAATTAATAGCACAAAACAAAGCAAATCCGGAAATGTTTAAGGTCAACGAACGATATATTGTCTGCTTATTTAAAAGTTTTCTTTATTAAATTGTTTTTTGTAGTCGCTAAAAATATGCATACATAGAGAGAGATCCCAGGCTCCCCAAACATACGTGATTTTAGGAAAGATGAAATTTTTAGAATCGGTAGTTTAACATAAACTTACCAAGGAATGGATACTCACTAAGCTGAAAACCGGGCCGTTTTACAGGTAACAGGTATCAAAGGTGGAAAAAAAACATGCTAACTTCCGTCAATGTAGCAAGGCTAGTTTTTACATATTTTATACATGATATTGTTATAAATAAAGATATACAGTTGCCACACACATCTTATGGGCCCATAACTTTTAACAGACATTTTAAAAAAAGGAGGGAATTTATGTCATTTTAGGAAGGCTTAATATTATACATATTATCAAGTATAATATTTTAAAATATTTTCCAATGAGCCAGACAAAACTGACGTGCGAAACATCTTCCTAGACTCGTCAAGAGTCCGCTGTGTGAGGAAGCACGAGAGCATTTTTCCACCTTTGATACCTGATACCTATAAAACGGTCCCGCTTTCAGCTTAGCGAGTACACATTCTAAGTTTATGTTAAATTACCGATCCCAAAAATTTCACCTTTCCTAAAATCACATAAGTTTGGGGTGACTGGGATCTTGGACTAATATAATATGTCATAATTCCTCACGAATTTTTTGTTGACGCCGGCCGCCGGTAAATCAAAACGATTTTAAATTTTTGAATTAAATCACAACAAGCAATAATGTAACATGGACTATTTTATGCGATAAATTTTATAGTCGAATCATGTTGTAGAATATTCGTTTTTTTACATACTTTAATGCTGACTAATAACAAGGGATGGTAGAGAAGTTACGTCTCGCTTTTGAGATCCTGAGGAAGGTAAAAGAGTTCTGTGGGCTACTATATTCTTCGCTGGGGAAGAAACCTGCGACACAAAGCCTCGATGATCCATGTGAGTGGAGAATGCGCCTTTATACGGAGAACATCTCGGAGGTTGACCTGAATGAGAGTAACGCGGCTCTCGAACAACTTACGCAACTGAACTTCTTAAGGCAGGGGGAATACCTTGGGTGAGCTCTTTAATTCCGTTATCCACCGGGCACTGTGTCGAAGGCGTAGGGCAAGGGTGTGGTGGTCTTGTTTTTCAAGAAAAAATACACGTCTATCTCACTATTGAGCCACGTCAATATATAATTTTTGAGGGTCATGTTCAACTACAATAAATTTAAAAAATTAAATACTGGTACAAAAGCTATCCGTGAATACTTAACTAAACTCCACGCAAAATTACATGCTTCAAGAGTCTCCAAATGACATCAAAAGATATAAATGTAAGAAAATGTTGGTAGTTTCTCAGAAGCAAATAAATAACGAAATTCTTTGAAGGTATTCCTTATTTTTTTAATTCAATAATCATCAAAAGAAATAATCCTATCCATATTTCCGTAACAAAATATTCTCCCACAGTCAAATAGTGTAGGAGTTTACGCCATTTAATCAAAAGAAAATTATCCTGAACGTTAATGTCGAATATTGGCATTATTGACCTTGAAAAACTTGTAATCGCTGATGGTCATTAATGACGTCCCTAGGTGGTCGAAATTATTCATAAGTAGGGTTTATTTTTAATTTCCCTCTATTCATCAATTAATCTAATATTATTACTATAACGTAATTTTTACTAAATGAAATAAACTTGTTACTTTTAGATTTTTGATACAGTAGTATAGAGCGCGGCTTTGGCCCTTTATTTGAACAACAACCTTTTTTCGCAAGAAAATCTAATCTGGAGATTTTTTGCAGAACTTGAAGAATACAGATGTTTATCTCCTAAATGTCTAATTTTTAAGTTTCATTGAACACCGGGTTGTTTGGAAAAGTCGCTATGAGCGATAAGGCCGCCATTGTTCTAATGCAAATGTATCCGTATTAATTTATTATTGTCTAGGTTAAAGTTTATGGTAAACAATAGAGTTGTGATTTACTCATTAAAAGGCATTGGTTGTATTGACCAATAATTATGTATTTGAATTAAAAACATCAAATATCCAAAATCCGGTTGCCACAAGAAAGTCGGTATTTGGTGTTAGACGAATAACTACAATTTCGCTTAAGTTGCATTAGGAAAATAGACTAGCTCTTGTAATTTTGTTTCTTGTTGTATGCTGTTTGTATACCTGAAGATTATTCTAAAAGTTATATTTATGAATAATTGAAAGTAACCAGATGCACAAACCAGGCGATGCCATGTATATTTTATAAAAATTATAACCACAATACGTACGGTCCTGCCTGCCTGATATTTTCAACACTGGTCATTAGTCCAATATTAATAGTTAAAGTCCGAGCCATCAAATCAGAGACATCGCCGTAATCCTGCCAGAGTAATTATTTGACAATCTATAAATCGATGTAGGTAATTTAATTACCGAATAATAATTTTTTTTTATTGCAGAATCAGCAGACAGCAACGCCATGATGACAGGTACATCGCTATGACATTGCAACACAAGTGTAATGCGCTGTCTTAATAACTGATACAAAAATATTCCTATAATTATTCAAAGGCCTGGTTAAATTTTATATCCTGGATCCTACTTTACAAACAAAATTATATCAAATAGCGATGCCGCCAGTTTTAATTCCCATATTTTCCATGGGACTTCTTTTGTGGCGTGGACTCTAAAATAAAGAATTAGGCACGTATAAACTAAGACAGATAATAATAGATAGATAATAACATTATGACAAAAATAAAAAAAAAAAAAATTACAATATTTTAGCATACAATATATGCTCAAGGATCTCCAGGCAACCTAAATGAGAAAAATTTGAATCAGGCGAAATAGGTGGTGCAGAAGAATGGCAATAGAAACATAAATATTCATAACTAATATTATATATATATATATATATATATATATATATATATATATATATATATATATATATATATATATATAAATATAAATATATATACACAAATACATACATATATACACGATTATGTATACAATAATACACAAGTTATTATAATAAAAGTATTAGCATAGTTATATTCTGTTAATCAGACATAGCTATTTGTGGACAAATAGTGTTTTCTGAGCAAATTTCTAAATATTGGTAAAGATTTGGCCTCTCTGACAGTAAGAGGCAGCATATTCCAAAGTTTGACAGCCTGCACCGTAAAAGAATTACCATAATAGGATGAAGTGTGTGCAGGCGTCATAAGTTTTCGGTACGTTTCATGGCGCAAATTGTGGGCAGTGGAAACGAGATATCGGATTAGCATCGATAAGGAATAATTGATTCAATCAATTTAACGACCCACGCTATAGTAGAACTGGTTATACAATAATAAATGCAATCGAACAGCCGTAACCACATCGTATGTATCGAATAAATGGTTTTGTAATTAAGCATTTTTGGAAACTTGTGTCCATTTATGCGTGGTTCCTATGTTCTACTATCGTTCTGTCATCTTACTTTTGGTAGTAAATTGACATCACTTGTACGTAGTTTATATTAAATGTTGACCGCTACTAAGGCAAAGGAATGAACGGTAACAATAAAAAATAAAACATGAGTAATTATGAGTAATATACAACGGATCAATCTGGGGACGACTCCAGACCATAGTAAATAACATGAAGTTCTTTTACGAACTTTACAAGTCCAGAAACGAACCCGGGACCTCTGCGTTTGCACGAGGTAGGCCGGCAAAGGCACTCAACCACAGAAGACGTCAAACAAGAAACAGACATAAAAAGACTGGACTAAACCCGACGCTAAAGCACGGTGTAATCATGGATCTTACGACCTCATTAGTAAGTAGAGCAGCAAAACAAAGTTGTACAAATCTTTGGCTTTACCATAGAATAATGATACTAGAAATTAACAAGTGTTTGGTAAATAACGTACCTCGAAAAGATATCAAAACCCCAACTACATATCTAGATGCCTCTAGTGGAACAAGATATTATTAGTCTTACATTTTTTTAATGTCTTAATACATTTTTTTTACTAACCTAAAATGAAATATATTTTACTGTCAAAAATAATAAGCCGCGCCTTAAGCTACAGACAATAATTTTCAACGTAACAATCACAAAAAACAAAAATCACTTCTTAAAATGTAATTTCAAAGAAAATTGTTTTAACTATGAATTTTAACTTGAAAAACTTAATGAATATTGTTTACTAAAATTTATTTACAATTTTATATCATGCTCTTTACAGAGAACTGTATTAAACAAAAAAATATAAAGGTAAGTAATTAAGCTCAAGAATGAACTCTGAAAAGAAAAATTGCAATACGAAGGTAAATCTCGAGGGATAATCACTGTCTTGAGTAAGTGACATTAAAGAAATGCGTCCAGCGGCAGGTGCATTGTACTTTGTGCATTTCGTAATTAAAAACTTGAAGTACTTATTTTATTAAATGACAAGGTTAGCAAGCACTTTGTTTTTAATGTAGGTAAGCCTTGCATAGCAATTAATTACTGGTTGCTATTACCAAGAGAGAATGGATACTAAGAACGACATACATTCAGTAAACAATATACCTATGCAAAGCTCCTAAGCCCTGCATCACTAATACCATTTTTTTTTTACATGAGGAAATGCGTTGTCGCATCGTCAGCCGCGCGGGGGATCATGCGCGGCCGGTATGTGGGGCTCCCCGACGCCGATTAATCAATACGACCGGCGCCGGTATACCCACTAAAACCTCATGGGAGCCTTCTTCCTCCTCCCCTTTTCCCCGTCGCCTCGCGCTTACAGCAGCGTCAGCGGTCGGAGTCGGGGGAGGCCACCTAACTTCGAAAGGGAAGAGTGTTTTGGGAGAAGGTTTGGAAGGAAGGGAAGGCTTTTAGGATGAGGAGGCGGAAAGATGGGACACCACTGTCACGGAGTGAAGGGGGGAATGTGACAGTGGCCGCTCGGGGCCCCGGGGACGCATCCCCTTGTACCGCTTCCTGGACGGAGGGGAGTCCAGGGCGGCACCCCCTGGGGGATGCATCACTAATACGAAGCTTAACGTGCTTTTACCTGAAGCCAAAAGTTCTTGTCTTGACTTTCAATTTGGACATAAAGGGCCTTACTTATAATCGTTTCTTAAATTTAAAGAAACTGCTCAGCAACTGATTAATGAAAATCGCACCGATAAACTCCTCTTTAGTCGAATATTTTGGGTACAACCTACGTTAATCATTCAAATTTCGTTTATCTGTGCTCCTCATAGGTATGTACACAACAGGTAATACACGTTTATAAGTGAAAAAAAGATATATTCATTGATTAGGGACTGATTCGGATTCTCTTACTTAAGAGATACCTAGTCGTAACATCTCAATAACTAAAAGAACCTTAGAACTTTTAATAAGTGTCCTTCGTAACTAATCATATAAAAAGTCACATGATAAATATTGTGACGATAAAAATCAAATAATACGCCACGATTGAAACCGTCACAACGTCGGGAATTGTGGTAAAATTCGTTTATTTTTACATTATTTTGTCCTAGTACTCGTAGTACTATTGAAATTCGAGGTAGAAGTAAACCCATGTAAGTTCAGACCAACAAGTGACGCCAGTCCGAAACTTGGAGGCGCAAGCATGAACCACTTGGCTGTTTACTATGTAATGCTTTTTACATAAAATCCCTTTAAGGTCCGCAGTTAACTCTTTAAAATTACTCCTATATTATTCCCGCAAATTGCTATTGCGCCTGGCTGCCATTTTGGTGACGTAACCGTAGCTCACTACTAACTCAGTACTGTTAGCATTACTGGCCGACGAGTACACGTACACATCGAGTTGCGGATGATGTCACGTGAATTTTAATTTGACAAAGTTCTAGCGCATTAGCAATTTGCGAGAATAATATATCCTGAGGAAATTGTAACGTAGCAAAAATTATTTCTATACGAAGTTTCTCTAACTTAACCAGAATGAATAGTTACAGTTTCTAAAACTTCTCACATTAGCTAAACACAAACGGCTATCCAGCTAAGAATACAAAACGCAGGGCACATTAATCGCCTTTAAAACATCCCGTCATACAGTACACTGGTGCTAACGTACTGCTGGTTTCGAATAACTCGTTTATCTACCAAGTCCACGAATGTTTGGAGTGGCCCGCCGTGAAATGGAGCGCCCATTATGTACTTAACAATCTACTACTACATAAGGGAAAGGTATTTTAACTGTTTGCGTTAGGACACCGGTTTTGTTAGCCAACTACCAGATTACGCTGTGTGCTTCCCGAAATTGAGGTTTGAGTGGCGTGTTTTTGTCGACCGGAAGCTTCATAGACATGCTCTTTGAATTATTGGACTTTACAGTAAAAGTAAGTAGTAGGTAGACAGGCAAACAGATTGTATACGACCTAAGGAAATTGCGCTTGTATATGACGAGTAATATACAACGGACAATTTTAGGTCTGATTTCAAACACCCATTAAGTAAGAGTATGAAACTTCATTCATTGGATAGAAATTGATTTCTATGAAATTCGGCATACAGATTTTACTTGCGAGCAGGTATTCCTAAAGTGGTCGATAGCGACCCCCTGGGTTCGAAATCGGTTTCACACGGGTCGACATGAACGAAACTGATTTTGGGGCTCAACAAGGTCTAAAAATCGACCCCTATTAATTAACACAAATTCTTATTTGGAACTTTTATGATTCTGTAGTTGTGTTACGTGTATCACCTTATTTTAACAATGCCTAATCATTTTCTCAAATATACTTAGTACTTAACCAACCGCAAAGTTTGTAAATTGATAAGTATTTTGTGTTAATACGAAAAAACTAGGGATCGGATTTTTAAAATAATTTGAATTTGGGGACTGATCCCTCAGTTTGTTTTGGAAAAAGGGTTTCTGGCCCAAAATAGTTTTGGAATCCCTGCTTTAGAGAATAAAATTGGATAATTAATCATTTCAAAACTAAAAAATAAAGACTTCCCGCGGCTACGAAATCCTTTAAACAGGCATTCTGCATAAAACACCCTAATTTTCATAAAAGGCCAATGGTAAAATGGGTCATTTCGCTATTATTTTATTTTATGAAACTCTTTGCTGAGCGCGAAGTTGACTGTTAGACAGGGGTCTCTCCCAAAAGGATACTGTTAAAGTCTGCAGCTTGAATCGTACAAGTTTAAAAGAGATGTAGCTAAGGGACTATCTATCTTACAATGAAGACGTCTCAATCCATCCGACCATTTTCGCAGCAATTTATATTTCATGTTCGCCTACGTACTTACCAGGAAATATTTTCACTATGACAGGAAATCGATGCTTTTTCTTTGTGTCAGCATCTTCAGAAAAAAGACGAGAATTGTTCGGTAGAGTTAAATATCTACTAACTTTGAAAAATATTCTAAATAACTAATAATAATTATAAAGGTAATACTTTAAAACAATTCATCTATTATTTTAGATCAATCTTGTTGCAATTGAGTACGTATAGATACCCTAATGGGTGGTTTTTCACTGCTTCGCTGGCAACAACTGCATAACATTCCATTTTCAAAATTAAAAGAGGCAAAAGAATTCTGAGCAAGTTAACTTGAAAGTAGTAATGTTGGTCAACAGCTAAACGTTTTCATTTTAGAAGGTTACAACTTTTCTGAATATTATTATATGAAGAATACCAGTTCACTAAATATATGTGACCAGTGTTAGAAGGCATTTAAAGAAATAATTGTTTCAACAGTGAGAGATCTATGATGCTGTTACTTTAGAACTATTTTATATGTATTTCATAAGTAGGTACTTAGAAATTAGACTTTCCTTAATATATTCAATAAAATTCTACATTTTCCCTGATCGTTATTTTCAATGATTACATATTATATAGGTATAGTTATAGACCAAAAAAATTTAGCACGTTATGTCTTTATATTTATAACTATAATAATATTTTCTATCCTTTTATTGCTCTGTCTTATTCAATATGGACTATTTGCTCTACTCCACTAGTTCTTCAAAGTCATTCTGTAACATAACTCTGTATAAAACTTTTAAAAAAAGAACTTGAAATATAAATAGAACAACAAATACAAAGAATAACACTTTGTGGCTAGACGTGTTACTGGGGAGTTTCTTGTCGCTTCTTCTCCTTAACAGCAATAACACATTGCGAAGCGGTGTACATAGACTAGGAAGTAAAATTAAATTTTAACCTATATGTATGACCTTCTAAAAGTGTTCTCCAGTGGAACTTATTTTGAATAAAAACTTTTGAATTTGTATTTGTATTTGACCAAATACTATGTCAAAAAATTATACAGGAAGTTCCAAAGCAGCTATACAAATTAATAGTCTCCGCAAACTAGGTCACCTTATAAACAGACATTGCCTAACAAAAACTGAATACTGCAGGGATAAACTTTATAATCCCAATTTCATTGTAAGCACGACTCTTCTCTCCTTGAAACTTTTCGCGTCCCAACGAAATTGTAACAGAATCGGCAAAGTTGTCCCATTAAACGAGTTACTAGTTGCTTCGAGTCTCCGCCATACAAATCACGTACGCATCTCCTTATCAATTATTATGTTTTCGTTATTGCTATCATAATTGCTTTGATATTGTTTACATTGTAAATCGCTACATACAATATTATGTCATTCATCTTGTACTTACTGATAGCACGGTTATGTCCCTAATACTGTTACGACTCTTCCATTACCATTATTGGTTAATTAGGTATAAATTAATTACAGTCCTGTTATCTTGTCTTAATTTTTGCTCTTGATGATGCAGCAACAATTATAGACTATATTCATTTGAGGAATAATTTTTAGTAAATACTTGAATAAAGATGTTTTGTTATATAGTTTTATTTTAAAAGCTTTTTTTGTTTAAAAAGAACGAGTAATAGATTTAAAATATTGATTGTTCATTTTAGAGAGTTATATTTCATGTAAAATTTTAAAATAATGAGTGAATTTTGACTTTTCGAGTTGCGACAAGAACTCCGTTGTTTTAAATGAGATAAATATGTATACCATTAATTTGGCTGAAATTGGGATAAAAAATCATAGATAATCTGGATGCAACATTCACCTGGCTATTCGCTTATGGATTAATCTAAAAATTAATATCTTGAATACTTAGCAATGACTAAATACATAAACCGCGCAAAGCCACATCCAATTTTTTTATCAATATCATATTACGTTTGATTGCTGATTATTACAAATATTTGTTATTTTGTAATAAATTATAATTCAGCTTTAAACATTTTCGAATCATAGGTAACTAACTATCCACGCTACTGTTATCAATGCGGAAATAGCTATGTCAACTATACCTCTTTTGTAACTATATCTCTGAGTAGATTGAAGGTACATTTTATAAACATTTTATGTATATTGAATACTTTTTATCTCGAAAGAGTGCACAACTTCTTGCGAGATAAGCGTCTGAAGTCCACGCTGGCGCAACTGCTAAAAATACCCTAGTCTGATTATAAATCAACTTGGTTTTTACTATATATTTAAGTTCTTATTTTAAAAGACCATTTCTAGTATTTTTTTTAACTTTTCGCGACTAAACACATACTTAAAACTACGTTTAAATGGTTTTGAGAGCGGGATTTTATTCGATTCTTATTTTGACGTTTCCGCTACTTTACAATAACCGTAGTAGATAAAAATTTAAAGTGTCAATGAGTAATTAATAAATAATAGTTTTAAAAAAACTAAAAAAACACGCTTTCATAAAAAATCCAATTAAAAAACAGAAAATAAAACTTAATAAATTTGGTTTCAGATAAATGGGGTCTTAAAAAAAGTGGGGTGTATTCAAAGCGCTTTTTAAAAGAAAAAGCGCTTTGAATACCACCCCACGCTTTTTTAGTTTTTTTAAACTATTATTTCATTTTTTAGTTAATGTTTTTAAATACAAGCTTTTGAGATCCTGCATATCATGTTGCAGCAGAGTGCTAGCCAAGACAAGTAAAACGAGCCCAAACACGACGGGTCTATCTTGTTTAGTACAGGAGTTCCTATGGCCACTTTCCGACTCCATCATCAGATCAGCTCCATGGTACTATATTATTGCATTGTCATCGACCTTTGACAGGTGTGCAAAGTTTGAATTAAATCTAATCGTTCAAAGTAGGACAAAATTGAGTTCAAAGGGGTCGGTTACAAACATACATACATACATACAGGTGAAGCTAATAAAAGCGTGTTAAAAAAGTAACAGCCTATTTACATAGAAGTAATAAAATTAATTTGTCGCGCTACAATACAATCCATATATACACCTAAAACCAAGATTTCATTTAGTTTCTATTTTGACTGTTTTCCTCTTAATAGTTACACCAACAGTTATAAATGTTTCGCTAAACAGTGTACAAAGGTACGTGTCACGGGCAGACACTGTTTCAACCAGCTCTACCTTTATTACATCAAGCAACAATTTTTAAAAGTATCCGAATAATTCGGGGAAAGGTTTGAGAGTGTTTCATGAATACCAAACAAGGCACATACCATTGGTAACATCTCGGTTTTATTTTCATTAGAATAAAGGTTCGGTAGAAGTCGAAATCTAAATGTTCCTGTGCTAATATTGGAACCCCGGGCTTGAGTGGTCGAGGTCGATATTCCTATATTGTACATACATGTAAAAATGTAGCTATGCATGTAAAATGAAGACTATAATTGGAGATGAAATTTAAATAAACAGGTAAGCTAATTACAGTGGGTAGTGTGGAAATCACAGGGAATTCTGGGCACATAAAGGTAAATATATTATATGATCTAAGGCCGGTAACCCTTACCAAAACCACCAAGGTATTAATGTAGCCATCTTAGCTACTGTCCTGTACTATGTGGTGTTTATGCTTGCATTTCTTTGCAGCAGAAAGGTATACCTACCGACTCACTTCACAATATATACCTATACACCTGTTCAATATACCTATGTTACCCAGCTGAAGAAGCAGCAACAACTTCCCCAGAAACACGGCTATTATTAGTTGTCACTGTTACAAATTCATTTATGTAGTTTTATTATCAAATCAAGCTTTAATTAGTGTATGCCCGATAAACAAAGTATTACGATATATAATATTCCAATTTTTTGATAAGCTGGTTTTCAAAGCTTTAAATTTCATAACACTTAATATAGACACATATAGACCTCCCACTCAAAAACCTTATCTAACTTTATATTTTAAATAATTTGTAACATTTCTTGGACCCTTGCACTCATGCATACATCAATAAATTAGTCTGTGAAAAGTGCTCAGTGTCCTACCTGCTCCTAGTATATTAAAATACAGTCACTAATCATACCATTGGTTGAGCTATATGTTGTAACAAAAATATAGCTCAATGAATCATAAAATCATAAACCTTTGTACTCGTATTTTCAACCAAACAATAATCTCTTTAAGTTTTGTATACAGTTAATAGTAAATAAAGCATTGATAATATTATAAGAACTTTCATATCAACAATAACAGTCCACACAAGCTCGCAGCAACAGCCGCCGGTTTCACTATTGTTCTTTTCAAAACATTCGTACACACGTTTGTTAGAATGTTATTTACGTTTTGTAAATTTGAAATTATTGTTTTCATTCCGTGAAGCTCGTGGTTACAACATATCTCTCGGTCACTTATTATTCGTAATAACACGGTGTTCATTCAAAATTGTATCGATTGTAGCTGGATAAAGCAGCAAGGTGCGCCGGGGCCGATGCGCGTGCGAGGTGCATACATTCCAGAGAGGGACGCGAGAGGGAATGAGTTGCATTCTTAGTTATTCTTACCTTTTAATAAACTAATCCACACTAAATCCACCTTTGGTCTAAAGAGTAACTAATCAACACATTCTTAACATAAAATTCTGTCAGAAATGAGTTTGGAATCACACAATGTTCAAAGTTTTTGTTGTTTACATCACTGCCAAAATATCACATTGGACAAGACACAACCGAATAGCCGGCGCATAACAACCAAACTGGATCCATTTGGCCTGCTGTCCGTGAGGCGGAATGCTATTGCTCGGACTCTGTTTAGTGTTCCTTGTACCGATATTGCTGTCTTTCTCCCTCGGAGAAAGGCGCCAGTACAGGCGCCCGCGCCGACTTCATCCTTAGGGACTTACAAAAAACAAAAGAGTAAAAACCTTTCGAAACAAGTTGGCAGTAATAGAGCTTTAGGTGCCTGTCAAGATATTGTATGATTTAATATTTATCTGAGACACCTCGCAGCATCCAACATGAGATAACGATCTTGTTCCTGCTATGGAATTCACTCTTGGGCTACGAGAAACTGGTCGGAAAGCTTTCCCTCCAAACAAGGTATAGTACGTATAAAGTTATGTTTTATAACTTTATTCCATGAAACAATGTTAATTAATGGGTAATGAATTATAACGTTGTGGTCATAATTTTGAGATTAGATCAGATAAATGTAATTTATCCATTTTGAAGAACGAATTAACATCTAAATTAAAGCTTGCAGTTGGTAATACATGAAGATCCGGTTCCAAGGATCATTACTGTTTTTTTGGAATTTAGATTTTCATCAATATATTTTACAGTCAGTTAACTTTAATATTTCCTTTACTGGTGATTTAATAACAGATCCGAAATTTGTAAAGAATTAACTATAAAAGGAATTCAGAGGAAGTTGTGAATTAAGTGTAAGACAACCACTTATCATATTTTTTTATTTATAAATTAAATTCTCTTGAGTATTTCTGAGAAAAATAAAGAACAGTTAATCGAAGTTTTTAAAAAATGATTTATCGGGTTAATATTCAAAAATCGCTTTTTACGCTTAGCTATCGAATAGTAGTCGAAGATTCGTTTGTATATTAGACTCAAACTCATAGCTTGTTTAAATTTAAAGATTTAAGCTAAAGGTGCCAAATATATGTACCATTTTAATTTGTATGTATTTCTTATTAAATATCAGAGCTAACAAAGTAATTTTAACTGATAATATTTAAAATTTATATTACAAACCTGTAAACAATTTAGTAATAGTGCTTCCCGTCTCTTTATTACAAATGATTTAACCAAAGGATTTAACAAAATAACACAAAAAAGTATTCAAGCAGAAAGGTCTCCTAATTTGAGATACTTGTGGTCTCTTTTTGGGTAACTCCATTCTTGAGCACTTATAATAAAAAATATAATTAATAGAAATGTTTTATTAACATTAATTACATACGCTAAAGTTACAATCATAAAAATGATAATGAACGTTTTTTATGTATTTATATAACATTTTTAAGCATATTTTTTATGTTTGTACATGTCCTATGTATTTGTCTACTTCTGGCGGCATTTATAGCACGTATTACCACTTTGGCGTCTGCAATAAATACATCGTAACATGACAAGCCATTGTTTTGAAGAAAAGCGTCAATTCTAAACCTAATCTAAATACACAATAACAGAGATGTCATTTTAGGAGCCCATTGATGTCTTATATTCAACATAATTTATTTTTATTATTTATATATATATGTCGGAGAAGGCCTCGTTCTCACGACATCTCCTTTAGTTATTGCAGGTTTAGTGGGCGTCATCAGAATAAAATGCGAGCATAAAACACAAGGCCACGGTTTATAGACTTTTAATTTAGATTCGATCACCATTTTGACATAGTTTAGACCGAACAGCGGGTTCAGCGCACCGCTCATACTTCCAACTTCAATACTTTCTTTACAATTCTCAAAGGTCCAACTCGACCTATTGCCATCAACCGAATGTGTCACAAAAACTCCTCAGTCTACCGAAGTAGATACTACCAAAGTATAGAGGGCCTCTGACCCCGCTCCGCCATATGCTCTGCTCTGATTGGTCGTTTATTAAATCACAATATTCATAACTTTTATTAGGTTAGAACGATCTTTTAGTTATAGAAACATTTAAGACATCAAACCAAATTAAATTAACACTTTTAGAAGCAATTAAAATGTAAACAAATAATATTGTGCGTTATGAATCCAATCAACAATTATCCGATTTATATCTTCCCTCCGACATATATAATAAAAGTAGTGATAGCGTAATGGCTAGCGCACGCGTCCCAAACTCAAAGGACGCGGGTTCGATCGTGGCCGGAACGCATGCATCACTAGTCAGTTTTTTGATCTTATGTGCATATTGTTACAATTAGCACGTGCTAATAACGGTGAAGGAAAACATCGTTCAACACATCGAGATAAAGAGTCATAATAAATTTAATTGAAATATCAAACTTCACCTATAACAGACGTAATCAATATACTTTTAAATTTAAAGTATGTATTCATATACATGGGAACACAAAACCAAAAAACATAAGGTACGTTATCTTTTCGCTTAGTCATCGGGACTGAAATATTTGTATTTATAATATTATATATATTATAAATTTCTAAAGTATGTGATATTTTTGTCCCAGGAATCCTGCGGGAATGTTCCCGAAAGCGGTATGCCTTTGTTCGCGTGCTATACTTTGCTATAATGCTGCAATACTTATTATGGGAATATCAAGTCAAGCGTGGACGAATTCGCGGCCACATCCTGGGGCCGATCGTTAACACCCAGACCATAGATAATAACGGCGAAAATTCATTCCTGAATTTTACCATACCAGGATCGAACCCAGAGCCTCTGGCATTGCATTGAGGTAAACCGGCAAAGGCTTAGCCCGTTCAATCAGACAAGCCGCCGAGACGTCGCGACGTTTGTATTTTTAGAATTAAAAATATCCGAAAGTGCATACAGTCATTGCTAATGTTTATAAGAAACGATTTTTTAAATCTAGTCTTACAGAGATTGAAACATCATGCGACATAAATAAGTCACCTTTGTACTTACATATTAGTATTTATCTTAAGAACGTGGTTTGAAAGAATATAAGACGGTAGTGTGCAATATATTGCTTTTACTTACAATAAAGTTTTTTTTATTGCAGGAGTTCAGCAGACAAGCAAACGGCCCACTTGAAGGAAAACGGTTACTATCGCATATGGACATTTGCATCACGAAAGATGCTACAAATGCGCTGCTGTAACCTGGTCACTAATGCCCGAACACAACTCAAGGTTGTTATGGCAACATACTTTTGACCAGGGTGGTAGCCATCCAGTCGGGCAAATGCCCTACCACTTAAGGTGGCTTAATAGTTATATTTGCTTATGACTTTATTTATGATAATTGATTAAGTAAGATTCTATTTTTATTCTATGTAGCGATAGGATTGATTATTGTTCTTCATGGCCCTGAAAAATAATAATCCATAACTACTAGTATAATTATAGTGTTTGTTTTTTTAGAGAAATTTACATATTTATATTTTGTGCCCCTTCCTTCAAAGAGCAAGTCGTGATGGATCAGTATCACCAGCTAATTTTCAACAATTAGTTCGTATGCCCAATTTCCCCCCGCGCTATCGCATCCCTATATTCAAAATCCCATCCTGTAGGTCTTGATTGAAACTGCACACTTTATTTACTCGATCTATTTAATCCCTTGATATGGATGAAGATGCCTTGATATGCACCGATGAGCACGCGCGTGCGCTACCTTGATAAGCGATGTTCGTAACTTCGCACTGATGGTAAATTCGCGCGTGGTCACCTAAATGCTGAGTCAGGAAAATGTACTTACTTCGTACACATCTATTCCATTTCTCCTATCTGATCCATTTATCTCATCGCCTTAGCACATGCATTAGCAACGCGTTTTCAGTCTTTAGGATTACCTAAAGACTGAAAACGCGTTGGTCTCGCCTTTGGTGTTGCAAACGCTTAAGGTTAATAAGATGGTAACTACTTTCCATGGGCTGGGCTATCTAGCTGTTTGTCAACTTCTCAATAAAAAAATCATTTTAATGACTTGGAAACGAAATTAGGCAGCCCATAAACATCTTTATAACTGTTTGGTCTAATATTTATATAGGTACATATTGTCGCAACTACCACTTGCTGATAATGACTATAAATCTCATAAGGAAAAGTCATGATTACAGAGGTGTGTATCCAGCCAAACCTTCGAATACGATTAATATAAATTAACTCCCGTAAATAATCTTAGTAAACCCAGCTGACTTTTGCTACTCTCATATTGATGGTACTAAGAGTTCTCGAGTTGAAGGTTTTATATAAATAAATCAGCAGACAGATTGAACTTATACTGTGTATTTTCAAAGTAAAGCGAAACACGTTTGTGCTATGAAATATATATGACGAACTGTGAGGCCAATCTCGGACTGGAATAAATAAACAACAGGGTTTGTTAACGACAACTCTCCAAGGAATAGAACGTGATGCTTCTGTACACCCGTGAACTTGACAGGCAAACCTAATGCGGTTATTACAACATACAGAGACCCACCCTTTCCTTAGATCATGATGATATAATAAGAAAAAGAGCCGGGATCTACAGTGTAAATTTGGCCATAACCTGTAAATTTTGCTTGCAGTAACGCTCAGACTCACGGCCATTATCAATATCAGACTTATATTTCACAGCTATACTTCGCAGCTTATGCAAACAAGTTATAAAGCCGGGACTAATCCCTATTAATATTATAAATGTAAAAGTAACTTTTTCTATGTTTGTTGCACTTTCATGGAAAAACTACAGACCGATTTGGCTGAAACTCAGTATATATTATTTTTTTCGATGCAGAGGATGAACATAGGATACTTTTATCCTGAAAAATTGAATAGTTTCCGGGATATAAGTATATTTTTTTGTCTGTCTGTAATGATTTCACATAAAAATGATTGGACCAATTTAGCTGAAACTCGATATATCTGCAAGTTCAATTCTAGGATGGAAATAGGATACATTTCATACGGGAAAAGGGATAGATTTATATAAAGGTTGTTCCAAAAAATAGAATAGGGTTTTTTTGTGAAGTAATTTTCGTCATTTTAGTCGTTTTGGCCAATTTATTCATTTTAGTCATTTTGTTAATTTTCACAAGTTTGGTTACTTTCGTTTATAGATGTAAAACTCATCTTTAAAAAAGTGCGATAGTAACTCGGTCTATCTGTGATTTTGTACATATGTAGTTTTAATAGATACTTTTCATCCCGGGAGATGATATAATTCATAGTTTGCGATATAAAATCATGATAACTGGACGCGCAGTGTACCAAATTCCAAAAAATAATTAATATTCTATTATAAAATATGTTACAAATAGATATTATCACAAAACGTATATTGTTCTTAATTTTTGTTGAAATCTACCAATTAACGCGATTGTAGGTGTTTTTGACTAAGCTTTAGATGTTAATATTTTTTATTGTTGGCAACCCTATACAACCAGTAATCGTGAACGGGAAATGTAATGTAATATGGAATTTCAATAAAAAATAACACCATCAAAAAATAAAACTACAATAGTTCATTCATTGTATAATTTATTTATATCATTTTGCGACTGGGTATTAAACTCACTTACAACGTTACTTAAACATACACTGATCACACTTAAGCTCGTATTCTAGAACACTCAATCGTAAATCTTACCGAGAGAGTCTTTAAGAGTAAATTTAATTGCATATCCAATCAAATTTATACGTGGATACTCGTGCGGTTAAATTAAAAAGTAATTTATATACTATGTACCGAAGTAACAATAATTTGAATTTTGACTTACTTATGATTAGTGTTTGACGCCCTAGAATACGAGCCTGAAATTCACTAATACTACAAGCACAGTCTCTAAAAGATACAAGTAAATTCACATATTTCATAGATTAATCTTCAAAACAAGTCGCAAGTACTATTTTCCTGTATGATTCAAAATAGATATAACAAATGTTAAAATTATTGCAAATAAAATTTCTTAATCTCTGCCAGCCTTTATGGGAAACAGGCGCGATAGTATTGTTACAATAGGACTGTTGACAGATATCACAATAAATTCTAAAACAATGTATATGTAAAAGAACGGGCGATCAAATATTGTCGGTCATATTCATAGAGTTAAAGTGAGTTTGAAGGCTTCTTTAAGGACGATAAAGAAGCGTACAAACTTGCTCTAACTCTCTATGAATAAGACCGTATGTCAAAAACATACTTCATAATATCCTGATAGAAGTAATTTTAATTACTGTTTAAATTATTTATATGATATTTGACCCATTATAGAAATAATGTCATAATTTACAACACTCGTTCAAAATCTAGGTAGCTTCGGTATTTTATAAAATGATAAGTGTCATCAGTTGATTTGACTGTCAACTACCCTAATGAACAAAACATGTACAGCGCTGTGCTGGTGAAAATTCCAACACAGCCTCATGCTGAGTTGCCGACCTCATTTGTTGGAAATGTGGCGTACTACATATTAAAAACCATAGAATGTATATGTTACGGCTAATACCCGAAGTGCGGCTACACCTAGTTCTAGCCGGCTAAAACTAGGTGTAGCCGCACGTCGGTTTTTAAACCTAGGTGTAAAAGATTTGTTCACGGCTAATATTAGGTGTAGCCGAGGCGTCTTTCCATTTGTACAAGGCCAGAACGCAAGGGTATGAAACTAATCACGTATAGATTGGAAATAAGTTTTTTACGAAGTTCTTCCAATCCATACAAGAGCAGTACGCAAATACTGCCAGTACACATAGGGACGAATCGAGTATATTTCGGAATTTTTTTTGGGTGGTTATAAAAAAAATAACCTATATTAAAAATGAAAACATGTCACTACAGACCAACAGACTCCACATAGGATTGGCTACATCTAGTTGTAGCCAGCATAAGAAGGCTTCACCTAGTTTTAGCCGGCTAGAACTAGGTGTAGCCGCACTTCGGGTATTAGCCGTGACATATACATTATTTCTACATCCTTATACTGTCGCTTTCGTAACAACTAAATTATTTACTTTACGAGTAACGATAGATTAAATATGAAAGTGAATTTATCTTGTCATTTGTCTATTTATAGGTACTGAATATGTACGAGTAAACATGAATTCAAATAAATTAAGACACAGTATTAACCTTCTAACTCCTCAAAAACCAACATCCTGAAAAAGCATCCTATCACCGAACATTTTAAATACATTGTCAGTTTAGTGACAAATGTAAAGATCCCAAATCAACTCTATCACTGTGCTCGTATTAATAGTGGAATAATAATACTCTCGCAAACTTATAGCCATTTTAAATATCACATAAAGTTTACAATAAATACATCAACTCGCGATCATTTAGTATGGGAGCCCGCTGCGTACAAAAACAGGGAGAAAGCCGCTCGTATAAAAAAAATACAAAAATAACCAAACCGTAAATAACAATAAATAGTTTTTTTTAATTTAATTTGGAATTATATAAAGACGGTCACAGGTTTTGAAATTTGAGTTTCTCGTAGTTTATTCGCGTTATATTCTATATTTTTTACTTTCAAAAATGTTTATTTTCAAATGTGTAATTTGTTTTGGCATATTAAGAGTTTTTGAACAAAAATTTTTTCTGTAGAGAAAATCAAACAAGTTAAATGTGACTATTCAAATAAAAACAATTCTCCCTTTATTTTTTAAGACCTATAATTTAGGTGAAGTCGGGAGGTATTATATAGGTTCA
This sequence comes from Dendrolimus punctatus, assembly GCA_012273795.1. Taxonomy (NCBI): domain Eukaryota; kingdom Metazoa; phylum Arthropoda; class Insecta; order Lepidoptera; family Lasiocampidae; genus Dendrolimus; species Dendrolimus punctatus. The sequence continues at coordinate 4,120,321 of CM022542.1, forward strand.
ACATTCGCCCAGTGCAGTATTTTTTATAGATTATGATTCCAAAATTTGAATATTATGAATACTTAATAAAACCTTGCAGAAAACAAAAAAATTACAATTTCCGGACTCAATAATTATATTTCTTTAGAATATCTTCTAATAAATAGACATAGAACTATTCCAAGTATTTAGAAGTCAGTTATGGAAATTGCAGTTCAGAAAAACCCAAACGACTAGAAACATATTTTGTGTTATTTCGTTTTAAATTAACTCTCAAGAACATTTCGTTACTATAATCAATAACATTGGTGTCGTGTAAAAAAAATCCAAGAATATAAACTCAAAACGCGAATAAACCACACCGACTTTCAGAAGAGTTAAAAATAAATTAGGCTAATTAGTAAACTATTACCTCACTCTTATTATAATTCGGAATGTTCATCTTTGCCATCGGAAAGCTGTGGAGGCGGCTCAGTGCTTTCACCAACATCATCTTTATCAGCTTTTTCCTCTGTGACTGTCTCAACTTGAGGAATTTCCTCTTGTGTTTCTGTTTGTTCCTTTTCCTCTCCATCTTTCTCTGGTTTTATAACAACTTCCTCAGTTTTATTATCCTCCTTTTTAACAGTCTTTTTCGGGCGCCAAATCTTCATCTTGTTCAACAAATACTTCACTTCTCTATCCAAACTTGTCATTTTCTCCCTTATGCTTTCAACTGTCAATTTTATCTCATCATTCTTCTTTAATTCATCTTGCTCTTTAATAGATTTGTTCAACCACGTTTCTGTTTCTTCTATCTTCTTTTCCAAAACACCAATCTCAACTTCCGTAAACACATCTTTGTCTTCATTAGACTCTTTCGTGAAATTCTTTGCCATTTTCAAAAATTCATTACTATTGTTTAACATGTTTCTGATAGCTGCTACAGCATCAGGTCTTTCTCTATGCTCCCAATGTTTATAGAAGACTGGGTTTGTCTTTTCTTTTAGCACGGCTAATTTTTCATCGAACTTTTCTGTTGGTGCTTCATAACCATCATCATATAACCATTCCGATGTTTCACTGCATAGTTTTCTAATTTCTTCAATTTCCTCAGCTGTGCCACACTCAGCAAATTCATCCATATCGATCTTCATTTGAGCGTCTACAACGAAGGCTTCCAGATTATTTAATGCAGTTTCTCTCTCAACTCGCTTCTTGTCTATAGCATTAAGCTCCGTAATCTTTGTTTTAGATGATTTAAACTGTGCGGGACTCAATGGTACCAAATTCATTACTTGTTCATCAGTTTTAATTGGTTCTTTCAATACTACAACCTTAGGCTTGGGTTTAGTTTCTGAATCAGTAGCATTTTGTTTTTCTGTTGTAGTTTCATTAACTTTTTGGGTATCATTCTTTGGAGTCTCCTCCGTTTTTTCTTCAGGTTTTTCTGGTTTGTCTGGTGATTCGGAATCTGAACTGAAAAGTTTGCTTATTGTACTACCGATTTTAGATAAAGTACTATCTTTATCTTCATCGTCCTCAGTAACAGTTTTTTCAGCAACAAATTCCACATTAACCAGATTAAGTATTCCAGAATCATCCATATTGAAATGAGCTTTAATTCCCTTATGTTCAACATTATCACCAGAGTGTTTATTTAATGCGTCGCTAACTCCGCTTAAGGATACTTCAGAGAGATTTAAACCACCAAGATATTGTAATTCATTAAATGGTATATGGTCTAATTCTGCATAGTTGACATTAAATGTAAAGTCATTTGTGTGTTTATTGAATGTGATCACTTTCTTTTGTGGGTAAGGATTCATTGGGCCGAACAGGGTCCGTTTGATCTGGAACAATGAAATTAATTATGAAAAGAGTATAATGTTTCATCAAAGAGGAATTATACTAACTAGTATCTAAAGATAAAATCTGTCATTTTACTCTCAGTAAAAGGTACATTCCATCTGCAATAAACAAAGCATTCCAGAGTACTTTGTTTATTGTAGATGGAATGTACCTTTTACTGAGAACTGAATGCTTTGTTTATTGTGATAAGAAACAGACACAGAAAATAATAAACTAATTTTCAAAAAGCTTTATATAGCTAACAGACTATGAATGCTATAATTTATAACACAAAGAAATTTTCAATATTTGACACTGATGTAATTTGTTTAATTAATTTTATATAATACTTTAATATTTACCAAATCCTGGAAAAAATATAAATGAAATAATTAAAAGATTTGTAATATACTATTTTATAATTGTATTATAAAGATATTTACTTACCAACTTGTCATTACCATCGACATTTCTCGTGAATACTACTTGTATAGGGAATAACACAGCGTCGCGTACATTCAATGGAGCCACTTTGTACCCCGTCGCCAACGACGCCGCCCTGTGCACAAAGTCGAGAACAATATTTTCATCATTCACAATCAGAAAAGTTTTGATGAACTTTATTTTTAAACATTATACATTATTTGAACTTAATTGAGTGATTTAAGTTCAGATTTCGGTTCACTAGAAGAGAAAATCAATACTTTTGAATCAGAACTATTGAACTATATATAAACTTTGGAAGCAATAGTATAGAGAAGTTTAGTGGACAGTAAGTGAAGGAGGAGTGTAGTTCGAGAGAAGAACAGAAGCCAGCTACATGCACTAATATCGGAGGTGAGCACTGCAGTAGCAGGAGGTGGTCTACGCAATATCGGCGACGGTATTGTGAGCGAGACACATTATCGTCGGGACTGTGCATCGTTAGTCGTGCGTATAAGGGCAACTCTGTGGAGAGTATTATGTGCGGCTGTGTAAGTCAATAAAAGCGTTTATTTAGTAACTGGTGTTTCTTTCCAATCCTAAGTGCGTACCCCGCAAGCACGTAACAATATTTAAAAAAATCAAATTACGTCGTTTTAATTTACGCCGTGCATCGGGTAACATGGCGTAATAGAAGGATTGCCTGTAAGTAGTTTTAGTACATAATGTTAAATGTGTCTTAAAATTAACTTTTCAACTACACGGAACTCATGTTGAATACCGTTTGTTGCCGAAGAGGAGCTATCCACAAATCACGTCATACGAATTTCGTGATTTTCTGACTCCTCCCCATCCTTGTCACAGCTGGTCACATTCATGACATTCCTCCCTCCCTTCCACCAGAGTGACATCACATATTTTGCAATTATTTTTTAGTAATTTAAACACTATACTGATACAGATAAATTTGGCAATATTTTGAAGTTATTAATAGTTCAAATGTCGTGTTTTAATGTCTCAAATATTGAGGACCCCTCCACCCCCTTAACGTGTAACTTAACGTCTATTTACCTGTACACCGCGCCCATGGTGGCAGCCTCGTCGGCGTTGATCGACCTCGCCGGCTCGTGGCCGACTGCCTCCTTGAGCGCGGCGTAGACCGCCGGCACGCGCGCCGCGCCCCCCGCCAGGACGAGCCGCGCGCCGCTCCCCGCGCCGCCCCCCGCCGATATCGCCCTCTGCACCACGCCGCCGACGCGCGAGAACAGATCCGCGCAGAGCTCCTCCAGCTCCGCGCGCGTCACCTGTAAATAGGCGTGTGTAACTCCTCACTGATCCGAAATATTTATGTGTTCCAAAAGATTGGAACATCAATTATGTTTCAAATTCATCATTTGGATCTGGAACATCGCCGCTTACGTGTGAGAGAGACCAACCAGAGCATAATGAATCAGAGAGCAACAAGCGTAGCCAGAGAGCAGGAAGGCAATAAAATAAACAATAAGAAATCGGTTTTATTAATTATCTCACAATTTGTGTTTTTTTCGAATATTGCTATGAATATTCATCTTTGTTTCAACCTTAACACCGTCCGCCTCAATATGCCTGCGACACGACATATATATATCTGTATTTTTATCTGTGACAAGTTTGACACGTTTCTCAGCCTCAGTCCGCGTACCATAACAAGACAACCATGACTTTTGACCCAATGTTCCAAATGAAACATATCAGTGATCCGGAACATTTTACTGTTCCAGATGCAAATGTTCCAATCGCAAAAGTGTGACATTTCTCCCACGCCTACCTGTAAATGACATGTTTACCAAGGGTTGCTTTCAATTCCCCTGCGATCCACTGCGCCCCTCTTTAATAGAAAACGACCCCCAGGTTGAGAAAGATTTGAATGAAGATTCTATATTTTTAAAGGTAGGTAAAATCTTTCTTCCCTTGATTAAGGAGCATTATCAGGACTACCTTTTGACAGGTTGAATGTCTCTGCTAATATTCTATACTAAAACTAATTTGCTCCAGACTTTATGGCCTCTTAGGAAGCAAAAGTTGTTCATAAAAATGTCTCAGGTAATTTAGAAAGGATGAATTAGAGAAAAACCTGTGCCACAATTTATAATCATTTTTATGTTTTTCTTCTATACTTTAGGTAATGGGAAAATCCCTTGTATATTAAACATAAACACAACACAACAGCAAACTGCCATACTTTATTCAGTCATGGCTTTGGCAAAGAAATAATTGATTTTTAATGTGTAATTACTTTTGTTAACTGGAATGAATATAGATAAATCTAATGAAAAACAATAAATCATCTTATTAATTTGTTCATTGTATTATATATAGGTTCTTATTTAAAGCCTATTTCACCTGTTGTTAAATAAAATATTGTTGAGGATAGAACACATGTGTCTAGAAAGTGCCTACATTACTACGTCTATTTATTTTATTTTTTATTTAGGATTATGGCTTGGCAGCTAGCCTTTAAGCCAGGTCTTAGTTTACAATAGTTTCTTCATTTTCTTAAGCCTATGTGTAGCACAGCTGAACTGTAGGTAATCAGCTAGTGTCATTCAACGGAGTTCTTGTGACAACTCAAAAGGCCACATTTGACTATACAGTTCACATTTCTCACAAAACACATAACCACTACTCAAACTATGAATATCCTACAACTATTGTTCATTTTATAGTAATTTTACACATTTTTAGAAAATAAAACTGCACAGCATAACGTCTCCTTTCAGTTCCCGCTAAAAACTCCGAACTAGATCTAAGTATTCACATAGATTTGAAGTCCTATAGGTTGAAGGGATCTTACCAGTTGTTTGAAATCTTTATCGTCCAGCAGACTCTCGATCTGCGCGTAGTGTTCTGTGTTGGCAGACAAGACAATCTTCAACCGCTCGGCCTCTCTGAGCAACTTTTCCATGGACCGTGGAGAAGCCCTAACGTCGCCGCCGCCGTTCTCCTGCCACTTCTTGATCAGATGCTCGCGGAGGCGAAGCGTCATCTCGTGTCCACCAAGAGTCCTTTCAAACCAAAAACACATTGCCTTAAATAATATTTTGAATTGCAATGTGATTTTTTTCACTAATCAATAGCTAATTTTATGTGATAAAAGTGTGTGTTTTTTAATATCGGAAATCCCAAGAGAATTTGGAGCTGTTTGTCATGTTGTTTTGGTCTGAAAGAGAGTGTCGGGGTGAAGGTAAGGCATGGAATTCTCCGGTGGTTGGGGCCTGTGGAAAGAATGTATGATGAAAAAATGACTAAACAGATATACAATGCAAAAGTGGATGGATGCAGAAGTCGCGGAAGGCCACGACACACCTTCCATGATCAAATTGATCGTGTACTGGCAGAAGGTGATATCAGGAGCCTTAAGAACACACGAGTGTGCATGACAATAGCTATGAATGTCAAAGAAGCAAGTGAGTTGTGTAAGAATAAGCCTGAATGCCACTCTGTTGTTCGTGCCTACCCCGCAAGGGACCTGGCGAGAAGTTATGTATGTATGTTTGTAATGGTTCGGATGCATAAATTTGCTTATTCCGACACAGTTTTAACTATGCCGATATTCAATATGCTTATATTTAATATGCCGAGTGGTAAGGCATTTGCTCGACAGGATGGCTACCACTCCTGGTTTAAAGTATGTCACCATAACAACTTAAGTTGTGTTCCAGTATTAATGATCACGTTCCAGTCTCCCTTAAGAGAGCAGCAGCGCATTTTTAGCACTTTCGGTGTTGCAAATGCCCATAGGCTATGATAACCGCTTGCCATCAAGATGGCCACTGCCTGTCTGCTAAACTCCTGAAAAAAAAACTAAAACAATAGCTGCAGTACTTTTTGTCCGGGAATCTTGGTTCCTATGGTGGGTTGGTTTCCTATTCAATCATAATAATGCTGTCACTATAATAATGAATTTATTGTATTAGTTTTAATAAAAAGCGTACCTGTCGAAGCCAACACCCAACACCTGCAGCTGTGGCACTGTCTCAACATATCCCTTATCCTTTATCTTGACGGTTTTGTACTCGACCAAGCAGCTTTGGTTGATGCAGCACCCATGTCAAAGAACAACGCATGCCATGCAGTCTCATTGATCTCCTGGAAACAATATTATTATCATCCATTCTTCTTAATGTATCTCTAAGAAAGAAAATAATAAATAACTGTAATTTGGTATTTATTTGATTTTACTATTAATTTTGATTACTTAAAAGAAAGGTGTTCATTTCATTAATTTTGAAAAAAAATCTTTATTTTTGTATCTTCTAGCAATTTTCTTCCATGATTCCATTCAGATTACAGATAGTTACGGCTCAAAAACTATCAAAAACTTACTCTTTCTTAACTATGATTTGAACCATATGCATATCAAATCATTTTTCCTAACAACTTTTAACAGTGTTGGAACTAAAATTGGGAGCTTGCAAAACATGTTAAATGCACAGTATATTGAAATTTATGGTCATGTCCCAAATATCAATGTCAAACTTTTACCAGAAAATTGATATCTCTTTGCATGCCAATCATTTTGGTAAAATGATCTCTAGGCAATATTCATTACATATTTTTATTGCTGGATTACAGCAAGATCACCTTTCGAAATAATCTTTTCCTTTCTCATTTCACAATACAGCTGATGAAAGCTTTATCTGAGTACAAATTTAATAAAAAGTGAGGACTATTAAGGCCAAAGTTTTTTTAATTTGCATAATTCACTTCTTTATTCTAATAATCGAAATTGGTCCATCATATTTGAATAGTGATAGGTAAAATTCACATTTTATATGCCCTTTATTCAAATCTATAATTCATGTAATTAAGATATTAGCACTTACTTAACATGAGTTGATATTACACAGATCATCAAAACACATAGTCAAATCCACTGACATTTTTTTATTTATTTTCGAGATACTTTATATAAAGATTCAGAAATCGCATTTTCAAAAAATTATACGAGGGTGCCTATTTCTGACGCCATATGAATGAACACAGGTAAAAGAAATCAAATAGTGCATTCATTATGGTTTGAAAAGTAATTCAAATTATTTCTATCACATTTTAAAGTTAGTTAATAATATGTTATTTCAATGTCTGTTCTTTCATATATAATATTTTTAGACTTAATTGTAACATTTGTCCATATAGATGAGGCCTTTTGAATCAATTTGGTTGCCAACAACTAAAAAAACATATTAATGATTTAATACTATCTTTATATTCACTTTGGTTGCTTTATCCAAATTAAAGAACATAAATGGTCCAATATTGACTTAAGATTTAACTCTGAACATTGCTCACAATAATTTTCAGTGGAAAATGCTAACCAAAATCTACACATTCTATTTTTATAACAGCCTGTGTATAAGGTTTGTAAATTTTAGGGACATGCAGTGTGGGTCTGCCGAACATCAATTTAATTAAGAACTGAATAAATCTCACCTTTCTTCTAAATATTCCATAGTTGATAGCAATTGCCGTGTAGTCATTGATGAGTTGTAGCACATTGAGGCCAGCAAGTGCGGCCGCCTCTTTCATCGCACGTCGCTCTGCCTGGTTGAAGTAGCCAGGGACTGTGATTACACACTCTGTTATTTGTTGACCTGGAAGAAATTATATGTTTTCATCTGATGTTCCTACTCTCTTCCTCAGTTATTAATAATAAACAATGAAAAGGAATAAAGATGATCTCCCGAAAGACTGAGAAGGTTAGCAAGAGATTATATTAAATAGCATATTCTGGAGGAGGCCTATGCCAAGGAGGGAACCTGACAGCTGCCAATGTGTTTAAAAAAATTGATAAACAAAAGTTTTTTTTTATGTATGTTTATACCAACTTGCACTCTTTTTTTGTAAGTCCAGTTATATTTATATTTTAGTTTGATTTTATTAATATTTATTTATTATTAGTTTTATTTAAGTTAGTTTATTTTTAATGGCAAAAAATAGGCACGAACAACAAAGCGCCATACAGGTTTATTCTTACACACCTCACTTGCACTACTATTCAATTTCAAGTTTAATAGTTTTTCTAGCAAGATTAAGTCTGGCTATCAATAAACTATTTTTTTAAAGTGTAAGGTGATTATTAATAACAAAAATGTTTTATTTGCTTCCAGATTTAATTCAAATATTAGAAATATAGAATGTTAACTATATTTCTAATATTTGAATTTCACAGGTTAACTATTATTAGAGAAAAAATATTCATACACTAATACAGAAAACTATATTATATTATTTATATCATTATTTAAATTTCAATAATTCATTTCCTTTTCAACATATAATTTGAGCAACACACTTAATATACTTTCAAGTTTAATCTTTGTTTTGAGGTTCATTTAATGTTTCAATAATAATTAGAATATTACCTAGTGTCACAGAAAATAATAGAAGGAAGCCTTTAGAAAATATATATAAGATAGCCTTAGCTTACAATAGAAATACTCACCATGACTGACTTCAGCAAATTCCTTGGCCTTTGCCAGCAACTGCGCAACCAACTCCTCGGGAGTGAAACTAGTTTTGTCATCATGAACAAACTCCAATGTGCCTCTATCAGTGGGTAAAATCTCATAGTATGGGAACCTCTCCCTAAAAGAATATATTTCACAAATTAAATATTTTAATAAAAAATCAATATCTGATTTTAAGTAACAAGCATTTCATAAAATATAAAATTGGTAAATGCTTGTGGGCCATTCATACTACCAAGAGAAAAATATTAATTGAAAAGAGAAAATATTATATTGTAATACTAATTTTTATACCAATGGTCTCACAACCGGGATGCTGAACACCGTGCGAAGTGGAGTAGAAAACATAGGAAAGTGGACCCTGGGCATCTAAGTGAACACTCCAAATGCAACCGTGATTTAACACTTGGATAATGATGATGATGACAAATTTTTATACTGTCAACTAATAAAAATATATTTTATAAATATAATGGTAAGTATTTAATTTATAAAGTACCTATTTAATATTCTACCTCTCCTACATTGTCAGATTTGCCTAGATCATTTGTTAAATTAGGTTGCCTGGAAGAGATTGCTTTAAGCCAGTTTAAGCAATAAGGCCACTATTGTTATTACCTAGACAATATTACAATCCTGCTTGTTTCAAATTATTTATTTGGTGAGCAATTAAGTATTTAGATCCATTTTGCAAAATTATAAAATATTAAACTTTAAAAAAAATTTAAACTTAAACAAAAACTCAAACATTAAATAATAATTTAAATTTACATATCAATAAATTACGTCCTGGTAATCTTCATATATTATTCAGCTTGGTGCTCAATAATTTATAGACTAAAGGACTTCTTTTAAACATGTCTGTAGCAATTTGTTGAAGTTTAAAACAGATTTCTATTAAGCTTTGAACTGAGAAAGATTATAATAAATTAAATACTTTGTAAAAGATAACAATTTTGGCTCATTTAATCCTATGATCCAATTATATTCTATTATTGATTAACATATTTTTTGAAGATAATATTGACTGATTTATTTAATTAACAATTATACAACAGATGTATAGAGAACATTCTACACAAAAAAACCCACATTTTGGATGATGAAATCATAAGTAATACTCAAATATGCATTTATATGATATTTACATTATTTTATATAACAATTGATATGTATAATTAACACCTTAGAAAAGTATATGTGAATAACCATCAAGATAATTGAATAGTCATGTCTAACACGAAAACTCAGGAAACTATCATCATTTTATACAAAGAATACCAGTAAGTAACTACAATTGAAAATGTCTACAAATATGAGACCTGCATAAGCAGAAGAGAAAAGATTTATGGAAAAAATTTAGAGAAGTGGTGGTGGTGCTGGTGGTTCAGATCTCACTGTCACACAATATTAGAATTCAAGTATTAGAGATATTTAAAAAAGACATCTGTGAAGACTGCATAATATTCAAAACATTTTAATAATTAATGACTTATAAATTGTGTGTTTATAAATCTTCAAGAAAATTGTAACTAAAACCTATGTAAATATGTTTTAAAATAGCCAGAAAGGCATACACATTATAGGTATATTTTCAACTTATCAAATTAGGCTTACATTGCTAATATGTAGAAGACACAATCAGGAGTAATCCAGAAACATTTAGATTAATTAAGAAAACAAAATTGCAATCAGTAGCTCAAATCATATTCATCAAACAAATTATATTTACTTATTAAGAAAAATAAAAACATACAATTAAAACTAAAGACTAACCTGTAACTTTGTACGAGAGGGTGATCGTATGGTTTACCAAGCAGATCTAGCAAATATTTATAAGAGTTCTTGGGGAACCTAACACCCACGGTTACAGCGTCCTCTCCAAAGGTTCTCACGTCATCTCTGAACGCAACCACAGCTGGTGTCTTTCTCTTAGACTCCTTATTCAAAACTATCTCCATGGGCACACCAGGCGACACAATACCGATCTTCATCCATTCGGAACCAAGATCAATAGATATTACTGCAGCAGCGTCGGTTTGATGACTTAGAAGTAACGGTAATAATAATAAACTTAACACCCCGTACATTTTCTGCAAAATATAGATATTTTTACCGCTATATTTCTAAGGCAAAGAAACACATCAGCTACAAAAAAAAATAGGTTGTCAGACAGATCTTGCGTTTTATTAGAAATTACACTTACTAAATTTAGAGTAATTTCCTTTCAGTAAGCCAACATCTAAAATACTTCTATATTAGATTATATTCCATTAAAACAGCGGAATCAATAAATCCTTTAATATTCCATTTATTTCTAGTAATCCAGCTACTTTAGTCCACGTCAAGTTTAACGTGTTTTGTTCTTTTTGGTTAGTGAAATTGTTGCCATTATTTGCTATTTGTCAGTTTCAAGAAAATAATATGAGTTTGTATTTTATTCTTCTATGGTTAATTTGTTAGTTAGAAAACTTGTGATTTTAGCATGATAAAGGTTTCAAATAAATAATTTAAATGGTATATAATATAAAAATAAGCTTTAATAGTTACATCATACATAAACAAACTTCGTGGTCTAGTAGTGTGAACAGCAGCCAACCAAATTTACTTAGAATGTAGAGGTCTCGAATCAATTTCTCGACAGATTACACTTTTTAAAGTAACTCTCAAATATATTAAGTATACTGGAAACTATAGATGAAAATTGGATGTAGCAGAAGAAACATGAAAATAAAATAAACTCAGTTGAAATGATAGCTTTAATAAGTATATCACGGGTGCGGTATAAATATACGGATTATTTATTTATTATTTAAAATTTATTTATTTATTTAATTTGTTTGGGAAACATACAATAATTAGTATTCTTAAATATAAAACACAAAATGAATACATATGTCAGTCAAGTTTCTGGTCTAAGATCCGACCCTACATCGACCTTCACCGAGCTGATAATAGAATAAAACTTATTTTATAATAAATTTAGTATATTAGAAAACATATTAAAAATGGGTTGCCTAAAAAAATCCGGGACCGAATATTTTTAATTATTAAAAAAATGATTTTTCATTCAATGTTGCAACATAAAGATAATAAGAAAATTTATGCCAAATCCTAGTGCCCTAAAGGTCTACCGAGACGTCGCCAAACGTCTCGTAGACGTCACACGCGACCAGAAGGCTGGCGTCTATTTTGCGCAAAGACTAGGCATTGCCATACAACGTGGTAACGCCGCCAGCCTTTTGGGAACGTTCCAGGTACATGACAGTGGTTTGGGACCATTAATTAATGTTTAGGCACTTCCCCCCCCCCCTTTGATAGTATAGTTTGTTATTAAATTGTTATAAACTACTTAAATTAAACACTTATTAATTAAAAAAAAAAAGAAAATTTTATACTGGACAATCTGGAGATTGCACATTGTTCAGACGCGTCCATCAGCCAGGACTGACAGACACGTCCCATAATGTATGGGTGCCTTTATGGTTCTGGCTAAAAGGTATTTTGAGAACTTACTATAGATTCATTTTCATACATTAAATGTTACCTGTTACCATGTATTACTAAGGTGGAGGAATGAGACTAATGGTGATGTTTATATCGATTTGTGAACAACAATTGACTAATATGTTAAATTGTTTTAGTTAAAAGAATTATTGAAAATTATGGAAACAAGGCATCTTTCAGTGTAATGTAAGAGAAAACATTTAATTTAAGAAAAACTAGTGACTCTGGAGACGCCCGACAGAAGTGATAGCTTGCGTGAGAGAAAGGGAATCCAGACAGGCTGGTGCCGTAACGCGTTACGTAACGAAGTGGTTTACCTATAGGAAGTTATCATTTTAAAAATTTACAACATATTATAAACTCTTCAAAGGTTTAATACCGTTAAAGAGATATAATATCAAATGTTTTATAAAACTCACCTTATTTGCAATATAAATGAAATAATGGAAGATTAGCGTTGAAAACGTCAATATGTTCTAATATGATTAAAAAATCAAAAATGATTTATATATTTTCCTACGCAAGGTTTTCGGAAATTCTTAATATTAAAATAGTCTCATCTTATTTTCACTAATAGTGTTTCTTAGACTTCATAGGTGTAGAACTAAACTTCAGTAAATCTCAAAGTAACTAAAGTATAAAAAATAAATGATGTTTTCTACATCCCTAATGGATGTAGAAAACATCATGAAGACGGTGTCAAGCTAAACGAGTATAAATTTTATTCGGCACCGCATAGTTGGCACCAATTTTAAATTGTTTTGAACCAATATTAGGTATTCTCGTAGAACATAATTTTCTATTCATATTGATACATACTACATGATACATGATTACATATCACCAATTTTTTTTAGTCAGTGTCGTGTTTTCTTAATTTAATTATCTTACAAAAAGTTGTAAACGAGTAATCGATTAATTGACTGTACTCACTTTACACTTGTGGCATCACTTGGGTTTTGATATGTAATTTTGATTGGATAAAAAAGGTGTTTGTTGAGTGTTGTTCGCAAGTACGGAGGTCGCGGAATGCTGTTTATTTATTGTTATCAATTTCCTATTTCTGCGTCCGACAAACATTTCAACTAAAAGGTAAGTGTTTCAGTCTACTTATCGCTAAAATCAAAACCATCGTCGACAGTCTGATCAACTCGAGCAAAAAAGTGATATATAAATCTGTTTTAAAATTATTTTAATGCGCATTTTAAATATTGTGCTACAAACATCTTAATTTTGGAATAACCAGACGCACCCGGTTCATACAGAGTTTGTAGCGAGAAAGTATCGTTTACATACTATTCTAAAATTGTGACAAGGCGCACGAAAACCGTCGGGGACGCATATCGTTAGCGCTCCTTCTAAATATGGAACGAGAGTGATGGAGGGTGCGAGGTCCTCACCGTGGTGTGAGCGTTCATCCCTGTGGTTATGTAATAGCCCTTAGGGCCGTTGCGGCGTCGAAGGCACGTGCAGGTGAGAGTGCACGCGGCGCTTCCACGTCGGAAGCAAGACGCTCAACGCGACGCAATCGTGCACGCGGTCCGACCGCCGTCGTCCGCCGCGCTGGCCGTAACACCAGTTTCCTAGCAACACGTTGTTGATGCCATTGCTGACCTAATGAACACAAAAACACATGGTAGCTAACTGTTACATCACACCAACCTTGCATCGCGGTTGTATTTTTGCTGCTTACGTTGCTAGGGTGTCTCTAACCATAACATAGGTACACTGATTATAAAGGTTTTTTATGTGTGGACTTTAATCTTGTTTACACTTGTGAGTATGTTTTTGTTGAGTTTTAATATTGGCTTACTTACAGTGTGACCTTGGTGTAATACAAACATTTAAATTAAATGTGGAATAGAATAGAAAGAAATAGCTGATATACAACTGTGTATTATTTTCTATAGCCAGAGGTGATTTCATCTATTTATAGTTAGTAGACCTTTGCTTGACCTAGATTTTGTGCTCACTTCCTGTAGGACTTCTATATTTAATTGTTACCCAGAGACAATGTTCTACATTCAAAAGTGATTTGGGTAATAGAGATTTTGTTACAATTTTCTATTTTAATAGTTATAATGTCTTAATTAGCCCTTATTAACATTTTAAAATTAGTTTCTAAAAAAATCATAATTTATTATGAAGAATTAGAAATGGTATAGATGGCAGATTCTTAGACATACCAAATTTACACATTGACCAAGGCTATAATAAGAATCTTTCAAATGATAAGCCACAGATATGTTTGCATGCCTCAATCACTTGCTACATAACATATGTGTCTTTACATATTCAATTCAGTCCATTAATGAAACCTTATGATATTTTCTTCTGTAAAATCAGTACTTTTATAAGTTTGGTTAAAAATAAAAGTTTTGAAATTACCATGTTTGCATGCCTCAATCACTTGCTACATAACATATGTGTCTTTACATATTCAATTCAGTCCATTAATGAAACCTTATGATATTTTCTTCTGTAAAATCAGTACTTTTATAAGTTTGGTTAAAAATAAAAGTTTTGAAATTACCTCAAGGGCATAATTTAGTAGAAAATAATAATGCCAATGTTGTGTTAAGTTTCCCATGTTTTTAATATCTTTGTGAAATATTTATGAAGTATGTATGTTATATAGTGTACCAGGATTGGCCAGTGACTTCGTCCATATTTTATGTCTTTTATATTTGTTTGAAACCATTTCCAGGAAATTTCCTATCATATACCAGGAATATAAAGTACCTAGATTTTAAGTCCAGCCAGGTGGTAGAGCAATTGCCCAACTGGATGGCTACCACCCGTGTTCTAAAGTATGTCGCCATAACTATCTTGAGTGGTGTTCCGGCACTTGTGACCAGGTCCCAGTCTCCCTTAAGAGAACAGCAGTGCAACTGTAGCACATTTGGTGTTGCAAATGTCCATAGGCGACAGTAACCACTTTCCAAACAAGTGAGCCATCTGCGTCTCTGCTGAACTCCTGCAATTTTTTTTTTTTAAAGTCCGGCGATGCTATTATTATAAGCATTGAATCAGCTCAGTAGTTTTTACATGAACACAAAAAATCTAAAAAACAGACTAATTTTATAATATTATAGCTATGTTGAAAGTAAGTAAACACAATTGAATAAATAACAATTAATGTTCAACAATAAAGCAAGTCATCAGTTCCTCATTTCTCATCTTGCCAACAATAAGCTACTGCTCTAAATAATTATAAACATGATTCATATTTTATGTTTATTTATCATGCTATCCTCAAGTAATAAGGATAGGGGCCTATAATTACAAAGTATTATTTACTGTAAAGTTGAACAGTTTCAAATTCATATTATTTCTTTTAAAATTATATATTATGAACTAGCTGCCCCAGCAAACTTTTTACTGCCCCAGAACCAATAAATAAAAACTTGATTTCTGAAGACTTTAATTGATTTCTAAATGATGGGCAACATCAAGCTTTTGACAGATAGGAATAGTTTCTAAGGGAAAGCCAAATTGTTGTTATTAATATATTCAAACATTTTTTTTTTCATATTTACTCACCTTTTAAACCTTCCCTGGACCTCGACAAATAACTCAAAACCAAAATTAGCCAAACCTTTTTTTTTACATGAGGAAATGCGTTGTCGCATCGTCAGCCGCGCGGGGATCTGCGCGGCCGGTATGTGGGGCTCCCCGACGCCGATTAATCAATACGACCGGCGCCGATATACCCACTAAAACCTCATGGGAGCCTTCTTCCGCCTAGCGCCGGGGTCAATGTTCATGCGCGAGCTTAACCCGCAACCCCGGCAGCGGCTGGCCGCCTCGTAAACAGAGGCGGCCTCCTGTGTGCGGGCCGGGGAGTGACGTTTCCCCGGCCCTGAGAGGGACGCGCGGCTTCCTCTCACGGCATTAGTGCGGGCGGAGGTTCTATTGATCCCCCAGACCTCGACACCCGCTGCCGCCCGCCCGTGGCTGCCAGGAGTCACGGGCGCTATCCTCCTTCGGTGGGGGAGGGGGAGGCTGCGAGGATTGCTCCTGCGCTTTCACCCCTCCCTCTCCTTCTTCACCCCCTCTCGCCGCCTCGCGCTCTCAGCAGCGTCAGCGGCGGGGGGGGGGGGGGCTTCGCGATAGGGGGGAGGGGGAGGCTGCAAGGATTGCTCCTGCGCCTTCACCCCTCCCTCTCCTTCCTCCCCCCTCGCCGCTTCGCGCTCTCAGCAGCGTCAACGGTCGGGGGGGCTTCGCGATAGAGGGAGGGGTATGCTGCGAGGATTGCTCCTGCGTCATCACCCCTCCCTCTCCTTCCTCCCCTTTTCCCCGCCTCCTCGCGCTTACAGCAGCGTCAGCGGTCGGAGTCGGGGGAGGCCACCTAACTTCGGAAGAGAAAAGTGTTTTGGGAGGAGGTTTGGAAGGAAGGGAAAGCTTTTAGGATGAAGAGGCGGAAAGGTGGGACACCACTGTCACGGAGTGAAGGGGGGAATGTGACAGTGGCCGCTCGGGGCCCCGGGGACGCATCCCCTTGTACCGCTTCCTGGATGGAGGGGAGTCCAGGGCGGCACCCCCTGGGGGTAAATTAGCTAAACCAGTCCAACCGTTCTCGAGTTGCAGCAAGACTAATGAACATTGGGCAAATGTTTTTTATATATATAGATTTATATCTCACTGAAGAGACTCATTTTTCTAGAAAAATATTCTGTACTTATCCGTCCTGTCTACCATTTAAATCTCATTTGAGCGCTATGGAGAGAGCCATACTCAGGGCTTATTTGAAAGGTTTATCCTGTTTTTATGGGGTTGACAATAATATTATGTACTAGTGCTAACTTGATTAATGTCACAGTCATCACACATCACAGTCACAGAATATCATTGTAAAATTAATACACTTGGCATATCCATATCTAAATAAATTAATAACAAAACAAAATGATAATGAAAATGTAATTACATATATGAGTATAGAAATGTGGTTTACATCCATTCTTCGTACCTGAGGCCAGCCGGACTGCGGCTAGCCCCATAGTGTGCCTGGACACTTAATGACATATGTGACCCAAAATTTAATAAGAGACCTTGAAAGGTCTGATGCTGTGAGTAAGTTTCTCCGAACTTCAGTTCGGTCAAACTTACTGACAGCATCGCGAACTTTCCCATTACGTATTGACATAATAATCGCATGCAATTGATGTTCAACGTGAATTTATTTTACATAATTTTTTTAGAAATTATTTTATTTTTTAAATGTCATGGTGTAAATTATTTTTTAACAAAATGAGTTATTTATCTCAGACTTCAATCTATAGAAAGTTGCAAGAAACAAATGTGCTTGCAATTTGTATTCAAAAAACGCCGGTTTCATGAGTGAATTTTATGTAGTATAGAAACTTGTTTATTTTGGCTTGGATTATAGAAAAACAAATATATTTTCGGCTTCTGAGTGAACAAAAAGTCATCAAATAGCCTTTTATAAGATATAATTATAACTGGGATAAATTCTGCGAATATAGGTTACAAAATCCTATCCTATATTAATTGTGATATTTTTTTATTATAAAGGCAGGAATCCCAAATAAACTGCAATTCCTGATTTTTTACGAAAAGGCGTCTGTGGCACAGCCGTCTGATGGTAATTATAAGCGGTCCGAAAGGATGTCCTGAATATAATGTTAAACTAAAACTAATAAGAATCTGTATAACTCAGAAAATCTTATCATAAGATCAAAAATAGGATTAAATAAGTCAAGGAAATAAAGAATCACAAATCATGTAGTTTAACTAGAAATATATTGTTTTTATTAATCGTTTTCCTCTTGTGCTCGGCCGGCACATGCGATTATTATGGCTAAAAGGCCGTTTCACGCAGATCTTGCGATGGGTGTCATGCATTATTTGTGATGCGACGTTGTGAATCACGTAAAGGTGCCCTTACAACTTCGGCTGCAGGCTGCGGATGCAGACAGCACATGCGGCGGCTGCACGAAGCCGGCTGTGGCTGCACGATTGGTTTTCTATGTAGTAATATAGGTTTCTGTGAAAAACATTCCGAACGCGGCTGCGGCTGCACGTGCTGCCGAGCCTCGGATGCAAGTGCTGCTGCGACTTGCAGCCGCAGCCGATCGCAGACCAGCAGTGCTGCGGCTGCAAGTCGATTCGCACGTAGTGACATCACTCCAACCTTATTAAATCGACAATAATGCCTAAACTGATCGTCATCATACTTCAAGTGTTTCTTAATTAGTATTGAATAACTTCCATCAGTGGGTCTACATATTATATAAGGACGTATGGCTACTCTTCTCTTGCTAGTTAACAATGACAACATGTCATCATCATCCTCTTCCTCTTCTAATAAAAGATATAACATCAAACTATTCTCACGACTATTCCTCACGTCCGACATTCTAAAATATTGGAAGCGACTGGTCGTAACCTACTGCCTGCCCCGGCACGTGCAGCCAGCCTCGGAATCACTCCTGGCTGCGAATGCAGGCAGCGGCTGCGTGTCATGCGTATGCTACCTGCATCCGCGGCCTGCAGCCGAGGTTGGAAGGGCACCTTTAAGTATTGACAGAATGTAATGGGCTGTACAGACAAAAATGCAGTTGTACACAAGGGACAAAATTGGAATAAAACAAAACTAGTTGACTGTATTTGAAGTCCCTTCTTTTTAGGTACACTTGCATACCGGTAAGAGTTTCTAAATTGAAATATGCATAGATTTTAGTAAACAACAAAAAAAAAATTTTGCTTATACACCCATTTGTTATAAAGCCCTCGATATATATACTAATTTGGCTATTCACTAACGGCATTATTTTTACTCTATAAATCAGACGCACTTGGGTAATATTAATAACTAACATTATCTCAGGTGTGGCCCCAGCATAACTGTGTCTACTTGTCAACTCATATTGCAAGTACGAGTACAATCGTGTACACCTGTGTTCCGTACCATAATAGGACACTGTAAATAATATGTACGAAAAGTAGTTAGATAATCGTTTAGCTGTGACGGTGCGTGTTGAACGCGCGAGTCGCGTCGGGTCGCGCGATGACACGGGACGCCAAACGACGCCGGGTACAGTTTGGCTGTTTGTTACTATGCCAAGGTCAAGTAATATTATGTGATTGTGTCACTACGTCTTTGCGATAAATTAAAGTGGAGATAAAAATGTATTTTCTTTTCTCATACCGGTTCGTTTAGTGCGTAAAACTGTAGTGACTTTTATTATATATGTATTTCGACGCGTAAGTTTACGTGTTTAGAGAGTGAATCTCGTTTTCGCGTTTAAGCTCGCATTTTATTTGACTTTTATTTCAACGTTTAGACCACTTTTCAGTACCCGTGATCACGGAAGACAAAGATGTCAAGTGTCAATGAATAATGTTAAAGTTATTATAAAGCTTATACCCCTGCTTGTTCGTTTTAATTATTTAGTTTTTGTTTATGGTTGTTAAGTAATCTGTGGAAGCCTAATCTAATTTACCACCGCATCGCACCATGTTGTGGCTTGAAGAGAAGAAGCTGCACAAGAAACTCTTTAGTGAATGCTTACATGTATTTTTAAAAAAATATAATATTAGAAGGGCTGTGTGAGGTAAAATAAAAATGAAATTTATCAGTCAAGTATCTTTGTCTTCCGTGATCACGGCTACTGAAAAGTGGCCGAAACGTAGAAATAAAATTCCACGCTTAAAATCGTTAAACGTAGTTTTAATTTTATCTAGATCATATATTATGTGTATCACTTCTGGGATCATTAAGAAATGATTTAAATTTCTCATTCAGACTAGACCAATCCTACACAATTATAGCGTTAAAGCCGGGTAATTAATGTAATTTCGTTTTGATACCGTTATAAGTGACTAGCTATCTCAACTTGATACGTATGCGACTGTTTTTATATAATTATAATGCAGTTGTTACCTATTTAATTATAAGGAAACTAGGTTAAAAGGTAAGTACCATTATTGTAATCTTGTTAAATTCTAGTTTGCGTCTTTAACTTATAATAGAGTTAGTATTTCTTTCCTACTTTCATTTCCCCGTTAGATAAACGTATATATAGAACATAATACTAATATAATTCGTATATATAATTATTATTCTGCATAAAATAATTCCTTGTAGCGAAACTGTATGAAACAAAGCTGTTAAATCGATATGTTAGCGTCAAACTTTTAGATCTATGATCGGTGCCTAGTGCTTTTTATTGCCTATGATTAGTGTTTATACGTTTATGTTAAAAAGCATTCAAGTCATGTATCGACTTATGTATTTACTACTTTATTGTAAATACATTATTCTTATGATCTGTGTTATGCGGTTTTGTGCTTACCTGTCCAACGTTAACTTGCAATTTTGGTTTAAAAATCAATGAACATTCACAAAATTGTTAGATAGTAAAAATTAAGCTATTTGTGACAGTTAAGTAAATGATTCTGATTCCGTTAAATCGAATACTGTAAAAAAAAACTGAACAAACCCAAACCAATCAACTTTTTTTCAGAATTTAGGTTTTTTTATTGACAACAAATTCTTTATAATATAACATCTTAATACCCCAGATTGACTCACTCGCATTAATAGAGTGTTAGAAGAGCTTGTCCTCAAATGATGTTGTTTGGGATCAAAGGTGACAAACTATACCTTGTTTATTATAATTGCCGAGACCAAACAAATTGCTTATAAATATTAAACTTGAAAATGTTTTTATTCTTTTTTTATTACAATGATTTTTATATTAGTCAACATTGTATATAATATAGGATAAGATCACAACAACATTTAATTGATAAATGTCTGCCAATTGATGAAAATGACTTATTTGTAAATTAACCAACGCACTTGTAGATCAGGGCTTTCGTTACCCACGACTTATAACCAAAAACAGATTTCTTATTCTGTAGGTATAAGTTTTGCTACTGCAAGTCTATAAAAAGTATACATGTTAATTACGAACGGATCCTCACAACCGTTATCAGAAATACATAATAAATTTCATAATAATCAATCGCCTTATTTATTCTCGTTCCATTTTCTCGGATAAAAAAATCCAGTATTACACCCCGTTATCGAACGTAAATATAGGTACTAAGTTTTCGTGATGATAGCTTAGTTTCTTTAGCAAACGAAATATACACACCTCCAAATGAAGTATCCACTTTCACATTTATGTCTTCCCAGCTCAGTCTACCTTTATACACCCTATTAGCAACTTGTTACTTATTTTGTATCGTAAGATCCAAGCTATCAAAGCGCCAAATCATTAAATGCTTTGTCTTCAATCTTTGTCATCTAGTAAGTTTATCGAAAAATATAACATTGTTATTCTGTTTTAGAGTAAAACATAGGTAATAAATATCAGTGTGGGAATTTTGTGTCCTTTCTTAATATGAAGTTGAATATTATTATTATATAATTTCAGTCCATAAATGTCCTACTGCTGGGCTCGGGCCTCCCATTATAGGGGGGGAAAGTCGTGGTAGCGTAATGGTTAGCGCACGCGCCCCTAAATCGAAGAGCGCGGGTTCGATCCTGACCGGAACGCATGCACCTCTTAGTCAGTTTTCTGATCTAATGTGCATATTCAAATATTACTTATTTTTGAGTTACGATATAAGCTTTGATTTTTTTTCATATTGACTTTAATTTTTTTTCTTGGTACGGGGGCTAGAATAGCTTTATTGGGTAGCAGAATCATATATCTCAGTTTGTAATCCGTAATATTTTTCAGACGGCCTATCGGCTAGCGGTTACCATCGTCTATAGACACTTTATTTGAAGCACCGAAGGTACTCCAAATGTGCTGCCGATCTCTAAAGGGGAACTGGAACCTGGCTACTAATGTTGGAATATAACTGAAGTTTGTTATGGCGGCATAATCTAGAGTCTAGACCAGGCGTGGTAGCCGTACGTACGGGGAAATACCTTACCCCATCTGGCTGTGGGTATTTGATTTTATTCTCACCTTTGTGGTTTCTGGACTGACAACGTACCAAGACAGATCGCTAATACCACTGCTGACATAACAAATCACAAGGTCGACCTTGAAGACGTTTACGGATCGGCCCTTCCTAAACTCACTAGTTATTGGAAAATCAATGAGCGTAGAAACATCTTGTTTTCCTATTTGTTTATCAACTACAAGTAGGTACTTGTTTACTATAATATGATGCGGAAATGTTAAACGGGCTCTAGTGTTTTGTTATTTTTATCATTGATACTTGTCATAGGAAGTAGACTCCGTTTTATGTAAATCGACGGTATATTCCCGAGCTATGCAAGTTCCGCATAAAACGGACAGCGCTTGGGACGATACCGGACACCCAAACCAGAAAGTGCTAATTCGTTTACGAAATTTCCTGGAATCGAACCTGTGTGTGATTTTTGTATTTTAATACTTGGCCACTACAATATAGAAACTACAGGCTTTGGATGAGATTTGCTAGGTTTACATTTCTGAAAGTGTTATTCTTTATCTGTAATATTATAAAATTCTAAATATGCCGTATCTGTGCATTAAAGCTATTAAATAAAAACAACTGGAATAGGCTATTTAAACGATGGAGAACACTATGCATTTTTTTTAGATTTCTTTTTTCTTTTTGTTTGGGATTCACGTAAAAACTACTGCACCGTTTTCTGTGCGGGGCTGATCGGCAGTTAATTAGACTTATTATTACTGACTTAGTATTTCAATGTGATTTTTTTATTGATCTATAGCAAATTTAATTTAATAAAATGTGTGTGATTTTTTATCACGGGAATCCCGCGAGAATTTTCCCGGGAGCGGTTGTTGTTCGGATGCATAAAAATAAGCTTATTCCGGCACAGTTTTCACGTAGCTTACGTTCTGTTTTAAATACTGTGGTACGTTGTTTTCTCGGGAATCCCGCGGGAATTTCAAGTCAAGTGTGGGTGAGATCGCGGGCATATCCTAATATATGTATAATAAGGGTCTTGTCAGAAGCGTGCACGTCGCGATCCCCGCTGGCCCAGAGGGCCACAATTCTGACCGAATTGACACATGACTGCAGTGCATGATAGGGCGTCCCCCGCAGGCGACGCTCACCGATGCGCCCCCGTCGGTGTGGACTCTTGCGCATGCGGCGAAGGGGGCCGCCACCCTTCACGCAGCGCCAAACCTGGCGGGTCGAGAGGAGCAGAGTGCCGTATAGGCACGTGGAATGTGAGAGGTGGAATGAAAGATAAGATGGACGAAATGATTGATATAATGAATGAGAGAAGCCTGGATGCCTTATGTCTGACAGAGACAAAGCGGAAGGGGTGTGACGTCGATGACCTCCCCGATGGCATGCTTGCTCTGTGGTCCGGCGTGGACCTGGACAAGCGTGCAAGTGGGGGGGTGGGCGTCGTACTCTCATCCCGCTTTGTGTCTGGAGTGAAAGACTATTGTCTGGTGAACCCGAGACTTCTTTGGGTCCGTCTAAAACTGGGGATCACGCGAGTTTTTCTGGTCGCAGCTTATGCTCCCGTAAGCTCAGCGGATCCCCAAGAACTCGAGAAGTTTTGGGAGTCTGTGAGAGAAATTCTGGATCTGGCTGAAGGGAACGAAAGACTAATTATGTGTGGTGATCTTAATGGCTGGGTGGGGACCAAACGAGACGGCTTTGAGGCTGTCCTTGGACCCTATGGCGACAAGAGAGTGAACGATGCTGGTAAGCCAATCATAGACGTATGCATGGAAAGAAACTTGCTTGTGTCGAACACCTTATTCCATCATAAGGATATCCACACGTATACATGGAGAATGAATGAACAGAAAAGTATGATTGATCTGATTTTAATAGATAGTCGCCTCCGAAACACAATAATGGATACAAGAGCCTACAGAGGCCCCACTCTTGGAACGGACCACTACCTGGTGATAAGCCGGTTTGTGGGTCTTTTCAAGAAGTGGAGGCACTGGCGAGAGCGTACCAATTTCGGGGAGCTTGAAAGAATAAGATGTGAAAAATTGGAAGATGTTAGTGTAAGGAGTATGTATGCGCGCCTAGTCGAAGAAAGGCTTGCAAAAGCGGACTTCTCCGACTTAGATGTGGATAATGACTGGGATAATATGAAAGAAAGTATAGTGGAAAGCGCAAAAGAAGCATGTGGATGCGCAAAGAGGCATATAACAACGAAAGGAGACGAATGGTGGGACGCGGATGTTAAATCTAGCGTAGAGAGAAAGAGAAAAGCCTGGCTGGATTATATTGCATCTTTGCATCAGAATGACAGCATGAAAGAGATGAAGAAAGAAATGTATCGCCTCTGCAAGAATGAAACCAAAGCTTTAGTGAAAGAGAAGCGTGAAAGAATAAAATTGAAAGAAGAAGAGAAGCTGACGGAGAACTTCGAGGCAAATACCAAACTCTTTTGGAGAGAGGTTAAGAAGTCTCGGGGATTTTCGTCAGCTTCCAGAATGGAAAGAATTAAATCTAAAGCAGGGGACATTCTTGCTAACCCACAAGAGGTTTTAGCGCGATGGAGTGAATATTTTAGAGAAATGTATGATACTATCCCGGATGCTGGCACCACGACTGAGTCTGTGACTGACTTCGAGGAGTCAGCATCCGAGATCACTTTGGAAGAGATCGAATGGTCGATAAGAAGTCTGAAAAATGGAAAGGCAGCAGGAATCGATAGTGTGTCTGCTGAGATGATCAAATATGGTGGCACCTGCGTCCGGGACGCTTTCCTGTCCTTATGCAACTTGTGCTGGAGGACGGGAAAGGTTCCCAACGACTGGAGGCGCGCTGTCATCGTGCCCTTGCATAAAGGCAAGGGGTCACGTATGGAGTGTGCCAGCTACAGGGCCATCAGTTTGATCAGCACAGCATCTAAAGTGTATGCGAAAATTGTTGAAAGGAGAATGAGAGTGGTATCCGATGGATTACTGTGGGATGCACAAGGAGGCTTCAGAAATGGAAGGGGATGTATGGATCAAGTTTTCTCGCTCCGCAATATCGTGGAGAAGCAGCTGGCTACGGACCGGAAGGTTTTCTGCGGTTTTGTGGATCTAGAGAAAGCATTTGACAGGGTTGTGCGGAAGGACCTCTGGGACATATTGCCCGGATATGGGATTGATGGCCATTTGCTGCGTGCTGTACAGTCCACTTACGAGGACTGTATGGCATGCGTGCGGGTGGACGGCAGCCTGTCGCCCTGGTTTGACGTCAATATTGGCGTCCGGCAGGGCTGCGTGCTGTCGGCTTTGCTGTTTGTCCTATATCTGGACAATTGTCTCCAGAGATTAAGATTGATGGATGTTGGGGTGCGGATGGGTGATCTAGTTGTTAGCAGCTTGCTTTATGCGGATGATGCCGTGCTTTTAGCCGAATCGCCATCAGAACTGCAAACACTAGTCACAATGATGAAAGATGACTGTCAGGCGAGAGGCTTACGTTTGAATGCGAAGAAAACAAAGGTGATGGTGTTTGAAAGAGAAACAACCAGAACGAATGCAAGGATAATGGTCGATGATGTTATGCTGGAACAAGTGAATGAGTTTGTATATCTCGGATGTGCTTTTAGCAGAGATGGAAGGTACACCGCTGATATAGAAAGAAGAGTGAATTTGGGGAATAGTGTGAATGGAGCGTTAGGTAAACTTCTAGGCGCTAAGAACCTCAGCCAGAAGGCCCAGCTTGCCATACACAACGCGGTGCTGGTACCTACGCTCACGTATGGAAGCGAGAGTTGGGTATGGAATAGAGAGCACGAAAGTAGAGTAAACGCGGTCGAGATGCGAGCACTGCGCAAAATCTGCGGAGTGACGCTCGCGGACCGCGTTCGTAATACCGAAGTAAGAAAGAGAGTTGGTCTGAAAGAGAGTGTCGGGGTGAAGGTAAGGAAAGGAATGCTCCGGTGGTTCGGGCATGTGGAAAGAATGTATGATGAAAGAATGACCAAACAGATATACAATGCAAAAGTGGATGGATGCAGAAGTCGCGGAAGGCCACGACACACCTTCCATGATCAAATTGATCGTGTACTAGCAGAAGGTGATGTCAGGAGCCTTAAAAACAGACGAGCGTGCATGACAAGAACTATGAATGTCAAAGAAGCAAGTGAGGTGTGTAAGAATAAGCCTAAATGGCGCTCTGTTGTTCGTGCCTACCCCGCAAGGGACCTGGCGTGAAGTTATGTATGTATGTATGTATGTATAATAATATTATGTGGATAAAGATACATTGCTTTAAGCATTGATGTAACAATAAAATTGCTACATCAATGGCTTTAAGACACTAATTGCCATTTAGGACGCAATTATTCTGTGTTTTGGACATAACATCGCTCGCACCTAAAACATCACTAGCACTACTATATAAGTATATTTATCTTAATATATAAAAATTAATGTTTGTATGGCCTTTATAGAATCGTAAACTATACTTTGATGATATTTTGTGTGTGTTTTTGAGTGGGTCCCGGGATGGTTTAGATGCACAATTGGAACCGTTAGGTGGCGCTAAGATTGCTTCTAGATTCCTCCTAATCACCGGAGCGATTTTGGTGATTTTGTTTTTGTGTCATGGAACAGTCTTTTAGAAATTCAGAAAGTAGACGTAACGAAGTTCGCCGGGTCAGCTAGTAAGTTATAAATTTCAACCGTGGTTGATTAGAGTTCCTGTTTTTCCCAGATGGCGCCAATGCGGGGTGAAAGAGGCGGCTCGCCGGCCCGCGGCGCGCGCGCTTCTTTGCCTCTACCACGAAAGCTGATACGCCAAATCGCAAGGCACGTCGCCTCAAGCGGACGATCGCTGCGACGCCTCGAGGTGTCAGGGCGCGTCATTGACAACTTCGATGATATCGACGACGCGTCCGATGAATCAGATTTGGAAACACCACAACCTGCGTAAGTTCTTGTCCGAACTATCAGACCCTTTATTTATAAAAATATTACGTATAATTTTATGCATTTCATATAATTAGAAATAGATATTATAATAATTGGCAGACAAACACGTACATTGTATATTCCAAAATTAGGCAAGCTACGCTTGTGTAATTGCTCAGCTAATATACAACGAAGTACTCTGAGGTCGATGCCAGACGCCCAGACTATAATTAATAATAGAAAATTTGTTTCTGAAATTTACCATACCGGGAATCGAACCCGGAGCCACTGCGTTGCAGTGAGGAATGTCGCAAAGGCTTCGCCCGGTTAACCACAGAGTCCGTCAAATATGTAAGTGACACACACAGAATATTGTCCATTCAAATGTTGATGGAGGAAATAACTTTTAGCGTTGGCTGATATTGCACTGTTACTGATAATATTTTTATAATAAGGTACGAGTATATCCTATTCTCACCGAATTGAACCATTCGTGATTTCGTGATAATGAAAAAATCTATATTCAGCTCTATATTTTATTTTTTGAAACCGTAAGCAATAAAAGCATTTTATTTTGCAAAAGTGATGAATTTTATATAAATACGAGTAGAAACATGTTAGTGACACACGCAGAATAAGGAAGTTTTTACTTAGTTTCCGTTCAAAGGTAACCTGGCAGAAATAACTTTTTTTATTTTATAGTAAAGTATATACTAGTATTATTTTTTCAGAAATTTCCAGGTGATAATTTTTACAATTATTCATTGTTCTAAACGTTGTTTTTTTTATAAATCTTACCAATAGAACGCATTTCCAAAACTTTAAATAAATAAAGTTAATGATGAAACATGGCAGCTACAGAACACTTGCAAAATATTAAATTAACAAAATATCAGATAAAGCGCTAAAAGAATCCGATAACGCGAAGCAATCTTGGTAGTGTACACAAGTAGCGCCAACTGCGGAAATATATTTATCCTATTTTCCTAACCAAGGTCTTAAAATGAGGGCAATTTTTTTAAAACTGATTACGTACATGGTACACAGTTGTTCATCAATCAATGCCAAGCCAGAGTTGATATTGATAATTTTGTCGTTTTGCTAGGTTAGTGGGTAAGACAAATGTGGCAGATAAAAGAAATACTGGACGGTCGCCTATTTTTAAGATAGCGAGGAGATTATGAAATTGCTTATGATATTATACGAATACGTATGCATGATATACATAAAGTTATGATTGTATAAGGAATGAATATTTCAAGGCGAACCTGAAGTATAATAAGTACTAGCATGCAAAATAGGTCGTGTTGTTATTCTACTAAACAACGAACATAATATTTACGCTTCCAAATGCGCAAAATAAAGGCAAATCGTTTTCTCTAGATCTTATTTTTCTATTATAAAACAGGTCTGACTAGTTTGCCAGGGGATTGTTTATGTAAAGGAGGAAATTTTGAAATCCAAAGATCAAAGATAATTTATATTATTAAGTTCCTACCATAGAAGAAGAATATCAGGAATCACAATCCCCTAATAAAACGTAACTTTGAAATGCTTGAATACTTGCATAACTAGATAGAGCTACAGGTCGGTCGTGTACTCGTTCTGAAAAGTTTTATTTAGTTTAGTTTTAAAACATTTTTTGTATATCACTTTCAATTTTATAGGTGTACTAAATATTAGCAAAAAATTTGACTGGGCAGTTGCGTGGCGCCACTGCCCGGTCTCTTTTCTCCTAAAACAGTAACAAAAATTGCATAAAAGCAGTGGTAATGTTGGCTTGCAGGTTCACTCAAAGCTCTATTGAAGTTAAAATGACTACGTTTAAGACATGTTGTCAGACTTTTTAATCGAGCGACCTGTGAGTGGACTGTACGCATCGAGCATTCTGAAGGCATTATTATGCCTTCTGAATACTGTTGGGTGGCTGAGGCATTGTTGTGCGTCGGGGATGAACGCGGAGGCCCGCACAGATGTCTTTAAGGCAATTGTTCGAAAGAAATGCGCTTCCCTGATGCAATTCCTATGCAGCAGCACCAACAGCCTTCTGAAGGCTATAGCGGTTAGATTCGCCTACCCCTTCTGAGAACATGGGTTAGGGGTATTCATTGGCATAAGGTGCTATAACTTAATTATTTTATGTTAAGCATAACCAACTACTAACTTTTTTGTAAGACACTTCATGACTTTCAATAAGTGATCTGTAAAATTCAATTTTTAAGTATAAAATTTTCAAATTCAGTCTGAAATAATAAACGTATAATAGCTGTTAAATCATGTAAATACGCTTTCACAAAATTAAGATTTCTATTGTCTTACCAAATATTCTACTATAATGTTTAATATATATCTACATACATATATGTAGTAGTATGTATGCAGCTAGGGATTTCCCGTTTCACTTAGGTACTGACTTTTCCTATAAGCCGGTACCTATCGCAGTTATGCTAATACTCGTAAACTCGTAAGTCATATGTAATGAATAATTCACTTACGTAGTGTGTCTACGTTAGAATTGTGATTCTTGACTGCAAAAGGAAAGAATATTTTAGGAACTGTTGTTCAATAACTCGGAGGCGCTGAATGTAGGTTAGTGTAGCAAATTTACTTTTTGCTTCCATTTTATCTTCTATAGTACATTCAATCCTAAATTATTTTATTAGCAGCAAAGGATGAAACATTATTTATTTTATGATGGCAACGGAATACGAATGATGTTACGAGGATGTATTGTCAATGTGTCTATATTTGCATTGCTGTTAAATTATATTTATTCCTTAGTCAGTATCGGTATACTATAGAAGTACAGACGATATGCGTATATGAAAGAAGCGTTTGCGTTTATTCTCAACATAAGCACCGCATATAAACGTAATACTTATTACCAGTCTGTAGTTCATGATATTTATGATCCTAGGTGTCCTCAAGCCCTGAGTTATTAGATATTTCCTACTCGAGCGTACTCTCTGCTAGACTAAATTGTCTCTTATGTAATACTTGCAACAACTCAGAAGGATTTATGGTAATAAAAGAACAGCAACTGGTCACATACTTATAATCAGAGAACTTTACATTTCTTACACTGACTTTTCACACTCAACAAGCATTTTTAGAAAACCTCGCCATCCCTCCAACAATTTTATAGTATAAGAAATTCAGCAAATTGGCACAACCGATAGCGGATTGAAGTCATTGATTAACTACTTTAATTAAAGGGTTATGAATGAAAAGAATCTAATACATCATTGTTTGGAAATTTTAGATAATATTGTATATAAGATATTATATAAAATGTTATACTTAAACATGAAGTAAAATAAACCGAACACAGTATAAATCTATAGCGTCTGCCAACATGAAAATGAAAGGTATCGAATACCGTCTATATACAACTGAGAGATTGTGAATTATAATCTGTGCACAATTACCACAAATCAGAGATAAATATTATTACATAAAATCATGTTCGATTATAGAGAAGTACTCACTCTATAGAAAACAAGAGCTAATCACAGAATAAATAAAAGTATAACATTATTATTCAATTAAGGAAATGGCCGATTGTATCGTGTAGAAATAAGTTCGTACATGACAAAATATTAATTTTAAAAAGATCAGGTTTCTTTTACAACTATGCTACTAAATAACTGTAACGCTTAATATCGCGCGATATTGTGATCATACGCGTTTCAATACCACAATAAAAAGTCTGAAATCCTTATCATTCATTTTAACACTAGGGTCGCGTGCGGTGGCAACGCCGGCAATCTGCCCCCCGCTGACCACGACGACGACCTGACCAGCCTTAGTTGGCTCCAGGACAGGAATTTACTTAGAGGTACTTACAATTTAAGCACCCGAACCTTCGTTTGCAACTCATAACGCATGCTAATAACGTATCCCAGAATAGAGAAGCATGTTGATAACCGACATATTGTGCCAAACCCAAGTTATTGGGAGAATTTCGAAGAAAAGAAGATTCTATACATTCTAACTTGTAGACCGAAGACCCACTGGACGGAAAGTGGTTACTGTTGTCTATGGACTTTGCAACACCACTACCTATGCGCTGTCGATCTCGAAGGGAGGACTAGAATCAGGCCGCAACATAACTCAAGCTTATAATGGCGGCATACTCTAGACCGGGGCTGGTAGCCTTACAAACGGTCAAATGCCCTACAACAAGCCCCCCAGCCTCAGGGAGATCGCGAAGCACTGAAGACAGGCTGACGATCCAACCAATATGGAAAGTGGCTACCGTCCCGTATGGATATTAGCAATAGGTGCTATCAATGTATTGCCGGCCTTAAAGAAGAAAATAGAACCTGGCCACTGATGCCGGAGCACAAATCAAAGTTCTTATGGCGGCAGCCTAGACCAGTGATGGTAGCCATCCCGACGGAAAAATACCCTGGCACCTGGCTGTGAGTAATTTTATCGCTTCTTACGACAGGCCTCGCGCCGCAGGAATTAATATGCTTTTTCGTTCCTGCATGAAAATACCGGATTTCCGGAGTATGCGAATTAAACAATGTGGAAACTAAAATAATGGCTGATCAAGTGCAATATCTGTTTGCAGGTATAAATTTGACAAAAGGCGACATGGAGGACACAAAAACCATCGGCAGTCAAGTCATTATAAAGGTAAGTGGATGATCACGTTCTTATTCTTGTCCAAGGATAAGTATACTACTATTACAAAAGTTAACTTTGATTTTAATCATCTTGTCACGTGTATGTAGCTCGTTTAATAAACGTAATTTTCGTATTAGCGCACATAATACAATTTTTTATGAAGTTATTTTTAATCTAACAATGATATTATGAGAAAAATTAATTCAACAACGATTTGTAATATTTAGAAAACAACAAAAACAAAAACACTATTACACAACACTACTTCTCAGGACCAAATCTGTGGGAATGGGTAATAAAGTAGCCCTTAATGCCTCAATGCTCGAAGCGTATTTTTATGCGTACGTTGCTGGCAGCGATTTCTGCCTTGCAACATGGATAAGAATTTAATATAGAAACGTCAATGAGGAGATAATGATTGCGCAGGACCCTTAGAAAGAAAATAATAAATTGATAACTAAATATAATAACAACTACGTTTTGCATATTTATCTGTTTTTGTTCCTTTCTTTTCGAAATTTAGTATAATACTTTTTACTATACTACGTTTTGCCAAACATTCTCTAGTAACATACGTGTTCAATATCATACGTACTATACATACGTGTTCGTATTTCGGCACCAAGTGTTCTTGAAAATATACTACAGTGTTTAGGAGTACGTATGTTTCTTGAAAGCCAGATTAAATACTGTGCTATCCAGAGAAATCGCATTACAAATTTCTTGGTAGAAATAATACATTTGCGGCAATTACTAGCCAGTTACATGAAACAAAAATATATGGCTACTGGCTGCAGATCACTACTAGAATAATTAATATAAATTAAATTAGTAGCCAAGTGACTTTTATTTATATATTTAAATAATTACTCTAAAATCGTAAAATTTCCTTAGGACACGCATATCTGAAGTTGACATCCTTCGGGATGACGCAAATACTTACCGGGCACGGGTGTTTCGATAAGTGTATGCATCATATTGTGGGTTGTATGCCTTGTCTTCAGTGCCGCGGATATCGCGCACTTGACGCTGCATTCCATATTCTGGTTGAATGCGCTACATGGGCACCTCAAA
This sequence comes from Dendrolimus punctatus, assembly GCA_012273795.1. NCBI lineage: Eukaryota > Metazoa > Arthropoda > Insecta > Lepidoptera > Lasiocampidae > Dendrolimus > Dendrolimus punctatus. Next base: position 4,153,109 of record CM022542.1, read on the forward strand.
GGTTCGAAATCGAGGTCCTAGTAGGGCCGATCGACTCGCTGGGTAGCTTGGTCAAAGCCATGCTGCACAGCGAAGATCACTAGGGGGCGGCATCGGCTATCTGCGAGGCAGTAATGTCTTACAAGGAAGCCGCCAAAGGATTTAGGGAGAGAGGTGCGCATGCGACTCACGGATACCGACGTCAGTCCGGTGTACGGAGGCGCAAATATGCGCAAAATCTCCTCCCGTAATTCCATGACAGGGGTCCATCAGCATTTGGGGATGCGGTGGATCTAAATCTCTGTTCCCGGGGTTAGGGTTACTCAGGCCTTTATGCGCGGATGAACATTGGTGTAACTACGTTCGAAAACTTATTTTCTTCCAAATCAAACGCGGGTACATGGGAAGCAGGTTTAGTGGTGTAGTTGAGTTATATCAGAGTCCCATACGAGCCATACGGTGGTTAATCTCGCCACGTAAGATCTAGCCCTACAAAAGGCCAGGTATTGTACGACAAGTATTCCTCCCTGCTTCAACAAAAAAAAATATCGCCGCGTAAAAGGAGCTACTGAATCTCAGAAATTTAATCGATATAAAAAAGTGACAACACGGTATCCAATAGATAACAATTGACAATAAAATCAATTTATCATTGATGTATCACGTTTTTACAAATTGTATGTTGTTATATCACTGGTACTTACTTACATTTGTTGTGTACACAAGCGGCAGCGTAAAACGGGTTATGTGTAATATCATTTCTAAGATTGCGGTCGAAGGATACTGTAATTTGTGTGACCCGATTTTTAGGGGCCTACTTATAATGCTCATTTCGCTGATTAGTCACTCATGATATGAGCAAAGTGAAAAATAGCTTGTGAATATCAAAGCGTTATACACTGGCTATAATTCTAGTCATGTGTGATTTCAAAACAATCGGATGCGTAATAAATATGTGGCTTTTTATAAGGAGCTTTTTTATTTTTATTTATGGTCTGGTAGTAGAAAGACTTAAGTCAACTCTTAATCGTTTCATTGATCACTGTGATGACTCCAAAATCATATTTCACTAGACATTTAAAAGTCTGGATATTATTGTACCAAAATATGGACTCTATAATGAAGTCCATATCTCATGTAGAGTAAGAAGCACTTTATTGTCAAGCGACTAGAAAGACTTAAAGCCTGTCTCATAATCTTTAAAACACGCTCATCCAAAACAGGAATCCCATCTTATAATATTATTATTTTTATAAACCTGGTATAAGCAATATGAATAAGACTAGTTATATAATTTGCTATACATTGTTATAAGTGAAGAGCGAAACCTGACACAGGTATTTCTTATTTAAAAGGTTCCCACCGCCCATATATTCTAAAGTCAAGGCAGAATTCTTCATGAAAAAGTTATTATTATCATTATAAAAATGAAAAACGTTATAAACAAATTTAAATTAGACAAGATATTAATTTCGTCTAGATAAATTATATCACACGCGTTGTAAACTTACACAGCTTGAACGGAGAATATACATGCTAAAACCTAATTATATTGCAAAAGCAGAGCAATAAAAGTTGGTCGGTTACATAGTTGTTGATTTGTTAGCTTTGTGGTATAAAAAATGTACCACGGATGTGGGGTGTTTGTGAGACAGAGCTTCAATACTGAATAAATTATTGTGAATACAGGAACTGTTGTGGTCATGCTTTTTCCCACACACGGTTATGGTAAAAAATATGAGTATGTTATTTATTCTACACATTATTCAGATGTTTCAACAGCTGTCTAACGATTTCGATTTTCTCTCAAATCAAGTTAGAAATTAAAATCAAACTATTAAATATTACTATTGTTTTAAATTGTGTAATATTTAAATAAATATCTATTATTTTTAATGTGCTGGATTGTATAACAGGTATAACAGTTTTAAAACCTTTATACATTCTAACGTTTCTATAGTATAAAGGTTCTTCTGCCTTTTAAGTGAATTAATAATATTAGGTTTATTTAATTATCCATATTCATAATCCTAAATTTTATATTATATATCAATTAAATCTGAACATATAAATCTGCATGTATATTTATGTATGTATATCTTCTTAATATATATAAATCTCGTGTCACGATGTTTGTCCGCGATGGACTCCTAAACTACTCAACCGATTTTAATCAAATTTACACATCGTGTGCAGTTTGATCCAACTTGAAAGATAGGATAGTTTTTATACCGTTGGAACCGGTAGGTGGCGCTGAGATCGGGTTCTAGAATCCTCTTAACAACGGGGAGCGATTTTGTTTTTGTGTGTTTGAGTGGGTCCCCGGATGGTTAAATCCACAATTGGAACCGGTAGGTGGCGCTGGGATCGGGTCATATTTTTTCAGGGCAGGACAACGTCTGCCGGGGCCGCTAGTAATAGTATAAAGTTATCTGCCTGAAATCAATGATATTATGAAATTACACCAATTAAATGAATCCAGCCAATTGTCATTGAAGCCATATACCAAAAATATGAAATTTTAAAATAATATTATATTATTAAATTAATAATATCAAAAGAATTGTTAAAGAATTTTATTTCTTTGTATCTTACGTTATATCACGTCCTTATAACTATTAAAATGAAGACAATATTCTAAGCCTTCGCCTTTTAAATAATTTAAATAAGTCAATTGACATACAGTTGATTTTCTTTATCTCGCTGTCTATTCACTTGCTTTATTAATATTTTTCTTAACGTTCATACAAGTCATGTCAATTTTCTACCAATAGTAGTAAGAGAGAACCCGACTACAGATGTCGTGTACATTTCTAATTTAACAGACAGAGTCAAGGACCCCGCCGCCGGTGATTCGCGTGCCCTCCCCCCCTCGCACCCCTTGCAAAGCACCCCCCTCGCCTCCGGCCATGGTGACCCACACCAAGCCCCCATACTCCTTCTCCTGCCTTATATTCATGGCGATCGAGGCCGCTCCACCAGAGCGTTGCCGGTCAAAGAGATCTACGCCTGGATCATACGCCATTTCCCGTACTTCAAACATGCACCGCAAGGCTGGAAGAACAGCGTGCGGCATAATCTGTCGCTGAATAAATGCTTTCACAAGGTGAGTTGTATGGTTTTTTAAATTGGAGCGTAGTAGTCGTTTCTCTGTTTTGCATGACTTTTAACTGTGCATCGTGCTATTTATTGTTTCTAAGACTAATAATTTCTTATGAATAAGTCTAAAGTGACCGCTCTTGGAGAATATTGTGAATGACACGTGTCTAGATATACTGGTAGTTGTAAGATATAGCATAACGTTCCACTTTATTTGATACTTTGTATTTGTAATACGAATCTGCAAAAGCGGCCGCTTATGTCCCCTAGACAGCCATAATAAGTCCAGTCAAGAGTGTGAAAGTGTTTTCTACATTGTTGCTGAGGAGGATTATCCGTGTTGCCACTGAAAGAAGTCAAATGTTCTGTGTTGACAGTTCAATGAGAACAATATTTTAAAATACCTCGTCTAAAATCGTTAAAACGTTGTTCTAATTATAAGTATACCAATATTGATTTATAAATTTTAATTTCTTGATATTACTAAAATCTAAAAGACGATTTACGAAGACAGAAAGATTTACTGAAATGTAGACTACACTCAGTACAAATATTATTTTATTATGAATATTTTCAGGTGGCAGCAACACCTGGTCTGGGCAAAGGTTCATTATGGACGGTCGATCCACAACATCGGGCGTCCCTCTTGCAGGTAACTGCTGATAACGTCATAACCCTGCCCTCTCTAATCAAACTGACCGGGGTCTCACCATTAGTATGATTAATTGGGTCAGAATAGAATAATTCCCTATATTTTATATATATATATATACATATGGGGTTGTATGGAAGAGATCGCTTTTTAGCGATAAGACCGCCCTTTGTACATAACTAGATATAATTTTAGTCTTAAGTTCATGTTTGTATTGGTGTACAATAAAGAGTTATCCATCTATCTATATGTATGTATATATATATATATATATATATATATATATATATATATATATATATATATAATATATTTTTGCCCTTTGTTTATTGAAATCCCCATACACAAGTGATTGCGTGTGTATAAACCGGTTTTTGAACGGTTGAAGTGTAGCCATGTGGCACAGCATGTTTTCAATCGCACACAAACACATGTTGAGACAGAGAGAATGAGTGAGTAATTCTCGCGAAATAAACCGGTTAATTAAGGTTTATATAATATATTTTTTCAAGGTTTATACTCCGTACGAAACTGTACGTTCACCGTACAGGGTATTATTACTGACGCTGCGGCCTACTTTAATATTACTATAAATAAAGGTCACAAATACTTTCCGATTGAGTCGCTATTACATCGCAATGAATGCGACAAACAGCCACGAGTTGTTATCAACTAAGTTGCAACCAGCGATTAGCGTTCAAGCTCAACTGCTACGAGAACAAAACCGGTTATAACCAATCAAAGCTAGTTAATTTGATACTGGTTCCAAGCCTCGATTTTATTGATGTGTTTTTAAGCTATTGCACAGCTTTTAGCGCGGCGACCGAATCAAGGAATTCCGTAACGAAAATAAACCTAACACCTCCCACTCCGTCTACCATGCGCGGTGACGAGGGCGTGAGGTGGGCGCGGCGAGCGGAGGGTTGCGGTAGCCACAGTGAGCCGCGAGCTCTAAAATTGCAAATCTCAAATTGGTATTGCAAATTATGGACGACGAGCTGCTCCGAAATCGGACAAATACGTTACCAGCTGTTTGTGAGAAAGTATGTAGGTGTATAGGTATCTATCATATTTTTATAATGCCACACTCACCGCATGTGAGCCCCGTAAGTATACATGTAGGTATATATGTATACATAGGTGATTTGTTTTCTTATCGGTCACTACACTCAAAAAGTGTAACTTGAATTAATATCAAAGAAAAAAAAACTGCATAAATAAAAACTAAATAAATAGGTAATTCTAATTATTATTGCATAAGTTCCCATAAGTCCCCGAGTGCCACAAGGAGTTGTATTTTTTCGTGTATATAGTGTAATGTTCTATTGCAGGCGTTCGGTCGTCAGCCGGTGCCGGCGGCGCCGCCGTCTCCGCCGTCGCCCCCCTCGCCGCCGCCGCTGAAGAACGCGCCCGACCCGCAGCTGTTCCCGTTCCTGGCGCGGCGGCTGGCCGGGGGGGGCAGGCGCGGGTGGGGGCGGGGGAGGCGGGGGCGGCGCGCCGCAGCCCGGCGCCGACGAGTACCTCGCCGCCGCCACGGTGCTCGCCATGAAGTACGGCCCGAGGGTGCTCGAACAGGTACCAATAATCTTCGGCCATTTGTAGTCCACTGCTGGACGTATAATTACCACCTCAATTATGCGCTCATGCTTTCATTCTACAATTGTAATCGTATGAAGAAAAATTCAAAGAAATCACAATAGCCCAGTAGACGTAATTGAGACGGTGAATGTGGCTGTTGGCGCCATATACACCGCGAAAAGAAAAGAAAAATGGTATTAATACCCTCCCATTGTCCTCTCCTTGTCTTTCCTTGTCTGCTACAACAATCGCGCGAACGAGACGCGCAATGGGAAGAAACTATGTCTATGGCGCACAGTCTTGCTACGCGACCGCTTGAAGTACGTTAACGTGTGAAAAATACAAATACAAAATACGAACCAGCAAACCCATCAAACGAGTGAGTGGTCCAAATTACTCCCATTTCCCTATAACGCATCACCAGTGGTGTTTTAAGTATCAATTATTTTGAAACATATTTTCTAGATGGAACTTTACGTAATAAGGCTTCTTCAAAATAATAATCCCACTAATATTATTAACGTGAAAGTTTGTAAGACTGTATGGATGTATGTATATTTGTTACTCTTTCACGCAAAAGCTACTAAATGGATTTTGATGAAACCTTACAATAATATAGCTTACAGATAGGCTATAATTTATAGATATACCTATAGTGTGAATTATCCAAAATATATGATTATCCATCACGGATCCATCCATGCGGGTGAGACCGCGGGGCGCAGCTAGTTAAATATATTAAAACGATAGTTCTTATAAAAACTTATAATATAGTTACGACCGGCAAAGACCAATTCACACCTGCAGCTTATTACCTTCCCGCATTTAGACTTCTTTTGTTTACTTTGTGTTTAAATTTTGTAATTATAAAAACAGCCCATAGTGTATTGTAATCTTTATGATAGTCATTAGCCAGGTGTGATTCTTGGAAATTCAGTCCACGCGGTCTAGTATTGTGTCGAGACATATTGTATTTATACAGTATAAAGCAATGTCCCAACGGAGGGGTGAGGAGTCAAGCGATAACCACAAGCGTGGCAAGACGTGTGTACATTCGATAATCTATATAGTCACGGACTTTGCGCGTGTTATTGAATCGTGCATTACGTTTGTACTGGTTGTGTTCAGTTATATTTGTACCTATGTTATACGTGTTTGTATAGTTGTAATAAATTCTATAGTAATTCCAACGGCATTTTAATTAGAGCCCTGCAAGTCGTAACAATATATAACGTGAAGGGTTTGATGCGACATTGTGACAGATAACTCATGTATGTACACTACTGTAACCAGCAATTAAGTCGTTATTTTTTAATGCTATAAGTAAGTCGCATCTGGTCAGTCATTGAAAATAGCTCGGGCGAAGCAGAATTTACTGCAACATCGGTGTGTATGTGGCGAATTGATGTTCCGTTGCGATCGGCAGCTGCCGCCGGCGGCGTCGCTGGTGATATCGCGGTGCGCTCGCGACGAGCACTCGTACAGCGGCGGGTGCGAGGAGCGGCGCACGGCCGAGGCGCTGCTGCACCTCGCCGGGTTGCCGTCGCCGCCGGCGCCCCTCGCGCCCCTCGCCCGCGCCGCGCACGCGCCCAGCTAGCGCCGCACCGCGCGCGCCCGCACCCCGCCCGACCCGCGCGCCTGGTGAGCACGCGCCTCAATGACGCTCCACCGCGACAGGGTGTATCATCCCCGCGAATTGCCATTGCGCCTGGCTGCCATTTTGGTGACGTCACCGTAGCGAACACTCAGCACCGTTAACATCACTGGCTGGCGAGTACGCGTACATACCGAATAATTGACAAGGTTCCAGCGCATTACCAATTTGCGAGGATAATACTATACAGTCAAATCAACTCGGATACTTTTTATAAACTTTCGTAACTTCACAACCTCAAATCCGATTCACATGGGAATCGTCATTGACGATTCGTCAAAAGTATTCATACGGAATCGTCATTGCATACGGAAACGTTGATCGCTCGTCGATGATGTTGACCGTTGATTCGTGTTCAGAAGTCGGTCTTGGACCTAGTGCCGTCACGAGACAAATAGCGATTCGCGTTTTTTTGACGAACTCAAAGAAAGACGTCGTTTAAGACCTGTCCGTTATTTTTCATTTAAAAACCATTTTCGCTGTCAACGAACATCATGAATCGCCGTAATTGACTAAACGACAAAAACGCAAATCTTCCTGTGTGAATTCGCCATCATAGATTTTGTATGAAAATACTGGCTGTGGCGTCACAGTCTAACGAGTTATGGACCATCTGTCTGCCTCTTACATTTTTTTCGTGTGTACTGTTTCATAACGTCATAATTCTAATGAATCAGTAAGCGTATTCATGATTGTTTATCTTTAAATAATGAAAATTATTTTCATTAGAAGCTCCACTCATATGTGATGAATTTTAAAATTAGTATGGATATTTTGAGTTATTTGGACGCCCATTCCTTTATATGCGCATCGTTTCAGAATTTAATTAGTATTATAATTAAAAATGGGTAGTACTATCTATAATCTTAGTTTTAAAATTTCATGATATAAATAATTTTAAATACGGTTTTTAAGTACAAAATCTAGGAGTTGATTTGACTCTCAAGTACCCTATTGATGCACCTTATAGAAGAGTTGCACTTCTGTATTTATTTTGTGATGATAGTAAATATTGCGAAAGTGTGGTGCGAGTTCTGGTATGCGGCCAGCCTCGCAATGACAAGATGCCGTTTCGATGAACGACCAGCAGTAATTTAACAATTTATCACAGAATTACAGAATAATGTCAAGTGTTTGTACTTATGAATGTGTCAGGCGTTGTATAATCAGTTAAAAGTCACTTAAAATTATCATAAACCGATTTTATTTGCGACAAAGACTTCAAAATTCATTATACGTTGGTAAAGAATTGAAAATGAATTACCAGTTATAGTGGACTGAAGTGGTACAACATAATTGCGAAGTTGAAATAGTGATGTAATGTTCGAAAAATTATATCGACTAACCACGAGATGACATGCTAATTTGTATTCGAATGATTATAGATATTATAAAATCGCAATTCTCGTGGATAGTGATTGTCTGGGTTTTTATTTCATGGAATAAGTGTGCTATTATTTAAATATATATTTCTCCAAGAGTAATATTAATTTCCAAAGGGCATAGCCCTCAATGGAATCGATTGTTGGCATATTGGTTCAAAGAACAGATAAAAATACGTTAAATTCAAAATTTCGTTAAGAAAATATATAGTTGTATTAGTCTATTGTCGCAATAATATATTACCATTCTCTAGTCGAGTAAAGACAATCCGATTAAAACCTTTTCGTTGTACACTTGTCTTTAATACTAATAATAAATTATTACGTTTAAATGAAATATATTCATCCGTGCTTAGGTAAAGCTCACTAGCTGTCGAAACTAGAGCATGGCGGTTTTACGCATAATTGTAATAGGCGGTACATCTTACTTATAGATTTTCCACTTTATAACGAGAGCCTAGAATCATCAATAGATTTTTTCATAAAACAGTCCGAGTATACTCAACGGCTATTTTTCCATTCGTTTTTCAAATTCATGTTAATGAATCATCACATTTATCGTTGTCGGAATATCGATGAGATTTATCGATTATAGGTAGGAAATGGTCTCGTTACTAGCAAACCCGGGTTGCCTACCATTTATGTCGCCTCTTTGCTTTAATAATGTGATAAGTCCGATTTTTTTTGACATATATAATAGCCCTTTCCGATTTTTTTTTTCTAAAAAAGTGGCATCATTTATAATACGTAGTGGACTTACAGATATTTTTTTGTTTATTTCGAGACAATTATTTTTTGAAGGATTTAACTTTTGTAATGTTTAAATTTTCAATGTAACACATTATTGAAGCAAAGAGGTGATGTGTAGATTAGTTTTAATAATATTTTAATGCTACTCTTTGATATTATTAAAACGCATCTTAACATTTAGAATATATAACTTCTTACATAATAGTAGATACTTATAGTGATAGATGTGATACTACTTAGTATGGATTAATAATTTTAAAACAATGGAAAATAGTTTAATAGTACTCCATTGCATTTAGGTTTTCCCTCGTTTGATAATAGCTAATGATTCATAATATATTAGATAAGGAGAAACATATTATATATACTATTTAAATAAAATTAGTGTTGCCACTTTTCCGTTTATTATTTATTACTCATGCCGGGTGTTGCCAGAGTAGTGAACTTTTATTTATTTAAAATTAGTAATGCTATATTTAGTGGTGTTTATGTACGGAAATGTGGCAGGTAAGCTTAAGTTATAATAATTATTTTTTAAACATAAGTAGCTTTTTGAATTCGAACACATTTAAAAGCAGTTATTTTGAATTCGTTTAAATTATTATAGTATTCGATTGAGCAATATATAGTATAAATACTGTAATTTTATATACTTGTGATCTGAAGCTAATATTATACAAAAACTGTGTACAGGGCGATCAAATTCTATCTATTTCATACTTCGCTAATGTCTAAAGTGATACTCTGTATATATAACCTACATATTTATTATATTAGCGTTTAACTTAGACGTAAGTGAACCGTATTTTGTGTTCATTGTAAAGTGTTCTACTTCATGCAAATCATCGCTTAAATTGCTTAGACAAGTTTCATTTTTAATAACAGTTATCGTTGAAGTCTTCGTATATAATATCTCCTTCACACAAGCCTAAAATATTCTGCTAGTTCCACTTATCTAATAAAATAGGACACCACACATCTAATGAGTGTTGTAAAAAATCTTAATTAATTTCCTTGAGACTTTGATTAAATACCTTCATCTTGAAATGTCTTCTAACTTTCTGAATAGACTGTTGAATTTGTTAAACTCAATTTATCAGCATATTAGTTTTGCCTAGGCTTAATATTTTATAAGGTATTTTTTGCATTTTGGAAATATTCATTAAATTATTCATTCATATAATTTAAAAAATCATCGATTATTACCGTGGTGGCACGCTCTTTTCGCTCGCTCGGCTCGTGCCCTGTTAAGAGTTAACCTGTGTTTGTTCTTAAATAGGTTCTACTTGTGTGACAATATGTGGCGTAAGCAAAACTAGTTTGCCGTAAAATGGCAACATATTTAATGAGGTTTTAAGCGTAATTATTGAAGAATAAACCATATTAAATCTGGCTATTCTATCAATGTGATCTATCATTATAGTGTACTTTAATATTCTTTAACGGTCTCGATCACTTCTCACAGTAAGTAATGGTATGAACTTTGAATTAAGGTTTAAAATAAGAATAAGTAAATGAACATTTGAATAAATAGCACTTAATAATATGTATTTATAATCAAAGAAAAGTTCAAAGTGTATAATCATTGAAATTTATCCCAAAATATTTTGATATAAAACATGCAAAATGATAAAATTAGCGGGGAGAGGAAGGGGGGGTATATTTACAGTTCAAGGCAGGTTTGCTCTTTATTGTATCTGAGTGACCATATAACCACAAATACTTCTAAATAATCACGTGCTATATTAAAGTTATAAGTGCCTACTACTACCTCTTCGGTGTTTACTCGATATTTCTACACATATATGTATATGCGACTTCAATAAAAAAAATCGACTAAAAACTATGTCATTTAAATTTAACAAATTGTATGATTTTTGGCCTAAAAATATATTATTCTTCAGTAGCTTTCAATCAAATTGTTCTAACACAATTAAATATTCTTTACCATATACTGCAAATGTTCTAACATTAAAAGATCATTATCATGTGAGCTATAAATTTATTTTACGATATTCTGAAAATCTCTTTACTACACGTTATTGCTTTTAACCTTTATAACACACTACACTTGAATTTTGCTATGTAAAAAAAGGAGGTTATCTACCACATAAATGCAGTCGTTCCAAAAAAAACTTACAATGCGCATATATAAAAATAGGAACTAATAAGAATAATAATAACATTGATTGGCTTTTAATCATCTAAAACCGTCTTTTGAATGAAACATTGAAAATACGCTATCAATTCATTCAACTTTTGTTGTAACTTTTGACTTATGTTATCACTGACAAAAGTTCAGACAGATGAAAGCCGTAGTATAAAATTTTATATAAAAGTATATATGTAAAATTAAATAAATTAAATATGTATAATAAAACGAATGTTAATTAAAATTGAGAAGGCTATATAGAGCAGGTTTTTTAAAGGTTTTGAATATCTCAGGCTTCGTATAGACCGCACTAAGCAAAATGCTGCCTTGATTTAGAGTACGCTCGGTCTGATGTCAACTGGCAATCCGAGTAAATTCGTATTTTACGAGTCATCTCATATGATTTTAAAATTATCAGCAACCGGTTTCATGTCAGATCTTGAAAAGAAACTTTTAAACGAACAGATTGATACGTGTAAACCTCGGATCGGCTCCGATGAGTGAAAACCGCTATCCCAAGTATCGAGTATACTTGGATAGCGTTTTTTTTATATAAAATATGAATGCACTCAGAGTGTACTCTGATCGTGTGAAAGGGCCATTATGACCGTTCTAAGTTACCAATAAACCGAAACTAATTTAGAGAGGCCAATATATTCAATGCGGACTATAGAATTCAACTTTTTACTTATTAGTCTAATTTTTGGGTGTCTCGTAAAGGATAATGTAGGAAAAACATAGGCTTAATTAGACTGATTCAATGACTGATTTGTGATGAAGCAATATTATTTATTAGTGGAATTAATATTTTTCTTTGTTCTATTTATTTTTGATCAAATGCGGCTTCGGTGTTCATGTTAAAAGGAAACTGAGCAGTCCAATTCCGTATGTCTTAGTATGCCACAGGATATAGTAATCTTGAATAAATGTTTGAAATTACTAAGGTATTTATGTATTTACATAAACAATTGTTATATTTAAAGTACATAAATAAAAATTTGAATAACAATCCTCAAATTCTTAATAACACAGTAATGAAGGGAAGGAAAACAAAGATTCAAACAACGTCATTTTACATTTCTAGCAAAAAAAATAACTAACAGTGACAATCGACTATACCCTTTCCAAGCATTTATTTTACTTTTGACAGCTCGATGACGGATCAATTAGTAATGTACTTATGCATTACCGATTCGATTTATTATAAAAAAATGGCTTCATTTATAAATAAGTTTTGATCAATTTAACTTATCTATATATTTATGATAAAATACTATATTGTGTAATATACCCACATTTCAATGAACATATTTTATATTGATTAAATAAGCTATTTTTGTAGTAAATTGAAAAATTTAATAAGTAGAACACTTTTTATTTTCATATCGATTTATCTACTTATAGTGTCGATGGTTTAATAGTCTGTGCGTCACATGGCTCACAGAACATAATTATTATGTCATCCACAACAATAAAGTACGTCGATTATGTTATTTCTTTCATGTGACCTTTACTGTCAAAGAATGTGTAACTTGATAGACGTGGAAACGTCACAAGTAAAATAAACACTTGGAAACAGTATAGTAGAAAATGTAATTCTCAAATCTCCTGTATTCTACATTACTTACGTACGACGCATATAGATTCTTCACTTTGACGTTTTATAATGTACAAAAACAATTTTTAGAAAAAATAAAGTTAAAAAAAAATTTAAGGTCAAATTTAACTAATTTGTTTAAAATAATAGAATGTCAAAAAACGAAAGAAATATATAAAACATTTATTACATTAATGCTCAGTTTCCTTCAGAAAAATTTGCAATTTCATTAAGATAAATTAATTTTAATAACCCCATAGGACACTGTATCGTGTCAGATATTGTATTGAGGCGAATCAAATTGCCAAATACGATTTAAATTATAAAATATTAAACACCAATATGATATTGTATATAGATTTCAATTCTCATCATCGGTTTGGCAGAATGAGAATAGTAGACGTGTGCCAAATATTGAAAAAAAACCATAATTACCATTTTATCATATAAATTCAAAATACCATTTATTATGAATGTATTTATTATAAAGAATTAATATGTAACACATAGATTAGGTGTTAAGTGATATAGTAGTTATAATTTAATTTAAATAAATAAATACATACATATTTGCTGTATTTAGGGGCGTCTTCCATCTAACTCGTATTGTTTTCTATTAGATTATGTACATTCGAGCGGAAAAGTGCGTGGAGAAAAAAAATACAGCTTTGATGGTGTTAAACGCTCGTCTCGCTGTATATAATATTTATGCAAATTTATGTCTTACATACGCCATAACAGTGTTAATATCAGTGAATGTTAGTTCTCTAAAGGTAAAAGGTGTGTCTGTATAGACTGTGTCAAATTGTGTGGCTCCCCAGACATGTTGTTTCCTCATCTATATTGTCAAACTCTTAACGGCTCCTCTTTCATATTATATGCATAATGCAAAAATATACAGATGGTAATATTTTCTTAAGTTTTCACGACTTGTATACATAATAAAAATACGTTTTAACGGTTTTAAGCGCGGTAATTTATTTGATTTTGGTTGATCCGACGTTTCGGCCCTTCTTTGTAACTTGTTTTATTTGTAAATAATAACTATAAACTAAATAATTAAAATAAACAAGTTGGCAGTAGGCTAAATAAAACTTTAACAATATTCGTTGGAAAAATTTCATCTTTGTCGTCCGTGACCACGGCCACTGTAAAGGGTCCGAAACGTCGGATTAACCAAAATCAAATAATTTTCGCGCTTCAAACCGTTAAAACGCGGTTTTATTATGTATACAGGTCGTTTTTGTCAAAATAACATGATCATTTAAGATTTAACATAGGAAGTACGTATGCCAGAATAGAGGAGTGCGAGATGAGGAGACTTAAAAATTGGTATAATATGAAAAGAAGAAAAACAGTTGAATAAATTATTTACGCTTAATCAATTCTATGCAATCGATAATAACATTCTAATGAAAAATGAAAGCAAATAAGATTTTTTCATTGTAATATTTTTGTATCTCTGTTTTGCATGCACTTTTCCACTCGACTGTAAATACTAGCCTTTCTTTCGGTGTTATGAGAAAAGTAGATGAAAATTTACAGCAATAATTAGTACCTAAATGTAGTACTTTGCTGGTAGATGCTACGTATATAATTATGTGTGATAAAAACGCAATTTAATTATAAAGTGCTATTTCTAACCGCTGGTATGTCGCTGTCATTATTTGATATTTTAAAATGACGTACTATATTAAATACATGTAACATACAACGGGATGAAAATGTATGTGCAGCATTATACCTAAAATCAAATATCACTCTATTAACATAAATTATTTAGCTCATTCGATTTTTGTATTTAATAGTAATATGTCTGGCTGGATCCTATATCTTACTAATCGTTGTATGGTTGGTTGAAATTTGACATTAGCATAAAAGTAATGCCTTTCTACCAATGACGAGGCACGTGATTGAAAAGCAAGATATAGGAAATTGTATCAATAGTGCAATACATATCGAGGGCTTCGTAACAAATGGGCGTATACGCAAAATTACATTTTTTGTTGTTTACTAAACTTTATGCATGTTACAATTTAGAAAACCTTACCGTTATGCAAGTGTACCTAAATAGAAGGGTAGGTAATCCAAGTTTCAGCCTTATACAATCCAACTAGTTTTGTTTCATTAACAATTTTTCCCTTGTGTAAAACTGCACTTTTATTTGTACGCCCATTTCGCTGGCTCGCTAATACAAGGTTCTATGTAAAATTTGTATCACTTATTTATGAATACTGCAAGGTTCTATGTGTTATTAGCTACTATTTATTGCAAAAATAAACGACTAGATGGCAGCACTTCTGCAAAATATCAAATATTACGCGGTACTAGGTTGTGTTTATCGACAAAAAGGAATAACAAACGAAACCATCAAAATTAACATAGAACCTTTTAATAGTGGGCCGGCGATTTGTTATAACGCCCTCTATATGTGTTGTGAAAACAGCTGTTTTCGACAGTAAATAAATTTTGCTAAAGCTTTTTCGCCAATTGCCGGCGACGTACTGGTGGTTAAACAATGATTTTATAATCATAAACAACGTTTCAACTGTATAATTGGACTTTGCTTCCATTATTAAGAAAGATCGTTTAATTGAATAGTTGTTTACGAATATAAAATGCCTTTCGAAAAGAGTTATATCGATATGATATTAAAATTGTTGCGGCTCCCGCTCTGTCCTCAGGGAATTTAAAATATTTGTAATCGATTAATTTATTTTAGGTTGATAAGGCTGTTATTATTATTTCGTAATAATAATTATTCGTTTGGTTTGCGGAACGGTAATTTTAAACGAAAATTTATTGTTCTCTGTGGATAGTTTTGTTGTTTGGATTTGCGTTTGGTGAATGGTGTTGTGACGTCATTGCTATAATTATTACTAATGTTTAATTTAAATTATTTATATTTATTTGTAGATTCGTAAGTGTGTTAGGAATAAAATAAATTTCAACGATCATAATATTCATTGACTTATGTTTCATAGTCGAAAAAAATTTAAAAACACCCACAGAAAGCTAAGTAACAATTTAAAATAAAGTTTACTATATTACTTTTATATGTTTAAAAAATATATAATAACATTTATAAATAATTCTTTACATTGTTGCTGTCATGAAAATTTTCCCAGAAAACAAAAGACCAAAATGATACTTTTTTGTAATTTCTTTTCTACTTATTCCAGACTGTTATACATTATTAAAACTTAAGTTTTAAAGAGTGTTGAACACTTTTTTGTTCAGCTTTCGAACTTTTTTGACTTATTATAATTTATAGACATCTGCTGACGTTTGAAAAGTTAATTAAAAATATAGAAATAAATCTAAACCACACATAAACCCATTAATTAAAAGTAGTTTTAGTTTAAGAATGAAAGACAAATACTAGGAATGACAACTATCCAGTAAAAAATGTAACATTTAAAAAACGCCACTAGACTTTCAACCAACATTTGTTTTTAAAACATTTTTAAGTGAAATCAGTCAAAATAATAATTTTGACTAACTGAAAAGAAACTTAAAATTTTCAACTGAATGATCCAAAATTATGCTTTTATAATAAAATATTGATAAGAAGAGTAATCATGTATTGCTATCTTAAATGTATATATGCATAATATATATATATATATATATATATATATATATATATATATATATATATATATATATATATATATATATATATATATATATATAATATATATATATATATATATATATATATATAGGATGTATTAAGTACATTTTGGTACAAGTACCTATATACTTATACTATAGATAATATAGAAATGGGGGTGATCCATGAACTTACATACAATCCAACTTTTGTATGCACAACCCTCTTCTGGTTATTTATTCCCCACTCGCCAGAACGAAAAATTTGCTGAAAGAAAACACTTTCTAGGGTTGAGCTCGACTTTATTCATTATCACTATTTTATAGTTTTATATGAACTATTTGTTGTGTACGATAAAGAAACAATAAAAAAAACAAGAAAAAACAAAGTGTAAAGTTTAGTGGCATTTTTAGATGTACATTTTTTTGTCCCCTACTATTCTTGTACTGCGATTATACCTAATGATTTTATTATTCACCAAAATAGCAATGGCGTCGGGGTTATGTAAGTTTCGTAATTACCTGAAGGTTATATCCAAACTATGTTTTAAGTATAAAAATATTGTTATTGTTGATATTTTGCCGGCTTTTGAAGAATACCACTCTTTTTATTAATATTATTGCTAATTGTTGAGAGTTATTGCCAAATTTTTATTTGTCCTAAAATATTTTGTCTTTGTACATATCCATTAATAAATTATGTACCGAGGATACTCGTATTTTTTATTTAACATTACCTCAGCCATATAATCATGTAATATAATGTATTTATCAGTTTGTTCAAGTCATTTCAGTGCAATCTCAGTTTTGAACAGAATTGCGTGTGCTAAATTTCGTTTAGTATATAATATAAACAATAATCGTCCCAGTCATTTTTAGGGAAGCAAACAATATCCACGATGTGTGTCCAGGGACCAGACTGGTGTGACGGGTTGCACACATCGGTTATCTCGATCTGCAAGTTTTCATTCATAGTCCGAACCATTTAAAAAAATTACCTATTTTATGCCAGAAAACTCACTAAGCGGAGCAAGCAGTGTTAAGGAAACTCAAATGGAAAGTAGTTTTCCCTCATAAGAATGTGGAAACTACACTACTACTACTAAACTACTTGCCATGCGCGGGAAAAAAATCGTCTTCCACAAACAAACAAAAACTTGATTTAAATATATAACTCCCAATTATGTTAATCAAATAATACATATGTTATTCTTATTTAATGTTTTAGTCGGAACTGGTGGTCATAAAATGAGTATAAGCCGCGCGCATACAGATGACTACCTACTTACTATTATTTTATATACTTATGTAAAGTATATAAAATAATAAATTTATTGCAATAACTATGTAACCTTTTTTTGTTAACCCTACTACTGAACATCGACTCGTGACATCGCGATGCTTTCGGCAAACCTGCGCACGAGAAGTGAGATACCGTAGACATTTCTTTATAACCGTTTAATATAGGCTGTTAATCATCGAACAGTTCTTATAATAGTGTCGTAACATTTGACTGGTAAACAAGTGCCTTTTGGACCAACTTTTTTCAGCAGTCTCCGAAAATTATAAATGAGGTGTCATTCGATTCGGAATGGCATCTAGATGATTTTTGAAAAAATGAAGTATCGCTTGCAAAAATTGTAAAAGTTATTAACAATTAACTAAAAAAAGGGGGGGGTTTAGTTTTTGGTTTTAAAAAGTAATAAAGATTTTTCAAATTTGAAAAAAGAGGAGGAAATTTCTTAAAAAAACGTCTTGACTGCCGAAACTGTAAGATCAATATTTATAATTTTCCCAGAGGGATGAAAATAAGCTTAATAAAAACGCTTAACGAAAATTATTAATAAAAAAATGAATAATAAACATTTTTTAATTTTTCCAACGGGGTTCTATTCTAAAGCCTTTCAAGAATTGCTCCAAGAAAGGAAAAAATCTTAAATTTATAGTTTAACAATTATCACACTTGCAACGTTCATGTTCAAGCAAAATTTTTTATTAATTAACTATTGAATAACTAAATGAAAAATTGTTATAAAAAAAATTTCAAGCAGATTATTGTTCATTCATCTATTCAGTTAATGCCTGAATTTTTTCAATTTTTTATTTTTATATTTAGTATGTTTAAATAATATTTATTAATTAAAGGGCCGATGTGGGTGTGGCTTGCGTAAGCCAGAGTACCCATTTTCGGCCGTATTTTCATCCCTCTGGGAAAATTATAAATATTGATCTTACAGTTTCGGGAGTCAAGACTTTTTTAGGAAATTTCCTTCTCTTTTCGAATCATTTTTCAAATTTGAAAAATCTTTATTACTTTTTGAGTTTTTTGCAAAAAACTAAACCCCCTTTTTTTAGTTAATTGTTAATAACTTTTACAATTTTTGCAAGCTGAACTTCATTTTTTCCAAAAATCATCTAGATGCCATTCCGAATCGAATGACACCTCATTTATAATTTTCGGAGACTGCTGAAAAAAGTTGGTCCAAAAGGCACTTGTTTACCAGTCTACATAGAAAATAAATTAGTAAAGATTATATTATTGACGATTGCAAACTGCGTGGTTAGTAGGTTTGTAAGCAAATGCGTGCATATCCAACTTATGCAAAATAAAAAAAATCATTTCAGTATTGCAGATTTTATTTAAAAAAAAACAATACGTTCAAAGTACACATATTTCCATATTTAAATAATTTTGATGCGCATTTCAGATATGGATGAAATTTTACAACATGAATAAATTTTTACGCCCAGTCTACAACCAACAAAGATACAGTACATGTACGCACTATCTATGGATCTTTATTACAAACTATTTCAAGTTTTTTAGTCTTTAACACGTGTGATATAATTTTTTAGCATTTACTGTTCTTCTATCTTTTTAAATGTAGCTACCAAGCGTAGTAGCTAAGCCGTATAATTCCATATCATAAAACCAGCATTCCTGCCTCAGGAAACTGTTAAGTCTGACTGACGTTAAACAACAGTTTACTTCTATAGTAAAGTTGCCAACCAACCTGTTTTTTCCAGGACATGTACTAGTTTTTGTAGTGTCCTGGATAGTTTTTAAGCAGCGTCCTGTGTTTTTAAAGCGCCCTGATAAGGACATATATTTGAAAATTCGCACGCCACCAATAATTCTTAGGATACAGGCGGCCTCACTTCTCGAAGGGTCAGGTTGCCAGGCTTAAGGATGGAATAGAGGGATCTTAGACAGGAATAATGCAATAGGGTGATTCTCACTTATTATTGACCGTTTCACGGATATTATAGGATAGCGTGTTTATCACATCAATCGAACCGGACCTAAAAGCTGTATAAGCACTTGCCTAGAAACATTGAATATCCTAACTCTATGCTTCTGAAACTTAATTATACTCTTCATGTGATTTTTATTGCAATGTTTCGGCTAATTTTTAGTCCTTCACGGAAGACAAAGACGTGATCACGGCGAATGAAAAATATCACCCTTGAAACCGTTAAAACGTAGTTTTAATTAGATATAATAATCGCGAAAACTTAATAAACTGACTAATGGCGGGTTCCTATATCTCCCCAAGCGTTCATTTACCTTACTCGACTAAAATTTGATATAAGCTTCATACATCCTAATTTCAAAATTCAACCGGTGGTGTGGCAAGTGGATGTATAATAAGATGTAGGAACCGGCCTAAACTATAATTATTACAAAACGTAGCGCCTTCTACATAGAATATATCCTCTTTTTCCATCCATACAAACGTAGGTAGTCGGACAAAATATTACAACAAACTAATGGCAGACCGCGTCTCGCATACACTACCGATCTGACATTGGTACGTGCGTATGGTGCGTTCCTGAAGCTTGTTACTTACTGAATTAAATTGTTTCATTTAAAGCCTCCCGAAAGTGGACCTAACATCTGGTGTTTCAGATGTCCATGGGCGACGGTAACCACCTACCACCACGTGGACTATTTGCCAGTTTTCCTACAAAGCTAATACGGAATTCGCGCTGCCGAACTCCCTCGCCACTCTCCTGCTTGCTGCCGTGGAAGGCATAATATGAACCAGAGGTAAGATTTAAAAACAGCGGGAACTTAATATGCTACAGTTCCAGACAACTAATAATTCCTCCCGATGTATCTGCGCAATCATCGGTAACTGTAGAGCAGGAAACTACGATCTCGTGTAAGCGGAACAGAGCTTAGAATGCATAGTAAGGAACACTACTATTTCCGCTTGCGGATAACGTTCAATATACACTATTCACATGTCGGAAGCAAGACTGCATTATTCTGCACAAACTGAAATTGCCGATCGGAATTATAAGTTGTATAAAATTGTAAACTATTTACTATTTTTAGTGCCATTGCTACACCAGGGATAATGTTATTGATTGTGTCACGCAGGTATAACAAGGTTTTACCCTTAAAGGGGAGCCAAAATTAATATTATTTTTGTCCATAATCGTCCAGCTGCCATCAAAATTGCCGCGCCAAAACCTAGAGAATTATATCGTCTCTTTTACTCTAACACAAATTCTATGAAGTTAGAGGGAGAAAGCATGAGTTCAACGTTCAATTACAATTATCTGTATTTGACCACAAATTTGTGGTGGTTCCGTCTTAGAGGGTTAAAATGCCATACTTACGATGCGACATTCTTAAGTACGTTGTACTATACAATAATGTAGATAATCGTTAACGCGTTATATTTAACGCTGTAAGTCGCATCAGACCCTAACGCAAGTGGAGCAAAGGCGTTAGATTTTAATAAATTCATGCATAAAATTACCGCGTATTAAAAAATCTTTTATCATCTTACAGATGGTCTTTCATGATAATAAATATTAATCAATAAACTTATCAACAGCCCTACAAACAATATAAACTAGATATCAGTAATATCTGATCATATAATATAAATAAACATATCATATTAGGACATATAGGGTTAGGCAGATGTTTACTTACATAAACTTTTGACACGTAATCTGTAATATAATAAATCTTTATAGCGGTGAGTTTGTAAATTGAGTTTAAATATGGGAAAAAAATCAAGGGACTAATTCGGACCAACTGAATCTGTAAATCAAATTTATAGAATTTGTCTATTCTCTTAGAGCAGTGCTTTTCAATCTTTATGAATACGCGACCCCTTTACAGGTTGAAAAATTATGGCGACTTCCTTGGGATATAGACAGACTAAAAGTTATTAATTTAAAAGACTACGTTAAAAGATAGATAGATAATACTTTATTGTACACCATTACAGAAAACTTACTAACTAGTATAATCTGATTGGGTACAAAGGGCGGTCTTATAACTAAATAACGATCTCTTCCAGACAACCCGTGGCAAGAATATTTTGATTAAGATGGTAGTATACATAATTATTGTTTATGTGTTTCTCTATTTTGTTACCTATATTCAGTATTAGGACCTTATACTTACAAAATGCTGCTGAGCTAGAAAGTGCCTATGTATGAATTATAAACTTAAATTCTCTTTTGCCGGTGAGGCCCCGAGCAAGGTTCTGCGACCCCCTTAGGGGTCACGACACACAGATTGAAAAACACTGTGTTAGAGCATCACTTGAAAACTACTGAACAGATCTAAATGAAACTTGACACAGAGCCAGCTGATATCGCGTGTGATATAAGCAAGCTTTGTGTCTCACGATATTTTTCTACCAATAAAATGAAGTCATTTCCTTGGAATAGGCGAAAAACATATTAAGAATGATGGCGTTGCATTTCACTAATAATCACGTTGTCACCAGAGCAACGCGAACGAAGTTTCGCTGGCTCATTCTAGTACTCTATATAAACTCTTACACCACAAATCTTGCATTCTAATCGCATATTAAAAGTAAAATGTTATTATAGCGGCAGTCCTTTGTGCTACCAGTCTGTATTTATTTATTTATTAATATTTATGTCAATAATTATTATAAATAAACTTCAATTTGGAAATGATTCACGAGAAGTATATCTGTCTCGCTTCAGCTGGCAATTGCTCCGTCGGGCAGTACGGGCACTTCAACCTGGAAATGAAAATTAAATTGGTACATCACTCTGATCTCTTGCTGTGCAGTTTCATTTCCTAATAGAAATTCAATCAATCAATTCGGAACAAAAATTCAATTTCTTTAAAAATTGACAGCAAAAGTCGATGCACGACAACTTCATTAATAAAAACTCTTCTGCAGTCGAAGAACCCCCGTCATAGACGGAGTTCTTACGTTAAAAGGAGAAATATTAATTTATGAAAGAAATAAATATAAAATAATAAATAATTATTTATTTTATATTGCTGGAGTTCAACAGGCAGGCAGACGGCCCACTTGATGGAAAGCGGTTACCATCGTCTACGGACATTTGCAACAGCAAAGGTGCTACAAATGCCCTGTTGCTCTCTTAAGAGAGACTGGAACCTGGTCCACTAATGCCGGAACACAACTCAAGGTTGTTATGGCGACATACTTTAGACCAGGGGTGGTAGCCATCCAGTCGGGCAAATACCCTATCACCTGGCTGTAGGTTGTTTTGTGGCCTCTTTTAAATTTTTTAAGAAATTATATTCTTTCTCTGTTCCTGCACAGATTAAAATCTATTTCTTCAAAAACTTGATTTAACACATGGTATATAATTGTGTTATAGTGTACACGTTTTAAAAATATATAAAAAAAACATGTGCACGTGCGCGGTGACAGTCACAAACTAGTATGGATACTACGTATGTGACAGTGCCCGAATGCGCCCGAATAGAGACGGTTACAGGAACTTCAAATTCCCAAAACACCTTAATTCTACATGAATGGTTATTATTTGAAATCATATTTCTTGGCATTAAAGTTCGAAATTGCTTATAAAAGAAGTTCGTTCGCAAAGTTCAGATGTTTATCTAGTAATAAGAAACAAGGCATCGATGGCTGGATGGGCGATGTGTGGTATTATGCGATTCAAATGAGAATAGGATCGACTTTGCGCCATATTGTGACGTAATAGCTGTCAATTATGACTTTAAATCATTAAACATTATATTAAGACAATTCACTACGAATTTAAGCTTTTTATTTAAATTTGACGTAAGACTATTATTATTCATATGCAAATAAGTTTTTTGCAAAACATACTTTTCAGAATGACATTTGACAGATAGAGGTTATTGACATTCCTATTCTTGTTCGGATCGCATTATAACGGACGGCACTTACTTGGCGCCCATGACGAGCTTGTTGAGGGCGTCGCGCGAGATGACGTGCCCGCAGAAGAGCCGCATCGGCGGGTTCTGCTCGGAGGCCTGCTGCCGCAGGATGGGGCACGCGAACACCGAGTGGTAGCCGCCGCCCTCCTCGCCCAGGTCCACCTGCCCGAGTGGTCACTTCGTTTAAATAGTGCATTTTAAGTTTATTTTTAATATTTATTAATGTAATGCTTTCCTTAAACTCAACAGGAGAGTCATTTAACAAGCGCGGAACTATATATTCAGTTGTACGCTTGCCGTATATGTTGTTTGCCTGACTCGTGACGAACCGGTTTTGGGCTATGGCTCGCATTTATCCGTCTCGAAGGACCATAAGATGTTGGGTGAGTCCCGACACCGTAATAAATGAAAGATTACTTGTTAGTCCACGAGTTTATTCGATTTCAAAATGACATGAGTGTCATCAGCGCGTGATGGTCGTGAACTGACTCGACTCGTCCGCGGAAGCCATAACTAACCTGTGCGGTTACACCGTACAGAGTGTTTTATTAGTGTTTGTAGGTCTTTGTTAAAAAATTGCTCTTTGAGCATCATTTATTCAAACTAGCATTTGTCCACTTTGGACAGGTACCTCGAAGGGCAGCTCGTCGTCGGCCCAGGCGGCGACGACGTGCGGGTGCGTCATCTTGGCGCGGATGTCGTGCAGCGCGGGCAGCACGCGCGCGCCCACCGCCACCGCGCCCGCCAGCGCCGACAGCGGCGCCAGCCGCAGCAGCGCGCACGCCTCGCGCACGAACAGCTCGGCCGCCTCCGCGCCGAGCGCCCTGGGGTCCAGCAGCCGCTGGTAGTGCGGCGGCGCGGCGGCCGCGCCCGCGCCCGGCGTGCACCACGCGAGCGCGCACACGGCCGCCTGCAGCTGCCGCTCGTGGCGCGCCGCGTGCGCCGGAAACTGCGCGCGCGCGTACTCGATCGCCGCGCCCACGCCGCGCTCGCGCGCCAACTGACGCACACGGACACACGCATCGCAATTTATACCCAGAAACAGAATAACTCCTAAAATTTTACCCAGTCTCAGCATATGCTGACCAATTAGTACCAGCGCTGTTCTTCCGCCTGGGACCAGCAAGGGACATAATGTACAATGCAATTCAATAATCATAAAAAATAACGTATAAATATTTAAAGACAACATTTAAAAAAAAATACATTGTTAAATACACATAATCATAAATAATAAATAAATTAATATATAATCATTGTACTGATCACGTGCACAGCAAAACAAAATGAGAAGAGAATATGTACATAAAATAAAATAATAAATGTAATAAAACTAATGTTAATTAAAATTCAAATAGCACTTGTGTCCTGTCTTAGATTAGCCCGTGCAATTTGGTGTACATTCAAAAATTTCTTAAGTTTGACCCTAAAAAGTGAAACTGAATATACATTTCTAATTGTTGGAGAAATATTATTCCAACACCTGGAAGCTTCCTCTGATTCCGGTTGTTTTATGGTGTTCCATAGTAAGCTGAATTGCACCCTAACGGGCTTCAAAATGGGGTTGGATCACTTTGTGATAATGTCACTTGGTCAATGTAGATCGGCGCAAGTCTGGATAGTGTTCCAATACGATATTTTACATTTATTAGCTAATAAATAAATAAGTTTACCTTCAAAGCCTGCATCCTATGTAGAGTGAATGGCAATGGTGAATGTTGCAAATCCTGCGTGCGTTTTTCGACCCACTGTAGTGCAGCGGAGGGGTCCCCCTCGGCGAGTGAGCTTGCACACCTTTGCAGCAATGCAAACGTGCAGGTGCGTTCCACACCCTGTATGTTAGCCTCGGCTACGAAAGTGTCGCCCACATCTTCTAGACCCTAATAAACAATCTATATCAGCCGATATATATTCATACAAAACTGAACTTTAGTCTTCTTGCTCCAGGAGACTGGATAATATATCCGCGACGCTTTTCTAAGGTGTATCCACATCACAAATTTAGTAAGTTTGTATCGCCTATGTTTTTGTTCTCTTTCTTTGTCTATATGTCATGTCGCCAATCTTATTATATTGTATCTCTGTTCAAAACTTAATATAAACAGTTTGAAGTAAGTCAATATATTAATTAATATTTATAATGTATCTCTCCCCATAACAACATATAAAATTAAAATATACCCCATTTCTTACATTAACTTTTTTACATTCGGAAAATGGCAGTGTTAATAACCACTCCATAATTTAATGCTTTCAGTTCAAAGCAGCCTTCTACATCACTGTTTCTAAACGATTATTATGTCGCGAAAAATCAAAGTTGGATAAAAAGTCTTGGGAACCCTTCAGTACAAAATTATAATATTATTTAAATTAATAGTCTATTTACACTTTTAATTTAATTGAATCTTTTATATACAAATCTTATTATTAAACAGACTATGACCCCCTTTAATGAACAAATGCAACACAAGGGTCTGACGTCATGTTGGGCAATAATGTTTTACACCATAATTACTGAGACAATACTAATGTGACATACTATCTATTCACTTATTACATTTAAATTAGAAATAGTATATGGATAATTAATATACTCATGTAATCAAACTAATATTAATAAGTGAAATTATATCTATGCCATTACCTGCCTATACAAATGTTGAGCTACAGCCTGCTCCATGATGGGTCTATTTGTATCTGAGCAAAATGACTCCGCCTTTGGGGCTACTGATGCATATTCCCCAATAAAATGCCTGTCTATTGATTTACCAACTCTTGATACTGTAGCGTGTAACAATCGGTGGTCTATAAAAATAAAACATTAATATTTTAAATCTTTTACTACTACAATTCCAAAGGGAGTGGAGCAAGAAGTTTAGACCTCAAACTTTTCATATTTACTTGATTCAAAATACTTTTTCTTTGTTCTTATCTTTCAAATATGTAAAAATTTAAAATAAAAAATTATAAATAGTAACTGTAAGGATCTTGCATCCTTGCCCAAAATTAAAACTGATACCATGTACTGAACAAATTAATTTTTAAGAATAACAATTGGGATTGTTTACTTTTTTCAATCATTTCTGTCTAGTTAAAATTCCAAAAAACGTACGATCTTCTTGTATTTTGTAAGAAATGCGTTTGATCTTTATTTGACCTTACTAAATCCAATCAGGTGGCCGTCTGCCTGTTTGCCTGCTTCAGGTGTAAAAAAATTGTAGCTGTACATTATTTGATTCAAGTTCTGTAACATGGATTTTCCCTAAAGACAACTTTAAAAAAAAATTAACAATAACTATAGAAAATAATAATGGTTGAACACGAAAAATTGTAGGCCTAGCGACAAAAAACACTAAAATGATCATGATACATAATGAGTAATGAGTGACATTTAAATAGTAGCACAGATTACTATGGTTATATATAGATAAAACTTACTTTTATTATTTTTGTTTTCTAGGCAAAGAAATCAATGTAAACTTGTCCCTTATGACGTCATCGGAGAAATAATTTTAAAATCGAATTATGAAAAAACTAACGCTTAATATACAAGAATATTCAAATTAGTATTTTAAAATACCCTATTTTACGTAATAAAAATATAAAATTAGAGGGTAATTTTTTGTGAACAATCCCCATTGTAATGCAACTATATTTATGCAAGAATAAATATTTCATTTCACTTTACAGTAGTAATAAACAAACAAACAAAAAGCATTGAGAGAAACAGGTTTTATTCAAGCTTCTCCATAGAAAAATAAATAAAAAACCAAATTAATTACTTTGTTTCTTCTTATCAAGGCTTTGGGTATAAAGGAATCTTTATTGCAACCCCTACTTCACTTATATTTGCCTATACTTGAAGTATGGTCTCTAATATGGAGTAGTAGTTCTTACAGATGTCTAGTCTAGTCCAGACATCAGTATGTTTTTTTATAGGTTTAAGTATGACATTGTCTATCTGAACTATGCTGCTTTATATAGCAACTATACACAAATGCTACATTCCATTAGGGACTCACAACAACCACATTTAAGACTTTTTTCTTATTCTACTTGCTTGCTGGCTTTACAATTGTAAACCAAAGTGGAACGGCTAGTCAACCCACCTATTGACATGGGTAGTTGTGTGATTATTATCTTTTGACATACAACAATACTGTAATTTAATTTTCCGTGGTCAATGTAAATAACATTTTAAATCAAGACAATGTAATATTTGCACACCCTATGGGTAATGACATGTGAACTCATATATGTATTTTTATATACCATGTCATATGCAAATAAAGTTCATTTCATTTCATCAAAAAAGATTATGTCATCAGTGATGTTTTCACCACGACCAAAACACCCGTGGTCTCCTTGTGGAAGGGCTAACTGAGCATTTTGGGTGTTGTGAGCTACTAATGGTACACCCTGAAAGTCATATGTAAATTTTGGTGATTAGTAATCATATAAATTAAGTTACCTAATGTAGAACTTTTCAATATAGAATTAAAGGGTTGTGGAATGTTGGTAGGGCCTTAGCTCGAGATGTTTATGGATCATGGATACTCCATTTACCTCCAAAGGTATTGGAAATGTTTTTGCTTTAATAAATTTGATATAAAATTTACATATTGTCACATCAGTAATTAGTATTTTGTAATAATATTTACCTGCTGACAACTGGCTTACTGTGTCTTTGACCGAAACTGCCAAATCATTTACTACCGTGGATTGGGTTTGAGACAGAGGTGTGTTAATTGGTTCTGAAATATAAGTTATAAATATACTACTAACAAATACTAAGCCTTAATAACAAATAGTTTTACAGAAACTGAAATATGCAATTATTAAAAGTGTTTCTCAACTAACCTAAATAACTACCTATAATAAAATATTTTTTTTATTTATGTTTGAATATTACCTTACTGGCTGCTCACTTCGTAATAGTAAATTAGTTTAGAAAAATTCTAAATACAGCAGAGCAAAATGCGAGTGAGAAATGAAAATCTTGAGTTATAAGTACAGTAATACCCCAGACTTATGCAATAGGTGGGACCAAGTGAATGACAACCAAGTGAGTGATGAGTGAATGACAACCGAGTGAGTGGCATGTAATTCACCATGTAATTCAAACTCACAAACAATAATTTAGAAAAATAAAATTTCATATAATAAAACAATTAACATTGTTATGAATAAAACAACATAAGCCAAAGTTATTTTGATGCCAAGGCTTCATATATTCTAACGATGTCGCCTGAGGGCTAAGTCTTAACATTTCCTCATAGCATGTCAGTAACTTTATCACCCGCACAGTAGTAGAAATGTGGTCTTCATTAGAGTCTATTGTTTGTAACATTTGTAACCCCTTTTCAATTGAACTGAAGCCTACTTGTTTGCAATGTCAGTTGATTTTCTGATTCAACTGGGTTTAATGTAATCAGTTTGTTCAATGTCTTGCTTATGTTCACACATTTCTATAAATACATCAATTGTTAGCTCTGATTGTGTGAATCCAGCAATTCTTGAAGGTTATCACCTCACCTCTAAATTAAATGGTTTGGCAATATTGACCACTTCTTCAATTATGCTATCAATTTACTCAGTGA
This sequence comes from Dendrolimus punctatus, assembly GCA_012273795.1. Classification (NCBI taxonomy): domain Eukaryota; kingdom Metazoa; phylum Arthropoda; class Insecta; order Lepidoptera; family Lasiocampidae; genus Dendrolimus; species Dendrolimus punctatus. The sequence continues at coordinate 4,182,353 of CM022542.1, forward strand.
AAAACTGTATATCGCCAAATTCATATACAAAAAGAGTAGTGCAAATCAGAGTATTACTGTAATTCAAAAACTAGACCAACATATTGTAAAAAAAGTTGTTTTTACAATCAACTGTATTGTAGTATATAATAAAATCACAGACAGTCTCATGTTCTAATCTGTGAGAAACAGAAATATTCTTTATTTAAGCCATCATATTCATGGTAAAAAATAGCGATGCGCAAACTAAATCACCAATGAGATCAGTGATTTATAAATCTTTTTGCATAAAAGATGCAAATCACTCTTTTAAATCTTTAACTCTTTTAAATCTTTGGTTTCGAATGATATAATTTATTCAGTTGACCGGTGTTAAATACTCACTAATTTACGGGATCGAAACGACGCGCGCGCAACTGCCATGACAGACTCACTCTTTTCAAAAACTACCTTCACTTCAGTACATAACATACCTTCCCCTCGGGATAGGCCACTATCACTTGACTTTTTACTATACACTTAATATATTTATTGCACTAACTACTATAATAATTTAACTGTTATTTCATTTTAATAAGTTCTTATAATATCTATATATTTTAAATCGTCGGTTTACTATTTTATATATTTACAATATTATTGTATATTTATTCTTCATCTGATATGGTCTCAGAACCGCTTCCTTCATAAGAAGATTCATCGCTGTACTGCCTCCCTGTTGTCCTTATTTTCTTAGATGTTGATATTGGTGGTGAAAACGATAGTGCTCGCTTATTTCGTAACACTTCTTGCGATTGGTTAGGCATTACAATATCTTGTGGCCCTGATACCCCAATAATGTCCGACCATTTCTGTGGTGAAGGTATACTGATATTTTCCTCATTATCCCTGTCACATTTACTTTCCTCTGGTTCATTGTTATTTGTTTTTTGGTTATTGTTCTCCATCATACTGCCATGCATCTGGTTAATATGTCTTAACAACAATCTGCCATTCCACCGCACCAAGTATCTGCATACTCCTACTTTCTTCTCTATTACACCACATAACCATCGAGGTCCCTTACCATAATTCCGGATATACACCCATTGGCCAATACTAAAAACTCTCAACTTTAATTTATTATTGTTTTCCTTTGTATTCATTTCTTCCTTGTTCCTATATGATAAGGGGTTCAAATAATCAAATTTAGTTCTGAAAGGGCGATTGTTGAGAAGTTCTGCTGGCGTCTTTTCATGCACACTGTTTGGCGTAGCCCTAAGTCCATATAAAATATTGGGCAAGCGTTCATGCCATGGTTCTGAAGTTATTTTTTTAAGTTTATTTTTTATGGTTTGGACTGTACGCTCAGCCTGCCCATTTGAAGCTGGGTGGTATGGAGAAACTAGTATTTGTCTAATCCCACAACTGCTCAAATAATTTCGAAATTCTTCAGATATAAAGCTTCTGCCATTGTCGCTTACTAGACAGTCTGGTAGACCTTGTTCTGCAAAGATATTTCTTAGTGTTTTAATTAGGGTGTTACTACTGAGATCATTGACTATTTTTACTTCTGGCCATTTAGAGTATGCATCTATCATGATTAAGAAATTTTTTCCTTGGAACGGTCCGGCATAGTCAATATGTAGCCGGGACCAAGCTTTATCTGGTTGTAGCCATCTATGTGTAACTGCTGCTGGCATGTTTCTGTTTTCTGCACATATTTTACAGCTTTTTACCATTGTTTCTATCTGTTTATCCATCAAGGGCCACCAAAAATAGCTTCTCGCTAATGCTTTTGTTATAACAATACCATCATGGTTTCTGTGTAACTCTTCTAAAATTTGTATGTGCATTTTTTCTGGAATCACTACTCTATTGCCCCATAGTACGCAATTCTTATGTACTGACAGTTCCTCTCTTTTTTGCCAGTATGTTTTAAAACTTTTGTCAACGCTAGTAGGCCATCCATTCCTTACCCAATATAGAATTTTATTTAGTGTTGGGTCCTTCTTTGTTAGCTTTGCCACTTCCATTGCGGTAAATTCTAGTTCGAGGGGTGTTTCTTCTATTAATAAAACTCCAGAATATTCTTCTCCTTTATTTGGATCTTCTTTAGCTGGCCAGCGGCTTAATGCATCTGCATTTCCTAATTTTTTCCCTTCTATATAACTTATCTCATAATCATAAGAGTTAAGTAATAAAGCCCACCTTAACATTCTTAGTGATATGATATTTGGTATAGGCTTTCCCTGTCCAAAAATCCCCAAAAGTGGTTTATGATCTGTATATATATATACTTTTCGCCCACTTATGTATTGATGAAATTTCTTTAATCCAAAAATTATTGCTGCCGCTTCTTTATCTATCTGTGCATAGTTCCGTTCATGAATATCCATAGTTCTAGATGCAAACATAATGGGTTTTCTGATACCATTGTCCATTTCATGTTCTAATACTGCTCCAAGGCCAAATTGAGATGCATCACAAGACATTATCAATTTCTGTTTTGTGTTATAGTGGACTAATGTATCATCACTAGAGAGCATTGTTTTTAATGTTTCGAAAGAAGTCTGTTGTTCCTTCTTCCATTTCCATTTCGAATTTTTTTCCAGTAAACTATATAGCGATTCAGCAATGGTAGCTTTATTGGGCAAAAATCTATCATAAAAATTTAGAAGACCTAAGAATGCTTGTAATTCTTTTATATCCTTTGGTGCTGCAGTCTTTTGAATAGAGTCAATCTTATCTTTAGATGGATGTATTCCTGACTCATCTATGACATACCCTAAAAATTTTACACTGGGGCTAGCAAACATACATTTTTCTTTGTTCACCCTTAAGCCGGCTTTCTGCAATCGCTGTAGCACTAATTCCAATCTAGTATTATGTGTAGACATATTTTTACCACAGACCACTATATCATCTAACATCATAGCTATTCCCTTAATACCTGCCAGCAATGATGTCATAAGCCTCTGGAATATACCAGGACAAGCCTTAACCCCGAAAGGCAATCTTTTCATTTTATATAAACCCTTTGGTGTATTTAAGGTTAAAAGCTCTGCAGTCTTATCATCGACAAGCACCTGTGTGTAGGCTTGTTCTAAATCAATTTTAGTAAATACTACCCCCCCTTGTAGTTCCACAAAAGCTTCATTGAGTGTAGGTAAGGGATATGTGTCTGTATTAGTAACTGCATTTACCGTGGACCTGTAATCTCCACATAATCTCACCTTTCCATTAGGTTTTAGTACAGGCACTATTGGAGTAGCCCATTCAGAGTGAGTAGTTGGTTCCAGTACCCCTTCTTCAACCAGCCTATCAATTTCTTTAAATACTCTTTCTCTTGTAGCAAATGGTATTGGTCTACTCTTCAAAAATTTTGGTACTGACCCTTCAATTGGTGTGATGCTCACTACTGGCCCTGTATATTTACCTAAACCTGTTTCAAAAACATCTTTATATTTATGTACAAGTTGGGTGATCTGATTTTTATCAGTGGAAGTAATTGTAACATGATTTATGCCCTGAATAAAAATTCCCAAAGCAGGAAACCAATTCCTTCCAATCAAGTTTGAGCCATTACCTTTTGTTATGATTATTTTCATGTTTTTAATTATTTTCTTATAATTAACCTTTACAGTCGTTTCACCTAGTAGTAACAATTTCCCATCAGTATAAGATTTTAATCCTATGTCGGTTTGTGCCAGTTGAGGTATTTGTCCATTCCATATTAGTCTAGCGGTGGCCTCATTAACTATGGTATATGGGCAGCCTGAATCTACCTCCATGAGTAACTCTGTATCATTTACTAACACCTTTATGATATAGGGATCCACTTTATCTTGTCTAATGCTGTTAATGTCCACCTCATATAACCCATTACACTCAGAATATGACAATCTCCTATTCTGTTTCGATTTGAGTAAACAAGCTGTTTTTATATGGCCTTTTTTACCACAATTATGACATTTACTCCAACGAAATTTACATTCCCCCCTGTGAGGTTTATTACAGTGAAAACAACTTATACTTTCTATGTGAGTAGTTCCTTCCTTGTTAGTTACCTTATTTATTTCCATGGGCACCACTGAATCTTGTTCCGGGTATCTAGAGCTTGGAGCAGGTTGTATGATTATATTTGAATCAATATTCGCAGTTTCACATGCCAATGTAATGTCGCAAGCCTGTTCAAAAGTTAAACTACTGTGTTGTAAAAGTTTCTTTTGAATTTCCTTATCTAATATACCGCATACCAACCTATCTCTTAAAGTACGATTTAAGTCCAAAAAATTGCAACTAATGCTTAATTTTCGTAATTGAGCAATATAATTTTTCATTTTTTCCCCCTGTTCTTGGTTGCGCATGTGAAATTTATATGATTCTACAATTTCATTTGGTTTTGGATGGAAATGGTTATTTAAAATGGCTACTATACCTGTAAAAGTAACCTCACTTATTTTTTGTGGTGAAATTAATGATATTATTAAATCGTACAACTCAGGGCCACAAACTGCTAATAAATTAGCTTTCTTCATGGAATCCTCCTTGATTTCACTCGCTTCCAAACAAAAACTAAATCTTTCGATGTAATTTCTCCAACACCCACATGCCACATCAAATTCATTGAACTTTATACCCATTTTATTTTATATGTGTTTTATCACCGTTTATATGCTTTTTTTCACTTTTTTACAGTTTCACTTTAGTTTTAATAGTTTTTTCTCGTCGCCACTGTTAAATACTCACTAATTTACGGGATCGAAACGACGCGCGCGCAACTGCCATGACAGACTCACTCTTTTCAAAAACTACCTTCACTTCAGTACATAACAACCGGTTTTAAGCTTTACAGTAACGCCACAGAGTTTAATTTACTGTGTATCATCATTGTATTTCTTAGAGTGCGCATGTTATCTCTTTTCAATTCACAATATCCTGTATCTATTGTCTCATACTACATCTAAGTATCTGATTTGTTAGTTTTCATCATTCCATGTGACTAAAATCAATCTTAACGTAGTGAGTTAAAGATGTATTTTCCAAACCAAAGATTTAAAGAGTGATTTCGAATTTTGAAAGATTATACACCTTTTCAATCAATTACTCCTGAGTTACACATCTTTAGTAAAAAAGGTAAAATGTGCAACTGTGTAGTGTTATAATGTTTCAGCACAGTCTGCTCAAAACAAATATATTTTTGAAAGAAAAGCGAGATATCTAGTTTTTCTACAGATAACCAACTATTTTAGTTCAATATTGCTACTTACTAATAGTAATCAACTTAAAGCATTATTAAGGGTAACTTTATTTGTATTATTTGAAAAGCTTAGACTCTTGCAGTATATACTCTGGACCATGTAAAATGTAACAAGAAATTATATTATAACTTAACTAGAGTTAAAGTGAAAGATGGAACCTCTTCATGTTCAATAATTGTATGCTTTTAAAAGAAAACATTGTAACATACATAAAAATACACACAATTAAAATATCCATTGTCATTGATGTGATATTTCAAAATGTCATTGATCGGCTAAAAGAGGGAAAACAAAATAACTCACGTTTCAAGATCTCCCTTCTGAGGTCTTCGACCTGATTAATCACATCTTGAAGAACTCTGTTTGTGTGGTCATTTATATTGTTAAATTTTGATATCGCTTTGTCTAAATCCTGTTCAACTCCAGTACACGAATCCATGACTATTTATAGATGAAAATAGACAAGAGCCTTTATTTAAATACTATACATAAAACGAGGCAACTCTCAGAGAACAAAGAAATACAGCCTACTTTCAATTGGTACTACGTAAATATTTTTAGGCGAAAATTATAAAAACAATTTTTAGTATATATTCCCCGCTGATGCTCTCTGACAGCGTGACATCTGACGTCGAATGTCAATATTTGCGCTGTCATACACACGAAATGAATTGAAAAATAAACATATTGTCTATGGACTTGTATGATGCTAGGGATGGATGTATTTCATATTAAAATTATGATTTTTTTAAATATTGGTATTTTTATAATTAAATATAAATGCTTAAATAATTATTTAAATATTAATCAATTTTTATAAACGATATATCAATTACTTTTTAGCTGCAACATTATCAAAAAAAATGGAAAAAAAAGACGGTGTGCGTCTTGGGACGCCCGGCAGAAGTGATGACTTAAACTAAGGTGAGAATAGGAAAGCTAGACAAGCTGGCATCATAACGCGTTACGCAACGAAGCGGTATACCCTATACCCTCCCATAAGAAGTTATCACTTCAAAGATTGATTATGTGATCTGCATGACAGTGCTGCCTGCCGATAAGTATAGCGATGCGCAAACTAAATCACCAATGAGATCAGTGATTTATAAATCTTTTCCCTTAAAATATGTAAATCACTCTTGTAAATCTTTGGTTTCAAATGATATAATTTATTCAGTTGACCGGTTTTAAGCTTTACAGAAACGCCAGAGAGTTTAGTTTACTGTGTATCATCATTGTATTTCATAGAGTGCGCATGTTATCTCTTTTCAATTCACAATATCCGGTATCTATTGTCTCATACTACATCTAAGTATCTGATTTGTTAGTTTTCATCATTCCTTGTGACTAAAATCAATCTTAACGTAGTGAGTTAAAGATGTATTTTCCAAACCAGATTTAAAGAATGATTTCGAATTTTGAAAGATTATACATCTTTTAAATCAATCACTCCTGAGTTACGTTACACATCTTTAATAAGTAGCAAAATCGAATTACGTATTAAGAAGAAATGATAACTGAAGCCAATTAATTTTCCATTATTAAAATAACTTTTTGGCATCATTATCAACTTTACACATCCTGACTGTAACAGTAACTGATAAATAGTTCAAAAATTATATTAGAAATGTGTTTGAGGTAGAAGAAGAAGGTAAAATCTCAAACATAACTCAAATTTTAAAAAAAGGTACTTACTATAATGCTATATGGTTCTTATAACATGACGAACGAAGTATGGACGATATTACGCATTTAAATATCGATTGTTATTATCGATACATCGATCTTTATAATGTACTGCTATATCGTTGCGTCCCTAATCTATCTATTGCACAATTCCATCCTTCTTTTAACCTGTTTTGAGGTTAAATATTTGATATAGAAATTTGAGCAATAGAATTGATTATTAATTTCGTTTGATACATCTCGAGATGGCACAAAGTAAGCTAAATGATATGGCAGGGAAATTTGCCAAAGGCGGACCACCAGGTCTGGGAATTGGATTGAAAGTGGCCGCCGTCGTCGGTGCAGCGGCTTACGGCGTCTCGCAATCATTATTTACCGTCGAAGGAGGACACCGCGCTATTATGTTCAACAGGATAGGTGGAATTCAGCAGCACGTGATGACGGAGGGTATGCATTTTCGCATTCCTTGGTTCCAGTATCCTATTATTTATGATATTAGATCACGACCCCGAAAAATTTCTTCACCAACCGGCTCTAAGGACTTGCAAATGGTAAACATATCTTTAAGAGTACTTTCTCGTCCTGATGCAAGTATGCTCCCTACAATGTACCGACAACTCGGCACTGATTATGATGAAAAGGTATTGCCTTCCATTTGCAATGAAGTTCTTAAGTCTGTAGTAGCCAAGTTCAATGCTTCACAATTAATAACACAGCGTCAACAAGTGTCATTACTAATTAGGCGAGAACTAGTTGAGCGTGCAGCAGACTTCAACATTATCCTCGATGATGTCTCTTTGACTGAATTGAGTTTTGGAAAGGAATACACTGCTGCTGTAGAAGCTAAACAAGTAGCCCAGCAAGAGGCTCAGCGTGCTGCTTTCGTAGTAGAAAGAGCTAAGCAAGAGCGTCAACAGAAAATTGTACAGGCTGAAGGTGAGGCTGAAGCTGCTGAGATGTTGGGTAAGGCTATGGGAATGAATCCAGGTTATTTAAAGCTCCGTAAAATCCGTGCAGCACAAAGCATTTCCAGAATGATTGCTCAGTCACAAAACCGTGTTTTCCTTCCTGGAAACAGCTTAATGATTAACTTACAAGATCCAACCTTTGATGACCTATCTGAGAAGCTTACTAAGAAGAAGTAACATGAGGTTGAGAGTGTGAGTGCTGAGTGCCAGGAGCCAGCGCCCACTCTGATGGATGATATTGCAGTTGTGATTGGTGGCGCTACTTCGGTGGCTATTTAGTGCATTTGTGTCATATACACTTCAAAAAATGTAAAAAGTTTAAATATTTCCTCGTTATTTGTAAAAGCTGTTGCATTTTATTTTAATTTAGTTCTGTAGGTTTAGTGTGTATGGGTATCACAAATAAAATGTTAAAAAAAAATTGTTTTATTTTTTCAAAATAAAATAGAATTACTTTATTCTACAAATCAATATACCAATACACAAAATGGCAGCCTCATCGCTGGTAGTGATCCCTTCCAGATATCCTTAGGATGAGGGAGAGAAATGACAAAAGCTAGGGCAGGGTTTTTGTTGCTGAATATTCTAAAAATAATGCAATATTTTTTTTTTTATTATTTTTTTATTGCAGGAGATCAGCAGACAGGCAGACGGCCCACTTGATGGACAGCGGTTACCATCGCCTATGGACATTTGCAACACCAAAGATGCTACGAATGCGCTGCTGCTCTCTTTAGGGAGCCTGGAACCTGGTCACTAATGCCGGAACACAACTCAAGGTTGTTATGGCGACATACTCTAGACCAGGGGTGGTAGCCATCCAGTCGGGCAAATGCACTACCACCTGGCTGTGGTTGTTTTGTCGCCTCTTATGACAGGCCGCCGGGCCGCAGGAAATTGTATTCTTTCTCCGTTCTTGCACGGATGAAAATTATGTATTATTTAAGCTAGAAAAACAGTTTAACAAACAAAATACAGTAGACAGAGTATTATTCCGAGATTATCATAGAATTGAGAAGTATCATAAGCAACATTCAATTTTAGTATAAAAGTAATGTTCTTTCCATTAAAGATCAAGTATTTGATCTATGCAATTAAATAATAAAAATGGAATTACCATAACTAACATTCATAATATTAAATTGACAGTTGTTTCATTTCCAAAGCCATTCTTAAATTATAATATATATATGGATTGATTAATCAATATGTGTAAAACTGAAATTCAAGATTTTATTACTTTCAAACTAGACAAGGAAATAAAAGGATAATAATTACAACAGAAAATTTATTATTCAACTATGTAATTTCTAGCATTATATTCTTTATTTCAATTAACACGGTTTTAGTAGTTCTACTTCAGTGCTGAGGGTTGGGGTAATCTAAACTTAGACATTTCAATTTCAGCTTCAAAGAAACTCATATTATCATAGCAGAAATATTCTGGAACTTTGTAAGCTCCAGATTTATTAGGGTCTACTCCTGGTCCAACAGGCTCCGAGGCAGGATGCACAACTGCGCTGCTCAGCCCAGGAACTTCCTTAACTGGAGGTGTGGATGCAGGTGTTTTGATAGTTGAACTCGGTCCAGAGGTCTGAGTAGTACCTTCGCAGTACAACCTGCTCGCTGTCCTGGTCATATGTCGACCCAGACAGAGTCTTATAAGCATATTTACAATTTAGATTACACAACCCACTTTTTCAAAGCACAGACAACATAGATTGGAGTCTCCATATATTAATAATAATAAAATATAAATACACTATGGCAATAATGAGTAATTGGCATAGACAAAAGTTTTACAGTCTTAGTGTGGCCAACATCTCAGGGCCTAATGTTGCCATTATCTACAGAAAAGTAGCCTTTAGTTCGTTGTTGTTTTAGTGTATATTATATATATACTAGGGCGGGTCAAATTGTATGGAACGATTTTTTTTATGAAGCGTATAGCAAAAACGTAATCTATAGGTGATTCTGAGAAATTTTGCTCAAGAGTCCATAGCTCTAAGTCGGATTTCGAGTCCCCAAAATTTCAAAATAGAAATTTTCCCATATATACATAGAACAATTTAATTAAATTCGCATAAAATCGGATAGAATTATAGTAGATTTCTCAATTTGGTTTGTTTGAAAGCTATTTTTATCACCTTTCAGAATCTGTATTGATACCAATATTTTTTATATATTTTGAGTAGAGATATTAGGAATATTTTTGTCGAATATAGCCTAGAATGAACTTTTAACTAATAAATTCTGAATTTTTTTCGAGATTTTTTTTGCAGATCGATCGACTTATTCTACAGGTATCAATACAGATTCTGAAAGGTAATAAAATACTTTTCAAAAAAGCCCAGATTAAGAAATCTACTATAATTCTATCCGATTTTATGACAAATTTATTTAAATTATTCTATGTATTATGGAATAATATCTATTTTGAAATTTTGGGGGCTCCAAATCCGACTTAAGAGCTATGGTCTTTTGAGCAAAATTTCTCAGAATCACCTATAGATTACGTTTTTGCAATACGCTTTATAAAAAAAAAGTAACCCGCTCTGATATATATATAACATTTTCTTGCAAAAAATAAACTGACTTCAACAGCAACTGTAAAGCGAAAAGTAAATATTATTACATCTTTAAGTGGGTTTCAAGTAAAATATTGTTACGCTTTTGGGGTATGTGAATTAAAAATGCAGTTGGAATTATCCTAAACTTTATTACAAGTACATACACACAATTAACAGCTCTTACGAATACAACCGATTACAACAAGTCCAAACCGTGAAACAAAACAGAAACGAAAAAACAGCACACATGGCACTAATTAGGTTTATATAGGTTACATAAGACAAAGACTGCGCATGCACTTCCTCACAACACCAGCCTGTAACAGGTACAATCTACATTAGTATAAGTTTAGTATAAGTTAAAATGTGGTTGCGATTCGTTTTTGCAGGTTTACGGCAAATAATGTTTTGAATAGGTTAGGTACATTTTAATAAATGCATTTTTTATTCTAACATATTTTATTTTATCAAAAAAAACCGAATTCGATCCGGAACCAATAAAAACATAGGTAGTCTACTTTTATTATGCCGCCTCTCACCACGTCTACTCTAAAATTATGCCACCTTTCACCACAGCCGTAACGTTTTTTCGTGACAGCAAAAAATCCTAACACCTGTCTAGTCTGTAAAAAGAAGGTTCACTTCAAAAAATCGTAAAACAGAAAATCATAATGATATAAATTGTGTAAAGTCCATCGTTATAAGATACTTATTCCGAAAGTACACTGGGGTACCTCCTCGATTGCAGTTGAAACTCGACTAACCCAGACTCGACTTGTTAACCTTCTATTTTTGTAAAATAGACATTGCCTTCTAGCGCCATGCTCATTATCGCTTGGTAGTCTCGAACCTGCAAGCTTAATGTCTTCTAAGAATGTTCAATGTCATTTGAACAACAGAAGAAAGGTTTTATGACTTCTTAATGCGAGGCATATAAAGGAATTAGCACGAACAAAGGCTGTGAGTAATTAAGGTTACCATAAAAAGCGCAAAAAAACAACAGTAAATCATAAGTATTGGAACGCAGCAATATTGAAATGACTACACATTACACATAATTGCTTAAACAACAAGTTATTGAAAATTACATTAATGTATGTTCATTTATTAATCTGACAGAACTTATGGTAGCCATAATTTTTATAAAAACTTATTCATTTGTGGATTGGATAATTTAAAAGGCTTGTCCTTGTTGTAGCCTAACAGGCGACCACACGCCTTTCAGATTTTTTGATCGCTAATTCTCGCTCTTATTACTCTAAATGGCGATAAATCTCCTACATTAGCCCACAGAAAACTAGTACTCTCTAACGAGACATTAGCCACACTTGGCCACACTCACAAACTAATATGGCCACACTAAACATATTCAGAGATTTTTGGAGTTTTTGGCGGGAACTGAAAGGAGACGTTGTGCTGTGCAGTTTTATTTTTTAAAATGTGTATAATTACTCTAAAATGAACAATAGTTGCAGGATATTGATAGTTTTTGAGTAGAAATTATGTGTTTTTGTGAGAAATGTGAACTGTATAGTCTGATGTGATCTTTCGAGTTTTCACAAGAACTCCATTGAATGGCATCGGTTGTAGCCTGCAATACAACTGCGCTACTATACGAAGACCTATTAATTAACATGTTTCCGACTGAAATACTTTGATTCTATGGTCATGAATAAATTAATAAAAAAAAAACAGAGATTTTTGAATTTTTTGATTTAAATTAAATGACAGATCTTATCGATGTGACCAGATTTAAATATTATTAATCAGATGAAACCTTGCTATGGAAGAATATCCTCGTGCTTTTAAATTATTTTATTTATATTTTGGTTTGATTTGTTAATTATTATTAAAGCTTATGATAGACACGAGATTAAGTCGATTCATTTTTTGATGTGACGCCATCAAAAAACTAATATTGAATTTTATCCATGCCAAAATGTTGATAATAACATTTCTGGAAACTTATATTTGTTTATATTTAATAGTTAATAAATATTTTAAGCATATTAAGAATTGTCGATAGGTCATTATTTATTTACAAAAAATGCACACGATCGTTACATAGGCCTTTCTCCTAACTCCTTGATTTCCGTGGTACATTGAGTCTATTCTATGCATATTGTCTATGGTTCTTTTTCACGACTGTTTTGGATAGTTTACCTACCTTGTAAAATTGCCGATTTTTCGGTCTTGAAGTGAAATATGATTATCATTTACTTGTTTAAACCTTATTAGAACTTCTAATAATGTTCTATGTGTTGATTTAGATCTTTTCATCATAGAGGATTCGATAAAAACCTAGTTCAGCCATTTACATGAAAGGTGAGTACAAAAAATTGGTACTTTTTAATTTTTTCTGTGTTCTTTTAGTTCTATTCCTGAGTTCAAAGAAGTGAATAATTTATAAACTCGAAATCTACTCCAATATAAATTATGTTACACGGTGTTAATAAGTGAATACAACGTTGTATGTATTAGTGATATACATACTTGCCGCTATTTTGTATTATAAATTTATGTAGGTATGTATATAGAGCAGTATACCCCGTGTAAGTTGAATAGGTCGTGAGCCTTTGAGACGTTCCGTTTTATATTAATGTTTTCGATTTTGCCAGCTTATTACTTGCTGTATACACGAAATTTATATTCAGATTTATAGGAATTTAGAACCCATACCTTTTAAATTCAATTTAATTAAAATGTCAGGTATTAGATAGTTTAATTAAATTTTTTATAATTACATTTTGAACCGTAATATAAGATAACTCACGTAAAAATAAGAAAAGGAACGTTTTTTGTCTATGGTTTTTTTATTTGCAAAAATATATTTTATTTGGTGATAACGCTATGGCGGCTGTTTTTTTTCGTGCTTATTTCTTATAAAAAGTGGTAGAAACTCATACTATTATAAGTGTTAATTGTACCAAGTAATATTGAGAACTCGTTGAGAATAATATTTGTGAAATGGCGGCTGAAGTGCCTGTTAGCGATGTACTATGTGAAGCAATGGAATATTTGATCAAACTTGGGTCGAATTTGCGAAGCCGATCTGAAAATCTCAAAGAAAAGAGGATAAGAAAAGACAAGTTGAAGAATTCACATGCCATCCAGAAAGCAGCACACAAAGTATTGCTAATATGCGACCTATCCAAAAAGTCACTGGATAATGTGGAAGTTGGTGTCCGAAAGATTTTGTCTCATGTCAAAACTAATCAAGTTATGGATGATGGCGGGAAATCTAGCTCGAGTCGATCTCCCGATAGTCGTTTTCAATACTTTGATTTTAAAAACTATAAATTGAGAGTTTCCAAAAGGGTTAATCTTGAACATTTTTTGTCTTCAAAAGTTGTTGCAGAATCAATGCAGAAATCCACATTGGACAAATACCCTGTATATTACAAATGCAACTTGTATAGACTTAGGAAAAGAATGCAATATAAGTGTAAGGAGAAAGAGAATGCTCCAAATAAGTCTGATGTTACTATCTTATCAGACCAAGACACTACAGAAATAAATACAGAAGAACAAGTATATTGTAAAAATAAAAAAAAAGATAATGTTGTTGTTGACAAAGCTGAATCAGAAGTCTTGAAGCTAATAAAAATATGTTGGAAGCCTGTGCAGTAAAATCAGTTGTTGAAAATGATGAAATAAGTGATATTAACTCTAAAACAAAAAATATGGGTACTAAGGTGAAAGAGACAAAAACTGAATTAGATTCATCAAAAAGACTCATATCATCAAATAACAAAGAAGAAAACCTAGATGCCATAAAAGCTTCTCCAAAAGTTGAAGAAACTGTTTTAGAAAGTGAGGATACTCAAACCAAATTTGGGGATAATAAGAAAGAAACAAGTTATTCAGAGAAAGAAATAAAAGATAGTAAACCAAAAACCAAAAGACATGGTGAATCTAGAAGAGATAGTGAAAAAAAGAAGTTTAGGAATATAAGGACTATTAGTGATAGTTCAGGCAGTGATATAGAGAAAACTCCAGAGAAAGTTAACAGCAGGGAGAAAGAGGATAAAGAGAAAAAAGAAACAAACAATGAAAAAACTGAAAATAAAGACAATACTAAAGAAGTTCAAGGGAATAAAACTGATGAGGTAACCAAGTCTGTGGAACAACCAACAAAGCCTTTAATAAAATGTGTAAGCATGACTAAACTTTTAAAACCAGAGGTCTTAAATTCAGTTGCTACTAATATTCACTCCAAAATTAGTCCTAATAAAAAGCCATTATTAAAACCTAACAGATCTGATAATAAGAATACATCAAAGTTTTCTGAAAATGCAAATAAGAGTAAATTTCAAATTCATAGTAAGAATACTGATAATTTGCATGAGAGACAAAAATTAGACGACGAAGAATATTGGAGAGTAAAAAGAAAAGAAGTTGAAGCATTTAAACCAAAATCTTTTGTTGTTAAAGTTGATAGACTGCCTGAACTTAGTGAGAAATATTTGGAAACTCATAATATAAAACGAATTACTCAAGGGAGCAGTCTAGTGTTTGAACTTCAAGACAATTCAGAAAATACTGATTTTGAAATTTTGAATAAATTAAAAAGTGATTTATTGAATGACTCTGACTCAAATAATGAGAACCCGTCTCCAGAAAAAGGAGTTGACAAAGCGAAACATGCATTACTTGATGAGTCTGATTCTGACCAGGAAAACCATTTGCTGAATTCAAAGATGTGTTCAAAAAGTGAAGATTGCAATAAAAATAGCAAAAACACAGAACCAAACACTGAGAAATGCAGAGACTCAGAAAAATTAAATTGTGATAATCAGAATTCGGATCACACCAGTGATAATACCAGTACCAAAAAAACGGTGGAATTAGAGGAGAAAAAGCCCTATGAGGGCACAAAAGAAAATTCTCAATATATTACATCTGCAACAAATAGTGAAGATCATCCTTATTTGACTTCTGATCAAGATAAGTCAGCACAATCTGACAATGAGAAAACAGACAGGACTCATAAAGAAAAGACAAGGTCTAAATGCTCATCTCAAAATTCAGATAGCTCTTCAGACAGATCTACAGATAAAAGAAAAAAGAGTAGGAAACGAAAACATGCTATTGAAAGTATGCAAGCTAAAAACATGCTTCTGACATACAGCTCAAGTTCAGATACTGATGATGATCAGTTAAAAAATGTTATAAAAAAGAGAAAGTCTGATAAAAAGAAAGTAGGAACAAAGCTAGATTGTAAACAAAGGAAAATATCTGAATCTTCTAAATCTTCATCTGATCAAAAAAGATGTACAAAAGATAATGAAAAAGTAAATATGGAGTCAAGAAGTAACTCACCTGCAATGGAAGTCAAAAAAAGTAAGAGAACCTCAATAGATAGAAGTTCAAAGGACTCTAACAATGACAGTGAGAATTCTGAAGTGTGTTCAAATGCTTCTAGTAGCAAGGTTAGGTCATAGTACATAATATATAATTAAGTTTAACACTTTAATGTACAGTAACTGTATTATGCAGTGCCCATAAGCAATTTTGATGTTGTTTAACTTTAAAGTTTCATATTGTTGGTATAATAAGTACAGTTTCATTTATTTTGAAATTTATGGAAGTGCATTTTCAATATTCATAAGTTGATTGAAAAGTTGTTTTGTTTTCAAATCATGATACTATCACTATTGTCTTGTTAATTCATTAAGTCTGATTAGAATTTGCATCAGTAAAGTTGTTAATTAACTTGTATGTGGATCTCTAGCATTATTTGGACAGACATTTACTTAATTAACAACTTGTTCCTTAACTGTGAATTTTCTGTCCTAATGCTGATAAGCACTTGTTAGTTTACTATTTAACTAATACAAATATACATCAGGCTTTAGACTTTTATGAGCCAAATGCTCATTTCCATTTGATACTTTTGAATATTTCAAATAGTCAAAATGATTTTTTAATTTTTACAGTTTTTTCTTGTCTCAAATAATATGAAAAAAGTGACCAAGTGCAGGGCACATCCACTTTTTTTCTTACTTATATCTTTGACCTTAATGCATTTAATTAAAATTATCCACATCTCAAAAACTATTGAAAATTTTAACATTTCAAAATTATTTATTACAAATTATATAAGTTTAAAGAGGAGATTAAAAGTAAATATTTTCCCACTTATTTTTTTATTGCACGAATTCAGTAGACAGGCAGACTGCCCACATTATGGAAAGTGGTTACCATTGCCTATTGGCATTTGCAACACCTAAGGTGCTACAACTGAGCTGCTCGGATTCCACTTTCACTCTTATGAGATACTGGAACCTGGCCACTAATGCCGGAACACAACTACAGGTTGTAATGGCATCATACTCTAAACCAGGGGTAGTAGCCATCTAGACAGGAAAATACCCTGTCACCTGTGGGGTGTTGTGTCGCGTCTTATGACAAGCCGCCCGCCATGAGAAATTATTCTTTCTCCATACCTGCAGGATTTATTATTGAAAGGGAAAAAGTTGTTTGCTGTTTTTAAGTAACAGATTTTGAAAACCTATCTAACACTAAGGTACACTACTTTTTCCATCCCAAGTTATATGTATTATGATGTTTCGTGTGCTAGAGTTAGCGCACATCTAAAGTTGTAGTTTTTGAAAAAAATGTTTGACAGGCATATGTTAGATAGACATGATGATTTTTGAGTTTAAGATAATTAATATGCAAATGGATTCATTTTTCAAAAATATACTATAGAAAGAACCTCCTCCTTTTTTTAAGTGGTTCAAAAGAAAAAGTTGTTACATATATATGAAATTGAAGTTTATAAAACAGAACAACGTAACTCTGTACTTGCTGTTATAAAAATGTCGCTTAGTGTATAAGAATGACTATTAAAGGCTAATTTACAATTGGCATTTTTATTTACTAGATAGTCTCAAATACGAACTTTGAAATGTTAACTTCCAATTAATCAGTTTGGGAAAGAAGCATAAATTTTCTTTAAAAAACTAAACAAAATTTACAGATGGTCCGCTCTAAGGCGCTACCCAGCAGCAGTAGCGGCCATAATTCTGACTCTCCGGACACTAATGACAAAGACATTCAAGGGTAAATATCAATTGGATATTAAGTGTGATGGATTCTAAAAGCTATTTAAGAAGGTTCCTAGAGCTATTGAAAAATAATAAAGCTGGTTTGATTTATAAACTCATGTTTCAAATGATACTGTTTTAGTATATCATGGATTCAGCAACTACTGTGTTGTGAACATTAAAGCTTGTCTTTGCAGTATTTGTGCTTCTATGTCTATATGTCTATTTTGAGTAGTCATATGTGATGATTACACTCTGGATAGATCATAACACCACAATTACAATTATGGTTATGGCAATAGGTTGATGACGCTTTTACCTCTTATGTCCGGGATGTTGTCCCCTTATTAACTTCTTTTTTTAAAGCTCGCAACTTTTTGTCTGTCTAATCCCCTCTATACTTGTAGATTAAGTTACAATATTTCAAGTGCCTTTGCAGTACATCTCTCTGTATCAAATGGTACAATGATAATTAAAGGTAGGGTAATATATGTGGATGGTGGATCTTTTCCTGTTTTTTCTTTTTTTAAAGCTCTTTATGTTTCTAGTACCTTCTACTCGTGTGAATTAAGGTTACAATAGGTCTCTCCGTATCTTTTGTATTAAACACACTGCACTTTGTTTCCATTTGCACTGCATCATAGCTTATACTTACTCCATTATTTGCTCCGAGTAAAGGATACATTTGCACATTTTTCTAAAGATCTTTTATAAAAATTTTGCATCTTCTCATTTGGACTAATGTTACTTTAATAATATATGGTTTGGGATGTGTACCTATTTCTCATATATTTAATGAGAGAATATATTATAATATTTCATTTATCGTGTGATTCTCATGTTTCGATGTTGTAAAGTCATATGACTTTAGTTTTTGGACTTTTTGGGCACACTTGCAGGTTGCCATAGCTTTGAACTTAGTCATGTTGACTGTAATTAAAAAAAACCATTTACATTATCCTCATACCGTTCCATCTTTAGGTCTTGAATATCTATGAAGGTGATCCTGTAAACCCTTTTAAATCTGCAATGTGACTGCTGCGATAATGTGCTGGTTACCAAATGTGGCATCTGCCATGGATATCTATGCATAATGTTGATTTTAGACAGATTAAACAAATTCAATCAATTCTGTGAAAGGGCTCGATGGTATTTAATGATATTGATCGGTTAAGTATATGTTTATATGGATACAATTTGATTGATTCATCCAAATTAAAAGACAATCCCATAAGAATATTCGTATATCGTTTTTTCCGGTTTTTACATGAATTACAAAAGTCCAAAATTGAAATATCAAATTGTAAAGCTAAACTATACCAATTTTTAAGGCATGATTGTAAGGAAGAGTTCATCTGATGAATAAATTTAAATAGAACTTTTTTGTAGAGCATACAATTTCTTTCAAAAAGTATCTCAGAGTCAATTTCGTTATGTTAATCATTTGGACGTTCTAAGATAAAAACCCGCTCAGTAAAGAAAATTCTAAATTTCGATTATAGACCTTTTAAATTGTCTTAATATTAAGGATTCGAATTCTCACAATAATCTTTTTTATCACCCCAAATAATATTTTCGCTATATTAAAAAAAATGACTTTTTTGGCCCAATCTAATGTATACATTGTTTTTCTATAGAAGATATTTTGATACAATACACACACGACTTAAGCAATCAGTTACATAGTCTTTAAATGTTAACTTCTAAAATGTTATTAAACATTTTATCTTTTAAGAAAAAACAAATTATATTGTTCAACAAGATATAATATTTTTTGAGTATTGAAGGAGACTCCAGAAGACAAAATTGACTTTCTGAATTAGAGTATTATAATCGAGTGTTGAAATACAGTCTCTAGGGGATGTAAAATAAAAAAAAATGGCAGTTATAAAGACTGCCGATGGAAGTGAAAACTTTTAGTATTAAAATTTGAAATTTGATAATATTAATTAAAAAACTATTGCAACAATGCACAGTATATACACATTGAACTTTTCACTAAGTCCATTAAATTTCACTTATAGATATACACAGCACTAATGTTGCGCAATACATCATCTGTATAGTTACAGATATACTGCTATATGCATGTCGGTCACGCGTATCCTTAAGATTATCCCCTAAGAAAAAGTACTCGACAAAGCTAAAGAAGTTTTGACTTCAAAAATCACGCGAACGAGCCTACGGGGAAGTTATTTTATATTTTTAAGAGAAACTTGTAAAGAGGCAGAAGCTCACGTAATGAGAAGTTGGTTACCGTCGCTTTTAGACGTTTGCAACACCAGGGGCGAAGTCAACACGGTGCTTGCCTTTGGGATAGTATGGAGAAATTAGAGCGGATGGGACAAGGAAGTTAGGATAGAGAGAGAGAGCGGTAGCGGCCCATCAGAGGTCTCACTCATCGTACAAAAATAAAACTAATAAGAATTGTTCTTAAAAGAACCACCTGCAGGTGGTTGGTGGTGCTTTTTATTTAGTGCTTTTCGGACAATTATTATCATGGTAAAATTTTAAAGAAAGAGTTACAGTCACAATAGACGGTCATGTTTTAGTTAGTATAGATAGATACACTTTTATAGGCTGACAAATTTAAAAAGCTTGAACAAAGTCCGACGACGGCGAGACTCCTCCACACAAGATAGCGAACAGACGAGCTCGACGAGGAAAACAGAAGCGATGTCGAAGTCACCAATTGACTTAGGGGCGGAGGTTTTGGCAGTCGACACCAGTTCGGACGAGGCGTCTGCTAACGAGGAGTCCGGCAATGAAGCCAACAATGAAGGTTTGTCCTGTAGCCAGAATAATATATTAATCTATACTTTTTATTATTATTACATAAGTTCAGCAGACAGGCAGACGGCCCACTTGGTGGAAAGCGGTTACCAAAGATGCTATAAATGCGCTGCTGCTCTCTTAAGGGAGACTGGAACCTAGCCACTAATACCGGAACACAAGTCAAGGTTGTTATGGCGACATACTTTAGATCAGGGGTGGTAGTCATCCAGTCGGGCACCTGGCTGTGGGTTGTTTAGTCACCTCTTACTACAGGCCACCTGGCCGTAGGAAGTTATATTCTTTCTCCGTTCTTGCACATATAACTTCTGCCGTGGCGGTCGACTGACAATGTGCCTATTTTTAAGCGTACAAGAAAAAAAAATCAATGAATATACTACAACAATGAAGCAATTTATAGATATTTGTCTGCACGTGTGCCTATTAGAGTATCCCCTCAGTACTACTGAACGGATCTAAATAGAATTCGATATTAAGCTAGCTTACATTCCGGGTGGAAAGAATTTATGATGAAAGAATGACTTAACAGATATACAATGCAAATGTGGATGGATACAGAAGTCGCGGAAGGTCACGACACACCTTCCATGATCAAATTGATCGTGTACTGGCAGAAGGTGATGTCAGGAGCCTTAAGAACAGACGAGCGTGCATGGCAAGAGCTATGAATGTCAAAGAAGCAAGTGAGGTGTGTAAGAATAAGCCTGTATGGCGCTCTATGTTGGTGCCTACCCCGCAAGGGGACCTGGCGTGAAGTTATGTATCTATGTACGTTTGTTATATTCCGGGTCTACGCATGGGATACTTATTATCCCGATAAGTTTCATAATTTACCTGAGATAGTCCGGGTTAGATGACAATAACCGGAAGATGTTCCGTTGCTTTAAACTACTGAAGACATTCAAATTTATCTCTACACTGAGATACTTTATATCCCGGAAAATTCTAACGCGATTCCGAAATTTATGTGAGCGGTCCGCTAAAAAACTAGTTAATTGATATTTGCATTATAGGTATTGTATGAGACATATGACGCAGCAAACTGTGTTTATACTCTTTCACACGTATACACCTAAAACACACACACACACATAGACACATTTGGCTAAACGATGTAAAGATAGGAAACAAGTTTCGTCAGTTGTTTTTCTATTCTAAGGCCTATGGCGACATGGTTAAAGCAAAATGTATGAATGAGCACAGGGAGGTTACATTTTAGTCAAAATTTAAAAGTATTTATTCAAACTAAGCTCGACTGTGTACTTTTTGAAGGTCATTCATCAAAGTTAAAACACTTTCTATTCTACGTACTATTGTACCGTCAGAACGGAACTGTTTTCACAATTGCACTTATCGTTTCTTATTTCTATCCTTAAATAATATAAGTAGGTTGTACACTTGTACTAGCAGTTGGTTCATGCAACAATTCACCATCAGGGCCGTGTTTACCGGGGGTGCAGTTGTCTGTAGCACCAGGCGCAGGCTGATCATCTTAACCCACACATTTCATCGCGGAATGGATCGGCAACCATGAGGGTACATTATGGTGCACTATTTGCCAAAGTGACTAGGGCATCCTAAAATGCAATATATTATTGGAGTTTCCTCCAGAAGACCGGACAATGATTATTCGAATCGGTCAGGCCATTTAATTTTAGTGAGACCAGCGAACAGCATTGATTTCTTATTCGGCCCCTGTCGCCGTGCATGTGCAGTTTGTTTAATGTTTATGCAGTAAATCCAGTCCTAGGTCGCAGCTGACACCGTTTTTGCAATTTTGTTTTATACTAGGATATGCCGTAACTTTCCCGGGACACAAAGTACTGCAGTATTCAAAAATAATTATTTATCGATTTGATGAAACCAGCCGGAATAAGCTTATTTGTACGCCCCGAACCACTACAAACCACTCCTGGGAAATTCCGCAGGATTCGCGGCACAAAATTAACACACATTACATAAAATTTGCTATTGCTCAGTAAAAAAATGGAATTCGATATTTTTTTCATCTGACAATTTTAAATAATTTACAGAAATTTCCCTTGATACAAGTAGGGCAGATTCAAGGTCTAATCGATCAGCAATAACCGCATCGAAATCGGCTCTATAGTTTTTACGTGAATCCCGAATAAACAACAAACCGACAGATAGACAAGAAATCTTTAAAAAAATGCATTGCATCGTTTTTACATAGTCTATTGCAGTTGGTTTTTTTTAAATAGCTTCAATGTACAGACGCGGCATGTTTAGAATTTTAAATATTATAAATTGTCGGTAAGGGGTCGCTTGCTCATTTTGGCACCCAGCGGCCAATATGGTTAAGATACCGCTTTCCACCATTACCGTGGAAATATTCGGAAACGTAATTTTTAACAGCTTTAAAACGGAACTCTTATATTTTACAATTGTGAGTTTTGTGTTATCATATAGAATATCTTTAGATTGGAAATCTTCTGCCAACTTATACTTTGTATACACCTACGATAATATTTGTATTGTGTTTTCTTAAGTTTTTGCGGCTACTAAGAAGTGACCGAAACGTCGGAATTAAAATCAAATAAAGTAATGCACTTGAAACCGTTGCAACCTAGTTTTATTATATAATTGTATTATTTTTATTCAGAACTGCCGATGGTGCAATTATCAAATCTGAACGGCGATGCTATCGGCCACATCGCGAAAGACGATTTGCTCGGCGAGAGCGATTCCTCGGTGTCGCAAAACGAAAAAGATAAAACTGGCAGCGAGTCTGACGATGATGATAAGTAAGTTAGCATTTTTTTTTAAATTTTAATAAGTAATGTATTATTGTATTGATTGTAACCTGCTTTGTGAATGAAATAAATAAATACTCTAGACCAGGGGTAGGTAGGGTAGCCATCCGGGTATGGGTAGTTAGGGATATGTCCTACCATCGAAATTTCTTGTTAGAAAATGTTATATCCAGGGCTTTTTTGCGAGGGCATGCGCTGCCTTAAAGGAAATTTTGAAATTATCGAAACATTTCCATAAAAACTGAAAGGTTTCTTCAGTTTATGAATTGAAAAAAAAAACAATTTTGGTAATATTTACAAAAAGTTTGGATTTTTTAATAGGTCAAAATTATTCAAAAACAAATTCTAATCTATCTTTCCTGAACAGATACCGCGTCGCGTCACACGAAAATTGCGATGCTCGTCAAGAGCTAAGTGAGCTTGGGTTTTGAAAATCCTGATATAAGCGTAATGAGTGCTAATCAGAAAATTTAAAATGGGCCACGGGGGCTTGCAAAAAAATATGGACTCACAACATTCGAGTGGAATAAGTGTGCGCTCTCTATTTAAATATATTTTTTGTTAATCACTTGAATATTACCCCTTAAGAAAAAATCAATCAATCGTATTTATATATGTTTTTATTCAATTTAAGAGAGAAACACACTTTTGTATATTCTTAAGTACAATCTAGTTATACTTGTTTTATAGACTTTATATAATAACTAGCTGCGCCCCGCGGTCTCTCCCGCGTGGTGATTGAAAATCGTCATAATTCCAAAATAAAAGAATTTTTCTAAAATAAATATAGCCTAAGTTACTCCTTATTAAATCAGCTACCTGCCAATAAAAGTCCCGTCAAAATCGGTCCAGCCATTTCTGAGATTAGCCGGAACCAACAGACAGACAATTTTTTTATAAAATGTTATTTTGGTGTATTACCGTATATATATTCATATGCGTGTAGTAAAAAGCGGTTATTTCAATATTACAAACAGACACTCCAATTTTATTCATATGTATAGATTATGATATAGGACCGATACCAGTCATCTGAGACCAGCATTCCAGTAAGTTAGGCGGTTAAAAGCTTGAATACTCCCCGTTAGAGGATTTCGATCTTTACGTTACGTTATTTCTCAGTGTCAAGTCGAAGCGGCGCAAACAGAACACAATATCGTCGGACTCGGAAGTGGGTTCGTCGAGGCGGAAAGAGCGGCACAGGACGAGCGACTTCGAAGACTCGGACGACGACCACTCGGAGCCAGTGAAGCGGCCGAAGCGGAAGAAGAAGGGCAGCGACAGCGACGCCTCGGCCAGCGGTGGTTCCTCCACCGAGGAAGGGTGAGAAATTATTGCATTTTTTCAGATCTGTATTACATTTTTCAAGTTTGTATCTCCAGGGGAAAATGTTTGCTACTTAGTAATTTTTCGCGACGCGACTAAAAGTCGTTTATCGTGCGTGACCACGGCCACTGAAAAGCGGTCGAAATGTCGGATAAACCAAAATAAATAAATTACATACATACATACATAACTTCACGCCAGGTCCCTTGCGGGGTAGGCACCAACAACAGAGCGCCATTCAGGCTTATTCTTACACACCTCACTTGTTTCTTTGACATTCATAGCTCTTGTCATGCACGCTCGTCTTTCTTAAGGCTCCTGACATCACCTTCTGCTAGTACACGATCAATTTGATCATGGAAGGTGTGTCGTGGCCTTCCGCGACGAATAAATTACCGCGCTTAAAACCGTTAAAACATAGTTTTATTACTTAATATTTTTTTATTCTCTGGTTATGTTATCCATACTCATACTTTATAGCTTCTGCCGGCGACTTCGTCTGCGTGCAATAGGTAAAAAAAGTAGTAGGTTAAAAAAAACCACCCCGATTTTGATCTTTGGATCTCCGCTCCTATTGGTCTTAGCGTGATGCTATTAGCCTTCCTCGATAAATGGGCTGTCTAACACGGAAAGAATTTTTCAAATCAGACCGGTAGTTCCTGAGATTACCGCGTTCAAGCAAACAAACAATCGACAGATAAACTTATTAATAGCACAAATTTACAACCCGGAGAAATTAAAAATCACAGTTGCATTAATAAATTGGCTGAATTTAATAATTGTTTGTTATGAATTCACGGAAAACATAATTACCAATTTTATTGTAATTTCGTGGTGGTAATTATATGGTAGTATCAGTACTGGAATAGACACTTTATGCCAGAAAATGGCATAGTTTGGTTGAGATTGATGGGAATTTTTTGGAATAAGTAGCGCCTAGATAAAAATTTATTATAGATAGATAATAAACAATTTACATCTTATGTGAATGCTTGCTTGCACTATGAATATTATGAAACCCGTTTAACCTGGAAAATCGGATAACTTTCATGGCATACGGCTCGCAAATTACCGCTGGTGAAGGCGAGTGTATTCTTTTACAATAAAAATGGATAATTTAATAATTTTCTCAAACAACAAGTCTAACAACGATTTTTCATAAATCTTGTTCAATAATAACCGCTGAGAACACTCCAATCATCAGCACTTTACTCTTACCTGCATCTTATATTGATCTAGGAGTTTAATTATTTCATTAGACTTGTGAGAACATTTGATGAATAAATATCTTAAAACAAAGAAATTCCTCTGTGAGGAAAGTACAGTATGTTGTTTAGTTTATAAGAAAAAAATAAAATTTTTAAATTTTCAGTAAAAAGAAACGACGACGAATTAAGGAGTTAGACAGTGATATGTCAGGCTCTGATACAGAGAATGAAGGCAGGAATAAACATGGCAGGAAGAATATTCGGAAGGTATTCATTTTAATAAAATCAGTATATTTTCCTTTATTATTGTTGGGACTTCAACCATTTGGGACCATTAATCTTGCTCTGTGTTGTTATACTTCCTCACCTTATATCATGTCAAAGTTTTTTTTTTTATTTCAAGACAACATTTTTATTTTGGTGTTAAAATAAGTAATAGTAAAAGGTATTGTATCAATTCATATACACATAGTTATCCAAATATTAAAGACTTGTAAAAAATATTATAGTTATATAATAAATTATATATACCAGTGACGCGGGGTGGAAATTCAGCCAGGGGAAGCCAGTTGAAAAACATACCGTATGATGCAAGGGCCCACTACACAGCTGTTGTAGAAATTAAAGCTCCACTACCAGCATACAAAAAAGCACAGGATTTGATGTGTGACTTAAAAAAAACGTATACTTCTAAATATAAACGTTTAACTCATGATGTATTTTCTTATTACAATTTGTATTTTTAATTTTCAATCTTACCGCATATTTTGAGACAAAAGTCGGTGCGCGATCGGGTTATGGTTGCTATTTCATACAATACTTGGGGAAAACCGCGAGCATAAGAGACAGTAATAATACAAGTATATGGACGAATAAAAACGTAAGCGCCACTAAATTCATGGCAATTTCGACCTTTTGGTCGCTAGTTAATTTATAAGTAGTAATATGTTTGAACAGAACTCATAAACGACAATGAATTCATGGCGCATTTTACCTTTTGGGTGTTAGTTTCTTAAGGTAGGTTATGGGGAGTTGAGTTGTATGAAGTCTACACCTATGATATATATACAAATTAAAATAAAACTAATACATACAAATAAAATACCTTAAAAAATTTATACACTAAAACATAACACTATAAATTATTATACAAACAGACCAGACATAATTAAAAAAATTTGGATAATCTGCTAGTCATGGTAGGTTAGAAGAACATGTCATTAATAAGAAAAAAAGTAGAATAAATAGAATATACTATTGCATAATATCAATACAATTAAAATTTAACTACAGAAGACAATAGCGTTTATCACTAAAAGCAATTCTTCAGACAACTTAGATGGATTAGAGAAATGTGACATGTGGTTTGCATATAAATAGAATGAAAAGATATATGATTGAGATGGTAGTATAATAGCATGAATAAGACAAAATATACATAATTAATAGACATAAAAATAATAAACATAGAAATAATGTATAAGCTATGTAATAAATATAGAATGAAATTATATAGACTAGACATTAGAGCCGATAATTCCTTCACGATCGTGAACGCTGAAGATGAGCATGCTGATTTCAAAGTAGGCATTCATAGTCACTGCATTAATGTAAAGATTTATTGTAAATCGGAGTGATTTACGGTTTTCTATTTTTCGATGACCTGAGTGATGACTATGGCTAAGGTAAATATAAAAGCTTGAGATAAGTAGTTACATGCGTGACCTTTCTATTAAGAGTATAAATAAATATATGTCAACCAATTCACAATATTGTCTCTTCATGTAGAGATGATGACGATGGGCAGAGTATTGCAATAACCTAACAAATATTAATTAATTACAATAAATTATTTTTTACAGGTCATGGGCAAAAACCAGCTGGAGGAAGCAACTAAAAAGGCAGCAAGAGAAGAAAAGGAAAGAATTGCTCGTATCACGGAAAGACAAAAGTTGGTAAGTATCCAGATTAAAATAGTATGACATATTTTGTAGATAAAAGAAATGCGGATTTTATTATAATGTAAATTTTTTTCTCTCTAATGTAGTAACGTATTTTTGAAGGGAACTTGTTGTCCTAATTTGTAATTTTATTAAAAATAATAATAAAATAGGTTAAAAGTGAAGAATTGTCAGATATGGATTGTTATTAATACAAAATTATGTGTTTGTGTCAATAATCTGAACTGTTTATTAAAAATGTGTTTTTTCAAGCTGACAGGATGTTTGCTGGGCATTTGTTCTCAACGAGTTTTGAAAATTGAATATTTGCCACTGGCTGTATATACAAATTTTGCAGGGCCATGTTTATGAAGAAGAAGAATATGATAATGTATAATTTTCTTTTTCCAGTACAATAACATGGAGTTTGACGAGTCTGGTAAACCGATGAAGTTGTTCTTGAGAAAGTGGTTTTGGATTTTGATCCAGAAACAAAGGAACCTTTGATTGAAGTTGACAGGGGGTTGGTTAAGAAGCTCAAACCACATCAGGTAATAATATTTATATTTTTCACTTGTTGTACTGTGTATTGTTTTTTTTATAGCAAAAAGTGGTATGTTTCATGCTAATTGGTACTTTCACGATGGATATAGAATATAAAGATGGGTATATACTTGTGATGTAGAAAGGGTATATAGCAGGGTTTATAAGCAAAAACTGCCCCGGCCGGTTTCTACTTTTATTATAGGGATCGTTTGTTATCAAATAAAAATAATTCACCCAAATTTTCAGTTTTTTATCTTAAGTATTTTTCCGTTTTTTTAAAAACGGTTTTTTTCACATTGTTTTCTAATGAACTGATATTCTTTTGATTTTTAACTCGAAACATATACATACCTCTGAAACGACTTTAAAATAACAACCCTCTTTATACTTGACACTTCAATTTTCTTGGTAGCGGCAGCGGCGCACTGGTATTGTTCTGTACATGCGCGCCTAAGTCTTGTTCTTATCTTTAGTTATTGGAAACCTAAAAAAAAAGAATAAGAAAGATATTTTGAAATTTGCTTTCAATAGGTTTTTAATATATCGCCTAATGCGCCTAGCTCTCGTTTAAAGAATGAGGGTAGTTTTCTTAGCTGGGAAGCATGCACGTCTACGACAGTTTGTATTACTTCATAGCAATCATGTCAAATAGTATTAGACATATATGACCAAATTAAAATTAACACATAATTCTTTTATTACGTTTTTGAATTTTAATAATGTGTTGTTTCAGGCAAACGGTATAAAGTTCATGTGGGACGCGTCCTTTGAGAGTGTGAAACGTATAAAGAAGGACAAGGGATCTGGTTGTATTTTGGCTCATTGTATGGGGCTCGGGAAAACTTTGCAGGTATTAACATTGTTTAACGACGAAAGTTATTTGATAACAGAAAATAGGGTTGAACTTATTTCCCGTTGTAAAAATAATAATAATAAAAAAATAGATGGCAAATGTACTAACATTTGCCATCTATTTTATTATTGCCAGCAGAGATGTAGGAAGAATACTAATTCTGGGGCAATATTAGTTTAATGACCTTTAAATTGATACTTGAAAATTTGAAGATCAATGGTTTTTATGAAATAAAATACTTAAATCACGAAAATATAACCAAAACAACACGTATTTTTGACATTTCGCGTTTTTCTTTTGGTGACACGTAATTGTATTTTGCCTATGGTAAAATTAAGACAAAACAGATAATTCTTTCAATTCAAATTTTGTTGTAAACGATTTAAAAATATATCTACAAATGATTGGCAATTGATGTAAAATATGCACTTGGACACCAGTTTGGAAAATGCCATAATGTGACAAATTAAATTCACTTTTTACACCTCGCGCAATCGAGATCGTTTTTACGTACTTCTATCGTTGTTTTATAGTGTTGACTGTAATATCGTCTTCAACTATGCAGTAGACATCATGCCCAGAAAAAATTCCAGCGGAGTTCCCAAAATAAAAATTATCGTAAATTTAAAGTCTAAGAATTCGCTGTGGATCAACGAAAACCGCATCCAAATTGACCCAGTAGTTTTTATGTTAATCCCCAACAGACATGAAATCTAAAAGAAATCGCATTGTGTTCCCCATCGTTTACATAGTCTGTTCCAGTTGTTTATTTTTTATAATAGATTCTATGTACAGAGATGAGAGATGTTTAGAATTCGAAATATGCCCATATTTCGAATTTTATAATATTAGCTGATACCCGCCCGCTTCGCGTACCGTAAAATCCGTTAATACCTGACCTCCATTTACCGAAAGGAAGTTCCATGCCAAATTTCAAAGTTTCTGAGATATCGCGATGAGTCACTGTTTACATGGATTTAAATTATATATATTATAGATTGTTGTTTTCCTTCCAGGTGGTAACCCTGACCCACACGTTGTTGACCCACGGAGACTTGACCAGTGTGAACCGAGTGCTGGTGGTGTGTCCGCTGTCCACTGTCCTGAACTGGGTGAACGAGTTCAAGATGTGGCTCAAACACGCTGTGACTGATTATGAAGTTGATGTTTATGAGCTTTCTAGGTAATTTATTGTATTGTGAATAATAATAATTTAAGGCTTATGTTGAATTTATTTCCAGACATAGTAAAATATAACATGAAAAATACTAAATTATTACCAAAATTGAAACATTTCATTTTTTTAGGTAGTGGTAATGCATTGATTTGCTTGTTAAGATTTGGTGATCATTTGAAGTGCAGTCAAAACTAAAATGTTTCATACATTGTCTGTGATGAAAATGAAAAGGTTCTGTTAACCTTTTCATTCATTAGAACCTCATTTCATTAATACATAATATTATAATAAATCGCACATGTCACTCGCCTTACATGGTTTCCAAGTATTTTTTGGTGATTAGAATATAAATGATACCCATAATTTAAAACCAATACTTAGATACGATACTTAATTAGATAGATACTTGGTGGTGATACCAATACTTAGATTTTTTTTATAAACTTAGGATTCATACAAATGTTTTTAATTATAAAATTCAGAAAATGGAGTTAAGAAATTTGATAAAGGAAACAGTGGTATGTTAATGTGGATTAATATGCAAAGATACTAAGCCTTTTTGATCCTTTGAATAATAATATATATATAACAACAGCCCATAATTGTCCCACTGCTGAGCTCGGACCTCCCAGGGGAATGGCGGCTTGGCAGGTTTGACACATCGGTTATCTCGATATGCAGCTTGCATCACGATGTTTTCCTTCACTGTTGTTAGCACGTGGTAATTGTAACAATATGCATATTAGGTTAGAAAAAATCCTTTGAATAAGTTATGGATATCAAAATTAAATATTAGGTACAAGCAGAACAGCGAACGAGCTTTCCAACTGCAGCAATGGATGCAGGGTGGTGGAGTTTGTGTATTAGGATATGAAATGTTCCGGAATCTTTCGGCGGACAACCCTAAGAAATTCAAAAAGAAGATGCTCAAAACCTTCCAAGAGGCGCTTGTGGATCCTGGTATATATTTTTGTTTATTTTGGAAAAACAGTTGAGAAACATTAATTAAAATCGAAATGGCCGTTTATTGCTTTTTGAGAATTATGGAGAAAGTGGTAATAACTACTACAAGAATATTTATATTAATGGAGAACAGTGGGTCCCGGACTTCAAATTGAGTGATCTGTTACTTGTTGTGAATTTGTCAGTATGGTGATATAATGTCAGTTTGTCATTGACACGAATTTAATTAACTTACCTACTTACGAAACTCAAGTCGCCTATGAATAGAATGGTGGTGATAGCAAGCAGATAAATGAAAATCAAAAATCTCTAGTACAATCGAGAATTTTCTAAATAATCTAATACAGTATAAAAAAAATAACTTTGTATTGTATTCTACCCATATTCCCTCAAGACTATAAGTAGAATACTGAGTTTAGATTACAGTCTTCTATGGCTAAGATGCCTAGAAGACTAGCTATGTTTCTTTGCTGGATCGCCATACTGATCCGTTGGCCGAGGTAAGCACCAGCCTTCTGATCACCCGAAGAGTCAACTTGTCTTTCTCCTTAGGTCCTGATTTAGTGGTATGCGATGAAGGTCACTTACTAAAGAACGAGAAGACCAGTCTATCACAGTCCATGAATCGAGTGAAGACGCGGCGGCGAATAGTACTGACGGGCACACCTCTGCAGAACAACCTTAAAGAATGTAAGTTATTCTGAGTTAATAAACCAAATTATTATATGCAATGATATGTAGAATATTGGAAATAATAGATAGAAACAAGATAAGTAGAAATATAAATATAGTTTTAAAAAGAAAAGCACAAAAAAGTTATGCTCCCTGAGACAGAGGAAAGTGATTATAAAAATAATAAACCAAATTTAATTATAGTAGTTAATTCTTTACTATCACAGTCTTGAAGCCGTAGGTTTGATACTGAACTAACATTTTAGTGTTGATGATCAAAACTATTTGATGCTACAGTTTGTACCTTTGTAGTGCTGGTTGATTATAAGTAGTTTCTTTTAGTAAGAAGTTGAAGAGAAATGTTAGTTTAGTTATTTTTCTAGTGCCTTAGTAGTAGTGGCTAGATCTCTGGAGTTGCCAGTTCTAAACTCAGCTGTGCCATTTCAACACTTAACAACTTAAAAAATATATGTTTGTGTATTTATTGTCTTGCCAGGCACTTGCTGATGTATTGTGCTTGCCAAAACAAATATAACCTGCTGGTTATATTTGTTTTGGCAAGCAGCAAGTTGCTGGACTGTGAAATAATACAGCACATTTTCAGACACACAGACAAACTTAAATAAAAAACTCATCGCGAGTTTTTCAACAGCGGCGTAGTCGCTGCTTGCATCATACTTACCTTAGTCGAATTCTCACCCCGCGCCACAGATCTATACTTATACACTGTACAATGTCAATATATATTTTTCTATTCTTCTTTCTTAAGTTACCTGTTTACTGTCCATATTTCTTCCTTTTTTATTTTACTTTTTAATTTAATTATGTTTAGACATAAGTTGTTCAAAGTGTCCTCTCAGTAAGGTTGCCTGGAAGAGATCACTTTAAGCGATAAGGCGCCTTTTGTTTTGCCTTTCATTATTGTAATTATTTATTCCGTAAATGTTTATTTTGGTGAACTATAAAGTGTTTTGTATTCTATTCTATTCTAATGTCAGTACAAATGTTCACTCTTTTTTTAGACTATTGCATGGTACAATTCGTGAAGCCGAACCTTTTGGGCAAGTACAATGAGTATTTGAATCGTTTCGTGAACCCGATCACAAACGGACAGTACACGGACTCGACGGAGCACGACATCCGGGTGATGAAGCGACGGTCGCACGTGCTGCATAAAATGCTCGACGGTGCTGTTCAGGTATGGTTCTTTTCCCACGGTTTGCAAAACTGAATCTTGCATTTGTTTTAAGGAGCTCTCCTAATCTAAGCTTATTACCATATTTTTGAAAGTATATCACACTCTTAATCCATTACTGACACTTTCCGAAGAAGAACTTCATAAGAGAGCCAAGAGACGTTCTTACAAACATGAATTTTGATGGGATAAACATACCTTTAAAGTTTAAGTGATTCAGTAAAAAATCTTGGCTTTATATGACAGTGAGCTGGTTTGGCTGATGTCACCGAATTAAGTCTGTGGCTAATCAAAATCTATTCAATTCGAAATATTCAAATTGATCTCTCATCCAAATCCAATTTAAACCAGAATTAGTGTTATTACACGTATTTCCATGTTCTATGATAAAGGTTAGCGTTCACATGGGTGGCTCTTCTTCGCTTTCCTCCATTATCTCACAAACAAATTGCACACATACGCTTACTAGGAATTTCCGAATAAAAGTGAAAAATTAATTCGTTGGATGCGAAGTGTTCGCTACTTACGTGTCGGACATATGGATATTTGTATATCACCACTTTTTTATTATTGTGTATGTAACTTTTTGTGTACAATAAAGAATAATGTAATGTGATAAAACGCGATAGTGATAGCAAACTCTGGTTAATATTACATAAGTAATAATTCCTCCCCATGTGCCTGCGCAATCAACCAATTTTCATACACGCGGCAGTGTAAAAATCGTGTAAGAGGCAAATTATCTCCAGAAGGTTGTCTGGAAGAAATTGCTGTTAGCGATAAGACCGCCGATACTACTTATAAGATTGTTAAATCATGTGTACTATTATTTTCTTGTGTGCAATAAAGAATATTCTATTATATTC
This sequence comes from Dendrolimus punctatus, assembly GCA_012273795.1. Classification (NCBI taxonomy): domain Eukaryota; kingdom Metazoa; phylum Arthropoda; class Insecta; order Lepidoptera; family Lasiocampidae; genus Dendrolimus; species Dendrolimus punctatus. The sequence continues at coordinate 4,216,164 of CM022542.1, forward strand.
TAAGAGGGACAGAGTTACGAATACATAGCAAGACTCCGCCTTTTGAACTTGCGAATAAAGTTCAATATAGATTAATTACATGTCGGAAATTGATCCGTCTTATCTGCGCAAAGGTACCTGTCTATCGGTATTATAATTTGTATAATACTATAGTTCTTAAGTTTAACGCATAGTGCACAGTTATAGTTGTATATGATTTACCGTACATTTATTGTATTTTTTATAGAGGAGGGACTACGGGTGCTGGCGCCTTTCTTGCCTCCCAAACACGAATATGTTCTATTTATCACGTTGACAGAAGTACAGATTAAGTTATATCAGTTCTATTTGGACAACTATTCAAGAAGGTAATGTACTGTACTGTAGCTGTTTTAGAAAAAAAACTGGGCTGTCTAAATATTTTTTATCACTTTAGTTTAAAAACATAATAATAGATTACATATTGACGACCTCTGGTTGAGCGGGTTCGATTCTTGGCGTTGTAACTTCCGGAAAAGAACTTTCTGTTATTTACTATGGTCTGGGTGTCTGAGATCGGCCCCACAGTGGTATGTTGTATATTACCCATAACACAAGTGTAACATGCTTAGCTTTTGAGGATATACAGTGTGTGTGTTTGTTTGCCGGTTATTATTATTATTCATATTAAATTTCATCCATATAGATTCAGTAGTATCTGAAAACTAAAGTGTAACATACAAAGACATGAATATGACTAAAACATATTTTCGTTTCTGCAAAAATGGCTAAAAATTTTACGTATGAAGTAAATAAGTAAGATAAAATACGAAAGCCTATAAAGACATCAGTTCTGCTAATTTATAATATTAAAGATATATTTTATATTTAAAAAAAAACAATTTTATAATATACAATTGAAGGTAGTTATACTAGATTATTTGTTTACAGACCACAACCTGGAAAATCGTCTGGGTTTTTATTTCCAGACTTCCAATCACTTCAAAGGATATGGACTCATCCACTCGTACTCAAATACAATTCGGAGAGATATGAAATCATGCAACAGAAAAAGGTGAGCCGTCTTTATTGTCGCCTTATTAATTCTTCTTAAGAAGTACTCTTGAGAGCAGATGTGTCTTATCAAATTTTTATTTAATAAAATCGTGATGTAAAAAAGATTGCCTGACATCTGAATCATTCTGTGACCACTTTGAGTATTTATGTTTACATTTCATTATTTTTTATTGAACAGAGGGAGAGAGAAGAAGAAGACTCTGAAGGTTCTTTGGTGGATTTCATTGATGATGACTCCACTCCGAGGTCAGTATAGCTTTATTCACTTCTATATCCCGACTATGGCTCATTGTACTTCCATTTTTTTTGTTTAGCAACTCTACGGACTCGAGTTCCATACCCTTTTTACAACTTAATTTCTAGATTTAATTCTCAAAAATTAAACACTGTTATTGGTTATTTTGATTCTTGTGTGTGACATAAATTTTGTAATTTTTGTGTTATGGTGTACCTTACGAATAGCTTATTATATTAATATGTAACAGGAAAGTACGACGGAAGAATCCACGGACGATTCATCGGAGATGAGCGACGACAGCCGCAAGAAGAGCAAGAAGAAGAAGGCGGCCAAGAAGGGCAAGAGCGGCGCCAAGGGGAACACTCGGCGGGGCACCAGGGCCAATCCAAGTAATTTCACTTTTACCTTTTTTTATTTACTCCAATACTAGTTATAAATATATTGTACACATATTAGAAGTCACCCTTATTATTAATAGGGATGTGGACACAGATTACAATAAATTTTATATATTAATAAATTTTAACAAAAGCAACACCGATTTGGGATTGAAAGGCAAATAATAAATATTTTTTATAATATCTTGAAATGGTGCTTTTTAGAATTTTGTTATTGTTATTTATGCTTTACTTGGCGCTGACTTCATTATATAAAATAATTGTTTTTTGTTTTTTAGTCTGAAGTCCGTTTTGTTTTTTTTTTAAATACATGTACTTTTTGGTTGCTTGAATAGCTTTAAAAACAATATTTTTAGCGCCCATAGAAATTGTACTAATGCCTTGCGTATACAAGTTTTGCGTTTCCAAGAGTGTAGACGCTCGGGTCTCTTCGACAAAAATTGCTGTCGCTTTCCCTGGGATCCACTTATCAGATCTTGAAATGGTCACAATGGGACCACATTAGGAGTATACTCTTTCGAATAAAGAAAAAATATTGAAAGTCAATCCACAATTGACGTAAAAATCGCATAACAAACTTTAAAAAACATATCACAAGAAACCCACGTTCAAAAAAGCTTCTGGAAGTCTGTTAAAAATGACATCTTATTATCTAACTTTTAAAATATCATGTTGGAAGTAATTTTAAATTCTCTTAAAACAACAATTAATGCGCTATTTAACAGTTTTTGCTTGTATTTACTTTCGACGTCATAAATAGGTACGCTTGTACAAAATCTATGGGGTTGCGATGTTTTAGAAGTTTATAAAAAATACCTCAATTGGTTTTACCGTCCAATAAGATAAAGATATATAAAATAGTGGAATTTGTAACAGAAACTCATTATCAGGTGGTCGAGAATAAGAGATATATTTATGTCTATTTCAGTCGAAATTGAAGATGATATAAAAGAAGTGAACGACGTGGAAGAAATTAGGAATGAGAATCCAACTGAATGGTGGATCAAATTGGTAGAGGAAGAGGAACTGGAGGATATGCGCAATTCACACAAACTGCTACTTCTGTTCGACATACTCCGGCAGTGTGAAACCATCGGTGACAAATTGTAAGTTAATTAATTTTTAATATAATTGAACATTTTGTAAAATTAAATCAATCCTTTCAGTTTTCCACCTGGCAACTTTATTTTTCTACCTAACTCTGCAAAATGTCGAATTTAAATATAATATATTCCAAAATTAAAGATAAAATTCCTATTTCTATAGTTTACTAACGACAGTTCATGACGAATCGCAGACAAAAGTCACTGAATGGTTATTAGAGCACCATATTTTTTGATACCATATATAGACTGGTAAAAATTGTTATTTTTTATAAAAAACTATTTTGATTCTAAGGGATATTGTTAACCCTCTATAAAGATTTAAAAATGTATAGTCAAAAGTAAAATTAAGGAGTAAGTCTGTAATTTCAAAACAAATGTAATAATTTAAGTAATAACTGCTATTAGACTGGTAAACAAGTGCCTTTTGGACCAACTTTTTTCAGCAGTCTCCGAAAGTTATAAGTGAGGTGTCATTCGATTCGAAATGGCATCTAGATGATTTTTGAAAAAAAAAGAAGTTCCGCTTGCAAAAATTTTAAAAGTTATTAACAATTAACTAAAAAAAGGGGGGTTTAGTTTTTGCAAATATCTCAAAAAGTAATAAAGATTTTTCAAATAAGTTTTTTATAAATAATAACAATTTTTACAATTAAGTTTAGTAAGTACTGAGTTTCTAATGTTAAAAATTAGCATATGCTTTTGATACATAGCTTTCTTCCAGCTCCTTACATATATCCTTCTCCCTTGCTACTCTTGGCCCATTACAGGGGGTTAGATGTCATTTGGAATAAACTACCCTTAAAAATACTGTTGAAAAACTTAAAAACCCTAAAATAGATGTGGTAGCTCAGTGGCTAACGCATGCAATCGAAACTTAAAAGGCACTGGTTCAAATCCTGTCAGAAAAGCATGCACTAGTTGGGCAGTTTTTCTGACTGAATTTACATATTGTTACAATTACCATATGCTGTTATATATGTTATTTTGTTTATTTTTTTCCTTTTTCTTTGTTACATTATAATTACAGATAATTAAAGAATTCCTTTGAGTCAGGTTGCCTGGAAGAGTTCGCCTTTAGCGATAAGCCGCCTTTATTTTACCAAGTAACTGTTGTCTTGTTGTGCATTTTTGTAATTTTTGTTTTGGTGAACAATAAAATGTCTATGTCTACGCTAATGGTGAAGGAAATCATCGTGATGACACCTGCACACTGAGATAACCGATGTGTCAAGCATGCCCATCCGCGTGGGACCAGCCTGGATGGTGTACTGTCCTTTCTCTTTGTAAATGTGAGGCCCGAGCCCAGCATTGCAACTTTTATAAGCTGTTATTATTGTGACCCTATAAATAGTTAAATTTTTCAGGTTGGTGTTCTCCCAATCGTTATACTCATTAGACTTGATAGAACATTTCCTGGGCAAAGTGGACGAGGCCACACAGGAGGGGCGCATCGACGAGAAACTCGCCAGTCACGTAGGTGAGTGCTCGAAATTATAATTTTATCACTAATAATAACCTATTTTATAAATAACTAGCATGTTTCAGCTAAAATTTATTAGTGAATTACGATGGCGGCCTCAAAAAAGGACGTCATTTATCGGGGCAAAAAGTATCCTGAGCCTTAACCTAGGGTATGCCCTGGGCATACCCTGGCTAGCTCCGTGTCGAGTTGCATTTAAATCCATTCAGTAGTTTTCATGTGATGCTCTGACAGATAGACAGACTTTTTTCGGAATCTACTGATCTAACCGGATGAATCGCGATAGGACCCCTTAGAATGATGTTTTCGGAAAAAGTATATTGATAAAAACATGTAGAATGTTGATGCAAGAATTTTGTGTTTTAGTAAAAAAAATGTACATCATTTGGCATCAATCAGAGACATATTAGATGAGGCTTTAACTTTGAAGATTTTCTAAAATGTGAATATTCATGGATACTTAACATTGGCTAGTTCATTGTTTTTAAAAATGCGGTCGCGTTTGTTATTTATCCGTTTGTTACTAATGTGTTAAAAGGTGTCGGTAGCCTGTTAAAAAACATTTTTTTTTATTGCAGGAGATCAGCAGACAGGCAGATGGCCCACTTGATGGGAAGTGGTTACCATCGCCTATGGACATTTGCGACACCAAAGGTGCTACAAATGCGCTGCTGCTCTCATAAGAGGGACTGGATCCTGGATTCTGGTCACTAATGCCGGAACACAACTCAAGGTTGTTATGGCGACATACTTTAGACCAGGGGTGGGAGCTATCCAGTCGGGCAAATGCCCTACCACCTGACTACGGGTTGTTTTGTCACCTCTTACGACACGCGCCGCCCGGCCGCAGGAAATTGTATACTTTCTCCGTTCCTGCATGGATAAAAATACCTATAATACTTAAATCAAACGTATGGTGGTGCCACCTGGTGGTTGCCAGTACAACCACTATACAGCTATATATATATATATATATATATATATATATATATATATATATATATATATATATTAGGGTGGTCGTTAAAAATTAATCATCTTGAGGCACATGTTGTCTTGACTTGAAAAAATATTTAAAAAAATCCCAGTGTTTTTTTATTAAAAGGAAGCTTTTTAGGGGGCGTCGCAAGAAATTAATTTTTTAACGACCACCCTAATATATATATAGCTAACTATATAATCACGCTGTCAGACATACGAGTGGGTGTGATTATTGGTTCCATACTTACATGATAACTCTGGTCACCCCTACGAACGTATAAATAAACTATTAATTGAAATATTATTATCATGTTGTAGTTAAGGGGTGGCAACACTTTTTTTACATAACTACTTGGTTTTTACGTGGGTCGCGATATTTAAATTCTTGAGAAACAATGTGCTAGGTACACAAATCGTGCAGAGAAGTAGCTTCTAATTGTATAATTTTGTTTGACAGGTTCATGGTCACCCGGTGTGGATTATTTTAGGCTGGACGGTTCGACGTCGTGTGAGAATAGGTCGATTTGGTGCAAGAATTTCAATAGGGAAGACAACCCAAGAGCAAGGTGAGTGTTTTTAGTCTCTTCTGAGTTCCTATGTGATATTTTTAAATTAATTCACTGCTGTTAATTTGCAACTTGAGAATATAACATGTACAATATTGGTGTTTGTTCATTCATATTTATTTTAAAAATGACCATTTGCTCTATAGACCATAAACAGGGAAGAGATTCTTAAAATTAACAAGAAAACACTATATTTGTCATTTGATATAGAATACGAAAAATGATAATAAATTATACCTCAAAACTATTCAGTGGATTTTACTGAAACCATTTTTCTTTCTTTCTTCTAAAACTTAATTGACACTTTCGGTCTGATTGGAGGAAAACGAAAGACGTTTGACAGTGACCCGACATTTTCGCGAGGGTGGGTGACTTTATGCCATAATGGCATATGCAAGTGTAAAAGTGGCCGTTGCAGACTGTTCTTGATATCGACCCGCGCCGGCGGGCTGGGCATCAACCTGGTGGCCGCGAACCGCGTCGTCATCTTCGACGTGTCGTGGAACCCCTCCCACGACGTGCAGAGCATCTTCCGCGTCTACCGCTTCGGCCAGAAGAAGCCCTGCTACGTCTACAGGTTTCTGGCCATGGTGAGTTGGATCTGACTCGCTGATCGACAACGCTGTCAAAGGCTGTCAAACTTTGTTACGGTCACAGAGCAATCCTTAACAATATTTATAACTTGCTCAGAAAACACAATTTGTCCACAGATAGATAGAAACTCTCTATTGTACACCATACAACATGAACTTATGACTAAATTATATCTAGTTATGTACAAGGACGTCTATCGCTAAAAGCGATCTCTTCCAAACAACCCAGAAATGAAATTATATGATAATGTGATGTGTATACGTAACATATAATACAAACTACTTACATTTAATAAAAATACATAAATATATATATACATAGATATATACTTAATATACTACCACACAAATACATATCTACAATATATATAAAATTTATAAGTGAATTAAATATCATATTCAAAGACAGATAGTATTTTTTATCATAATTTTAAATATCGCTAGCAATTTGCTTGTTGATGTAACAGAAGCGCGTCAGAGCTGTATAGCCTCAACTGTAAAAAATGTTAAAAAACTAGTATGGCAGGGTTCAAAAAAAAAAGTGTCAGGAGTGTGAAATAGATTCTGATGAACAGAATATAATCATCCTAATACATTATTGTATACATATGACTGAATATGAATATGCTATAAATGAGTGAAAATATTATACATCGTTATTTGTTTTTTTTCCAAGCGGTCCACTTTAAAACACTCCCAAAAATATTGTGGGACTCCCGGGATATAAAGTAAAGCAAAAGATATTACATGTAGACAGGTGTTAAACTTTGTATGGAAGCTATTAACAAATAAGCAGTAGGTTTAATTTAGTATGTTTAGTTATAAAGAGCCATTTATTTGAATAAGCATTAAACTAAAAACAATAATTATCTAACAAATTAAACCATAAAAATAAATAAGCTGAACTATACTATAAATAAAGCCGTACTTACAAAATAGCATAAATCTATAAATAAAAAATTAACTCCAAATCGCTGTCGGCGGGGAGCCTGCCCAAAATGCTGGCTGCATTTCCACGTTGGATGGCAACGCTAATTCGTCAAGCATATAAGCAAATTTTAAGATATACCGATTTCGATATACGGTGGTTCGGGCATGTGGAACAAATGTATGATGAAAGAATGACTAAACAGATATACAATGCAAAAGTGGATGGATATATAAGTCGCGGAGGGCCACGACACACCTTCTATGATCAAATTGATCATTTACTAGCAGAAGGTGATGTCAGGAGCCTTAAGAATAGACGAGTGTGCATGACTAGAGCTATGAATGTCAAAGAAGCAAGTGAGATGTGTAAGAATAAGCCTGTATGGCGCTCTGTCGTTCGTGCCTACCCCGCAAGGGACCTGGCGTGAAGTTATGTATGTATGTATGATATACGAATGTATATATATATATGTGTGTTTACCTGCAATCCAGGGCACGATGGAGGAGAAGATCTACGAGCGGCAGGTGACCAAGCAGGCGATATCGAAGCGCGTGATCGACGAGCAGCAGATCGACCGGCACTACGCCGAGAACGACCTCGCGGAGCTGTACAAGTTCGAGCCGCACCCGCCCACGCCGCGGCCCCTGCCCCCGCTGCCCAAGGACCGCCTCTTCGCCGAGATGCTCCGGAGCACGAGGCGCAGGTGAACTCGCATCAACAACAACTCCCATCATTACTAACATTGACATGTTTGAGTTTTACATTGTCGTGTCATAAGATCTCATTGTTAATAAACGTAGGGGAAACTGTACTATTGTTGGCACTCTATTATATTATTTAAAACAGTGAGGAAATTTAATATTGAAGTGAAACTTCTATATAGACGGGGCCCTATTTTTTTATAGCCATGCAATGATAATTATAATAATTCAAGGTGTGGAAGTGATAAATGGCCTAGCATCGGAAGTATTTTCAGTGAACCTACAGCCCACACCCCTCGGCCACTCTCACCCATGTTGCCCTTTGCCAATTTTGTACGGCATTTTTATGGGTCCCATGCAGACAGTGGCGAATCATTGTCTGCCCAATTTTTTCAAGTACTCCAAATATTGCCACAGGCAGACGCCATAGTCCCCATACCCCAAATCCCTAGTTCCATTAGCAGTCCACCCCAATAGCCCTGTGTTTTCGTTCTCATTTCATACAAGAGTTCAATACTGGCTTGGGATCGTTCTTGGGTGTATTTTTATATGGTCTAGACAAATAATCGTCGGTTAGTGTCACGTCAAATTACATTAAAATCAAGGGAAAAAATCCAGACCATTTTTATGGCCCATAGTCTTAAGAGACATGTATATAATAATATTATGGTATGAATATAAAAGAATGTTTTTAAAGTTTTTTTGTCTTGAATTAATTGGGTGCTAACAATTATTAATTTACCCTACATATGTATTTAGTAAGTTTTATACATAACACAATTAAATACAAACTACCACTCTCCAATGCATGTTGTTGTGTCTGAATTTGACTTAAGACAGGACAAATTCTAGACTAAATTACTATAACACCAGGATGGGGGATTAGTATATTAAATTTAGTTTTGATTGAATTAGATATACAAATATCACGAGCACGACTCCTTGTTGGAGAACAAAGAAGAGGAAACCTTAACGGAGGAAGAGCGAAAGGCGGCCTGGGAGGACTTCGAGAACGAGAAGAACAAACCACCACCTGCGCCGTTCCCAACCGCGTGGCCCATGCACAACGGCATGTGTAAGTATCTAAAATAAACAAAAAAGTATTTTATTTTTCACTTTAATCATTTTTGTCAATCTGGATAAACAACCAAGGTGATACATATAAACATAAACTTGAATCATTCAATGTCATTAATACTATTATGACCCTTCAATTCTGTGCCTTGGTTTGTATTGTCTAATATTAGCATTGGCCCATATTTACCATCCATCAGCTCCAATAGTTGCATTTTTTGACTTTAGATTTAAATTTAATATGAGCTCTAGAACAATAAAAATATTTGAATTTGGAACTGATTAGAATTAAGCTTTGATTTTATTTAGCTTTATGGCTTGGTAGCTAAGCCTTTAAGCCAGATCTCGATTTACAAATATAGTTTCTTCATTTTCTTAAGCCTATGAGTAGCACAGCTGAACTGTAGGTAATCAACTCATGCCATTCAACGGAGTTCTTGTGACTACTCAAAAGGCCACATTTGACTATACAGTTTACATTTCTCACAAAACACATAATTACTACTATTATTGTTCATTTTAGAGTAATTTTACACATTTTTAGAAAATAAAACTGCACAGCACATCTTTCAGTTGCCCCCAAAAACTCAATTAAGTTTTGGCGAGAACTTGAAGGCACAGAGTACATTGTATCTTGAAGGGTATATATGTGTAGTTTTTTTTATTAATGGTTAAAAATTGACAATATTAAAAAACAAAATAATAATTTTTGTTTTTAACTAAGAATTATTGTGCATTGTGTTGCAGATCTTAACTTTTTAATGTAATGTGCCTATTCAAGTTGCAATTAAAACCTCCCCATTTCGGCTGTCTATTGTTTGCCCCAAAAATATAAGCAATTATAGATAGATAGATAGATAACAGTTAACGGTTACAGAAAAACTTACGAACTAGTATTATTATAGTAGGGTGCAAAGGGCGGTCTTATCGCTAAAAAGCGATCTCTTCCAGACAACCCGTATTACCGGGCAAGTAATATTATACTCATATGCCATAATATTACTTGCCCGAATTGTTTATAATTTTAAAATAAAAATTGCCTTTTTTTATTAGTCCATTTAACGGCATTTACAAAGGATATTAGGTTGGATACCTATTGGAATTCTTTTATTATTATGTATGTACTTATTTTTAGTGACATTCTCTTGTTTGCCTGTACATTAGATTCTATGATGACACGAGTGCCATACATATTGTTATTGGAGAATTTGAAATTCTGTCAAGTGAGTGTAGCCGCCTCATTTCGCTTCAGTTAAACTAGAACTTGACTGAGGAAGTTTATTGGAATGTGTATTATTTAGCCTTGTTTTTTGAATTCAGTCCCAGGTCTGATGCAGCAGCAGCAGTTGGCGTACGCGGCGCTCGCGGCGATGCTGCGCAAAGACATGCCCAACATCAACGAGAACCAGATACGGGACATGTTGCCACTTCTGTACAACTCCAATCCGGGGGTAAGTGGAAATGAATGAATGCTCTTTATTGCATATATATAAGTTACATATATACAATAGGAGGTCTCATCGCCGCTGGCGATATCTTCCGAACACCTTTACAATGGTTGAAAATAATATTGAAAAAAAAAACATGACATGCTTCTTATAACATTGCATGGGGCACTCCTTGGGTGAATTTCACTTTCGCTACGGGTTAGAACTCAAATTATTCAGATTTTTTTTATATTCAAGGCCTTTATCTAACTCCGGTTGGTGTGTAAGTTGTTAATTAAATTAAAAGAAATGTTTGTGACAATACATGTAATTTTTAATATATATTTGATATAAGCATAAAACAAAAGAAAATAATTAATTGAAGAAAATTAAAGTATTACATCACTATGAAATACTGCCAATGAGGTTTGTACACCTATCTCGAGGCCTTTAAATACGATATACCAACTATAATTACACTGGTCGGCAACCAAATCCTCCTTTGAATAAAACGCTTAATTTAAAACATCAATTATAAAAAATGTAAGCGATACAATACTTTTAATAATATATTCATATTATAAGTGTCGAAATTACAAAACAACAATCAGAATAGTTAGAAGGAGTAAATTTTTATATTTTTTGCCGACCAGTGTTATTATCGATTCAGATTAAGTTCCTAAAGGACAAACTTACTTTCACATCATGTCTTGGTATGAATTACAGGCCAACTTATAGACAATTTATTGATGGAATATAGTAGAATTCTTCATAGTAACATTACATCATCAATATCATACTTTCATTGAAATATTTCGTGTTGGCCACAGTTTTGAAGTATTTAGATAAATTGCCTTTGTGAAACGTCTAACTTTTTTATATACAACAAAGAGCTGAGATATTTTATTTAGCAACTTACAGGTTTAGTGTACTTCAACATAATATTTGTATGAATTGAAAATACATAGATATAAAAAATATTGTCTCATACTCTAATTTATCGAAACAATAGATGAAATATATACCATTTAATATGAGCAATTTATTTATATACTACAATATCTCGAAAGGAGGTGTTTTTGTAAAAATGTATGCCACATATAAAAATAGTGAAATATTTTGAAATTAAATTTGTAATCATTAAACTATTATTTTTCAAATGTGACAAAAAGGGACTGTGTACTAAATAATTTGAAATGATTTAAGGTTAGGTTTTAAGAATTTAGATGAAAAATTTTAAACATTTAACTGCAAACCAGTCTAATAGAAATTAATATTTACAGATACGATGTTAATGACATATTTCAATATTTTATCTGTTTAGATGTTCGGTGGATATGACTATGGCGTAAGTTCTATGTCGCACTTTACTTATGTCCCATGTTTATCGTAGAATCCATGTACGCCATGTTATGACGCCGTTGTATGTTATATAACCACACAGTACTCAATACTAACGCATGTTTCTTGTATTTATTTATGGCGAAGATTCATATGGTCAATTAGATTGTATATGGATTTCTTGCTAACTGTTATGTTATAATAAAAAATAATTATGTGCGTGTACTGGTGTACACACGTAAGAAGTGAAACTTGTAAAGTTATTTTTCACTATTTTTCGAAAAATGATCTACTATATGCAACTTGACAGAAATTGGTTAAATAAAGTTAAATTAGATAAAGTTTAAACAAAAGGCTTTTATTATCATAGACATGAATACAAATAATACAAGTATTTCATTTTACCTTATTGCTACTAAATTATTACAGCATTTCATTTATTGTAATTACTCTTCGTTCGCATCGACCGTGGTAGGGGCAACAAAAAGATGGCGCGTAACGGAAAAATGTGACAGTATTTTTTTTCAATTCTGATAAAAAAGTTTCACTTCAAAAACATTATTTAGTTAATAAGGATTTATTTCTATGACATGCAATACTGGTATTACAATGACTAGGATGAGCGAGAGAGAGGGGGAGAGATGTAAATGTATGTGAACAAGTAAGATGGAAGAGTGCGTTCTATATACTATAATATGTACTTCTAAAGCACCAAAGTTGTTTACCCATAATTTTTATTTGTATTATTTATTCTCTGTATCTAAGTTGTACACTCTTTAACCACGTCATTTTTAGTAAATTGAATATAAATAAAAACACATTTTTACATCCACATTCTTTGTGCACTTGTTCTGAATTTGCAGTTCTTCTAAAAATTGTTTTTTATGTTTTTCTTGAAGAATCTCTCAATATAGATTTTCATTAAAAATTATTAAATTATTTTATCTCAACTGCACACACTGTCGTTATTTACTATAGTTCATGAACACATTTACACGCGTTTGTTGCTAAACTGATCTTTTTTCTCAATGGGTGAGAAACAGACTAAATATTGTCATCATTTTTTTTATTTTTATTAATTTATTCATGACCATAGAATCAAAGTCTTTCAGTCGGAAACATGTAATTAATAGGTCTTCGTATAGTAGCGCAGTTGTATTGCAGACTACAACCGACGCCATTCAATGGAGTTCTTGTGAAAACTCGAAAGATCACATCTGACTATACAGTTCACATTTCTCACAAAACACATAATTACTACTCAAAAACTATCAATATCCTGTAACTATTGTTCATTTTAGAGTAATTATACGCATTTTTAGAAAATAAAACTGCACAGCACAACGTCTCCTTTCAGTTCCCGCCAAAAAAAACTTGTCATCAATTCTGCAACAGTGTTGCCAGCAACACGATGATATAAAACTTGGTAGTGATATAGGTGCAATTTTGTTGATTTATTTTAAAGTTTACCGGGAATTAATGGATTATTTAAGATATATTCTAATAATATGGGCACGCCCTGCCATTGCTTGCACCTCAATATGATTGCACTTTTATTTAATTTTGTATGGTTACTAAAAAAAGTAAATAATTTGTTGGTTAAAATTTTAGTAAACTTTCCCTTGAAGTTGATTGTAGTAACATGTTTGAATCTATAAGTTCTGGCAATTATTCTTAAAGCTATAGTAGGTTTAATCTATATTAATAAGTACTCAAATAAATTGACTGTATGGATCTTCGTACAAGTAGTAACCTATATATGCAGTTACATACATTTTTCCATAGAAACTATCCTACTTATGTAATTCTCGTTGCATTACAGTTGGTGCAAAAAATGAATGAGATCTACAAATACACACAATCGGGGATGATGAACCCATGATGAATCCTATGAACGCGGGTGAGTTTTTTTTTAAATACGTATCTATACTGGTTTTGTGATTTATAATTTATGGTTATTAAACACTAATTCGTTACTTAAGAAAGCATTGTAATATAGCAAAAGTAAAACTAACCTGAACCCCTGTTTTCATACGCCATTAGTTCCGTTGAATTCTTCTGAGTAATTCAGATTACGTTGAAACAAATGGCGAAAGGCCTCATTTGTAAGCCCCCCGTAACAAAGTGCAGCGGTCTTGTATTAATTGATAATGATGAAATAATTGAAACGAACGTTGGACTCATGCTTTCTCCCTCTTACTACATATAATATGTATTAGAGTAAAAGAGACGATATAGTTCTCTTGGTTTTGGCGCGATTAAGCTGAAATTTTGTATGCATATGTATATCGCGAGACAATGTAATAATATTGTACCATTGAGCTGATCTGATGATGGACTCGGAAGGTGGCCTAGGAACTCCTGTACTAAACAAGATAGACCCATTGTGTTTGGGCTCGTTTTACTTGTCTTGGCTAGCATTCTGCTGCTACATGATCTCAAAAGCTTTTATTTAATTATTATTTTTTTAAGCTTATTTTATTTTAGTTAATATTTATTTATAATTAGTTTTATTTAAGTTAGTTTATTTTAAGTGTTTAATTATATATTTTTTATGTTACATTAAATAATTTATGAAAAGAAAAAAAAAGCATATTGTATCAAAAATGTCTTACATATTTTTTTCACCTCAGTATAGTACACCTGAGTACTTGGGTAATTTTTAGCTTTGGAACAATGTATATAGGCTTTGATTATTTCTTGAGCAAATGTGTTGAAAAATATAATGTGTATGTTTGTCCTGCGTCGGGGCAGCGGCTGGCGGCGGCGCGATGGGGGGCAGCAGCGGGCTGCACTACGAGCCGCCGTGGCAGCGGCAGCAACAGCAGCAGCAGCAGATGCGGCTGCAGCAGCTGCTGCAGCATCAGAATGTAAGTGTTTACAATTAGGGGGGACGTTCATAAATTACATCACACGTGTGACATGTGACCACAAATGGTGGGTGGGGTCATAAATTTCGATCAATCAATCAATAACTCTTTATGTGCACCAGTAAAAAAGAACAGACTAAAACTATCTCTCATTCTCTCCTTATGCACAAGGGCGGTCTTATCGCTAAAAGCGATCTCTTTCAGACAGCCCTACGAATGAATTGAGAATATAATAATGATGGTGGTATAACATAATACATAGGACAATTTCTAATATTATAAATTTCGTAGTGTCACATTTCAAAATCAATATAAAAGCTTTAAATCATGAAATTTGTATGACGTAATTGTGGAAGGCCCCTTATAACAGGTTTTGATTATGAATTAGATATATAAAAGGTAATAATACTTAAAACTGAAGTATTACGCTGAGCCATATTTAAAGAAAAGTAGAGAGGAGAATGACGTGAAGGTAAACAGTACGTTGTTTCTGGTTGGATGAAGGCTAGAACTGAAAATCAGCGCTGTGTTAGCTTCTAACATAGCATAATGCCGAATTTCAAGCCTTGTTGCCATGAATTTTATGTATACATTTCTGAAACTGTATCTATTTAATTGTAAAAATCCTTGTATTTTATATGTGCAATTTTTTTTAGAATATTAAAATGGATTTTGCACAGATTTTTTTGTATTTAAAATGCTATAAATTGGCATTGATAATTTTTGGCTTTCTTATTGTCAAACAGACAGACAATTATCTGTCGATGTTTAACGTCATCTCAAATAACGCGTCTAATCTTTCCTACATCCGGGGCCCTATTCTGTTATTAATATCACCTTAAATCGGCGGACATTATCGTGTCAATCGTAGGTTTGCTGCTGGCCACAATCACTAACACTATACCAGGTGTAACAGGGATATTACATGTTCTATTCTTAATAGTGATTTTCGGCTATTGAAAAGTGGCCGACTCACTCACAACAATAAAACACGACAATCGTGTGATTTGTTTCATATCAGCTTAGTGTCAAGAAGTATGTAACTTGACAGACGTGGAAATTCCAAAAGTAAAATAAAAGCTTTGAAACAGTATAGCTGCGATAACTTAAGAAATTACTAGGTATATGATTTTAAATTGTATAAACATGTTCGCCTTTGAATGAATAAGATGTAAACCTGGATATAATGGAGGTCGTCCATTACTATCTGAAAAACGAAGGTATGGTTGAGATAACACATCCCATACAAGGTAAAATAAATGAATACTTCCTACTATTTAAAAATGACAGATATAATTATTTAAATTCAAGGTTTTTTCTCTTTACTCACGTGATTTTCGTGTAACATTTTATTATTTTACAGACGTTTTTACATACTAAGAGCATACTTTTCAATTACGTAAATAAAGAGAGAAACAACTTGAATTTAATGTCACTTTTAAATAGTGAGAAGTATTGTTAATTTATTTGTATACAATTGAAATGGGTATGATATAGGCCAAGTGTGAGGTTAAGGTTGTAAGGGATGGATGGTGCCATGGTCTGGCATGGCGGTCGTGTTCGAGGCCGACAGTAACAACGGGTCTGTTGCAAGATGGGCGCGAAGTACTACGCGGGCGGGCTGGGCAGCCGCGACCCGGTAGCGATGGCGATGCAGCAGCAGCGCGCGCGCGAGATCATGATGGACCCGCAGGCGCGGCGGCCGCGCGGGCGCCCGCCCATGCAGCCGCGGGTGCCCAGCGCGCCCAGCGCGCCCAACGCGCCCGGCGACGTCGTCAACCTCGACTCCGACTAGGTACGTCGCCACACCCACCCACACTCACCCACACCCAAACCCACCCATACGTACGCACGTATTTTTTTTACACCTTGGGTTTATTGGTTTTATTGGAGTTTTAATAAGGACCCCTAATTTATTTGTAAATATAATGTACCCTATGTCACCCGAGAATAGTGTAGCTTGCCAACAGTGAAAGAATTTTTCAAATCTCTTCATCAAAACATGAGCGAACGAAATTTTAACGAATTATTGAGTTTTTTTTTGGAAATATCTTTCTGTTAACATAATTTGATGTCCGAATGAAGTTTATGACGTAAGATGCGCATTTGTTATGTTGTATAATGTTCCGTTGTATGTGTATAATTTTAGAGTAGACTATGGATGGAATTTTCCGGATCAAATTCAGTTTTTTGTTTGATAAAATAAAATATGTGTAAATAAAAAATGCACTCATTAAAATGTACCTAACCTAACCAAATCATAATTTGCAGTAAACCTGCGAAAAATCGAAACGTGTGCTGGGACACATATTAGTAGTGAAACTTCAACGACAAGTGAAAAAATCAAAAGTGGAAACTTCAACTGACAAGTGACAAAATGAATCGCAACAAAATTTTAACTTGAAATTTTACGAGCAGGTTTGCAAATTGGACAAGTACATTACAATCTTCTATATGATCTATAGAAGATTTAAATTTGATTATTTTAAGACAAATTTCATTTTTGTTTATCAATTTTATTTTATTTTTATACGCTAATTCGCGTTCGGGTTGCTAAAAAAACCTAACCTAACATTACTACTTGTCCGCTAAACGGATAATTTAAATAACGTATTCGTCCGATTATCGGATAAATAAAATGATTTAATCGTCTGATAACATCTATTTATTGTTATACTAAATAATTAAAAAATCTGTTTAATACTTTTTTTTTAACGTGACCCCTCTGTAATAGGTCCAGTACTCATAAAAAGTTAAAAGGTTATCTGGTAATCCGAGTAATCGGACGATTAAATTATTTTATTCATCCGTTTAGCGGACGACTAGATACTTCGTTTTATAACTCGACAATAAGTGACTGTTATTATTAGTGTCCAGTAAAGTGAAATCTATTAATATTTGTTGCAGGCAAAACGTTTGAAGTGAAAACGCGTGTACAGTGAATATATAGCGGTGCTACACTGGTTCGGAGCGAGGGGCTCCACGGGACTCCAAGTGAAGCCCCATTAGGGTTGTATGCAAGTGTCGTGGGTATCACAAATTTACTAATTTCTTGCAGATATAAAACAATAATAATGAACCTCGTACACGTAATTTTTGGTGATAACTTGGTGAAGGTTTGCTGCGCAGTGCAGTTTTAATTTCCAAAAATGTATCATATTGGATCAATATGAACAATAGCTGTGTGACGTTGATTGTTTTTGAGCAAAAATTATGTGTGTGTTGAGAACGTCAACCGTTTGGTAAAATGTGCCTTTTTGAGCTGCCACAAGAACCCTCGCTTCAGACAAAAAACTTTAGCTGAGTTTTGTTTGAAGGTTATTCTATAAACCTCAACTTTGATGGTTAGATAAGTAAATCGCGCAAAAGTATGTTTGCTAAGAACTGATGTGTCGAAAAATTTGGGCAAATTGTGTACTGAACTGATATATTGTGCAGGAAATGTGGTAAATACGTGGTAACCCTTACTCCGTGTATGTAGCTGTCGTCTTGAGGCTTACGCTGCAATGCTACATATCAAGAATCTCAATATTTTGACAATGGCGAATATAATTTCCTTTATCACATAAACGAGTATATTTCAAAAACTCGTTTGCAACACCATCATTATAATAATTTCGAGATATTTCTTTATTCTCTTTCAAAGTTTGATTCAAATAATTTAAAAATTTAATAGTGATTGTTAATTTTGAAAAAAAATAATCTACTTATTATCTTGGAATGGATGACGAATAAACAGGTTTTTCCAAGTATTTCCAATTTCAGAATTAAAAAAATAATCTTTTTTTGACAAATATCAATGTCATATGGCATATTCCTTTGAGTTATTTTTTTTAATTGGTTGCAATTTTCGTTTCCTCTTTTTATAAGATGTTTATTTACATTATACATATTATATACACAGCAATTTTTTTTACACATTTCTATTATGTTTGTATATATTTAATGCTTTCCCTGAAGTTTAATAAAAGTTAATATTTCAGACAGTTTAATCATAAATATTAATGTTTATTTATATTATGATTTAATTACGAGAAAAATAATTAATTTCCATTCTATAATTAGGACAATATGTACTCCTATAGATATATAGAAACCCATTTAAATGTTATTTTTCGACATACGAATAGCGGAAGCCTGAGGCGTAGACTTAATAAGGATTAACGCTGGTGTGCACCGACTTTTAACCGATGGTTAAAATAAGATAATCACCAAAAATTTTGGAAAAACAGTGATTATTATTGGTAAACCATCGGTTAAATTTCGGTGCACACCGGCCTTAGATATCGCACAAGAATGGTCATATTTTAAGATTTAATCAATAGGAAACTGTGCTCAAACTTGAAATGTGAACACTTGTGCTTTATTCGTATAAGTTTATATCGTCACTATACCTGACACTCGAAGGACCACCTGTTTGATATAATGAAGGCATCTTCCGCAGATATCATTATTGTTTTTGAAAACACAGTCGATGTGGTTGGTAATTTATACGACTGATTTTGTGTGGAATTTGTGCAAAAAGTCTGTTTCGTTACATGTATAGAAAATATGAAAATAGTGGAGGATCTTCATCGGGAATCACGCACACTCCCTTAGAAATGTCAATGGTTTTTAATTCAAAACACCGGTAATGCCATCTAGCGAAGGTGGCAGTAACCAAGAGAAAAATAAAATTGCATTATCACTGTCGTTCCCATGACGACGTATTTGTTACTAAATTGCAACGGTGGCGCCATCTTTTCGGCTATATTCGTCTATTTAAATTAAATTTCTAAACCTAAATAGTAGTCTATTTATAAATATATTTTTATCTCGAAACTATCCATTTTGCGGATAAAGTATCTAGTTCATCTCGTCGATCTTGTACGTAATGCCATGCACGGTCTAACTCAAGTCGCGGTTCGATCCTGCCGGAACGCATCACACTTAGTGTTTCTACCTAATTGATATTTACATTACACGTGCTAACAACGTGAAAAACATCGTTATGCAACCTGCACATCGCGATAACGATGTGTCACCTGCCCGCATGGACAAGCGTCGGTATACTGTCCATCCCTACAGTGGACAGTTATGGCTGTTATTATATATTATTATGTTCATCCGCATCCAATATATATATACTGAGTTTCAGTCAAATCGGCCCGGTAGTTTCCGTGAAAATGGAACAGACAGACTAGAATTACTTTTACATTTAATATTAATAGGGATTGGGATTCACCGACTGAATTATATAGCCGCTCAATTCAAAATTGTATTATGAAATCACAACCTACTGTTTACATAGACACTATAGCTCCATATTTATTAGTGTTTGGTTTTGTTGTTCGATATACTAATAGTTTTTTATTTGTGATACGTTACAATGTGAGTGTGTGACCAAAAGTAGGTATGATTGAACGATACACTAGCAACTGATGTTTTAGTCAGACACACACCACACACACTATCTCAATACATGTTCAACCACGAATAAAGCCTACTCGCCTTCATGGATAGCAATAACGGTTATGTAAGTGATTTAATACAATTAACTTTACATTAATTATTAACCTCTGTAACCTTTTTTTTTCATTTGCCTCACCACTTTCACGTACTCCCAGCTACATTATTATGTATAAAACTTAAAAAAACATCTAGGCTTCGATATATCATGGTGGCTCAATAGCTACGGCCATAATAGTCTCGTTTAAATGAGTAAAATAGGCTCCAATCTTAATCGGATAATTTTAAATTTTAGTTTCTAACTTTCACCCGCTTGGTAACTGAGATCGAATTTATATAAAAAAGCATCCAAATATTCGTAAACAGATTAGCCAACTATCAAAGCTGTGTTCTTATTAACTATATTCCATATCCGTGAGATGCCCGAGTGTCGGCTTATTATAACTATATCTCTCAGTACAGGAAATTAGAGTTAAGTATATGTCAGTAGTTAGATACCTTTTATGTGTAAAAAATATCGTACAGTCGCCAGAAGAGTGTTGTGATTTACGCTTTTCAGAAGAAATGTTGTGCACCCGCAGTTGCATAAATTAAAAGCCTGAACCATCCATACTGTGGCGCCAATGGTATATGTTAGTTTGCTTTAAAATTCAATTGGATAGATGACACAAAAAACTCTTAAAAAAATTACATATTGAGGGCTTCATAACAAATGGCGTGCAGAGAAATGTGCAGTTTTACACAAGGGACAAAATTGTTAATGAAACAAAAGTAGTTGATTGTATAAGGCTGTAATTTGGAATACCCTTCTATTTAGGTACACTTGCATACCGGTAAGACTTTCTAAATTGTAACATGCATAGATTTTTAGTAAACAATAAAAATTGCATTTTTGCATATACGCCCATTAGTTATGAAGCCCTCGATATAAATGGGAGATCTTAAAATATCATACTGGTCTTAATTTAAAAATAACACAATAATTATGACTTTGATTACTATGTAAACAATAATAAATTTGCTATATGATTGTTTACGATTATAAAGTAATAACTTTATACATTCGTACAAAATCTAGAATGCTGCGAAGTTTTGAAAGATTTCAATTGATTTTACTGCCATCTACCCTATTGTTGAATGTTTAATTTTTATTGCTATCATTAATTATAATCATTCCAAATAAATATTTTTTTATTGACTAAATTGAGCGAGACCTTCCGGAGATCTGACTGATAGGTACGTTAGTGACGTATTAAAATTAAATGTTCTAGCTGAAATGAAAACTGCGAAATAAGGACAGGCAAATTTCACGTCCATAATGTCCATGATTAAAAACCCGCTCATCAATATTTAAAAATGTAGGTATAATGTGCTTGGTTTTGTTATTATGTCGTCATGTCTGTAATATAAGCGGCATAATTGATTATTCGAGTAGGTCTAATTATATTAATTTGTGTTGTGTGCAATAAAGGTTAATTATTATTGAACTAGGATTCGTCTTTGGCCCCATAGTATGGAGGAGGCATCACAGCGTGCCACGACCTTGTCGCTATGAGCGGCCGCTAAGCGCGATGCGACCAGCTTTAAAACAAAACTATCAAATGAAGCATGACATGAGTAGTCGCGCTTAGCGGCAACGCGGGATATTTCTGTTAGGGCGCGTTCCCACTATGTCGTGACGACAGATACTCGTGTCGTTTTAAGAGTCGTGTCTTATATGTTTAAATGAGTTGTTCACATACAGAACGAACGACTTGCTGTCGTCTACATTTTTTGCAGTGACGACAGATTGTCATGACAGTGGGGACGGCTAGCGCGACAACGTAAACGATAAAAGATCGTTAAACATTGTTGACGACAAACAGTCGTTATAATGGGAACAGCTAGAGGCGGCAGTCGTCCAACGATGAATTAATTGTTACGACATAGTGGGAACGCGCCCTTAGTTGCTGCCGCTGTTGTCGCTGTGGGATACGCGGCGTGGAACCGCTCTATCGCATCGCCCAAGGTCGTGGCCAGGCTGTCATATTGTCGTAATTACGCAATGTAAAATTGACCGAGACACCAATAAAAAAATTAATTAACTGTATTGTCCTTCTGAACATGATTTATGTACAAGTGTAGTACATAGTTAAAGAACTATTTTAACTGCTTAAATTAGAATACTTTGTATTTTTTCCATAATGTTCCTTTTTTCGTTACCATATTTTTCGTTACTAAATTGAAAAAAATTGAATACATGACAGTTTTAGGCTCGTGATATATACCAAAATTGTTAGAGAAAAGTAATTGGCATGATTTTACGATGTCTATCATTTAATTTTCTTCTTTTACGTTCATGGTTATTTTTGAAATAATCTATTTTTGTCTCTTATTATAAGCTAAAAGGACTATCATTGATTTGTAAATTTTATGATAGCTATTAAGCATGTCTTAGTTTTGGTTAGTTCTCTAAAATTATACTCTACATATATTTGAAAAAAATTAAATATAACTTGAAAATTTAGGTTAAAAATTGCCTGAAGTAAGTTTCTTTCTTATGATTATTCGACGATTTAATTGATAGGGCTGTTATTTATAAATATCTTTAGTTTAGGTATTAGATAACAACAGCAAAGAATGGAAAAAAAATAAAAATTATATTATTTTCCAATCTGGCGATGCTCTTTAATTCAAATGAAAGCTGCTAAAATCTATGCGGTTAAAGACCAGAAAAACCGTTTTGCCCAGAAACCTTGTTAAGGTAAACAACATACATATTTAGAAGCAAACCACTCGCTGCCGTCAGAATTCTGATAATTATTATTCATGATAAAATCTAAAGTCAAATAATAAATAAGCCTCAAGGTAACTGCGAGTGCTTAAATGTGTTGTTCACTCTTAAAATGTTTGGAGAATACACGGTAAACTTGTCTTTAGTGACAATTAACACTACCTACTTTACTAACGTAACTGCGCACTCCCAGTATGTACCTCTACCCGCCTGCTAACCTTTGTATTTGTAGCCTGTAGAGTTATGGTTGGTTTACACTTAATGTAAGTAGATAAGTGAATGTTAATAAGGTGACCAACTATTTTTTGTTCAAAAAGAGTACACTTTGTAAGTACTTCATAGGTGATAAAAACTTTAATTTCTTTAGGATTTTTTTGCTAAATGAGGATGTTCGTCTAATAATGTAGCCACAACTTTTATTTTGCATATTTTTGACTGTTAAGACGGCAGATAATGTTTTTACAGAAAGTTGCGACTTTTCACTGCTCCAATAATCGTTCCCTAGTGAAAATACCCTTTCAACAGCAGCATTAGTGCCTGGACAACATAAGGAAGTATTCTATTAAAACTTAAATTTTCATGTTAGATTTGTTCTACTCTAAAATGCCGAAAGATTTCTACCCATCTTTTGTCAAGTTCTATTTTCTCATCGTTCCATTTCTTCAATTTTTGTTCATTTAAATATAAATTTACTCTTCGAATTTCTTCAAAGAGAAAATTGTCATTAATAACAATATGTTTTACTTCCTTTATTACAAATTCGACTGCTGAAGAAACGGCAAGTAATATGCGGCGTGAAATTCAAATCACTGACAAAAGAATTATTTTAAATATTTAATTAATATACAAATGAGTACTTTCGGAGTACAGGATTTGAAAAGAGTACGGTTTGCGAAAAAGGAGTACAAAACTCGGTAAATGAGTACAGTTGGTCACCTTAATGTTAATTGTTAACTGAAACTTATTACTAACATCCCTATCAAAGTGCACAAAGTCACTTTAAATTGACTTATGCCTGTCTAAACTGGGTGCTCAGATACATTCGTGTAATGTCAAGGGGCAAACGACGAGGACCCGCAACAGGCAGACTCGTGCTCGAATAATTTGCCTACTTATATATTTATTGGCCTGTCCACGGTCGTCGGGCGATTTAGTTGTGATATTGCCTAATCTTAATTTTTCGTATACGTTTATTTTTAATCAAGTCACAACGTTGACTTTAATTTACGCAACATTTTATAGCTAATATTATATTTAGACATAGTTTTATTCACCATCCCAGTGTAACATGGACAATTATAGTGCATTCTATCCTTAAGTTGCTAGCAATTAATATAATTTCACCTTTTTATATTTGTCCTTTTTTACGGATATTGATCTATGCTTAATTACTTTATTTATTATGCTAATAATAAACGAGCAGTATTTCAGTTAGTTAATAAGATCTTTAAATATTATATATTTTCAGACATCCCTAGGAGGTTGATATTGTTTATGACTAAGCAATAGTATCTAAATTAATGTGAGGTTGCAAAATGAATGAGGACTGCTGATAATGGTTTAATTATTTATGTAATATATAATTGTAACTGTAGAGAACTTCCTATTATTTTGTAGTACAATCAAAGTATAATAAATGATTTGAAAATATGCATAATGTTTTTTATGTAAATTATGTACCTAGTGATGGTAGTGTCTTAACATACTACCCACCCTTGGCCAGTGCTAATTATATTTCTGTACGAAAAATGTTTTAGGAGAGTACAAAGAAAATTAACAAATCATTTTTATCCTATAGAATATACATGTATCATTTTTATATTTCCATTATTTACATTATAATATATTCCTTTACTACACCTTTACTTGTTTCTTTAAATTTACATGTTATGCTAAAATTATAGTAAAAACAAAAACCATGTTTTCTGTATCATAATGTTGAAGTTCTTCAAGATGATCAAGATTTGTTGGTTCAACCGTTACCTGCGGAAGCTGTTAATAAAATGGCCTCCAGGGCCAATTCTAAATTATGATAGATAGTGAAAACCACTCAAAGGAGTCTCCAGGCCGATTTGGATGAAAACTAAAATGGTGTTATTAAATTTTGAAAAATGTGGTATATATGATCTTACTTCCTATGTTATCATTTTATGTAAAAACCAAGTTATTGTGTAAGTTAAATAAAGTTAATGTGGAGAATTAGTACTACGTGACAGCAGTGACGGTGTAAACTAGTACATACACAATACAATTATTAATATCATTTTTGTTGAAAATAAAAAGAATTAACAAAGTAATTAAATAGAACATATAATTTTAAGATATTTGACTTAAAATTAACTTATAAATTACCAGGTCGAAAGCTAAAGGTAAATACAGAAGGCACACTATAATCCAATTTAACAGCCCAACCTTAAGCATTTACTGTCAAGTCCTATTACTTCAAAGTTAATACTTAGGGTCCCATATTGTCCGTATATTATATTGTATGTATATAGACAAAATGCTATTACCTTTACTTAGATCAGACCATAACAAGTCAAACATTTATGTTTGGAATACCAGTTTTAACACCAATAGTCACTTCCATATATCTGAACAGTCTTTGTGCTAAAAATTCTGCTTCTTCTCTTATGAACACATTTGCATTAAGTAAATCTAATCCAACATCTGTGGAGAAACTTATTAATTCACCAGCACTAATTGCCATGGAATTTGGTGGCAATCTTCCTGCATTTACCAAAACAACACGACGACTTTTAAGATCTGGATGTACTTGCTTAACAATATCCTTGGTCATTTCCAAGCATAATATATTACTAGTGTCCAGTGCCATAACAATAAAGTCTATGGCTATTTTGCCAGTGACAGGTGCTTGCTTTAGCAATGCTTCTAAATTGAATGAACGCAACACATTCAGCTTCCATTTATAACTGCCTTTACCATGCACATCACTGAGAGCCTCTGAGATATTTTCAATAATTTTAGGGCATGAAGAAATTACTACGAGGGTAAATAAGTTTTTACTACTTGTTGATCCAATCCATGGCACAACAACAGCCTTGTTGTCAACTGAGTCTGATAAAGACATGTTTAATATAATTACAACACTTCCAGTAATTTTGGCAATAGGTTTCTCTATCCACTTCACTTATTTGGATTAATGACTTCAACAAACCTAGAATCCTATGGACAAAGTAAACAGTTATTATTAACTAGCAAATATAATCTAAACTTAAAGAAATAGAGAAAATATAATAATGGCTATATACAATAATGCAATATTCAATGCAGGAATTGATGTTATTTTTAGGCACTGTTATTGACTAGATAGTGTTTCTCTGATATGTGTTAGATGAGAAATGTGCAAGGGGCATAATTACTCGTAAAGGCTGATTTACATTGACTGAGCTACTGACTTGGGGAGTAGACTCGTTCCTCCTATCCTCTATCCTCGTTGATGACAGTTTATATAGCTCTTTATTACTTACCAATAAACATTATGAAATACATTAAATATCAACAAAGATTATTTTCTAGTGAAACTCGAAAGACTTAGCAAAACATATAATTTCATTTCAAAATTACCCATCTATTCCCATTTGTAAGGCGTTACAGTCATTTTTATTATTCTTCCTTACTTATGCATTTTATATGAAGTTTATACTATTTCAAATTCAATTATTACTTTATGTTTAATCACTTTGAATAAGTTTTAAATTATCGTATTATCAAATTTCAAATTCGGTTACCGTTTATACTCAGCACGTTCCACCAGTAGCGCACAAGCACAACGCTCAAAGTGCTCCGCTAGACGTTCCACGTAGCCACCGAGGTCGTCGTGGTCGTGGCGAGACCGACAATAATGACGTCATCATTTTGGAACCTTTAGCCTGTGGATACTACGGTTACGTTCCACCAAAAATTCACATTAACGACGATTTTCCCCATTAAAAACGTAACGTATTCGCAAGCAAGTGGAACGGGAATCGCGGTCGTGAACTGGTCGTTGTGAGTCACACGTGGAACGTAGCCATAGTAGCCTGTGCTATAAACATACGTTGTGTGTGGTTATGGTGTGGCTTAAAAGCCTAGTTGCCAAGCCATAAATATATATAAAAAATAATAAAAATATATATATTTTTAATTTATTCATGACCATAGAATCAAAGTCTTTTAGTCGGAAACATGTTAATTAATAGGTCTCCGTATAGTAGCGCATTGTATTGCAGACTACATCCGACGCCATTCAATGGAGTTCTTGTGAAAACTCGAAAGATCACATCTGACTATATAGTTCACATTTCTCACAAAAACACATATTTCTACTCAAAAACTATCAATATCCTGCAATTGTTGTTCATTTTAGAGTAATTATACACATTTTTAGAAAACAAAATTGCACAACACACTTCTCCTTTTAGTTTCCGCCAAAAACTCCCATAATAAATAAATAAGGTCATTCAGCGTTGCCTGATAAATAAAAAATAAAAAAATGTTTATTTGTTTGTTTTGTTAGTACTGTTAATAAGGATAGTTTGTGCCTGGTTTGTGCTCTCAATGCTAATACCCTCAGAGCTAGAACTAAAATTATTTTCTTATCTCAGCCTGTCTGCCTCTAGCCTGTAGTTAGACAAAAGTTAACTTAGCCTGAAATCTTGTTGCATTGCAATCATGTTTTAGCACTGCTGACTGCTTCAGCGTATGTTCTGTTTGTGTTAAATTAGACCATTTGACCATAATTGAAACGTTAATAATGATGAGACGTAGAGATGAAAAGTTTCCAGACAATGGGTTCGAAGCTTGGGGTGGTTATATGCAGGCTAAGATAGCCAAACTCGAAGATCAGTACAAATCTGCCGCAGGGACGGATGTCGTAAGTAATATTTTCAACAACGTAAGTATATACGTAAACGGATTCACATCACCTTCTGCTGATGAGCTTAAATCTTTAATGGCAAAGCATGGAGGTGTTTATCACACTTATCGAAGAAATGATGATTTTATTATAGCTTCAAATTTGCCTGACACAAAAGTAAAAAATATGTCTCTTACAAAAGTAGTAAAACCAGAGTGGATTACAGAGAGTATTGCAGCAAATAGATTATTAAATTACAAGAATTACTTATTATATAAAAATTCTAAAAGACAGCCTCAAATTAATTTTAATCAAGTTATTAAAAGTGAGAATTTAAACTCAAATATAACCAAATGTAAAATGCAGAATACTAATGCAAATAATACTGATATAACAGATACAGAACAAGAAATACAAGATGTAGATATGACTATAAGAAAATCTCATATGGAATCTGTAAGTAAAGAAATTTTTTATGAGCAAAATGATTACTCCGTTGATACAAAGGCAGTTAAACAAGCACAACTGGGCACTAAAACAGCAGTAGACCCAAACTTTATATCTGAGTTTTATAATAACTCTAGACTGCATCATATTTCACAACTTGGTGCATGCTTTAAGCAACATGTAAATGACCTTCGAGAAAAAGGTGATTTTAATTTTCCTGCTCTAATTTGTCTTAAAGAAAGAATACTAGCATTAAATAGTAGTAATTCATCCGAATTGTTATTTGAAAAAGGAAAAATAATTATGCATATTGATATGGATTGCTTTTTTGTGTCAGTTGGTTTAAGAACTAGACCTGAACTTAAGGAAAGGCTGTCGCTGTGACTCATTCGAAAGGTGGGAATCCTCGACCAAAAAGACCTGGTGTAGACAGGAATGCAGAGTTCAATCTTTATAGGCAGAAACAAGCTCAAAAATTGGCTAAAGCTACTGGTGTACCTCATGACGATACTGATTTTAAGAGTAGAGTGGACAATATAACTGATGAAGATGATATATATGGATCTATGAGTGAAATAGCTTCTTGTTCTTATGAAGCAAGAGCCAAAGGTATTACCAATGGCATGTTTATGGGAGCTGCTTTAAAACTCTGCCCTAATTTACAAACTATACCATATGACTTTGAAGGATATAAAGAAGTGGCATTTACATTATACAATACAATAGCACAATATACTTTAGATATAGAAGCAGTGTCTTGTGATGAAATGTATGTTGATTGCACAAGTATTCTAAACAAACTAAACATTAATATTCAAGATTTTGCTACAGTTTTAAGGGAAGAAATTAAAATTAAAACTGGCTGTCCATGCTCAACAGGATTTGGAGGTAATCGATTACAAGCCAGATTAGCTACAAAAAAGGCTAAGCCAGATGGTCAGTTTTTTCTTACTGCCGATCTTGTGGAAGACTTCATATATGAGATCAAGTTAAAAGATTTGCCAGGAGTTGGTAGACAAACAGCACAAAAATTAGAGTCACTGGGTCATAGTACTTGTGGTTCATTGCAAGATCTATCCTTAGCTTCATTAAAATGTCATTTAGGAATTAAGACTGGTGCTCAGCTCTTTGATCAATGTCGTGGTAGAGACCGTAATCCTTTAACATATCATACAGTAAGAAAATCTGTGTCAGCTGAAGTCAATTATGGAATCAGATTTGAGAACTTAGAACAATGTTTAAAATTCTTAGAACAGTTGTCAGCTGAAATTCATTCAAGAATGTTGCAGTTTAAAGTTTTAGGGAAATGTATTACATTAAAATTAATGGTAAGAGCTGAAGATGCACCAATGGAGACTGCTAAATTCATGGGGCATGGCTTTTGTAATGTAATCAATAAATCTGTTTCCTTAAACACTGCCACCAATAACATGGAAGTCATAACAAGGGAAGTGATTTCTCTTTGTAAAAAGCAGAATATTGATCCAAAAGAAATGAGGGGTATTGGTATCCAGATAACAAAATTGGAACCCACAGTGAATAAACCAATACTAGGAGCAATGAATAAGTTTTTGAACAATATCCCTAATAAAAACGAATCAAAGTTAGTTAATCATCATAAGGAAACTAAATTGAATATAAACATTATTGAATCTACCTTGAAAACAGAAATTGTCAACATTCAAACAAGAAGTCCAAAGAAAATAAAAGTGAACATATCTCCCATAAAGAAATCTCCCCCAAAATCTCCAATCCTAAAAAGGAGAGGGAGACCTTCAAAAAATCAAAAAGGTCACCAATTAACTTCAAAAAATCTCATGAACAAATTCCTACAAGGGCAGAATATTATCAAAGACACTCCCTACAAAAATCCAATGATTAAAGAAGTTGCTGAAACACCACCATGCCTGAACAAGTAAAGATGAAAAGCTTGAGGGTTTGTTGGGATTACCATGGGATAAAGTAAGAGAACTTTTAAGGGCATGGCTTGACAGTGGACAGCCTCCATTACCTTTAGATGTTAACCTTATAACTGTGTACATGAAAGAAATGGTTTTGAATAAAAATCTTGAAAATTGAATATACTAATCAATTTTCTTCAAAGAAGAAGCATTGAATTAGCAAGTAAAGAGTGGTTGGAGGTCTTTGATCATATAGTAAAAGAGGTGCAGGATGCTATGATTTCTGTGTATGGAAAGAAGTTGTATATCAACTGAAGTCCATTTTTATGAAAAGCAGCAACTGCTGCATTTTTTGCAGTGGGTAAAATTAACAGTTGAATGTAAAACGACAAAACCACACATTTTTTTTAAATTCTTTAAATGTCAACTACAATGGTATATGCAGAGTTATTTTCAAAGATGTAAATTATGCTTTGATTAATAGGTAATAAGTAAAACAAGCCTTTATGTATATTATCTCATTTATTTTTATATTTTCTATGAATGATTACAATAGAAAAAAATATGTCAATGATGGCTCCAAATGAAACTAAAATTTCAATACTGCCTGACCATAGTTTAAATTTATATTTAAAGGTGCAAATCAATGACTATGATACCTGATATTTGGCAGCTTAAAAATCACAGATGGTATCATAAGTTTTTGCTCGCCACAAGGGCCAGTTTCAGAATTAAGCAAAATTAACCACATTTATGGTATATACTCTATAATTTTAATCCCTATGATTTGACGACTCATGGTATTTATAATTCAAAAAATGGCAGTTAGTATCACTTTACGTTTTGTTAATAATCACTTCACAACATCAATTTATAACATATGATAATAATGATCTACATTGATAGAATAAAAAAAAGATGTTACAACTGGTAATTCTCAGAGTATTTTTGATTTCACTAAACAAGCATTTAGTAGCCATATGTAAAATCTGTTTAAATTTGTATAAACAAATCGATCACATTATCTTTTAATGAATGCCAATGCCAATTACAACAAGTATTTTTTAACTAGAAGTAGTGTTCAGCATTCAGATTATAATATGATTAAATACTACTTGTATTTTAGAATTTCCATAATTTCAGAATCATACCTTTGCCCAATGAACAATTAATGGGCTGATATTGATCTATAATTTATTATCACAGTTGCTTATTGCAAATAAAATAAGGGTATATACTTTTTTATTCCACAGTATGTGATATTTAAACAGAATTTATATTAGTTGTGAATTTATAAAAATCTTTTCAAATAATATTGTGCTATAAGTTAAAGAATAGTAAAAAAAAGAAATACTTAATACAAGCTTACAGCTTGAGATAAAACTTAAAATTAATGTTTTGTGACTCCTAGATCTTCTTGCATACTATTATACTAAAGAATTGTTAATATACAAGGTTTAATGGATACTTGGTTCAAATAGATGACATTACGGTTAGAAAACATATATTTTTATAGGTTTGGTAATTTAAATACAACTTTGATACAATTTAAACTGCATGAATGTTATATGAAAAAATTATCCATTGAAATTTACTGCAGTTTTCAACAATATTACTATTTGTATATTATATTTATGTTTTAATATATCAAGGTTATATTATAATTGTTGCAAGATGTGTTTTTACTACTGGAAACCAATAATAAATATAAAATGACTAACCTCAGCTCCATCTAGTTGAAAACTATCAGTCGCTTAAAGGTTTAAGACACTAAACATGACAAATCAACAAATTTCATGGCTCATAAGAATTCATTGTATTACATTAACGGAACTTTGTTAAAGAAGCAATAAAATAATTTTACAAGCAATAATAAAAATCCTTGTAAATTTACACGAAAATAATATCCATCACAAAATGTATGATAAAATAACACAACCTTTTAGGAGGAAACTATATCATATAAAAACATAAAAAGTTTGTTGGGAGCTGTACTAGTAATGGCAATAATTTTACAGGCTGATCATGTCAAGACTTAAGTATTTAAAAAAATAAATATAAGAATAAACTAGGGCAACTAGTCTTAGTTTTTCATTTTTAACAATGCACACAGCCAAAATGTAAGTAAAGTAAGAAAAACCTTTTCTATAGTACTAATTTCCTGCTTCGCTCAATAAAAAAAGCCAGTTTCAACTATTGGAAGATCTATTAATGTACATTGGACATTATTGAACCATTATTAGAAAAAAAAACTTTTAACAATCAAAGATAATGAGTGATATTACTTTGTTAAGCCTGATTTAGATATCCATTATATTATAGTTAAGTAGTTTAACTTACGAAATTGCCGAATAAATTCCTTGTTCGCAAGTTAACTAATTACTTAAATAATAAAAAAATCAACCAGGCTTTCGTGATGAACAGGACAACAAAACTTAACTGCTCTAGGTCTCAAATATAAAACATTTAAACAGCCTGTAATTTAGATATGGCATAAAAATAAAAATTCCACCACTATGTTTAGATTGTGTACGGGGGCCTAGATTCGCTATGACATTAATTATGTCCGAAGTTTTTCATTGAATATATATAAGAAAAATAGCCGTAGGTGCTATTTGTATTGATGAAATACTGATCCATTCGCTAATATATTATAAACTTAGGAAAAATACTAGAAATTACAATCGCCCAGTACCTAGAAAAAAACCTCTAAAGTCCTCTAGTTATTTTTTTCCATGCCAATTACGAAAAATATAATTAGATATTATTTTGCTCGTATTGTATTGGTTGATTGGTACAATTTAAGTAGGTCCAAAAAATGAGAGATAAACATATGAACTTAAAAATCCAGTTACTTAAAAACAAATGACCAAGTTTCGACTGTATGCAAAAGTAAACCATGTATTGCATCCATATAGTTTAGTATCATGAAAAAATTAAACTTGTTTTTTTAATGTACCTACATCAAAATTTTAGATGCTACTACTTCTGGGCTATAAATACTTCATATGGGATGTTATAGTTATTGACTTATTGACGTTGAACGTCAAATGTGGCGATGGATTTAATGCGTTATTTTCATGCGACATTATTGCCAATGACGTTAAATATTGACAGATAGCCGCGCCCTGCGGTCTCTCCCGCGTGGTGATTGAAAATCGTCATAATTACAAAATAAAAGATTTTTTATAAAATAAAAGTAGCTTAAGTTACTCCTTATTACATCAGCTACCTGCCAATAAAATTCCCGTCAAAATCGGTCCAGCCATTTCAGAGATTAGCCGGAACAAACAGACAGACAAAAATTGAAAAAAAAATGTTATTTTAGTGAATGTATCGTACATATATTCATATGTATGTAGTAAAAAGTGTTTCAATATTACCAACAGATACTCCAATTTTATTTATATGTATTTATGTAGGTATGTAGCTGTTCGTTAACAGTATTATTTTTAACGCTATAAATATAAGACTCATTTAGCCACAGTCAATACTTTAACCTTAAAGCCCGAGCATCATGGATACAAAATTGTTACGTTATGCGTCAAGAAAATCTGCGTGTATTGCTTTCATGTCATAGAGAATTAAGGCCATAGAATAGGCGTGGACCGCCATCTTGGATTCGGGGGTCTCACGCTGACGAATTTCCGGAAATCGAGTGTTTCAGCTTCGAGTCGATGATGATCTCGTCACCCGACCTTATGTTGTACGAGTACAGCTGCTTCGTTGGATATTTCATCTCTTCGGGACCCTGAAAAAACTGCACGGATGAAGTGGTTTGTTAAAATTATTATAAACTGATTAGTCACAATTGATACATTATATTATGAATATGAAAGAAATAAATACTAAGGAATGACAGTCCAGTACAAAACGTAACTTGTACAGTGTGCTTGCTATGCATTATTTCTTAGATAAGTCCCGCTTACACGATTCGTACTAAAATCGGTCTACTGTGTAGCTAGTATGACGAGAGAAATTATTAGTTATATAAATAACACTGTAACATACTGCAATCTCATTTGGCTCCACTTCTCCCTTTCTTCAATACTTCGATTGAAAGTTTAAAAGAACGGACAGCCCGTTCTTTTAAATTTCATTCGATGTATTATTGTTTATTGAATGTCATAAATTAATAGTCCTGATTAGGACTTTCTTGACTGATTTGAGTCGAATAAATAATTATGATTTAAATAATAAAATATCGATCAAATCTTTTAAAAACAAGAACGGACTCGTGATGATGGTGAAATCTGTGATTAAAGAGTGTGTTACGTGTTATTTAATTATTGGCCGATTGTCATTCGTTTGTACTATTCCATGATATTGAAGTTAGAAACATAAAATATAGAGTGGGCAGCGAGTTGCTTTTTTCGTGCAGGAACGGAGAAACAATGCATTTCCTGCGTCGGGGCGGACTGTCGCAAGCGACAAAACAACCCATCGTCAGGTGGTAGGGTATTTGCCCGTCCGGATGGCTACCACTCTGGTCTAGAGTATACCGCCATAACAACGTTTAGTTGTGTTCCGGCTTTACTGGTGGGTTCCAGTCTCCCTTGCAAGGGCAGCAGCACATTTAGGGTTACTAATGTCCAAACCACTTTTCATCAGGTGGGCCGTCTGCCTGTCTGCTAAACTCATGCAATGAAATAAGTTGCTTTTAGCACTATTATAATAAAACGATATAATATCGAGTAGAGATTTAGGATTATAACAACAATTTGTAAGAAACTCACTAACACTCCTCAGAATAATTTTTTTTACGACGAATTTGAATAGATAACTTGTAACAGATCTCGCTGGCCAGACTAGTAATGCTATATTCAAATTCAAGTTTTAATTCAAAATAAGTTCCACTGGAGAACACTTTTTGAAGGTCATACATATATATTATATATATATATATTTTACTTCCTAGTTTATGTAGACCGCTCGCAACGTGTCATGGGTGTTAAGGGAAGAAGCGGCATAAGCCCCGTTAAAGTTAATAGCAAAGTTAGACAAACACCATTATGAGTGTAACAAGATATACAGTGTAAACTCTATATAACGAAACTGAAGGAACTTTGAAATATATGGCGTTATAGAGAGTTGTCGTTATATGGAGAGAAGCCTGTTATTTTTGTCTGACGGCTTTTCCTGCACCAGTAATTTTGTTGTATTTTTACTTATTTTATTCATATCTTGTGATATTGAGACATCTTCGTGATAAAGGATGTACTTAGAAATTTCGGGATGCACGATGCCGACAGTCGAGTTCATTAAGGGCTAGGATAATAAAGCGATGAAAGAACGTACACAGCTGCGCAATTTTTTACTAATTTTGGCAACTTACAAGGTATTTTTTATTACTTGATTGTTGTCATTATTGATAGTGAATTTAATGCTATACAGTGTGTATCATTTTATGGTAAACAAGCTAAACAAACCAAAACCAAATGATTACGACGCTTAAGGGAGTTTGTCTTTAAATCGAGTGACGTTACATAGAGTTTACACTGTCGTTATGAATACAAGTTGAAAATATTATCAAACCATAAGCGAACAATTAGTTCAAGCGAGTTTAACCAGTTGTAATCAAAGCGTTCAATTAAAATTAGGGTTGCGGTATAGTTAGCACTTTTATTTATTATATGAGATATATAGTGAATTTAGGTAGTTTAAAAAAATAATCACGAAAGCTAAGGCTCTGCTTCGCTTTGCCTTAGCCTTTCAACATATATTTAAAAAATCGAATCTATTCATAATAAATAAGTCGTTATAACTGTACCCCACCCGAAATAAGTTTTAGCTAGGCAAAACACATTTAAAATAAAAACAAATTTAAACTATGACATCATGAGAATGCTTTGTGTATTTAAAACTCACTTGTGTATCCCGAAGTTCTTGGTCGACGTAGAACAGTCTCATCTTGGCCGCCGGGAAGCCCGCCAACCGCTCCAACCGCGTCTTCAAGTCCGATACAGACCTGAACAAAACGTACCTCATATTTCTCATGAAATAAAGTTTGTTTTTAGTATTTAAGTAAAATTGTTTTAAATTTGCTTCAAAAGGGCAATAAGAAGTTATTTGTTTGGGCCACTTGTGATTTGATGCAGGCTGGTACTGAAAATCAGTGTCAGTTCTTGACAGCATAAAACTAAGTTACCAGCCCTATTGTCGCCAGTGTTATGTACATTTATATTTTAAGTTGTATATTTTATAAAATTCTAATGGCTTTATGTTTTATGATTACATATATTCAGTTAATTTAGTTTCTTTTTTAATTTTACGTGCATTCATTCGCGACAGTGATATTTTTCTTTCTTTATTTATGACTAGCGGTCCGGGCAGACGTTGACCTGCCCTGGAAAAATAAAAACCTAAAACCCAATACCAGCGCCACCTACCGGGTCTAATTATGAATATAAACCACCCCGGGACCACACACACATAAAATTTTAAGTAAGGAAGTATTTTGTTTATATTGACGGGTTACATTATTGAAGTTTTAGTAGGGATCCCTAACTTTTATATAGCCTATATTACTTAGGGATAATGTAGTATTCGAATGATGAAATAATTTTTATCGGGCCAGTAGTTTTGAGTTTATTTATTGCAAACATACAAATATACATATCTTTACGCTTTATTACAATATACAATATTAGTATAGGTATTTCGTTCGTTTTCACGCCTGCTGCCCACATTGGGGGGCCGAAGCCACGTGCCGAAAACTCTTCGAAGGCATCGTGCGGTCTATGGCCTATACGGGCCCCGTATGGGCAGACCGCCTGGCGGCCAGAAATAGTCTTGCTGCGGCAAGCGCAGCGAGTACTGGCCGTCAGAGCGATAAGGGATACCGTACGGTGTCCTTCGAAGCGGCCTCGCTACTCGCCGGATCCCACCATGGGACCTCGAAGCCAGGGTCCTCGCGTCACTTTACCAATGGCGCAAGGAGGCCCTGGCGAGGGCACGAGACCGGCTCCTCAGGAGACTGAGGCCTGCCTGCCGGTCGGAGCTCCGCGACGTCGCCATGGTGGTCTGGGAGGAACGCCTCAGACATCCCAGCGCGGCCTCGCCACCATCGAAGCGTGAGGCCTGTTCTGCAAGACTGGACAAGACGTAGACACGGCACCCTGACGTTTCGGCTGACACAGGTCCTCTCGGGGCATGGCTGCTTCGGGAGGTACCTGTGTCGCATAGGCCGTGAGCCGACATCAGGGTGCCATCATTGCGACACCGGCGACGAGGATACGGCGCTGCACACACTCCACGAGTGTCCTGCCTGGACAGAGCAGCGCCGAGACCTCGTCGCCGTCACCGGACCTGACCTCTCGCTCCCGGCCATGGTACGCACCATGGTCGGGAGCTCAACCGGATGGGACGCCGTCTCCTCCTTCTGCGAGCGCGTTATGATTGCGAAGGAGGAGGCGGAGTGGGAAGCGTGAGCGGACGTCCTTGCTCCGCTCCCGCCAAAGGAGGACGCGCCGACGCCGGAGGGCGGATTTCGACCTTCGGCCACCGTA
The DNA here is from genome assembly GCA_012273795.1 of Dendrolimus punctatus. Classification (NCBI taxonomy): domain Eukaryota; kingdom Metazoa; phylum Arthropoda; class Insecta; order Lepidoptera; family Lasiocampidae; genus Dendrolimus; species Dendrolimus punctatus. The sequence continues at coordinate 4,253,840 of CM022542.1, forward strand.
AGCGGGCGGCGCGGGTGGGGCCCCTTGGGGTATAGGGGTTCTCACTCACCCGCATATGCCGTCGAGATGAGAGCGCGAGTGTTCCGCGCGCGCTCATCTCTCCTTCCGTGGGCGCGTTACAGACCGCCCATGCAAAGGATGACGATGCCGGGGATGAGTCTCGCAATGGAAGGCCTCGTGAGGGGGCCACGCCTGCAGGCTGCGGAGAGGCTAGGTCATATACCGTAGCCTGGCATAAGGCGAAGACGGAACACCAGGGTTTTAGTGGTATCCCTAACCGGGAGTGGCAATAGCATGGCACAGTTCTGACTGGGCATGCTAGTACCACCCGATCTGGCGAATCCACACTAGGTCGCGAATTATCCCCAAGGTTCTGTCCTTGTCCGGCTTAGTCTCAATCGGATTTCCCTGGTAAAAAAAAGGTATTTCGTTCGTGATTTATGTTTTTTTTTTTTTAATAACGGCTTCAAGAACCGGCTCAATTGGTGTGATACTACGCTATGTGAGATTAAATGAACGGTTTCATTTCAGTGGATTTTGATGTACCGTCAACCAAATTTCTCCTTGGTCAGTTCTCTAACATTTTGCTTTTAACGGCTCATAATGTGTCGATATTTGGATCAAGACCACACTATCAAATTTCATATACACCAATCAGAACGTTTCTGATTAAAGGAAACAATTACTCGTGTTAGTTGTAATATGCCTTTTATCTTTTGTATTCTGCTCTCGCTTTGTTTACGGACTTCGATATTAATGACTCAAAATATGTAACAGAAAGAAATAATGATGATGTTTTACTTGTGTGCGTTTGCTTGCGTTGTTTAGTCTTATTGACTGGTTCACCGCGTCTTTGGGGATTGTACAATAAAGAGTTGTTTATCTATCCATCTACTGCTATCACTGGGTTGTAGGGTCCACGCATTATTACACCTGAAAAGGAAGATCAAAACCAAGTAGTGCAACTAACCTATAAACGTCGACGGTGCGCACTTCGCTGGTGTCTCCACAAGTGAAGGTGATCTGCACGCGCTTCTCCGGCCGCAGGTCCACCGACACTAAAGGATCCAGTTTGCCGTGCACACCCACTAACTCCCAGTACCTGTAACATACAATATAAAATGACGAAATTTCCATCAGGTCTTAATATCGGGTTACTCTAACCGACAGACAAATCAAAGACAAAACACAAGGAAAAACTTTGAACTCATCAACTGCAAGCTGACATCAAGAATCATTACCTTGAGGTCAGCTCTTTGGGCTGGCTCAATCGGTGTGATACCACGCTGTCACAGAATACCGGGTGTTTCGTAGGATGCGTTAGAGTGCCGATGGCCCACTTCTCCCTCTCACATCCCATCTTCCCTACCTTCCCCTCCATCTCATCCCTTTAATCCCTATTTCCCATATCCTTTATCCCCTTCTAAAGGCTGGCAAAGCGTCGTCTTCGCCCTTGGGCCTATCGTTTCAATCTAGGATATCTAATTGACTTCGATATTCTGTTAATTCCAAAAATGTGCCCATGGCATGCCACTCTTATCTTTTATGAGTATAATCGGAAACCCGCAAAATACCTAAATGTTTAAAATTTTTGGTAGCTTTTCAATATCCATTTCGGTTAATGGTAGTACAATGCGTTGATCAAATTAGTTTCAACTTCTTTCATGTTAATCATCAAAATGTTTATATCACATGAAAGTTTTGGAAGTGAAACTTCTATATAGAGGGGGTCTTACGATTTTTTAACAGGCTCAAATGATTTCTACTCGCCATTCAAAACGCTGACGTCAAGTGGGACTACTAGATGTAGTACAACATTAACATCTGATTTAAGTCATTCGGGTCAATATTTTTACGCAAATAAGCCAACCCACGCCCACGTACATCCTTATAAATGATTAGACCTCCAAGCAGGTCTTGAACATGTCAAGGGACATTTTATAATTTACAGCTATTTCCAATTATTACTGCTTACTTTTATGATTTGTTATTAATAGGCGACAGGTCAAGATAGCAATTACTTAGGTACTTAATGTGCTTGTAGGCACTTTTCGCTCTGTCAGATTAGTCTTAAAAGCTTTAAGAAACTTCGCTCATTATTTTGGGAAAACTAATAGATTGAAATAGCGAGATAAGTGAGTAGCGCGTTTTTAAAACCCAACATAATTCTACTGATCTTGACATACTTACGCTTTCCATTTCCATGTTTGCTACCGAGGAAGTGAGGCATAATTTAAATGATTAATACGAGATTTTGCCACAAGCATCGCTCGCGTTAAAAATCCGAGATAAAAAGTAGCCTGCGTACTATTCCAGACTGTAATCTATCTTTCCAGTTTATCTTGCCAGTTCGATCAGCCGTTCTCGCATGAGACAAACATTCATCCAAAGTTTCGCATTTATAATAGTAGTAAGAAAATTAAACACTTACCTGTCAGGTCTATCCGACTCAGGCTTCTCCATGTAATATCTGATGAAGGCCCGTTCAGCTGCGTCCCTTTCTTCAACAGGCACCGCGCCTCCGCCGTTCAAGGTTCTCACGTGGGGTAGCCTCGCAACAAGGAGTAACCGCCTCTCGTGCTCTGTTGACTCGAACCGTTCCCATAGTGGCCAGCCCTGGAAAATTTCGACACAATATTCTTATAGTAATAATAATCCATTGATTTCAGAGAATCGAGTGAATTTCACACAATCCAAATTTTAAAACATAAGGTACAAGCAACTAATCTATCTATACTAATATATAAAGATGAAGTGTTTGTTTGTTGGTTTGCTTGAACGCGCTAATCTCAGGAGCTACTGGAATGATTTGATAAATTATTTCAGGGTTGATATCCCATTCAACGAGGAAGGCTATAGGCTAAATATCATCACGTTAAGACCAATAGGAGCGGTGCACCAATGAAGAATATTTCAAAATCGGGGGGGTTATTTTAACTTTTTTTTTACTATTCCACGCGGACTAAGTCGCGGGCAGAAGCTAGTATGTTATAGAACAGTACTATTAGGTATTACAAAAGTATTGTATTCCACCACAATTAACGATAATTGAAATAAAGAGTCACGAAGTCACGATCGAATAGTGCAAGGATCATCTCTGGCAAAAAGTTAATTTAAATTGAATTGCTTTTTGTTTGTCTCAAGGCTCTGAAGATCAAGTTTCCTTTTACAGCGTTAACGAACAAATTCCAATTGCTAGTGTATACCACAGTTGTCATTGAATTCTATTTTATGTATATACCTACGGCTTCCGAAGCAAAACTTACGTTTGGGAAACTTTTGTATGTTTTTTGTTGTATTTCTGTCCTATCTAATACAGCAGTCTCGAAAATTCGAACGCTCTACCCTACATAACTTAGACGTGAAATTGCCATACCGCGGGTATATTAATTCACATCGTCGTAAACTTTAAAAAATAACACTTGATTTCCTGTTTTAGTCGTTATAATTCATATTTGCATTAATCACTAAAGAGGGTATTACTTTTAATTGTTTTACTCTGACTGATCCGTTATTTTGCCATTGCAAATTCATACTAGACCTAAAATAGTCGTATAAAAACAGCCCATAAACGTCCCACTGCTGGGCTCGGGCCCCTTATTTATAGGGAAACGGACAGTGTGGACGCTAAGCTTGTCTAAGGCTGATTGACGGGTTTGACACATCGGTTATCTCGATGTGCAAGTTTCATCATGATGTTATCCTCACCTTTAGTACGTGGTAATTGTAACAATATGCACATTAGGTCAGAAAACTGTTTCAATTTAGTTATACCACCAAGTATAATTTAATTTGCTTGTAATATCTCCTTGGACACCGGGTTGTCTGAAGAGATCGCTATAAGCGATAAGGCCGCCCATTGTTCTAATTGAAATATGTTTATATTAAATATCTAGGTATAAGTTATGGTCAACAATAAAGAGTTTTCATTCATTTCATTCATTCATTAAAAACTGCTTAAGTGGTGTATGCTTTCCGGCAGGGATCGAACACGCGCCCTTTGAGTTTCGGACTTGTTGGTTAGCCACTAATCTACTACAGCCTCACTAGCACTATACTATACTAATCCATACGTGTATGTCTAACAAGTTGGCAAACGAGAAACATCTCGTCTTTTAGCAACAGCTAAAAGCTAAAGAGGCGTTAGAGAAGTTAGGGAACATGAAGACAGAGCTAAAGCTCTCTGTCCTCGACTCCCTGCAAACTCTACGAGACCTGCCTCGCCCTGTTCGACTACAGATCTAGGCACAAATACAACCTGGAAAAGGAGAGTTTAATCTTTCCAATCATCCCAAGTTAGGCAGATACATAAGCAACAACACAAAATACAAGCAATATAAATAATGTATTTACTATAAACCACTTATTTGTTGATATCGAAACCAAAATAGCTGTTAGTGTTGATGCAACTTCGTCTAGTAAACATACACACGGCCTGCATACTAAAGATTATCTTAAGCACCAGGAAATAGAGTTTAGTGTCTATTATTTCGCGATCCCTTTGTTACTCCGTGTATGGATCAGCTGCGCGTGCGTTCAACAACACCGACCCGTTTTGCCTTAAAACGGAAGGCGGAACGATGTTTATACCATCTACTTGTATTTGCATTCACCAGAATTCACAATTGCCGCATAATGTTAATTAATTATTTATGCATAAATAGCATATTCTATACATGGTAGAGCCGTGCTGGAATTTTATCTTGATTAAAATAGCTCTTAGGGCCAGGATCGGTCACCGATATTCTCTGAGACTTGGTATCACCAAGCTCTCAGAGAATATCGGCGTGGAGCGATTAGCCGCTCGAGATAATCTCGAGGTAATCGTGTTTCGTATGACATCCGACGGGCCGTTTCCATTTCTCTCTATCTCACCCTCTCTATCCCATCTTTATTCCATCCCTTGTATGCCACTCCCCTTCTCATACTACGATATTCGACTGGATGGCTATCAGCCCTGGTCTAAAGTATATCGCCATAACAATCTTGAGTTGTGTTCCGGCATTAGTGACCAGGTTCCAGTTTCCCTTAAGAGAGCAGCAGTGCATTTGTAGCACCTTTGGTGTTGAAAATGTCCATAGGCGATGGTAACCGCTTTCCATCAAGTGGGCCGTCTGCCTAACTCCTGGAATAAATTTTAAAAAACACTAAAGGCTGGCAAGGCGTTGGCTTCGCACCTGGTGTTGCAACATCTGTAGGCGTCGGTAACCACTTTCCATAAGCTGGATCGTCTAAATGATTGTAATCTTCACAATAAAAAATATATAAAAAATAATAATTATATTCATTTATTAAATGTAATTTGTAATACCCTATGAGATTTAGATATTTTATTACATATCATTAATTAAAGATTGAAAAAAATTATCTTAACTAAATACTTAAAAATAAACTAAATTATAAATTAATTAATTAATTGTAAATTGTTGTAAATGTAACAAATCGCTGCCAGAGGGAAGCGCGCCCAGAAGCTGGCTGCATTGCCACGCTGTATGGCAATACTGATTCGTTGCGCGGGTGGTATCAAAGAGTTTCTTACAAATCTCTTTGAAGAAACCCTTTGCCGATGGACCCCACGGACCTAAAGTTTAATATATATATTATAATATAATAAACCCCAACACCAAACGGCATAGGATTAAAAAAAAATAACATTAGATGATGATGTCCCTAGATGCTAACTACCACTATATTACTACAAGTAGAATGCAAGTAAGTATTAATCTAGAATACGGTTCTTAGGTTGGGAATCGTTATGAAGGTACAATGAATAAATAATAAGCATAAAATTACTTAGGTACGTACATTCCTGGCCTTTCTGTCTTTCTTGGCTACATGTATTTTGCAAAGGCTTCGCTGGAAATGTGAAGGTTAATGTTTCTCCACGACAATATAAAAAAACAACTGTCTCAAGTTTACTGATGAATATTCTGCATGTTTGTCTCGAACGTTCGCCCTCCTTGCATCTTTTTATTTATAATATTAAATTATAATTTGAAGAAAGTAATTGTAACCATGTGTTTTTATAAGTTAACAAAACATTAAAAGTACTCTGGCGCAGCAAGGAATTGAAAAAAATGTACATATGGGTGATGACAGACACTTGCTATTAGGTGGACCGTCTGCCTGTTTGTTCACATACTAGCAAATATAAAAATATGTGTTCGGGTTCGGGCTTCCACATTATAATAGGGGAACGGACGGTATACCCGGCACGCTTGTCCAAGGCGGTTTGATACACCAGTTATCTCGATGTACAGGTTTCATCACGATGATTGCCTTCACCGTTATTAGCTCGTCGTAATTGTAACAATGTGCACATTTGTCCACAAAACTACCTAAGCGGTGAATGCGTTCCGGCCAAGATCCGGACCCGCGCCCTTTGAGTTTGCAACGCGTGCGCTGGCCATTACGCTACCACGACTTGTATATATCAACATAGATAGATAGATAACACTTTATTGTACACCATTGCAGACAACTTACGAACTTGTCTGATTCTGATTGTGTACAAAGGGCGGTCTTATCGCTAAAAAGCGATCTCCTCCAGACAACCCGTGGCAAGAATATTGCTGATTAAGAATGGCGATGGTGGTATATGCTATTTTAATAATAAATATATAACTACTATATATACTCGTACAAATATACACATACGTTATATACCTACATAATGTATGGGTTTGTATCGCAAAATGCGTCATAATCAACGAGTTCCCGACTCGCTTTTCGAAATGACTAACCCCTATGTCCATTTCACACGAAGACCAAGCAAAAAAAATACACCTAATAATATTCAAGTTCCGTTCCAATCGGTTACGGTACCGTTCTGAATCATTAACTTTGTTTGTATCGATTTCATTATTGGTTTATTTTTAAAGATAAGCCATCAGCGTTATTATATTAAAAATATTTTTTAAACAATTATGTTGATTGAATCATTTAGAACTTGTGGTAACAATTAGGATGATAAGCTCCATACAAGTAATTTCAAAATTCAACCGATGATAAGGAAAGTTAATAAATAGTGAGATATAGAAACCGACCGTTAATTATAAAACGAATTAGCATACAAATCAGTATGATTATGATCTATTTTTATCATAAAATTAAATATAATAAATTAAATGTTATTATCATTTAATCTATCATACTTACTGCCTGACGGTGAAAAAGAATTTCGAATAAGCCTTGAAACGGCTTTAACGGATTCCGACGAAAATTTTAGTGTTTAGAACAGGATTTTCTTTTAAATATTGTATATAATAATATGTAATTCATCGCAGAAGTCGTGGTAGGGTAATGGCCAGCGCAAGCGTACCAAACTCGAAAGGTATAGGTTCGAATCCGGGCCGAAACACGTGCACCCTTTAAGCAGTTTTCTGACCTACTGTGGATATTGTTATAATTCCCACGTGCTAACAATGTTGAAGGAAAATATCGCGATGAAACCTACACACCGAGATAACTGATGAGTTAAACCTGCCAAGCTGCCTTCGAAAAGCGTGGCTTGTATACTTTCCGTACCTCCCTTTAGTGGGAGACCCAAGCCCAGCAGCAGTGAGAAGTTTATGGTCTGTTATTATAATAATTATTGTATATGTAATTTTGATATTTTGCAGGATTTAGATTGTATCTTATACTAATATATAAAGATGAAGAGTTTGTTTGTTTGAACGCGCTAATCTCAGGAACTACTAGTCTGATTTGAAAAATTCTTTCGGTGTTAGATAGCTCATTTATCAAGGAAGGCTATGGGTTATATATCATCATTCGAAGACCAATAGGAGCGGAGCACCAATGAAAAATATTTCAAAATCGGGGGTTTTTGAAAACAAATTCCACGCGGACGGCGTCGCGGGCACAGCTAATTAACATAATATAATCATGCTAATACATTTATTATAATAACTATGCATTTTGTAATATATTACTGTATACGTGTATATTTATGACTATGTACACATGTATGTATTTGTATATTTATTTGGTAAATTAGTTTGAGTGTGTGAGTATCCATTGCCTTTCTCCTGCACCACCTACATCGCCTGATTCAAATTTGTAATTTTTTTTAAACTACTCCATGTGAAGTCGCGGGCAGAAGCTAGTATGAATATAAAGTCACGTTCCAAGCGAACAATATGGCGGCCATGTACAAGACCTGAAGTCCAACTTTCATACAAAGTGGTAGCCATTAAAAAATTACGTTTTCCTTCTCTAAAACGCAAATGTGTAGGTGTTCATTCACCTACGCTAATCAAAAAAACCCAATGCGCAATTTATACGTTTAAAAATATTTATCACACATTTCTTAACAGTTTAAAGGATTAAGTACAATGACGTGTAAGTCAATGTTTTATGAAAGTAACATATAAAAACTAATATCGTTGTGATATATTGTGATGTTGATCTAGCGTGTAGATTGCTATTTCTTACAAACAAAGGACTTGGCAATGCTAGGTTTCCTTATCTCAACGGGGTTAAGCTTGAAATTTGCATAAAGCATAATATCAATACTTAATCGTTTTTTACATATCTAGGACCATTACATCTGTCGTAGCGAGAAATATTCATGAATAAAGTAAGAGTGTAACATAATAAATCTTGCTAATTCTTAAATTTATTTCCTCCAAAATCTTATGTTTTGCTAATATAGAAGGGCAAGAGAGTTTTCATATTGTATAATGGACAATATATATGGATATAAAAGTCAAAAAGACTTCGCGGTCTTTCGATAAAGGACATGAATATGAGGAGACTCTTTCTCTGAAAACGGAAAAAAATCCGCAAAGTAAGGAATTAGAGTTCCGGCGAACCAATCCTAAAAGACCAATTGGTATTAAAATAGCATATTATTTCATGTTTTTCACCCAATGGACAAACCAGAAACGGAATACAAATTCGGTTTCTAAAACTCTAGTAAAGGATTTCTAAAACTCTAACTCTCTTTGTTCTAACAAAGATGTTTAAACATAAGAGTTTGTTCAACTGAGTATCATTATTCCAAATTGTTTATTACGATTCACAATGACATTTTATTATCTTAATAGTTTGGTTGAAATAATCTAGAAAACAAAGATTTACTTCGGAAAGAAGAAAGATGTGTGAGAAGTGAGAAGGTATAATTGTGCATTTTTGAAATTGTATATTTGGTGAGCAATAAAGTGATATCTATCTATATATTTATTGTTACGAAAGCATAAAATTCTCACCATCGATGTCCAGCGTATCATTTCAAAATTAACTCAACTCATACAGTCCCTAATAATAGGAATAGAAACAAATTAGTATTAATTATTTTAATTAAATAAAGAATGTCGCGGTGAACGACTTAAAACTGATGGGAGTTTCTAGCCCTAATCATTGATACGTATCCAGATGCATAAATAAACATGAACAGCTGTGTCAATATTGCCAAGTTACGAGTATTACTAAGCCGGGCATAGTCTTTGTCCGTCCGAGTAGACTGGTCGTCGTTGTGACCCGTGAATACATTACTTCATGCACGCTTTTAGGTCAAACGCTCCGGTTTGTGCCGCATACACTACCTACCGTAGCCTTACTGTATCATTGTGCAGTGTTCATTTATAAGTCCTAGGTTTCTATAAGAAAGGACAGCTATATGTTTTCTAGTGTCTTAATAAACTTCAAAATAGAAAACCTCATATCCGAGCCAAAAATAGTTGGAAAGGTAAGCTCACTCCCTGTGCTGGCTTTTGACAGGTTCCTATTTCTTACTATTCATTCACTTGCCTTATCAGTGGCTGAATTTTGACATTAATTGTATGGAGCTTATAAATTTTAAATGCTGATACTCCGATAGTAAGGTAAATGAACTAAGTAAGATATAGGAATCGACCGTGAGTAACGTAGTACAAAAAGAAGAGCATCGCGAAATATGAATAAAGTAAATGTGTGGCAACCAGTTTGGCCATCCTAAATATCGCTGCAAGGACAATGTGGAACCTGCGCGAGATTCAAGCGACCAATCATTAAAAAATCCACAGAACAAAGAATAATAGTGTAAAATGAAACTACGTTTTAACGGTTTTAAGCGCGGTAATTTATTTGATTTTTATTATTCGACGTTTCGACCACTTTTCGGTAGCTATGATCAAGGAAGACAATTGTCAGTGTCAATGAGTATTGTAAAAGTTGTATTTAGTCTAATGCCAACTTGTTAATTTTAATTATTTAGTTTATGTTTAGTATTTATCAATAGAATCTAATATACCACCGCTTCGCAATCACGTTGTGGCTTGAAGAGAAGAAGCGGCGCAAGAAACTCTCAACCAAACATACCTAGCTCTAATAATTTTATACAATATTAAAATGGGTGGGAGGTAAAATAAAAAGAAATTATCAATCAAGTTCGTTTGCGTTCCGGTGAGTAAAAAAATACGTATTCTCTCTTTTCGGAGGCCAAGATTCATTTTATTCTTTTCAACTTCATATTTTAAAATTCTTATTAAATCATTCATTTTAAAATATCATTTCAATTGTAAAATTACAATACAATTAAAACATTCATAGATTTTACGTATAATAAAATAATAATCAATCTATACAAGTGACATTCAGTAAACAAATTGAACTAAAGTAAAAATATTGGGACTACTGTTTTAATATTCTACTATGGTACCTATAGATTAAATAATTTAAGCCTGCAGTACATACTATTTTGCTTATTGCACATGGGGAAGGAATCTAGGTCACAATACGCGGCCAAACAAACTTCCGCTATAATGTTAAAATGTTTCGTATGAGAAACACCATTGATATAAAATATTTCAATTTTAGACTTCTTTTTAATTAATTTAGATTTTTTAAAATTAATTACAATTACAATTATGCTTTACAATTAAAAAATAAACTGCAAGTACAAACTTTAAAAATTAAACACTAGACTTTTCTATAATCGTTGTTAAATTTTGAAAGTTACTAAAGGAGTCTAAGACGGATTGGTGAGTTTCACAAATCGGTAATTCCACGTATGGATTTTCTCACGACATTTTTCTCACATCAGCACTCACCAGCTAATTAGGATTGTTCACTTTTTTTCAATTTAGCTTTTTGAAAAACCATTTCGAGGAATAGTGTCCCTAATCATTTCTGTCTAGTTAAAATTCCAAAAAACGTACGATCTTCTTGTATTTTGTAAGAAATGCGTTTGACCTTTGTTTGACCTTGCTAAATCCTATCAGGTGGACCGTCTACCTCTTTGCCTGCTTCAGGTGTAAAAAAATCTAACTGTACATTATTTGATTTAAGTTCTATAACATGGGTTTTCCCTAAAGACCACTTTAGAAAATAACTATGGAAAATAATAATGGTTGAACACGAAAAATTATAAGCCTAGCGACGAAAAACACTAAAGGATCACGATACCACGTAATGAGTAATGATATAGATAAAACTTAATTTTAATATTTTTGTTTTCTAGGCAACGAAATCAATATAAACTTGTCCCTTATGACGTCATCCGAGAAATAATTTTAAAATCGAATTATAAAAAAACTAACGCCTAAAATACAAAAATATTCAAATTAGTATATTAAAATACCCTATTTTACGTAATAAAAATATACAATTAGAGGGTAATTTTTTGTGAACAATCCCTATTGTAGCAATAAGATACATCAGACCCGCTAAACATATATAATAGAAATTATATGGGAATGACATACCATTACGCTAAGCAGCTATTATGTAATACCCAATATACATTTTCATTCTACTCGTTTAGCGCTAATGCCACTTGTCTAGGGGGTCAGAACAGAAAAAATGTCTAAGCAAGCGGTGCATGTTTCACGCCAGGACTGGAATGTACACGTAAGTAAGCAGTCTGACATACATAACTAAGCCACTGAACGCTCACGAGTTTGCGTCAAAATTAACTCTCAAGTAATTTCCTAAACACATTAAGTGAATCATTTAAACCGTCGTTAATAAAAATTCAATATCTCGAATCTTTTATTTTGTTTATTAGGTACGTATAAATGACGGTTATGTGCGTGGGCATAAGTTTTAAAAGTTGATCGACCGTTGCAAGTGTCAAATGAATCATGAGTGGACCGATCTCGAGTGTGGTATCAAGTAATTTTCCAATTGTGCGAAATTCATAAATTCTATCAGTTGGGTCCTTGACTGCACCAGTCGTTTATTTGATTCAGAGATTTGAACGGTGAAGAGATTTATAACCGTGAAAACGTGGGAAAGACTGGCAGTACTGACCAGACTTTTATGAGAGTACCTACCTACAAAAAAATGTTTTATCATCTTCATCTATCTATGATATACCCTGATATACCTAATTTGTTGGGGGTGTTGAATTCGTATAATTTAAAAATGAGATCAAAATCAGGAGGGCTTATTCGAACCATCAATTTTCTAAAATACGACCTCTAGAATTTTTGCCTGGCTATTTGTTAGAGTATAACGGGAACAATATTGAAAGGATTTAAATGAAATTCGACAAAGAGTTATTTTCCGAGTCAACACAAATTCATATAACTTTTTATCCTGATAAATGACGTCGTTTTTTGGTTGCGGTCGCGTATTTTTGTTGCCGCCTATGCAAGTCACTAACAGGTTGCCATGGCAATACGAACGAAGTTTTACTAGCACTATTAGCATTTCATAAGATATTGACATTTAATTAAAGTTAATAACTAGCATTTTGTCAGAGTCGACAAAATGCCAGTTGGACACAAGAAAAAGTAAAGGAATTGATTGGAAAAAGCGTGCAGTGAATTAATTGATAACTTTACACACACTTAGCCGATATATTACTCTGCTGTATTCGATATATTTATAGCTTGAACAATTTTCAAAGCTTATCATGAATTTTATGAGTAATTAGTATGTACAAAGAGTATAAAAACCTTTTAAGAGATTGCATCGTACTAACATCGTGTATGTCTTTAATTGAGTTTCTGCACGCATTTCAAAACTGAATATTAATTCAATATTACGCATACAGAAGATAATAACGTAAGTACGTTCGACTAGGAAATAAAAATATGACTCAAAAACAACAGCCACTGAAGGCCGCAATGCAAGCACTAAAACCCCTCACTTTAGTCTGGCAGATGTTTTGCGTAACCTCAAAATTGGAGAGCTCTCATGATAACCATTTAAACCGAATCATTTTAGTTCCATCGATTACGAACATCAATAAAATATGAAAGCAATCTGCAAAGTTCGGTCAAATTATAATATCGATTAAGCATTAATAAAATTGAGAAACTTTAATGGTTAAACTTTGGTCAGATTCGCTAAGGTTTACCTTTATATAACAAAATACATCTTTCTAGCCTTTCAACCATTCATATACAACCAATTCAATTGTTCCTACACTTGCCAGTTTAGTCACATTTCGCCGGATTAAACATCTGTATCAATATAGAATAAACTGTACAATTCTTACGTCCAACTTAGAAAATGATATTCTATGCGATATGTAGGATTTAGAATATGTAATACGTGATAATTATTATGAGATATGTAGTAATTATTATCGAACGAAAATATTCGTATATCGCAACACTGTTTTATGTCGCACAGTAAAGATTTTTCCAGATTCTATACAGAATTTTTTCGCGGTATCTCTAGCTTAACCTACAAGTCCAAACCCGTGGAAATACACTCTGTTTTGTTCTATCCTTTTATTTAGCTTCCTTTGCATCGATCAATCCGTATTTGCGAAAATCATTCTCCGTAATAAAAATATCTTAAATTCATCCCGACAGACCGATCCATGAATTCCCTAGGCAATAAAGAAGGAATAGTCAGTCATTTTCACATTTTTAATTAGTATAAATACATAATTATAGATCAATCAAGCACAGTTTAATGCAGATTTTTGTTTTGCCTCCATATTAACTTCGTAGAGGCGAAATCTTAAAAGCCCTTAGTGGCAATTGATCATTATCGGATAAAATCATTTAAAACGAGACAACTATTTTACTGCTCTATCAATCCGGATTGCAAATAGTACTGCTAATTGGCCAATTAATTGTCCTTCAGTTGCTATTGCGGAAATCTATCAATGGTTAGCGAGCCAACAACAGTATTTCAGATTATCTTGCAAATTTAAAAAGTTACGGTATTCCTTATTCAAAAAATCAGAAAAAAGAGAGGGCCTTCGTGGATTTTTGTACGTTTGAAGGTTATATATTATGTGTTAGAGGATAGTAAAATATATATAGTTACATTATCTCTAGATGACAATCTATAAGATAAGGGCAATGAAACTTGTTGATATTGCACGTTGAAGGTACATAACACTAAACTGCACCTGTAATGCTGATGTTGGTCGGATCAGCAATCATTGAATCAATTTGATTGAAAGGACAGGATGCTATTCAATGAAAATGGATGATTAAATTTTATGGTTATATGGATCAGTTTGGTTGATTGAATATTGGCTTAACACAAGTCGAATAAAATCAATCACAATAATAATTACAATCAATCAGCCTGTAATCGCGCTCTTGACAATGTGCATTCAAAAATTGCGGTGACGCGAGGTCGGTCGGCAATTCAATTGTTAATGTGAATGACCTGTAAGTTCAGAAACTTGCTAAAACATCTTTGAGTGTCAAAAAGTTTTCAGGAAGAACGGGTAAAGTTCATATTAGACGGATCAATCACATTGACTCAGTTTGGTTCAAAGGTGCAAAACTGAAAAGACAGAACGTTAATCAATGACTGAATGATTCATGTTTATGTTTATATGAATCACGTTGGTTGATTCGTGTGAATTGAAAAACCTAAACGAACCGTCTACTATCAGCTTAAGAAAATTCCCTATTTCTTAAAACATCTTTTATGTCAAAAATTATACAACTAACGCCAATTTTTTCCTCTCAAACCGAAATGAATTAAACATAATAACGAACGACAATATAGTTTTTTTTATTATGAATCATTCATAATGCAAGTGCATCGGTCTCCTCGTCGTTGAATGCATTTTACTTTTAACGGTTTGCGATACCATCAGTCACAAACTTTAAAGTGAACGTTATTTCGATGCGAAAAATAAGGTTCTTACGAAATCGGATATTTTTTAAATTAGCCTTTATTGTTGCTAAAATTAGTGTTTTTATATTAAAATGAATACTGCTGGAATACTAATAAAGAAAATATATTTCTATACACGATAGCAAAAATAATCATATATACCCTTATACAGATACATATAGATTCTGCCCGCGACTTCATCCACGTGGAATAGTAAATGAAAAAGTGCATTAACCTCCCCCCCCCCCGATTTTGAAACATTCTTTATTGGTGCTCCGCTCCTATTAGTCCAAGCGTGATGATATATAGCCTATAACTTTCCTCCATAAATGGGCTACCTAAAACTGGAAGAATTTTTCAAATCAGACCAGTAGTTCCTGAGATTAGTGCGTTCAAACAAACAAACTCTTCAGCTTTATATATTAAAGTATAAGAAAAAATATTAAAGTATAAACGTCTCATTGTTGGGTTCCCATTTTCTAGAAGATTGGGCAGTATGCTCAGTTGCGTTTGCTAAAGAAGGATTGGAGGATTTCACATATCGGTTATGTCGATGTATAGGTTCCTCACGATTTTTTAGCAAACCTGATAATTGTAATAATATGCACCTTTGAATTTTAAAAACTACCTAAGCGGTACATGCACCTCAATCAGAATTAGACTCATTGAAATTTAATAAGACGCCGGTACCTTAGCTGCCAGGCTAACACGTCTTCACAACCGACACTTTAGTGTAAAGATAATTAACGAGATGTGAATGAGAACACAAATAAGAATTACAATGTGAATATAATATAGAATCTACTACTTAATAATTACACCTTTATTAAGATTACATAAAAACACGTGTGCCCAATTAGTAACGTCTACTTAAAAGAGGGGAGAGAAGAGTTACGAAAGCGCACGATGTGCCGGTATCTCGAAATTAAACCCTGGAGTGTCATTGTCTTTGATCAAGCTTCTGTCTGTCGTTAGGAGAGAATGTTGCAGGGCAATCCCCTTTTGGGATGTTTCATCTAAGTACTCCATTTTGTATTGTTTAGACTGAATGGTAAGCTTCGTAATCATTCCGCGTGTACAATCCACGTTTGTGTTGATATGTAGCTTTGTATCAATGTATGCAATCAGTTCGGGCGAGATATATGCAAAATCATATAAAATCAGAAATAGAAAAAATAATTAGGTTTTATTGCTATAAAGTTAGTAGTGATCTGGAAGAACAAACAAGACGTGGTAGCGGTTAGAATAGATATCAATGTCTTGTCTGCTGCTGTTGTGGCAAAATCGGAAACAATTTAGTTCATCTGATGCAGCACATTGTCATAATCTTTGATCGGGTTTGGGCAAATCCTCTGTCTTTTCTTTCATCTTCTTCCAATTAATCGAGGTCGTCACAATAAAGTCAATTCTTTCCATATTCCTATATTCTGACATACGTCATCTGTCTACATATCCATCCATCTCTTATTTGGTCTTCCTTTTCAAATCGTCGTAAATCGTCATTTATTGCATAAAACATGTTACATAAAAAAGATGGTAGGAATATTCCATTAGTTACATATTTTTGCCTCTAGAGCGTGCAAAATGTTTAGCCTATTATTATAATTAATAATTCTAATTCATTTGGTATTAATATTACATCAATATCACAAAATTTAATTAATTAAGAATAATAACAATAATGTTAATAATTAAATTAAGTCATATTTACATTTGTATCTATCAATCTTGCAGGTTAATATTATTTTAGTCACGCGACTTTTATCCCAGCTAAATCTGGGTTTGGACGAATATATGCCAGAAATTCTCCTATAAGTCTATCGGTAGAAATGGTAAATAAAGAGTATACATATTAGGAATGGAAATTTCCAATTAGAAATACGTACAAACCAAATTGAGAACATTGTGAACGTTATAGAGTTATTAATAGTAACCTTGATTAACTACCCTAGTTCTTATAGGTCAATAGAATATGCTATAATACCCTGTCAAATTACGTCAGTATATGACATCAGCCTACATTAAGTATACACGAACCAATGTGTATATCAAAACAAAACTGGCTTGCAGACAAGCACACTTTCACATTCAACAGGCCATGACGTGAGGGTAGGGTTGCCATAGTATCCATGTACATGGATAAAATACTTTAATCTGCTCTAACATGCAGCGTATTGTATTATTAGTGAGGGTGATTTTGAGCACCAAGTTAGAAATCAGCAAGTGTTTTATTCGTCTATTTCGTATCTGTAGGCTCCATCTCGCTGTACCAAGGTTATTAGTTATTACCAAATATTTGGCAAAGGCAATACCAGGGGATTTGGCAAATTCTATTTTACTTCCAAGTCGAAGGCTTTGCGTCGCTAAAACATTAGGCTTTTGAGTTAGAGTTCTAATATCAATATTTTTTTCGAACTAATACGATATTCTAGGAAATATACTTCTGTAATATACTAAATATAGAAGGTTTACTATTTTACTAGTCTTACTTACAGATTTGCGTGACACGTTTAATAAATTTTAAAACACTCGTCTAAAAAGGGTCATTATGGACAAATTATGCGTATAATTATATAAAGATAAGGAAATTTTGCCCCAGTCTAATTAAAGTTAATAAATTAGTCTTGAACTTGACATTAACAAATCGGATGTCTATGAAAACAAGTTTCGGGGACAACTTTCTATGTAGGCGTATACAGTAAAAATGCATTTACAGCAAACTGCTTAGATATTTTAGTTTAAATTAATAATAAATGTTGTCTACGGGGTGTCTGGAAGAGATCGCTTCTTAGCTATAAGACCGCCCATTGTGCACATTTAGAATATTATTAGGCTATAAGTTTTTCTGTGTTTCTGTAATGGTGTACAATAAAGTGTTATCTATCTATCTATCTATCTAATAAATGATATATGACTATTCATTATTATACTTGCTTTGATAAAATGATTCAGGTTTTCAAATTGATTCGAAACGCATTCGGTCTGAAGTTGATTTTTTTTAGCGCAGGTCCTGTAACGCAATCTATGGCCAGAAGCAGACTTTGATAAGGTGTATCACAAAGTAGTTGGCATCTTTATAATATAAAATCAGTTTGACTGTATAATGAATATAATTTACAAATTAGAAGAATATGGTCTCGAATTCGAGATTCATAATATCTATATTAGTATAAAATTCTAAACATGCTGTGTACAGACACATAGACACATTGAAGCTGTTAAAAAAATAACTGGATTAGACTATATAAACGACCGAGAACGATTTATCTGTTTGTTCGGGATTTATGTAAAAGCTACTCGGCAGATTTGGATGCCGTTTTCACTGATCGACAGCTAATTCTTAGACTTAAAATCTGGGTTACTTTTTATCCCAGGATCCCGGGGGAAAATGTCGGGGAATTATTTAAAGTGAGTAGATCGAAAATAAAAATTGAATCACAATACGATTGTTTTACTGACTGATAGCAAATTTTATGTAAAAAATTGTAATTTTTATCCCGGGAAACCTGCAGGAATATTCCCGGGAGCGGTTTGTAGTTGTTCGGATGCATAAAAATTTGCTTATTCCGACACAGTTTTCACTAAAACGGGGGCTTATAATCTTTTCTAATGGTACGGTACTTGTGTCCCGCGAAACCAGCGGGAATTTCAAATCAAGCGTGGGCGAAGTCACGGGCATATCCTAGTTAATAATATAATTAATACTTCGGCCGATTTTGCTTCCACGGACGGCCTTTATAAGTGACTTAAATTACAAATTTAAAATTAACATACAATGGCGGGCAGCTAATTTTAACGTAACCAAGTTACGAATAATCTTTTACGATACAATTTAAGCGATAGATGTTAACAGGATTAAACATTTCATAAGCATTATTATAGAAAATATTGCCTATGTACCTATATTTACAAAATCAAATGATGGCATTGAAATAAATAACCTCATTGAAGTAGTATACGATACGCTTTTCTTAGTGTCGACACGTAAAACGAAACTCAAAAGAGATACCAAGGTTAACGATCAAATAAACTAATCCTATAAAATCAATTCGCTCCTACGGTGGATTGCAGCTGCTCCCGCGATCGTATCGTGACGAAATCACGCGTGCTCAAAGCGTCCGACGCATTAGCTAACATTGCACAACGAGCGGGCGTCAGAGCGTCAAGTAGGCCGCCACTAAATCGGGAAGACCTTCACCTGCATTATGCCAAGATCCCGATTTCCCGAGGGATACAACATTGTTAAATTAAGATGCACCTTTTTTTATTGCCAGAGTTCAGCACTTGATGGAAAGCGGCTACTATTGCCTATGGACAATTGCAATACCAAAGGTGCTACAAATGCGCTGGTAATATCTTAAGGGAGACTGGAACCTGGTCATTAATGCCGAAACAACTAAAAGTTGTTATGGCGGCAAACTCTAGATCAGGAGTGGTAGCCATACAGTCTGGCAAATATCCTGCCCCGGCCGCAGGAAATTGTATTCTTTCTCCGTTCCTGCACGGATAAAAACTACGGATAAACTGCACTATAATAATTAATTAGGCTTTGTCAACCCAGCCGGTCTTACTACGGAAGGGTTATTACGAATCGTGATACAAACTCAGATAGTAGCTAATTAGTACCAGGTAAACTTGGCAAGTGATTAAGAATCTAAATTACTATATTACGTGTATTGTCATTATTGTCTGCAGGAAATATTTTTTAGTAACCTGTTAATACTTAAAAATTAAATGTATCATCACTATCACTACCGACACGTCGCTGCTCGAGGTCACAATTCGCATGCAACGATGATATTCGTAACACTCAAATATTGTTGTAGCACATTTGATTATTACTTTACGTAGAAAAACAAAAGCAATTTTTAACAAGTCGATTTCTAAAACTTACCTGTACTCGTAAACTCTTGAGAGCAGGAAACTGTGCCAATCGATCCACCTCGTCCCACGTCGCTAAGCCCGTGTTATTGAGATTTAGAAAACGAAGGCGTCTGAAATCACCAAAGAAAGCCACATAAAACTACTGTTTCGTTATTTACGCAATTGAGTTTCAATTTCAAGGTTACTGGGTCAATGGCAGTAATCAGTTTAATTTGAGTCTTTAAATAAACATTGACAGGCCGTAATAGTTACGTCTAACTTACGTAAAAGCATCATGGCTCTTGCTATTCCCATTCCCGTCTCCGCATTTATCGCACGGGTCCGGCTCCAATGTTGTTATAGGACAGTCGTTTACCAAAAGTGTCTCTAAGTTAGGGAAGGCGTAACCCACTTTGGAGATTTCCCTCCAACTGCTTACAGGGTTGCCGGAAAAATGGAGTTTCTTTAACTCTTTATGAACTGGTTCAGTCACGTCGGGGATGTTGAGGCGCGAACACGCCTCGCACCGATCTTTTTCGTCTACCTCCTTACCACTGAGATCAACGTATGAGTACTCGTTGAGGCTCAAATGCAACTCTTCAAGAGCTGGTAGAGCTTTGAGTAGTGCGTGAACGTTTGGCCAACCCACGTATGTTGAATTGAGAACCAAATGGCTTAGACTGTCCCATCTAGGCCTAAGTGATTGAGCCGCTTGTATTTGCGCCGAAAGACGATTAAAACTCAAGTTTAGGAACCGAACACACGGCGTCTGCTCCAATATTGCAAATACCTACAAGAAAGATATTATGCTTAGTATCACATAATATTATGCATTGCAAAAAATACTAAGAATCATAAGTAATTAATTTGTAACAATCATGGGAAACTTGTTGATAGCTCTTAATTAGACATACTGCTGTATGATAAAATATGTGCTTCTAGATTTTCCCAACCTATTTTAGTCTATGTTTAAGTAAATCATACTAAATTAAACAAATTCAGCCTCATGCATAACAACTATTACCTCTTCCCACTCTGTTAATTTATTATTGGCAAGATCCAGTTCAACGACATCGGCACATTTGTCAGCAAGTGCGCAAGCATCTCCAGCACAGTCAATATCACAGTCGTTCAACACCAAAAGAGTGGGTACGCTAAGTCTGGGAGATCTCTTCGGCACGAATATCGCAACCGGCATATCATCAATCGAAGGATTTACTTCACCTTTCGCTCCGTATTTGTGCTCTAATGCCTCTAGGAGCGACGGCATCTTTACCTGGAAAGAAAAACAATGTTAATTTTTTTATAGCTGAAATGTTGCAAATGCTGAATAATTTTCAAATGGTTATTGATATTACCCATGACAACAACCAGATAATTGATTGTACTCGAAGTAGTATAATAATGCGTAAAGTAAACAGCAAACAAATGCGAATTATTTGTTTGAAGGGTCTCAATGATTACCCCAGCGTGCATTTCCTTCGCAGTTGAACGCGTACGCAACTAACGAATAAATGCAGTAATAATCTGATATGAATACATGGTAAAGCAATCAAGCGGAACCACGCCTTCGACCAAGGACTTGTGTAAAATATGTTAGATTAATTTGGCATTAATGCTCATTGTCATGGTCAATATATGGTTACGGATGGTCACTTTGATACTCTATATCACGAGAAGAAATATTACAAAATTATGACTCGAATAGGAAATCAAACAATACACATTGATGCTTCAGTGATTACAATATTTAGCATGTGAGTAGATATATCGTTTTTAGAAGATATCTACGCAGAGCTATGCTGTAGCCATAGAAGTACAAACACGGCTGTCATCGGCAAGAATCACTTCGCGTAAATACCATGCCATAAGGGTAATGAACTGTAGTATAATATCTATACATATAATAAATCTGTAGAGGTTGAATTTCTGTACAATTAAGAAAAATGCTAAAAACCGAATCAGGGGGATGTAAGAAGTGAAATAGAACTAATTTACTTTTTTCAATTTTTTTGTTTCTCTGTTTGTCTGTCTGTTTGTGCCGGCTAGTCTCCGAAACGACTGGACCGATTTAAATTTTGTATGGTGGTAGGTTATATCCTGGTCAACATATAGGATACTTTTGATCCCGAAAAATTAAAGAGTTCCCGTAGGATAGTTGAAAAACCGCACCACGCGGACGAAGTCGCGGGCAGAAGCTAGTATATAATAAATGAATAATTAGCATAACGTTTGTATCACCCTTGCAAGAAACCTTTAGCTTTAAATTCAAAATCTATAAAACTGTTAAATGACTGTCTGGCAACTACATAGATCGAGGTTAATATGAGCGATATCACTTATACGACACGCAAAGAATTCAACAAGATTTAAGATTCATAATTTCATCACATTCACTTCAATGAGCAGTCATTTTCCGTTTTGCAATAGAAAAGGGTAAGGAATTGTTTTGCAGATTTAGAAGGGGCTCTTGCTCAACCATGGTTGTAAAACATTGGATTGCCTCTGGTCTGTCTCGTGACCAGACAAGGTCGCAATAAAGTGAAATACTTAAACATAATTAATAATTTGTCTCACAGGCCGACTGTTCATAAACACAATTCCTGCCTTCATGCCCTGTTAAGAAGGTCAGATAGTATTTAAATCGTTGTAATAATAATGCTGTTGGTTCTTTGCTTATTACAGATTTTAATCTTGCATTATTAGTGCATGTTAAGGCCTTGATACATTCATTGTACATGCGTTGTTACAGTAATTTGTCGGTGTCTTCCTTTCCAAGATAAAAGGGTCTGCCATACATTGTAATTGTATCCGAATCGTTAATGAGCATGTGTTATATAATTATATTTAATCATGTACGAATGAATAAGAAAGAATACAATTTGCGGGGCCTGTCGTAAGAGCGACAAAAAACACAGGTGTAGGCATGGATGGCTATCACTGGTCTAAGTATGTCGCATAACCTTGATTATGTTCCATTAGTGACATTCAGTTTTTAAGCAGCGCATTTGTACATCTTTGTGTTGCAAATGTCATGGTAACGCTTCATCATGGCGTCTGCTGTCTGTGACTCTGCAATAAAAAACACAAAAATTAATAAAAGTCAACGTAATTAATTAAATGTGTGTAATATAAAGTTTTTATTTTGTTGTGTTTGATGTTTTGGTTTTATAATTTAATTTATATTTCTTTGTCTGTTAGTTAAAGAGAATACATTTACTTTTTAAGAATGAGCAGATTACAATTATAATAATTAAACTATATTTAATAATGTATGCGAAAAATTATAATCCAAGCTGTGTATAATTATTTTGAGTTTTAAAAATAAATTTAGTTTATTACACATGTCATAATTTTAGTGCGTGATTAAAATTCAATATTAAACAATTTTTGTGCATTTTAATTTGATTCTTCAATTTTAGTTTCATTATTAAATTGTGTCTTATACCCGGTTTCCGAGGTACTTTAACTGTATTAATAACATAACATTTTGGTTTAATACCTTATGAAATTCCGTTTCTGAACACATTACGTACGACAAAGTGAAGTTTATCGTACAATGGTGTTTTTAGAAACAGAATATATAAGTTATTAAACCGATAGCGCTAACTAATAAATAACCTACAGTTAAAAGTACCTCAGAAACCGAGCATTAGTCGCGCTTACAGAAGGGATAGCGTTAAAGTGAAAACAAGCAACCTAGTAATTATTTTAAAGAAAAGTGAAATTAAAAATGCGATTATAATGTGTTAAAATGTTATTTTCATATTTATACACAATCTGAAACTTATATAAAAAGTTCTAACTCTCATGAAGTGAAATACAATACAAAATTAAAGCGACACATTTTTAGTCTACTAATTAATTCGTTTCATTCATAAATCTTTATCACAAAGAATACAATCACTTGACCTATGAAACACTGCTCTAGATTTGATTATAAAATATTACATGCGGCTTTCATAGCAAAGACGTTGTTTCCAACAGCATTCAAGGCTTACGAGCAAAGGAATTGGTTGAATTTCCCTTGAATTTTCCTTCTATAAACGTTCTTATTTCAAACTTAAAGTATTTTAATTATTATAAGAACTGTTTTTTCGTAACGCTTTTCAGCGTTTCCAGATTCTACTACGAAATTTATACTTTTGACAATAAAATAAGTATGCATAAATAGGTGGGTATCCTATTCTTTTAAAATATATACATGAGATCGGAATGAGACCGTCCATAAAGTACGTTCGTTATGGATCGAGGTATCGTTTGTTGTAACAAAATCTGAAAAGGGAGACGGGGATTAGATTGCAAGGAAACGTAACGTACGCAGTTCGCATCAGCGAAAAAAATAAGAAGAGTTCTAGTTTCTGTGACTTGACATTCGACACCCTATAACGTTTATGAGTTGAAAACCTCGATAATGGAAAATTTACTACGTTGTACTTGTATTTGCCTTGTGTAAATTATTATTCAACCGCGTTCATGGCGCATTACTGCGGGCTTGGCGTTGCTATTTTTTAATCGTCCAAGGTCCTTCATGCCATGTGGCTTCCGCCATACAACAGTATTTGTAATATCTTCTACGCGTGTTATCGTTTCGTCTCCTTAGAACTGCGATAATACGATGCGATCCGTCATAATATACTACAATTTGTATAAGTATGTATCGGGCCACGAGTATTAAGGGGTCGTATATTAATGACGAAGTCTGCCATATTCGTTATATACGAAACCATAAAAACATTAAATCTAAAACAGCTTATATCTCCAAAATTGCCTAATGTATTTCCTATATTCCTTTTTAAATACGTTTCAAACTCTACTGCCTTGTTTTTCTCTACACTTTCCATTTCGTTGTTCAAAAAAAGGCAAAAATGTATGTATATAATCAATCCATACATTCCAGTACATACTATATATATATATATATATATATATATATATATAGTATGTATGTACACCCACTCGACTTCATTTTCGGAGCCACAGCGCCATTCTGTGGATTGCTAACAAATTATCCAGAGTAGGATAGCGTTTAATGCTAAGCTTCATTATAACATATACTTAATAAGTGTATGTATTAAGTGTAATTAATTTTTTAAATAAAAGTGACTCTTATTTACCTGACGAAGCCTCATAAATAACATGGATACGGCAAATACTTAACTAACAATAATAAACTTGAGTATACAGAAAAAAAACAAAGAATTTAAATGATGTTGTTTGTGAACAAAGGCAAGGAAAATGTATTAAAATAATATATGCAATTGGTTTAGTTGTAAAATGATAATTTAAATGGATCATGGAGATAACGTAAAAGGTAATTTTAGAATTATAATGTCAGGCCATTAACCTCCTTCTATCGGGTACGGGCCCTCTGATTTCAGGAAGACTGACGATACCCTTTCCCAAGGTGGATTAGCTGAGTACACTGGATATGTCGTCTCACAATGTTTTTCTTCAGTAGTGAGTGGTATTTATAACAACATAATTATACATATTGATATGAACAATACGCAAATCTAAATGCCTGTTACGGCACGCTTGATTGGCCGTAACGGGTTGTTAGTGAAAACTCTAATGTATAACATTGAAAGTTGGGTATGGCTGAACAAGCATCAAAGTAGGATAAACACATTGAAGTAAACGCTTTAAGACAATGTGAGATCAGGTTGAATGATGTAATAAGGAACAGAGACAAAGAACGTTGTTGACTAGACTGTCTAACAACAAGAGTTGAACGTTAAGGTTTGGGCATGAAGAGAGTATGAATGTAAATAGAATCACAAAACAAGTGTATGACAGCATTGTGAATGGAAGAGTTGGTGCTGATAGAAATAGACACGTACACTACAAATACCAGAAGTGTTAAAAACTGGCCAAAAGCACCTCAATTAGACGTGCATGAATGACGAGGTTAATGAAAATAAGTGAAGGGAAAATTGTTTATCAGGATCGTAGCAAAGATCAGGCGAGATAATACATATGAATTTCATAACTACATATTGACATGTATTGATGTATATAGATAACCCATATTAAATAGTCGACAAATGAGAAATTGAATAATTTCGTTCTTCTTCATGTTAGGTACATCGTACATGTATAACTTTATAGATCACTTGTATTTTTTTATAGGTGAAAGATATAGTTGTAACGAGTAGTCAAGGACATATACAACAACCAATTTATGCGAATTACGTACAAATATTGTTTGCACAAATGCATTTACGACCTGAATTAAGTAAGAATTAGTTAACATGTAAATGCTAAAGTAACACATTACGGGCTATTTCTAAGACCAAACTATCACGCTCTACATGTTTGATGTTATTATGGATAGAGTAATGGATTTGATTTGTAAATTTAAAACTATTTCTTACAGGTATAATACTATATGATAGTAAATACTTGCCTGCTAAAATTACCAGACAAGCATACCTGCACACACTTCTTCCTTCGTAGGAAATTCTTTTGCCGTACAGGCTGTTCAACCGTGGAACTTCCTCCCCTTACCCCTTTAGACAAGCTAAATCAATGACTACATTTAAATGTATGGTCACTAACCATTATTGGTCTATTAAATAAAATTGTTGCATTACATGAATGTAACTATTGTTGTTCAAATGTATATTACATCTAATTTATAATATCACCGTATATCTAGTTATATATAGTAGTTTATTTATTTTTTATTTTAGTTTAGTATACCACGAAATACAGTTTATTGTAATTTTCTTTAAAATCTCCTTAGACATTGGGTTGTCTGGAAGAGATCGCTATAAGCGATAAGGCCGCCCTTTATACTAATGCAAATGTATCCATATCAATTGTCTAGATTTAAGATTATGATGAACAATAAAGAGTTTTCATTCATTCATTCATATACTGGTTACAATATGTTTAGCTGAAATTACATATCGGAGATCAAGAGTTGTATGTTTCACCGTTAGAACATGGTAATTGTTACAATAGGCACATTGGCTGTAAAATGACCTGGACATTTGGAAGGCTTGCGTGGGGCCATGGAAATGCCAACACGTAGAGGCTCCTTGACAAATTTAATGTAAATGTGGCGGGACACTAATGGACGACTATTCTTATAACTACACCATATAAAAATGCACCCAAGAACAAGCCCTGGTCAGTGTAGGACTATTGTACGAAATGAGGACAAAAGGCACAAGGGACTATTGAGACGAACTGCTAGTGGAACTAGGGATCTAAGACCTTCGGACTATGGTTTTCTTGTTACGATTATCAATCAAGCAGGGGCATATTTGGGTTCATACCCTCGTTGACAAGTGTTTTGTCACTGAGCAGTATTAGTAAATAATTCAATACAATTCTAATCGCAATAGATTATAGCATGTAAAACGTTACAACAAAGAATGCATTTGTAAATTAATTAACCGCTCATATTAATAACAATGACAATGAAAGCTTTCAAGGTTTTAATGGAATATTTTCTTATTGCCATTTGTAAAACATACAGCTAGTAAACCTTCTGTAACTTTAAAAGCTTTGTAAAAAAATTGTAGGTAGTAGATTTATAGCATAATGAAGCAGTTAGTAAATCTATCTCATTGATAACTGGAGATGATCTGGTATCTATCTGTATTTAAGTCTAGTCGATTTTCGAAAATAAATTCTCGTGTCACTGAGTTTGTCAATAGTGATTTATTATTACGCTGCGACTTCATCTGCGTTAGTATTAACGATTTACGGTCTTATTCAAGTTTGTAGAGCAATAGTAGCATAGCCACATTAGTGCATATAAGTATATAAGTTATCCGTCAATATTTAACTTCATTGACTATCGGCCGTTTTCAATAACCTATCTAAGATCACAGATAGATCGCTATCCCCGACCATCAGTTACAGTAAATCTATCGCTTCTTTGCGTTTCACAATCAAGGATAAGTGCTATCTATCCATAGTTAACGATAGATAGCTGCTTCCCTCTCGCTTATCCAAGCCTCTTGAAACGTTCCGTTCTACGATAACCATTTAACGACGTTACGCCTAAAACTAAACTTATTTCTTGTTCTTATTTATTATTTCTTGTATTATTTAAATAATAAATTACTTTTTTAGAACGACAAAGCAAAACATAAATAGGACATATTTTTTTCATTTGATTTACATTGTCTTTTAATAAAAACAAAAATGAAACGGAACGTGTATGGTTTAACAACCGGCAGTTGTCAATTGACTGTGTTTTTGTTTTGTTTAGTCTTGTTGTTATCCCTCCAAAAGTTCCAAAAAAAACGCATTTCTAGACTTTCTTGTATCTCTAATAAATAAATTAAAGGAACAGGCTTGGCAAACCTTGCCAATGACTTAAACTCTTTCGTCACCTGTTACCCGCGAACTCCAGTGCAACTTCGTTTGAAATGGGAAACTAAAGGATCAGGATCAGCTCGCAAAAGCTGTGCAGACATGAGGAGCAGCTTTTAAGGTTTGTGATTTTAATGTATTGTTCATTCAAGTTGAATTGAGTGGTTTCGAGACAGGTACTTATTTTAAATAACTATGCTCTTTGTTACAGACTCAAGGTGGTAATGACTACTTTCCACAGGATGAAGTATTAGATAAAGTAGCCTCACTCTTGGGCAGTACATGCCAAGATTTTTCGATGGAGTTTTAATGGAGATGCCACAACTGAAACAAATTTACTATAGTGATGGGTGATGTTACAACTATTGGTGGGGAAACAAGTGATGATGATATATATGTTGGTGGTGGTGACGAGGAATTGTCAAAAGAAATTCAAATTTTTAAGACACCTCGCCCTAAACAGAATAATTGGTTTTTAAGCAGGGCTAGTGATAATGGTAGTTTTGGTAAGAGGTTGTTATGTTACTATTATTACGAGTGTTTAGCGATAAGGGCATTGACTATGAATAGTTGTTTGTTGGTACTGGTTTTTACTTTCATTGTATAGTTCTTTTATAGAAATTATTCATTTAGGGAATGTAATGTAACAGAAACACTACTTAATGTGCTGTCAGTCAATCCCATCTACTTGAGACAATAGAAACTAGTTTACTATGCCGGGTATTCAATGAAAGTTAATGAATTAACCCTAAATGTAATAATTTTGGCATTAGTTATAAGTTAAAACTTTCTCTTTGTAAATATTCACAAATCTGATTATCAACTTCTATATTACATCCAAATTATCATTAAGTCAAGAGTATTTACAGCAATTTTATTAACTTGTTAACCCTTTTTTTACAGCCAAACGGATACTCAAGATGGTGGAGGAGAAATGTAAAACTCACATAAATAGGGGAAGTGTTTTGGCCGAGTACCTTATAGCGAAAAAGAAAATAAATTGATTTACAAAATGAGGAAAAGGACTTTTTATTAACTAAATATAAGTTACAATTAGATAATGGTCAGTTAGAAAATTTAAAATTAAAAGAATATTTTAAATCAACAAGCAAATCATTTGTATGTTGTATATTATGTAGCAATAAGTGTAAGTGATGTTTTTTTTCTAAATTAAGTGTATATGAATTAAAACATAATTTTGTATGAAATTGTTTCATTTAAAACTGATTTTAATGTTAAATATAGTCAAGCTAAATAAAACTAAATAATATGACAATGTTATCTTTATTTTGGAAAAATCAATAATTTTATAATTATCTTTGAAAGTAATTATTTATTAGTAATTGCCTTTCAGATGCAAGTTCTGAAGAAAAGTTATTATTACAAGTATATTATTTTCCTGTGCTATAAGGGGCATTGATATCTCTGGTTCTATTTCTTCCAAATTCATAGCACTATTATGCAGAACAGCAGCGGCAACAATAATGCCTTGCATGTTTTCTAGTTTTAATCTGCTTTTCAATACCAGTTCAGGGAATCATCTTTTCCAGGCACCAATGCATCTGCAATTATAATATTTCACTTATATGATGTGACATTAGACATACTTGCTTAAACTTATAATATCAATATCTATTTATGAATATAAACATCCATTAATTTACTTTAATTATTACTTCCATAAGAATATTACCTATAACCTTATAAGGGCCACACTTTGTATGGTGAATTCAGAACAGTAAGACTGTTAGATTATATATAAAACAAAATATGAAGAAATACACAGCCATTATTACTATAAAATTTTTGTTACACCAAAACACAAAGCTTATGTATCTATAGTATTTCTTGTTTTAATATATAATTCATTATATAGTTCCTCAGCAGGAGGAGTATTTGGATTGAGTAATGGTGTAAAAAGATAAGGCTTATATGGATAGCCACAATCATTAAGCAACCAGCGATTTCCAAGCTCACCTTGTTCACAATGATCTGTTAAAAATTGTATTTTTATACAATCTATTGCCACATTTAAATAAAAATAAATGTATTACATATTATTACTCAATAAACAACTAAATTTAAAATACCTTTTTGGTTAAATATAGTTGCATCATGTGTGGATCCTGGCCACCGAGGAACAATATTTTGAAACACCAATAACAAACTTGGACATTGACAGAGATTGCTCCTTGTCTATTTCTAAATTCCTCTCCTATGCTGGAATCTGCAAAAAACCTATTCTTGAGACCTAGGTACATATAGATACTAGGTGTGGAAAAATATAAATAGGACACAATAGATTATATGTAAATCTAAGTGTAAATACTTTACCAAACATTATTATAAAAGTCTTTCTTTGTGAGTCTGGGTGTGACTTTGTAATATAACAAAATATGGGTATAATTTTTCTATAGCTTTAGATACAAATATAGACAGACAATACAACTAGCAGATGCTATATTGACACTCCAATAAAATCTGGAATGGACACTCACTAGCACGGTACCCAATGCATAGTCAGAAGCAACTGATGAAGGGGAGCTATAACATGATTCTTGGAAAAGTTAAAACTTAATTGAAATCTGATATCACAAATGTTGAGGTACCTACTTAAGCTAATAAGAACATTAAAATTATTCTCACCTTTTAGATTTTACACTCAAATAGGGTCGTATTAAATTTTTAAATTCATTTACAGCACTTTTGTTCAGTCTAAATTTGTATGTAAATTCGTAATCATTTAATTTAGTCACACAATTCACACGTGGTTTATACTTCTTCTGTAACCTTGTGCTATCGGTCTCACTGTCACTGTCTTCATCATAATCAATTATCATTTAAAACAATTCCATATCACTATTCTCGCCGCTAAAGTATTCCGTTATTAAATAGAAATTACTATTTGTTTTCAAAAAGTCAAGTTACCTACTGGCCGATTTTGACAGATAGGCGAATGGCGTTACTAGAGATAGCTTCGCCTATCGGAGAGTAACTTGAAACGTATATTGAAACGCACGTAAGCGTGAAACATATGGCCGTTCTATCTCTAGTAAGCTATCGGTCCTCCGTTCGGTAGATAGCTGTTTTCGATAGGAAATGCTATCCGTGGATAGGTTATTGAAAAGTAAGTAAGGACAAAAGGATAGATTTGTTTATCTTTAGTAACTTAAATGACGGATAGATAGCTTATTGAAAACGGCCGTAAGTCGCATCTCAAATAACGCATTAAACTCATCCCTATATTTCATTGTAACGGTCATCTGTAATACTATAGTAAATGCACCCGCACCATTAGGGAAATTGTTTCATTTAAACCACAAAGAACATTTACAGGAAATACATAATTTTGGTTGAAAAAAAAACAAGAAATGAAATACGTAAATATTAAACATATCAAAGAAAAACAAAATATCCTCATAGATCCTCATCAGTAGTTTCTCAATCAATTAGTCGGAGATGAGCTTGAAAAAGAGGAAAGGTCAAACTTTATATGTATGTAACAATAAGAAGAACAGGGGAATTTGTCAAGACAAGATGGGATATCGAAAATGCTTCATAAAAAGATGTTTCCCAAAGTCGAGGAAGCAATGTCATAAAATAATCAGGCCATTAATTCACGAATCCATTGATAAATGCCATAAACTGTTATTACCGTTTTGAAACTTCAAGAATTTTGGTTGTTTGCAAACTAAACACGAAGCATATAATAAGGATTGGGTAATTTTTTACAATCTTAGCCATCTACATTTCTTTATCTCAGTACTAAACGTAGAATATAGGGGGAAAACCGGGAATAAGATATTGAAAATGATTTATTACACGATCGTCTTCCAAGTCCATAAAACGAAATGGTAAAGTATTCAGGATCATTCAGATATCCATTCATTCATGCCGTAAACTTGATATCGTGTTTACGACCAATTGTGTTAGATTATTTGCAAAGTGAATACAAATCAAATCAATAAGGATTTCGAAATTGTTTGTATATTATAGCTAATCATCTAGTGGTATTATTGTTAAACTGCATCTACAACACGGAAAACTGACAAGTTGACTATTTTGGAGAGATGTGAGAATCTCAAATTTTACGCCTCTTTATAAACCCAATTTATACTGCTCTAGAAATCCCGTGGCTGAAGACCTATCTATAGTTATAGTTAGTACAGAGGGGATTATACTCTATGTCAGGAACGTGCAGGAACGGAGAAAGAATACAATTTCCTGCGGCCTGGCGGCCTGTCGTAAGAGGCGACAAAACAACCCACAGCTAGGTGGTAGGGCATTTGCCCGACTGGATGGCTACCACCCCTGGTCTAGAGTATGTCGCCATAACAACCTTGAGTTGTGTTCCGGCATTAGTGACCAGGTTCCAGGCTCCCTAAAGAGAGCAGCAGCGCATTCGTAGCACCTTAGGTGTTGCAAATGTCCATAGGCGATGGTAACCGCTGTCCATCAAGTGGGCCGTCTGCCTGTCTGCTGATCTCCTGCAATAAAAAAAAAAAAGTATGGGTCTGCACTTCTATCAAAACATGAGGATGAAATAAAAGTCAATGGAAGCGAAGAAACAAGTGACAAAAGGGGCAAGTTGAACAGGTCCCGAGATGAACTCAAGTGATCATTTTAGTCAAATTCTTTTGCATCAATTTCGAACAACGGAATGATAGTCACTAAGTTCTATTCTAAATATAATCGGAAAATTATAAATTGCTAGTCAATATGTATATTATATATATTTAACTTGACTTTATGTTGTTGGTCCGAAACCTCACAAATTTACCGGGGTTTTTGGGGCGAGCCCGGGGGCAACTTGCTTGAGGGAGCTCCCTAGAGAGTTTTACCTCGGCTGGACTGTTGCCATGAGAGGGGGATGAATCTGATGATGCCCGCCAATGGGCGACACAATGAACTAATTGAGAACGGGCAACGGGTAATATAAAGCCCGAGAAGCTTACTAATAGAAAAGTCTTCATGGCTATTTGTGAAGTTTTCACAGCAAGCCATTAATATTCCATGAACGGTCTTTTGCTGGCAAACCTATACAGTAGTTTTTGTAATTAAAGTATCATACGATACCAATTTTTATTTGTTAACCGAACTGTGTAGTTACCTATATTGATTTACCTATTGATACCTGCTTGGTAGCTGCAGGTAGAAATGACCAGATATAAATAGGCAAGCCTATCAAGACATATTTCTCCATAATACAAACTATAAGTTGAAACAAATTTTGTTCAGTTATCAAAAGGCTATCACAGGCGTGTTTATTTTATTCTTATGGATAACTTTTATCTGGTGAGACGATAAATCGTCACTAAAAATTTATCGTTCCCATGTTTTACTATACTGTATAGACAGACAGGGTCTTCGTATTGCTTCTCCGACAATAATAACCTAAAGCTTAAATGGTAAATAATAGAATGAACGATCTAAATATCTGCTGTTCAAAACTTCACAAAAGATTTCCAATGGATAAAAACAAAAAAAAATGTGTTCAAAAATTTTCAACATTTCAGACTTAGAAACCAGACAAAAAAGGGGTATTAATCTCGTGGTTTCTTTCTAAACTTCAAAACGTAATGGCAATTTGTTGAGCCCGGGCGGTGGCACGCGTCGCGACGTTAAAGGGCGGCGAACCTACAGTCTGGTCTACCTACAAGTTGTGTAAACCACTTTAACCAATATTTGTTGAATTTTGAACATTGAGAATATATGTTTATTGAATTACAATAAGTTTTATTGAAAATTGTCTAGACATTTTTATCGGTCATTCATTTTATTTTATCTGTTAGTATTTTTGATGCTTCTTATTTATGTTCGTTATGTTGATATCGTAAAACCGGTTAGAATCTATCAATTTTAATTTTTCAAGTAGGCCTACAAAGACGAAATCTAAAACTTTATGATGTAGCGAAAAATATTTCAAGGAATAAATGAAATTAAAGCTAGGTTCATCAATCAGCCCCGAGACCGCTTGGTATCATTAGCTTTCTATAAAATCAATTATACTGCTCAGAAATAGAATTGACTGATATTTAAAAATACACTGTATTATTACACCAATTATACATTAAAATAATAATTTTAATTAATTAATTAATATTAAATTAAAGTAATAATTGTGAGCAAACAAAACAAAAGAAAGTCGGACAGCTCCGCCGATTAGAATAAAATGAAGAATAGAAGAGCCCTTGAATCCTACATTCCTACTAACTAACCAAAGAGTGTCACAAGTGCTTCTCTCGTTGTTTGATCTTAAAATATTTCTATTGCAGTTCACACGCAATAGAAATATTTTAGAGAATATACTCGCAGATAATTCTTCTTTAACTTTTATCAATAAATAGAATTTGTTTAGCCTACATCCGTCAACAAATTATAATTCAAAATAAACTTCTAAAGTAATATTTTCAATTTTTCACTGTTTGGTCTAAAAACTATTATTATCAGTTATGTTTCGGTCGGTCCAAATTGGACCTATATTTAATCTGGTCTCTGTGCTGCACAATGTAAAACCCGTATCTCATTCTCTCACATGATTATTCATATAGGTTTATGTGTTTATCTCTTTTAGTGTCCCTTTTTCGGTTCATCGACTTCAAATCACAATGATTTAAAAGACGTTTTAGGTACTTCAAAAATCTATTAGACGTCTAGAACCGGAATCAGAAGGAAATCTTAGATGCTATGGAAATATTTTACGCATAAACACGTGTTCAGGCTGTTTACGTAGAATAACAAAACCGAACCGATTGTGTTATCGAATGCTATCAATACGCGAGAATATTGACATTGGAATAAATACCTCTTAATTTAACTTAATAAAATCAATGATCGCGTCTAGACAGCCCGATGAGCACAGAAAACGATTAGTAACAGTTATTTGCTCATCCAAATCCTATTGAAAACCTAATCAGTTATTCAAACAGATTACTCGAATTACCTGTACCAAAATTACATAATGGGCGTATTTAAAATCATGAATACACAACAAAGCGTATCTAAATAGCTTGTGTGTCCTTCGTCGATGTCCACAAAACCATTACGAAAAAAAAACTGTGTACCAATCATATCGCGAGATAAGTAAAACTGCGCAGTTCGTGATGCGCAATTGAGGTGTATAGTTCAACTTCATTGCCTGATTTTCTAAATATATCGCCAGGACGATGTCATTAAGCACGTCCTTTGTTTAGAAGTGACACTATCGGTACAACTCGAATACTTAGTATATTCAGAATCAGACTACGTTTTCTATGTTGGATGTATAGTTAATAATAGACTAAGTACCTAACAAACTTTTATGATTGCTTTGAGATAGCAACATAATTATAAATGCTGTGCAATACACGATTTTTCATACAAAATTATTTACTGTGCAGCCTTCTTTAAATAATTTACAGAGGGTATAGTCACACCTCCTCCACACCACCTCAGTCCTCCCCGTCCTGACCTACGGGGCCGAGACATGGACACTGACGGCAGGATTGGTCCACAAGTTATAAGTCGCTCAACGAGCTATGGAGCGAGCTATGTTGGGTGTTTCTCTTGTGGATAAAATTAGAAATGAGGATATCCGTAAGAGAACCAAGATAACCGACATAGCTCGCAAAATTGGCAAGTTAAAGTGGCAGTGGGCTGGTCACGTCTGTCGCAGGATGGAGCAGATGAAGCAGACGAGTCTTGGAGTGAAGGCCGTATCTCGGTAAACGTTGTCGGACGCCCTCCAGCCTGATGGACCGACGATCTATGCAAGGTCGCCGGTAGGCGCTAGATGAGGAAACCGGAGGACAGGGATGAGTGGCGCCGTTTGGGGAGGCCTATGTCCAACAGTGGACTGCGAATGGTTGACGAGGATAGTCACTCTGTGACTAATCTAAAAGTTGATACCACTGATTATACCGCAACCAGAGAGCGTAATGGACTGTTAGCTTAACGATAATTTAAAATATCGTGATTACCAAGACGCGATCCAATCCAGGACGCGCTTGCTCCATCCGCCATTGTGCTGCGACAGTGGGACCACGATAGTGTTCTGATGTTATATTGGTTTAAAATCAATTTTGATATAAACAATTCCGCTAAAATTTCTTTAACATTTCACAAACATGCAAGTTTCTACTTTTGTCATTCATAAGACATACTTTATTTATTCCTTCAATATTCAGTAAAAAACAAAACATAAATGTATAAATTGCTCGGTCTGTTGATTATTAAGTTATTTAAGTATTTTATTCGGTTCTATGCACTATTGTTAATTCATGTATTATGTATCCTATATTTTTGAGGACCAAATCCGAAATAATAAATAACCGAAAACTATTCAAAGCAGTCTCGGGACCAATTTCGAAGAAAACTAAAGCGGTGTCATTAGGTTTTTGAAACCAAGTGATTTAAAAAAAATCAACCGGTTCATCAAGACACGGTGTAGCTTGTAGTGATCAATTTCTGTGAAGACATGTCAAATATAAAACTAAGAGAAAGAGTTGATTCCATCTACTACCGGTAATCGATTTCGGATCCCTTACTGGTAGTTATCAAGCGAGTTCACCAGACCAAAGAAGCTGTAATCACAAATCTAAGAATCGTCTTCCTCTGAGCGTTAAATTCCAGTTGCGTTTACACCGCTAACTTTGTATTACAGGATCAGCTTTCCTACCTTTTCTTCTCCAGTTAAGCCATCCTGGGCAACCCTTGTTTTGAGACCATTGGTACGCATTTCATCCTTTACGACGTCACGCCAGCATTTCTTGGGCCTACCCCTTGTACTGGACCGAGTAGGAAAGCATTACTAGACATTTGTTTCCTACGATTACTAATCGAATTGGCGAAGTAGGTAGATAAGAAATATTATTAATATTATGCTGTCCATGATATAAGAGACCGATGAGCGTCCTTCTTGGCACTCGAAGGGATAGCAAATGAGGGCGTCGATGCAATATAATAACACTTCAGTATTCTCTGTGATTATGATTTGAAGTTGCAAATTAGTAGTGACTTATGTCCCGAAGGTCGTTGCAGAGATAAACGGAATATGACGTAGGTATGTGTGGTGTCGTTACACGTGCTTTGTCTTAGTCGATTCACGTAACACCAAGTTATTGCTTAGATGTCATAACTTAAATATATTCTTGATCTACACTAAACCAAATATTGGCAGAAGTATAAAAAATCATTTATAAAAATCGTACAATCGGTTTACTAGCTTCAATGGACCAAAATGCATGTTGAAAGTTGAAAGAAACATTTGAATTTAAAGCCATTTTTTGTTATTGTTCTAAAATTCCAATTTTAAATTAATTTTTTTTTGTAAATAATTCTTGTTCGAACACCAGACAAGATGATTTCGTACGGCACGTTCGCAAGGTCAGCACACTATTTCTGAACGTAATGTTGTAATGCGCGGGAATTCCACGACTTAAAACAAGAAATTATTATATAGTAAATTTTAACATAATACATACGGAGTAAACAGTACGACATACCTATACAGTATACAGTGGTTACAGCCTTGTGATAAACCCGAAAATAATACTAAAATGTACTTAATAGTTATAAATAAAATATATTACTTTACGTGTAGTAATGAGACAACATATGACAGTGCCATTAGTTACGCATTACGTAAATTGGTCAGTTAATCAAAGAAGATGATAGGTGATATTTTCAAATAAACATGAAAATAATTGTGATGAGATCTGTGTATATTGATTGTATTCCTTCTTCATTCGTGTTTCTTTAAATTTGTTAAATACTAAACAATGAAAAATAGGTAGTCTTTATCCACGACTGAGTATCTATGAAGTTTAATTAATTATCATATATTACGATTATGTACTTTCAATAAAAGGGATGAAGAAAAAATATTTTTTGTCCTAATAAATGAAATAAGTAGTTTTTACGGGAATTAGACTTGAAATTTCGCGAAAGATATCACAAGAAAATCCATAGTTTCCAAAGCAATGTTTATGGTCAATAAACAAAAAAAAAAATACACGTGCTGTATACATTTTCGATGTGTATCAGTTAGGTATAAGGAAGTTCCTGAATATCTACCAGTAATTTACGCGCGCTAATAATCTGGGTCAGGGTTAAAATCGATAATAGTGTTGTAGATAAACTATTTGGTTTTTTTATTTATGCTGTATTTTTCTAATGGATACAGTTAATAAATAAATAAAATTAATTGTAAAGAAATCATCACGTTTTCATTGTTGGATGCTGTGATATGAAAGTTAACACATCACATGAAATGCAAACGATTTATTTTCAATCGAAAATCAAGAATACATATTAAAAGACTTAATTTTTTTCAAAAATGCTAATGTTATTGTTAGCATTTATTTTATTCCTTAAACTTTGTTTTCGTCGTACTTAGTCTGAAATTATTGAAAAATCATAATTTTGTCAATTACTTTATGGCTTCAAAAATAAAAATATATAAGTGCTTTGTTCATTTGGTTTTTTAGATATTCACTGATTATGTCGAAAGACTTATATGTATAGAAAAATACTTCATGGTTATGGGTAATTTTATAATGCTCTTCTGGTTAAGTGCTGTATTTAATTTGACATGTTTTAGTAGATTACATTGTCGCTACATTAGATTTAGACACAAAAGTCGCACTTCGATGCCGGCAGAATAGATACTAAACGACTCATTGCCTTGCTTTGTGTTATATGTATTTGCAATAATATGAATTCCAATTTACTACGGATAAACCGGTTTATTTATGCAATAAAGTATATGAAACGATGGAAATAATCTATGATCAGCAATCTTTTCTGATCTAGATGTACTTTGAAAATAAGCTATAGTATACTCCAATTCAATCAAATAAAGATAATTATGACCAATATTTGAATTAGGAATATTTGTTTAGAAACTCACCGTTCAAATTGTTTTGAGCACATAAAACAAAGGGTTCGGCTATTGCACTTAAATTTGGCGCTCCAATAAAACTTCCAAAGATTCACATACACAGCAATCTTCACTACATTAAAATAAATGGAAAATCAGCTGTTCACATAATTTGTTTTTCAGACGCGCCTCGCAAAGGTTTCCATATGATCCTCCAAACGCACTGAAACCAAATGACACAAGGGAATGTTTACATCAATACACTGCACAGACGCAATGTGAGTTTTCACTCACACACTCAAATAATTACAAATGTGTAGCAAAATACAAAATATTGACTGCCTGTGTAGTAGAGGGGATGAAAGAGGTCAATGTTGTCAAAGGTGCACTACACTCGCACAGAGTTTTCGCGAGACTTCTGGTGTTCTCGTAACGTTCTCGCGAGAACATGGAGATCTTCAAGCTTTTTCATTATATGATGTTAATGGATGAGTAGACCTACTAAGGATGTTAAGTGAATTAAAAAACGATGGCTATTTAGAACTGAACGTAAAAGATGAACAAAAGTTAAAACTAGGTGGAAAAGAATTATATACGAGAGACTTTTAAAGAATTAGTATAATAAAATACTTTTCATAATTGAATCTATACATCGATTTGTGTTGTTTGTCGTTATATAATTTTATGCATTATCGTCGATGACCATTGAATATTATTTCAATTTTTTATGAATTAAAATACAAAAATATGTAAATATAAATATGAAAGTATAAAAATAAAAAGAAAAAAAAATAATCAAAATTCCGATATTATATGCTAATTATACTTACAATGCTTATATCTTACTGATGAACCTTAAATAAAAATGCTAAAATTTAAAATATGCTAAATTTATTCACAAAACAATTAATAAATTACATGTACTTAAATTATTTTTGTCAAATAAAGAATAATTTTACATGTTTTATTCATCAATACTTTGAAAAAAAAGTAATTATTGTATAGTAAGTAATTTTGTTTATTTTAATGCCGTAAGATTTATGTGACTATCCTTTATTTATAATGACTGTTAGACATATAGTACAGTAAAAACTTGTTTATTTTTATGTTTCTGTAGCAATTTTGGTATAAAACTCTAATAAAATCGTTACATTCGTTTGCCCATTTTTATAATATCTCTCTAAATTCAGGGATTAATTCCACAAAAAACGGAACTCTGCATAATCTGACCACCCTAAGTTCTCGAGTTCTTAGCTCCATTGTCACTCGCCGTCATCATCGCGAGCACACGAAAAGGACGTTCACATTCTCAGTTTCTCGTGAGAATGTAGAGAAGCCTTTAAACATGAAGTCTGAAAGAGATAGTTGTTTAACCTTTGGCTACCTTCCACAAGACGCTCACGACTACGATTTTTCCTGTTCCACTTGTTTGCAGTGTTACAATCGTAAACTCATGTGAACGGGTTATTCGCCCCACCTCTTGACACAAGTCGTTGTGAGCATTGTGTGATCGAAATTTATGTCGTCATTAGTGATGTTTTCACACGAGTGTAACGACCACGGTCGCATTGAGGAACGGCTGAAGGAGCATTTAGGATTAAGAGTCACAAGTGGAGAGTGGCCATAATGGGCTAACCACATTCTCGCGAGCTTCTAAAATTTAAACAAACAACTTTTAAACCGCGAATTCGCTATTTTAAAAGGCAGTTAGTAAAGACTTCTGGAATCCAATACTAAACATTTAAGATATTTCGTCAGAACAGGTAAGATAAAAGATAGTAAAAGCAAGTTCTAGGCTGCAAATTTTCATAGCCTTGTACACCCAGCATTTTATGTGACTTGAATGTTATGAAAATATTAGTAGTGTATTACAAATAGTCTTACCATTACAATGAATATATATATGTACCGAAAACTTGTAAATAAAATTTGTCATTGTTATTTTTGTTTTACATTTTAATTTGAAAATTAAGATAAAATATGACTTTCAGATAAAAGTGACAAATTATATTACTGTAATATGACTCAAAAATATAACTGACTTTTAGTCAGCCAGCCTTTCAACTACGCGCGTTATGAAATCGATTAAAAGATTGTAATAATCGTAGACAGAGGATTCTCTGTCTACGGTGATAATCGTCTATTACAATTCTAGAAATGTCATCTTTGTTTACTCCTATGAGTATCTCTATATCACTATGAGTTCACTGTGAGTGAGGAACTCATAGTGAAGTTGAATCTAAGAGGAATATTGGAGTTGGAATGAACAAAAAATCTATTCGGTGTGTTGTGTTTATTAGCCGGCAAAGTGTTGTTCTAATATATTTAAAAAACGATGTGACTATTTGTACGGTACTGGACGAATAAATCATATTTATTCGTGATTTATTCAATTTAAAAAAAAAATTAAGAATGAATTGGATTAGCTTGTTTTTTACGAAGTGTCTAGTCGTCCGCTAAACGGATGAATAAAATAATTTAATCGTCCGATTATTCTGATTACCAGATAACCTTTTAACTTTTTATGAGTACTGGACTTATTACAGAAGGGTCACGTAAAAAAATGTATTAAACAGATTTTTAATTATTTAGCATAACAATAAATAGATGTTATCGGACGAT
The DNA here is from genome assembly GCA_012273795.1 of Dendrolimus punctatus. NCBI lineage: Eukaryota > Metazoa > Arthropoda > Insecta > Lepidoptera > Lasiocampidae > Dendrolimus > Dendrolimus punctatus. Next base: position 4,295,541 of record CM022542.1, read on the forward strand.
TAAATAATTTTATTCATCCGTTAATCGGACGATTTAATTACTTTATTCATCCGATAATCGGACGAATAAGTTATTTTAATTATCCGTTTAGCGGACAACTAGCAATGGTTAGGTTAGGTTAGGGCTATTTTTTTTAGCAACACGAATGATTAGCGTAACTTCTCTGGGACAACTTTTTCTTGGCCGAGCCTTTTTAAGAACATTTTCAACAGTTCCATGTGTAAAAATAAAAAAAAGGTTAGGTTAGGTGATTAGGTATTATTATAAAATAAATCAAACGATTACAAAGTCACATAATTTTAAATCGATTTCTCGTAATAATCGGTTAATTTGGTTAACGATTTGGAAGTTTCAATCCCTAGAAATGTTGCTATGAGTACTGTCAAATCGGGCTGTTTATTTTGTGATTAATAATAATCATAAAATAAAAAGCCCCATTTGACACTAAAGAATGTCTATAGAAGGTAACTTTGAATGAAATCAACAAAACTAAAAGCCAATAACAATTAATTTATTGAGTCGATAATATCATATTTTTTTACTGGTGCATTTTAAAATGATATAAAACATATTTCAATTATTATTTTCCTCCTCTCTATTTTCTTTCACCATATCCCAATTACCTTGGGGTCGGCACAATATGTCTTTTCTTTCCACACTTCTCTACTTTGACATACATCTTCTTCTGACATATATCATCTTTCACACAATCCATCCATCTTTTTTTGTCTCTGGCTTCTGGCCTCTACATTTGTATCCATCTATATCAGTGGTTCCCAAACTTATTTTGTATACCGCCCACTTTGTGAATAAATTATTTTTTAGCACCCCTATTTTTTCACCTACCTACTTAAAAAACATTATAACGTGAAGTTAAATTAATTGATTATTGCGAGCTACATTAGCGGAGACTAAAAATTCATTCTAAACGAGATTTTTCCTATAGCCCGCAAGAGTTAACTTGAGACCTATGCGCAGTAGGTAGAACACAACGGCGCTGAGGTCTCAAGTTAACTCTTATGGGCTACACCTACCAATTTTTTCTGGGTCACTTACCGGCCCCTTTTAAGCCTGCAGCGCCCACAAGGGGGCGTTATCGCCCAGTTCGGGAACCACTGATTTATGTTGTAGTTCAACTTTCTTTTTGTCACGTGTCCCTCCTCATTATATGCCATACCATCTTAATCTTCCTCTCAATTTTTCAGTCATGGGCACAACTTTCAAAGACCCCTTTATGTACTCATTTCTCACCTTATCTTAGCTGATTCCTACAGTTAGGGATGCAACATCGCTCATAAAAAACATCGATGTTAGGATATCGATGTTTTCAAAAGTGAAACATCGATGTTAAAAATATCGACGTTTATGAACGATATATCGATTTTTATCACCGTTTACATAAACTTTTGACGCTTGTTCGTGCGATGTAAATGAATTATCGTTTTTTTAACATCGATGCATCACCCAAACCACTTTAGCAAACCTGTCTTAATTCCTGATTTCACTAACATCATCCTTTTACACCACTGTCAGTCCATCTTTCAAAGAAATACCACACTCACTTCTCAATGCTCTAGTTCCTACTAAATATTGTTTATTCTATTTATATGTCTTGCCTCATCCAACATTCACTATCGTACTTACTATTCAACAGCGTGGGCACACACTAACACATCCTTATCACCATTTCAAATAACTAATACATCTAAGAAAAATAGTAATTTTTAATAGAAATGAAAGAAATAGGTATAATAATTAACTTTTACATTATAATTTATTATTGGCAATAAGAAATATTTTGAAAAAATGATATAGTGGAAATCTATTTAGATCACAGATAGAGCGCAAGATGGCGCGTTATGACTATGTATGATAGATAAAACATCGTTCATAAAATATCGTTCTTAAACAACGATGTATCGTCGACGTTTTGCTTTCAACATCGATTTTAATGAACGATACATCGATGTTTGGAAACATCGATGTTTTATTTGCATCCCTAACTACAGTTCAGTTGTGCTACACATAGGCTTATGAAAATGAAGAAACTAAAAACTAAAATGTGGCGTAAAGGCCTGCTCCAAGCAAAAAAAAATGTTGTCATATATAATAATTAGATCATTAATATTTGAAAAGTGGATGATACTTTATCTTTTATTAAACTATTAAATCGCGCTTTGTAATTTGTGATTTTAACTAAAGTATTAAATATTTTCAATATGTTATGAATGTCACACTGATATCATCAAGGAACATATTACTACTCTCTGACGAAAGCTAAATAAAAAGATAAAAGTTTAGAGATAATATTCTTTTGTACAATTTGGAGGAACTTGCGAGTTGTTATTATTGATATTTTTACATAATTAGATATTGAACTAAAAACCTTATAAATAACTTTATCATGTGAGTATTTAGTAAGATTTTAGGCAAGAATGATTATCTGGTGAAAGTAAATAGGTAGGACGTTTCAGTTTGTGATGTTAGTTGTTCATTCTTCAATAATTGGAGTTGTTCAGCACCCAAAATCTTTCAAATTAAATTTATTGTACTATTTAAGACAATTTATGCTTATTGATTCAATTACTTGTTCCTGCTTCCTGTATTACAAAGTGTATTCTCTAGTATCCTTTACCATCTGCATTAGTATTACTAACTATGTCCAAATGCTCATACTGTTAAAGATAATATATCAAAAATTAAGTACATTGGTGTCTATTTATATAAATGATCACATCATTAACATGACACATTTTAAATACCCCATTAGCAATACTGTCACCACCAGGTCCTGGTTGAACCTGTAAGCCCGAGAAATGCTGGCTTCACTTTCTGAAGGATGATATTTGTACCAATGGTCTTAAAGCGGGGGATACCAGGAGACGCCAAGGATCATGTGAAATGGAGAACAAAAATTAGGAAAGTAGAGCTTGGGTATTGGAGGGAATGATCCAATAGCAACTTGAACTGATTGCTCCGATGATGAATGATGATCCTAAATGACACATGATAATCTTGGTTACACCTGAGTAGCACAGTCATTAACACTACATTGTACATTGACTAATTATCTTGTACAAAATAGTGTAAAAGTGAATGAAGACTATCCATCATTCTACTGAAATGTGATTTTAAAAGTTTAGCTGTTAAACTATCAAGATTATTATATAAGTAAGAGGGAAACATTGAAGTGTTTGTTAGTTTGTCAAGTAGGACCATAATGCAAGGTTAATTATGATAACAATGGTCAATAGTACTTAACTTTATTTGTGAATAAACACTGCTGTAATAAATAATTGAAGTTTACAGTAAAATAATAGCTGCTGAGTAAAGAAGACACTGAGTTGTTGTGTAGACAAGGTAGACTTATTTTACATTAGTAAATGATCATAGTTTTCACTTTAATTTGTTTGAGCATTTAATTTAAATAAAGAGGCAGGACTGAATTGATTTTATAACATTTATTTTAGTGCTTAGTGTTATACATATAAGTATATTTATATGCATAAAACTAAACATCAAACATTATAAGGTTTGTTTAATAATGATATATGCATAAAAATAAAACTGCTGTTTGTATTTTAGCCAAAATGGAATCCTTTTACAATGAATATTTTTTATAGTTAGTATAATATAATTGAACCCACATTAATGTGTACTGTATATACCCAAGATCAGTAAATTATGTTTGTTTTATGGGAAACATAAAACAGTTACATTACTGACAGAAACATACAAAGCAAAGCAATTAAATTCTGACCTTTAATATTGGTATTTATTTTGCATAAGGCCTCTCTGATCTCAGACACACCTAGACTATAAAAATAATTATTAGGTGGACATCTGCCCCTTTGTTTAAAAGTAAGTTGTTTGTATTGTTATTTATTTATCACAAATTGTGTTTCATAGATGCTTGAGATTTCTGATGGCCTAGATCCCTATCTCATCCCTCTGTACTATCCTAAAAGCCAATATGGTCTTGATTTCGAGCCTTGGTTTGCAAACATCTGTAGGCAATAATAACCATTTTGAACCGTTTTCTATTAGGTGAGATGTTTGCATAATTACCAGCATCGCAATAAAAAAAAATGCATGTACATAATTATTTTTATAAATGTTTGAATAACAAAGATAGTAATAGTTGTGCAGTAATGTATTATATTACTTGCAGAATGTTATTTAAACTGTCAGCTGGAGGATGGAGAGACACAAGAATAGTATCTACTATGATGAAGATGCACATGGACATCAGGCCGATGTCTACAAACCTGAATAAAAGATCAAATTTCTTTTTTAGACAGGTGAGTTTTGCTTTGTAAATAGTTTCATATAAGTAGATATAATTTGACGATATGTACAGATTGCCTAAAATAGTAGATTGCTACACGAGAGCTGGTTTGGTGCACAAGCCTAGCGAGGGTGCTAATATTTCGAGTGCCCAAATAGGCCTTTCATCCGAGGTTAACTCTGCTTTCCGTTTTGAACATGAGGCAAGTGAAGTGACCTATTTTGGCATGAGTCGCATATATTATCTATGACTTGCATAGTTTTTAATTTTCCTCACAGCACAGATATCGTTTCTCAGGGTTGAAAAACACTGTTTTCATCCCTGTGATTAGGCAACTCTTAACATATTTTCAGAATCTGACAAATGAAAAGTAATACATATTGCGTCTCTCTCCTAAAGTGCATATCGGCGGAGAGGTGATAGTATGTATAGAAATAAGATAACATACCTGAATGCATTGTCTTATAATCTACTAATCAATTCACCTTGAATATACTTATCTTCAATGTATGTATATTTTTAATAGATTCTTAAAGATTGTGTAAGAGCTGATAAAGAATTAATTGAATTGTTTATGTCTTTTGTTGTTGTGAGTAACAATATTTTTACCTTGTACTTTGATCAAACTTAGTTACTTCTGTTTCTTATTAAAGACCATAAGAGATTTTGTTTGGTTTTCTATGGTAGCAAATGCTTGACCTTATTCAAAAATAGAAAACCAGTTGTAATGTGAGAGATATAAATATAATCCTCCTTTAGGATGTTAAGAGGTGATAAGAAATGTAAAAGTTTGGTGTCTTATGTTTACAGTTGTTTGATCCAGTGAGTTGCACTTACACGTATCTGCTTGGAGATACGAAAACAAGGGAAGCACTGCTCATTGATCCCGTCCTGGAACATGCCAAACGAGATGCCGCACTCGTTAAGGAACTGGGATTCAAATTGATATATGCAAGTGAGTGAGTATATATGGTATATGTTAGTGCTGTGATTCCATTTTTTATGCGGGGAAATTCTATGGACTATAACCAGCTGTCCGGGGAATTGTGGCTGATGTGTAGGATTCACCTAGTCGTAGTGGCACTAGCATCGCAAGTAGTAGTGCTATTGCCACACTAGTCAGGGGTACCCACTATAACCCCTCGGTGTTTCATCCTTTGCCCTTGTGCTAAGGCCACGGGTAGATGGCCTAGCCTTCGTGGGCTGGCAGGGGGTGGCTCAGTAGCTTCATCCATTACCGGGAACTATACCCTGGATGTCTGTAATGCATCCCCAGGAGGAAAGATGAGCGTACGTATTATAAGGTACGCCCTCATCTCTCGGTCCGAAAGCTCAAACCTGCCTTGACTCGCACGCAAAGAAAGAAGACGGAGTCCCATCTTGGTGAGGAATGGGTCCCTCGACAGGTCAAGTCCAGTAGAGGCGACGAGATTTCTGCCCTGCCCATTCAGGACACACCTTGAGGGTATGCAGCATCGTATCCTCATCGCCTGTGTAACAATTATGGCAACCTGATGTAAACTCATTGGGTGCCTTGATGGTGGCGAAACATGCGCTGCAGTGCTATAATTCGAAGTCCAACTCCCGCGGTAAATCTAGGACGATTGTCTATCCTAGAATTTTTAATGGTATTAACAGATATTTGGCTAAAATAATTATACTGTTAATACCTACATAGAGATGGTCGTTTTTGTAAAAACGTTTTTGAGCAACGATGCCAGTAGACGATGCCGGCATCCGATGCCGATATATTGAAAAACGGATGCCCGCAATATCCGATGCGAACTTCACCGAATGCGAGCGAGCGAGAGGCACCGTTGACCACGCCACGGAAAACGCAACGATGACAAACCGAAGACTCGACGTATCGCTCGCTCGCTAACTCTCGGGTGCTCTCGGTAGTCGGTACGATCGGTGGTTGTGCAAGGCAAATAATCAACGTAATACAACACTAGGAGCGTGCGTAACTGTTAGAAAATTTTATAATAATATAGGTACTTATTTATTTTTTAAAGTATCTCATGCATTTTTTAACAATCTCACTGAATGGTGGCTTCGTCATTCCAAAATATACTCGGCGTTGGCAGAAATATACCGTTCGAGGTGCAGTATTATTATAACTTCTGTGCCATGCGAACAGATATTCTACAAAACCATATTTTGAATGAACGAAGAACTCGTCTTACAAGTTCCAAAATAAAAAAATTGGTTTTTCTTAATGTAAACTCTAATTTTGTTAAAAATAAAGACTAATATTAATTAACTTTTGTTTATTTTTAACTTCCACACTTTTAAAACAATATACCAGTAGAAGTCGTAATGTTGAATATCGTATCTAAATAATTTACATAACTAGACAACAGGCATCCAATGTCATACGCAGAGTTGCAGATACTTTAGCCGGCAACTAATTTTGACAACTCGCATCGATGCCAGAAATAACGATGCCGGCATCGGATGCGGCTTACAATTAACGATGCGCATCGGATGACAAAATTTAACGAAAACGCCCATCGCTATACCTACACAAAGACAAATTCACACCTGTATAAACACATTTTATTACCTTTTCAAATTTTGGATTTCTTTTGTTGCGTTGTGTTTAAAACTTGTGATAAAAAAAACAGCCCTTTATGTATTGTAATTTTTTACGGCCTAATGTTGTATTGTGGTCTCGGATTTAAAAGTACAAACTGATTCTAAGAAATTCGGTCCCCGCGGCTGGCCAGACATATTGCATTTGTGCAGTACAAAACATGACCCCAATTGAGTGATGAGGCAGTCGAGCGATAACCACGAGCGAAGATTGCGCGCGTATTTGGAATACGATTTTCTGCATTACGTTTGGACTTATTGCGTTCGGTTATATTTGTACCTATGTTATACGTGTTTGTATGGTTCTAATAAACTTTATAATAATTCCAACGGTTTTTAATTGGAGTCTCACCACTCGTAACAATACAATTACATGCAACATAATATAGATCTTCATGTTAATAAAATATATGGTTTATTTTTTCAGTGAACACCCATATGCACGCAGACCACATAACCGGAACAGGGAAGTTAAAGTCTCTGCTGCCAGGATCCATAAGCGTTATTGGCAAACCTTCAGGGGCAAAAGCAGACATGTACCTTGAAGACTGTGATGTGGTCAAGTTTGGTGAACACAAGTTAATTGCTGCATCTACCCCTGGACATACAAATGGATGTTTTACATATATTTGTCATGAGCAGGTGATAATTTAAAATATTATTATGACTCAAGTAGTCTTCATTACATTAAGATTATAACTCTTCACTGCCCATATTTTGCGCATTGATACACATAGTAAACTACCACCTGCTGTAGCAGGCTGTCATACTTTGGAGTATGCTGACTGGACCTTGATTACTATTTATCGAGTAAAAATGTATTTCATTTGTATATGAATATACTTATCCTAAAAAATAGTATTTTTAAAAAATAAATAAATCTGAACTTATGTAGCACTTAAATCACCAGAAAAGCTAAGAATAGCCTAAAAGTTAGGTTGCCTGGCAGAGATCGTAAACAGCAAAATCAATGTCTATGCAATGGCGCCATTTGGAACAAAAGTAGAAGATAGAATTTAGTTTTTAATTTTGTCTATGGTTATTATTTACTTGATGGAAGCCTAATCTAATTTTCCATCTAATTCGCATCGTATTTGTACAGGGAAAATATCAATTTTTCAAAGCATTTTAAGAAGGTTTCTTTTTTGCTTATTATTTTAATTGGAATTTTTGACACATAAATCTATTATTTATCTATTAGTAAGTTCGGGTGGAATGTTGCAAGTTTAATTTGACCAACTTCCCGGTTTCCGATTGAACTGAAATTTTGCATGACTATGTTTTTGCATGTATATCGCGTGACAATGCAATAATATGATATGATGGAGTCAGAAGGTGGCCATAGGAACTCCTGTACTAAACAAGATGACCCGTCGTGTTTGGGCTCGTTTTACTTGTCTTGGCTAGCACTCTGCCGCTACATGATATCCAGGATATCAAAAGCTTGTATATAAAAATCTTTTAAAAAACATTTTTTCAGGCCTTAGCTTTCACAGGCGACGCTGTTCTGATACGCGGCTGCGGCCGTACAGATTTTCAGGAAGGTTCTTCTGAGAGGCTTTACCACTCTGTTCATGAAAGGATATTCACGTTGCCCGACCATTATACGCTATATCCGGCGCACGATTACAAAGGGCAAACCGCTACAACAGTTGGTGAAGAGAAAAAATATAACCCAAGACTAACGAAGTCTTTGGATGAATTTATTGAAATAATGGAGAACCTGAATTTACCTTATCCTAAGATGATTGGTAAGTAGGGTAAACTATATCATTGTTGGCACCCCACCTAATAATTGAAGACGTGAGTGGATGAAGGTGATATGTCGCATATTCGGTTTTATGCTTTTTTTGCGTAGATGAAGGTTATAAGTCGATACCAAATGACTACAGACCTTAGACCATAGATATAAGGCATATTTAAAAAATAAAGAGTTGCAAAGGTGTTAAGTTCAGTTCAGTTTAAAATAAAATTAAAACTGATCTCGATTTACTCAGAATTGGAATTATGCGACTTATCACCTTCATCCACTCACGTCTTCAATTGACACCTGGATATTTTTTTAATTATTTATTTATTTAATTTGTTTAGGAAACACACAATAATTACTATTCTTAAATATAAAACAAAATGAATACATACATCAATCAAGTTTCCACTATAAAATAATTTATATAATAAAAATAAAAATTGACTTAAACAGTTAATTTAAAAAAAAGAAATACAATTATACGAAAATTACATTAAATGTCTTTTTAATTTACTTCAGGTCAATATTGAACAACATAAAAAGAAAATGTCACCACAATAATTAATTTAATATAACAGAAAATCTTAATATTTTTTATTTTCTACCTGTAATATCATTATTATTATAAGACCTATAAAATAAAAATATACATGCGATTTCTTATTGTTTTGAATAAATGTATCTTATAATATGAAAAGATAACTTTATATCCTTTTCAAGCATTTATTTTATTTTTGACAGTTTGATGACAGATCAACTAGTAATGTCCTAATCCGTTACCGACTCGATTTGTTATATAAATATCGGCTTCATTTATAAATAACTTTCAATCAATTATTTAATCGATTTATTTATGTATACTGTCGATGGCTTAATAGTGTGTGCATTACATGACCCACAGAACATCACTGTTATGTCACCCACAACAATAAAGTACGACATTTATGTCATTTGCATAATGTAGGTTGTCCTATTAAGATATATGTAACTTGATAGAAGAGCAAATGTCCAAAGGAAAATAAACGCTTGGAAACAGAATAGTGGGTTAAAAATAGCACTCACAGTATTTAATAAGCACACTGTGTCTATTTTTTAAGAACGTATCTAGAAATAAATTATAATTTATTTGTTAGGATGTATGTGTAGTACAAATAGAAATAGTTGGGCTCTATGGTTGAGTGGGTTAAGCCTCTGCCAGTCTGGCGCAATAGATCGCGAAGTTCCAGGGTCGATACCGGCACGATAACTTTCGTAAACGAACTTTCCGTTTTTTATTGATAAAATGGGGTCGTGTAACTTGGCACTGGAACCTCAGAAGTCATGTTACATTTGAATTGTTTTGACACCATGACTGTGTATTCTTCTGTCCTATTTTTTTCAACCGTGTATTACTAATACATTATAGTATAATAATATTCCTTAATGTGCTTATTTTAATAACAGATAACAGACCACTGCCGATCCTAATTTATCTACATTTACTATGGTCTGGGTGTCTGTGATCGGCCCTACAGGTGTCCGCTGTATTAATATATAACGGACATCTAGTACCACAATACAATCATAACTTAATTAGCTTGAAGATATACAATGTTTATGTCTGTTGGCTTCGACGCTTCAGGACACAATGATGAGATCAAGAAATGAAACAAAAATATAAATGCTTAATATGTTTTTTTTTCTCTTTTCAGACAAAGCTGTGCCAGCGAATAAAGTATGTGGGCTATTTTAAAGAACAATATTATGATTGTAAATAATAATACTTACATTATTTAATTTTTTATATAAATTGTTGAGAGATTTTTATACTAAAATTCTGTTATTATCTGTACAAAATTGTTTTTATATAAATCTATTAGAAGCAATTATGTTGGTGATGTGTTTAGAACGTAAGAAATCATGTGAAAATGACGACTGGGAGGGGATTTTTAAATGTTTTTAATTATGGACAGTTTTTATTATAATTAAAAGTTATTTAGCAGGTACTAAGTTTAACTACACTGTAAATAAACCGTGTGATAAAATGTAGTGAAATTCAACAGGTTTAAAATGATTATCTTCATATGGTAATTGAAATTACTAACGCTAAATATTACAGGACATAAGCGTGCCATCCAAACATAACTTATTCAGTGGAATAATGTTTATAATAAATAAATAATATATAATTGATTTTTTCTTAACTTCTCTATTAGGAAATATCTGTGATAAAGAATGTAATTTTTGATTATTTTCTGAAAATTAATATGGTTCAGTGTAAAATTTATATTGTAGATAGATAAGTCAATGACGTCAATTGTTTTTAATTATTTTAAGTAAAATCGTAATTATTTCATGTTTTGGTTTGTTTGTTTTTACATGAATAAAATTGTTGATTGTTTACCTTTTATAATTTAATCTATAATATAAAATTTCAAATATGCCGTGTCTGTACATTGAAGCTTTAAAAAAAAAACTGGAATATATAAACGATGGAGAACACGATGCAATTTTTTTAGATTGTTGTCTGCCGGTTTGCCTGTTTGTTCGAGCTTCATGTTAAAACGACTGAGCCGATTTCGATGCGATTTTCACTGATCGACAAATAATTTTTAGACTTAAAATCTGCGCTCCTTTTTAACGAGGAAATCCCGCGAGGACTATTCTGGGAAATATTTCAAATGACCAAATTGAAAAAAAAAAGAATTTTAGTGCCATCTTTTAACTGATCGGTAGCAAATTTATGTAATAAAATGTGTGGTATTTTTTACCCCAGAAATATTCCCGGGAGCGGTTTGAAGTTGTTCAGATGCACAAAAATTAGCTTATTCGGGCACAGTTTTCACTAAAACGAAAGCTTGCATTCTTTTCTAATGCTGCCGGTACTTTGTATCCCGGGAATCCCGCGGGAATTTCGAGTCAAGCGTGGATAAAGTCGCGGGCATATACAAGTATTGTATACTATAATCAACGTTGATGAGAGGATTAGTAACGCTAATAAGCGTGGTAAAGCTTTGAAATAAAATAAATAAAACTTGAGAGGTGTCAAAGGACACCCGGATGGAACGAAGTTCCTTTCGATTAATTAGTAAAGGAACTGTATTTTTTTTAAAGTTATGATAATATTTTTTATTATTAACAAATATAAACTTAATCAGCAGGCTCAATTTAATTAATAATGAGAGAGAGACAGACAGAGAAACACGCGCACGCCGCACGGCTTACAATTATAGCAAAAAGTGTCGTTACAACTTTTGGTCTTAATTTTTTCCGTCTAGCCCCCTTTCGCAACGCGCGATAAGGAACTTCGTTCCAAAAATCTGGATACTGCTTGCGGTTGCTTACTTTGATACGGCCACGTTTTACGTAAATACGAAATAATTATGCAGGGTACATGTGTAGCCAGTACAGTAGCCATGTCACCTCGTCCTGGTAGAAGCGGAAGGGCCAAGAAGTGCCAGCTTGACGTCGTCAGGTTGATATGCGTACCAATGGTCTCTGAAATTCGCAATTAGGGGTGCCGAATGCAGGAATTAATATTTTCTACAGCATCTTGAAGTCGGTGCGAAGTAAAACAAAAATTACTATATTTTGAAAAGTTGTCGTTCTTTTGTTTTACTCGGCACCGACTTCAAAATATAGAAGATATTTTTTTGCTTTTTAGTTACTTCAGAAGTAAGTTTTGTTGTGCTAAAAAGTATCTTTAATTATTGAGTTACGTATATGGTATCCAACAACAGAAACTATCCTAAAGCTGTACTGAATGTTACGCAAGAGAATGATCAAAATCGGTTCAGAGAGAAAGAAGTCATGGCTGATAAACCAAAAATTACATATTTTCGGTCTGACTAGTTACTTTTCTGCTATATGTTTGGAACTTCAAGGTCGAATAGCAATATAATGGATATGGGACCATTCTGAAACTACTCTTTACTAAATCCAATGCAAAAAGAATCATCAAAATCCTTCTAGAAACAATAAAATTATGGCTGAACATATACATACAAAAACAAATATATTTACACGACGAACTGAGAACCTCCTCTAATAATAATTAGTTGTTTAAAGAAGTCATTTTTTATAACAAAGTTAAATATTTTGTCATCAACTGGATAATATACTTTTGTTTGACATTTAATTATCGCCCCATCGAAAACTCAAGGGCCCATTCTCCATCGATGTATGACGGGCTAGGACAGGCCATGGCATTTGTCAAATGCCATCCCCAAATGCATGGTGCTAATTTATAATTATATACGTGGTACGGTAAGTACTATAAATTGAAAATTATTCATAATTGTCTGTCATTATTAGTAATTACCGCAACATGTAAGAAATTCGTCACATTTATCGGTGATTATTAATAATTTAACCTCAGAACCAATAAATGTAATAAATTTTCGAAAATAACGTACGCTATACGTCTGGTCTGTTCGATCGAGCCACAAAGCTGACGGCGGGCTGGACGGGATGTGCGGAACATTCGGTTTATTTAGTACCCTGAAGTAGTAGCCCTGAAGAATAAAAATCTAAAAACCGATTCCAGCGCCACTTACCGGGTCTGATTGTGATTTTAAACCACCTCGGGACCCACTGAAACATTATTTCATCAAAATCGTAGAACCCGATTCCAGCGCCAAGTATTTTGTTTATTGATGGATGGATGGATTTTGTGTGTATTGATGGTTTTAGTTTTAGTAGAGATAGGCTTTAGTAAAATCTATTTTTATATAGCTTATATTAATCAGGATAATGAAGCATCCGAATTGTGAAAGAATTCTGCTCGGTGTTACAAGACGCAATGAAAGCTGCAACAACAATAACTGCTACAAAAACACAGCCGCAACAGTCCTGCATTACGCGGTGGACTGCCATGTAGGATTGTGAATGACCCATTAAGGCATGTGATAATATAAAAATACTGCCATATCATTCTGACAACGTAGAGTCGAAGACTAACCGAGAAACAAGTACTTTTTAGGCAATTTTTCTTGCCTAATGTTCGCAATAAAACCTCCACATCAATATAGACAATGTGTGTAATCCGCCTTGGCCAAGAATTGGTACATCCATCTGTATACCAGGTCCGAGCCTAGAAGTGGGACGTTATGCGCTGATTTTATAAACAATGACATTTTAAAATTATAGCAATTATCATTTCATGCATCGGCTTTTGTCTTTAAAGGTTTTCTGCCTTTACTCCAATGAAATCTCAATTTTATTTTTGGGACATGTGTGGGGGGTCAATAGAAGCTTGACCTCAAGTTTTTGGGGTCGCCACCCTTGTCCCCCGTCAGCCATCTTGGAAAAAGTGGTGAAAACACTTTTTTCGCGATATCTCGGAACGCGCCTACGGACTCTACCTCATAGGTGGCGGGGAAAACGGGGACCTTTTCTACCTGCTTAACATTCGATAAGTTAAATTTGGTAAGTTCTATGGTAAAGAAAAGAGTTAGGAAGAATAAAAAATCTCACTTTTTTGCTTATAACTTCTTTTCTTTACCATAGAACTTACAAATTTAACTTATCGAATGTTAGCAGTAGAAAAGTGTTTTCCGACCTATAGTAGATCCGTAGGCGCGTTTTTTACGGTGGCACCCCAGAAACTTGAGGTTAAGCTTCTATTGACCCCCCCACACATGTCCCAAAAATAAAATTGCATCCTCTAACAAATGTAACATTTTAATGGAGTATTGGTAACAACAGCTTTACAAGCAAATTTTTGAATATCCATCACTTCATTTGTTTAATAACTAGCTTCGACCTTTGTTTGACCGGTTTGTCGAAATTGAAATAAAATTTCACCAAATTAATATTTTCTTAAGTTTTCGTGATTTGTATACATAATAAAACTACGTTTTATCGGTTTTAAGCGCGGTAATTTATTTGATTTTGATTATTCCGTCTTTTAGGCACTTTTCAGTGGCCTTGATCACGGAAGACAAAGATATCAAGTGTCAAGGAGTATTGTTATACGTCGGAATAACCAAAATCAAATAAATTACCCCGCTTAAAACCTTTAAAAAGGAGTTTTATTTCACCAAATTGTTCACATGTTCCACACCAACACATATTTTCGATTCTTGCTTAAGAATTATTTAAGAACTTAAGAATCCTATAGCCATAGGTCGAAGGCTGGCGGATCAATAAAAGCACTCCGTAGGAGGACAATACGACATAGATTATTGAAAAAACAAGACATTTCAAATTAAAAGTGCCAGGAACCCGTTTCATGAATAAAATAGGATTCCGTCTGATAGGTTATAAACTCTTTCTTACATTAGGAGGAGGCACTACTGACTCCGAAATCATGTTGTTTATAACAAATATTTAAATTATTTTTGACTCAATTAAAAGTGCTAAATTACAACATGCTTGGTGGCATCGCTCTCAGCTATAAAGACCATATGATGATGATAATGATGATGTAGCCTTTTGTTCTTAACTCCTCTTCTCCTTTATCATAGGTTAGATTCTATCTTTATTAATTGACGTCCAATGACTTTGAAATAAGTCTGAGTTTAAATACACATTATCAAGAGGTATTTATTAATTATTGTTAAGTGGGCTAAGCCTTTGCCAGCATAGCTTACTCTTGAACCTACACCTTTGCTCTTGAAGGGCTCACTCTAACACGATTACTTAGAATAGTTATACTAAGATATTTTCTTTTTTCTCTTAAATAGCCAACGGGTTGATCCTGGTGACCTGTACCACAGGTTTCTTTTTAACCTAATTCAGGCACCAGCCTTTTAGTTAATGTTGTTACTAGATTTAAGTTTTATTGTGTACTTAAAGAGGAAATAAAGAATTATGTTATGTTATGTTACTTGAAAGCAATACAAAAGAATGCATTCGATTCCTGGCATGGCATATTTCGTAAAAGAAATTCCGTTATTTATTATGGCTTCGGAGTCTGGAATTTAGTTAAGAACAAGTGTTTTGTTGTAAGCATATTATTGGCCGTTCATTAGCCTTATAATATATCTCGGCTCGAGCCTCCCATTATATTGGGGGGGATGGACAGTATACCCGCCACGCTTATCCAAGGCGGCTTGGCAGGTTTGACACATCGGTTATCTCGAGGTGTAGGTTGCATCACGATGTTTCCCTTCACCGTTATTAGCCCGCGTAATTGTAACAATATGCCCATTAGATCAGAAAACTGACTAAGTGGTGCATGCGTTCCGGCCAGGATCGAACCCGCGTCCTCTGAGTTTGGAACGCGTGTGCTAGCCATTACGCTACCACGACTTATTTTACACGTTCATAAGCCTTACTATCGGTTAAAATTTTACATAAGCTCCATACAAGTAATGTCTAAATTCAAACGATGGTGAGGCAAGTGCATGAATAGCAATATATAGGAACCGATCGTTAAAGAAGCCTACAAACTTACTCTAACTCAATATGAATAAGACCGTAAGTCTATACCTGTTCAGTGTACACCGCTTCGCAACGTCTTCAAGAAGAAGAAGCGCGAATGAAATTTGAATCTGTTTATAATGTACACGAATAAGGTAATGTGCAGAACAGTGATGTCTCCTAGTATGCGCCCACCCTTATCTCATGAATACCGGCCGGTCTGGCGCGACCGTGACGTCATGCGGCATGGCGCACAGCTTCTCAACCCACGTATAGGGTGGCCAGGTACAAAACAAATAAGGACAAACTTAATAATATCAATGATTGCTTTAAACAGAAATATAATATTTTTTAAAGTAAAATTGAATATAGTTTATTTTATTGTAACAATTGACAGAACAAAGAAGATATAAAGTTACAACAGTTTACCTCTGAACTGCGTACTCATGCAACGGGTACGCAAAATAACTTGTCCTCATATTAATTAATTTGATAACTTCATGCATTTTATACATATACAATTTTTTGTAATTAATCAAACTGTTGGAGTCGTCATTCTGTTGTTTCAACAGCTCATGGCGATATAGGTTTCGTGGCGGAATGAAAAAGTTCGCCAGTTTTCAAATTGTTTCATTTAACGTTCCGCAAAAAAACATGTTACCTTTTCAAACTAAGTCACAGAACAGACTGTTCCACAGAAAATTATGTTTGGCAATAAAGTTTAGCATTACTTAGATCAAAGTTATTTGATTGTCTACCTTGTCTTAGAATATTGTGTAGATATGTAAGACATTTTATTGGTTTTATTATTTATATTATATTTATAGTATATATTATACCTATCATAAGTATTAAAACGATAACAAACAGATTATGATTATATTCTCTTTGTTTCTTATTGTCAATCTTAGCTCCTGTCATTGCCAACATTGCAATTTTCTTTTTTCACAATTCTATCGATATATACAAATAGATAAAATTAAGTGTCTGTTTGTAACGTCAGAATAAGAGCTAGTTACTAAATGTATATGAAAGTATATACGGTGTATATATTAAAAAATAAGTTTTAAACATTTTTGTCTGTCTGGATGTTCCGGCTAATTTCTGAAACAGCGGGACCGAATTTGACGGGACTTTCACTGGCATATAGCTGATGTTATAGGTATATATTAGGCTACCCTTATTTTTAGGATACCATAAAATAAAATCCAAACGGATGAAGTCGCAGGAACAGCTATCATTTCATAAACGTAATATAATTTTATTAAATCTTGATAGTACTACTTCTTGTACCCGTGCCAGCAAAAGTCGATTTTAAGGAAATAAACATTTTAATTCCGTGAGTGTACATATAGATTATATATAGATAAAGAAAAAGTAGGTTGAAAGCTGTTTATTATTTGCTAGTAGAACTTAATTCAAATTATAAATAACTGAAAAACATAAGGAGTTCTTGGCAGCATTGACTTTCAAAACGACTAAAAAGTGTGAATTTCAAAATTTTCGGATAAATCTAATCAAATAATCGGTAATTTGAAACTTAAATGACTTCAAAGTTTAACTTAATGACGAGATTTTCAAATAATATTTATCAAAACTTCATAAGAGTAGAAAATGTGAATAACGTTTCCCTAGAAGTTACTTATGTAAATATTTTTAAGCAATGTATTTTATATTACCCACTCTTACTAGCTGTCAGGTTATTTTTACAGTTTGACAATGAATATAATACTGCGTATAAGATTGTTGATAAAAACATGCCGATATTTATGTTAAGAGCGGTACACCTGGCAACTTAACCTATATGCAAATATCTAGAATGTTCCCTGCCGTCGTACACCATTCTATGTGCAGATGCTTAATGGCTCTGCTTGGAGCACTTTAAAATGCGATTTCGTCTTACATTTACGATATCTTTCTGCCAATGTATGTGCATATGTTATTACAATTGTGGTTCAGCCCGTTTCTAAAATACGACATTCATACGGATAGAATAGAATACGCTTTATTAAACACATCTCAAAGTTATAGCAGTATCAACAATTTGTCAGTAATAGCATGGTATAAAAAATACCATGGTAGTAAGAATAATAAGCGTATCTATCGCTAAATTTAGTTTTTCCAGACAAATTTTATATGGCAGTTAGTAACTTATAATCGACTTATAGTCGGTTCCTATTTATCTATCTTATCTTACTAACAGTTAGTATTTTGCCTTACTACCAAGTTCAAAAAAAAGCATATCAAATTTATATAAATGGTTAGGCAAATGAATATATAGAGTTACTAGCGGTCCCGGAAGATGTTGTGCTGCCCTGAAAAAATAAAAATCTAGAACCCTATCAAGCACCACGTACCGGGTCAATTTTTGAATCTAAACTATTCCGGGATTCATTCAAACACATATAAAATTTCATCAAAAACCTTGAACCCAATTCCAGCGGAACCTACCGGGTCTGATTGTGACTCTAAACAAGTCCTAAATTCAGTTGAACACACACCAAAAATTTTCTGGAGGACTTTAGTGAAATACAAACGAAAAGAAAAAATATGCATTGAATTACATAAAGAGATAAGAACCGGCCATGAATAAAAACGAGGAGTTGATCAATTCATCTGTAATTTTATCGCGCATAATTTTTCTGTTTAACGATTCTTTTGCGTTCGGAAATTATGCAGGTCCACTTTTAAACAAAAGAAAGAGTACCTATACTATATTTATGAAGCTTACCTTTGACAATTAAATTACGCAGATGGGGGTTCTTAACTAAGACTTCTGAACAGTAAGGGTTGGCGCAAACGGACCACCGACCACAGCCACCACCACTTAAGATAGCGCGAAGGCGCGTGTGGCCACGCGCCACACGAATATTTCACTACTACCCAAACTTTTACATGACTGTCATAGAGGCGAATATGGTGGTGTAAAAATTGGTATGCATTTTAAAGGAGTGGGGATTGCTTAAAAACTTAGAAGTGGCCGGTACTCTAAAGTTTTCTCTTTTTTTATTTATTAAGGGAATTAATTATTATTTAAGGGGCAGGCTTAAACTCATTTTCCTTTTTTATGTTCGCAATCGAAACTGCTCATATTTCTGTGTGTGGAGGATGTTGGAGTCTCATTAGTGTAAAACCTATTTTTCTTATAGAATAGCATTTTGAATCTGATTTCTTTATCCAACTGTTTTTTGTCGACTAAAAATTGAGATAAATACTTGTATTAACTATACATTGTCGTTTATTACGTGTAAACTATTGAAATAACAAAAGGAGTAGGATATTTTTATTAGACATAATTATATCTCTCGTTACCGACCACAACGAAACGTGTGAATTGCTTGTCGATGGCTACCGGTGGCAGTGGTCAGTGGCCCGTTTGCTCCCAGCCTAACTTTAAAGGCAACGAAGTATATAGGTCAGTGGCTAAATTTTAAATTAATCGGGATCAAAAATAAAGGGCTCGAACATTAATTATCCATTTAAACGAAGCTTTATATAATGTGTTACATGAATGGGTTATTTGTTCAACCGGGGTGCGGGTGATCAATATTCGACCAATTATGGCCCCGGATATCCGTGCGTCGAGACGGCTGCCAAACGACTTACGTTCTACAATG
Organism: Dendrolimus punctatus; assembly: GCA_012273795.1. NCBI lineage: Eukaryota > Metazoa > Arthropoda > Insecta > Lepidoptera > Lasiocampidae > Dendrolimus > Dendrolimus punctatus. The sequence continues at coordinate 4,315,135 of CM022542.1, forward strand.
TATTCGGGTTGGAAACTCCTTGGCTTATAATTTACTAAGAGTAGGTCAAAAAATTCGGCCAAGTAGATGGTACTCCATTAACTATGAAGGACTCTGTGAGTTATTTCACCAATAGAAATAGGGAAGGGGGAACATTCCATATAACTTTATAAGCTGAATAGCTTATGCCCGTGGAATCACTCGCGTTAATGTTAGCTCACGGGAACCGTACATTTTCCAGGATAAAAGTAGCCTACATACTATCTCAGACTATATAGAAATAGATACGCTGTGCTAAATTTCATCCAGATCAGTTAAGCCGTTCTGGCGTGATTGAGTAACTAACTATCATTTCAGCTTTCACAAGTATACATAAAGGATTTCACAAGATCTGACTAGCAACTACGCACCCACAAGACTATGTACCTGAATGGATTATGAAAATACAATGAAAACATTTTGAACTCTTACATGAATGGCGGCTATCCCTAGGTTATTGTTGGAGTATACTGCCATAATATTGTTACGAGTTGCAGGACTCGAATTAAAATGCCGTTGGAATTACTATAGAATTTATTAGAACTATACAACGCATAGGCACAAATATAACTGAACACAACCAGTCCTACGCGCAAAGTCCGTCACTAAATAGTTTACCGACTGTACACAAGTCTTGCTCCGCTTGTGGTTATCGCTCGAGTGCTTCATCCCTCCATTGGGGCATTGCTTTATACTGTACAAATACAATATGTCTACCCGACCGCGTCGACTGAATTTTTAGAATCACACCTGGCTAATGATTACCATAAAAGATTACAAAACACAATGGGCTGTTTTTCTAATAACAATTTGTAAACACAAAGTAAACAAAAGAAGTACAAGTGCCGAAATGGTAATAAAATGTGTTTTTACAGACGCAGGTGTGAATTTGCCTTTGTCGGAACCTGGGTCGAAACAATAATATCATCTTCTTCTTGAACCATCCTATTCAATTTCATCCATAGATACTAGAACAAGTTACTGTGACATACCTAAAAAGTAGTTATACCCATATAGAACTTCGTGCTTCTTACTTTGAAAATACTTATCAAATAAACTTTCTCCATTTTCACCCCCTTAGGATTTGAATTTTAAAATCCTTTCTAGTATTTTGTATATACTATATACAGGGCGTTTTTGTGGGGCACGTGGGGGCACGCGGTGCCCTTGAAGGAAATTGTAAAATATTGAAAAATTGACATAATAACTGATAAAATGAAACAATAACAAAAACGTTATGGAATTATAATTTTCGAGAATTAGTGTGCCCCCAAAAATCAAATATTTAAAAAATATACAATAAACAATTTGACTCAAACATTTACAAGAAAAAAATGACTATTATATAAAAATTTCATCATGATTCAAAATGTCTATTTAAATGAGATCAATATTGAAGAAAATGTCACTAAAATACAGTCATATGTCAAAATATAAAAAAGTGACCGGAATAAAATTAATTACTAACAAAATAGAGAAAAAGTAATTGCATTATTCTAAATTATTTTTCAAAGTTTAGGTTTTAAATTGATATATTCAGAAAGGGTCTATATTAGTAAATAGTGTAATTTTTGTCATCTCTACGACGCTTTTCTCTTCACAATAACAACAAAGGACTGAGTCCGTAAATTAATTCTGCAAAACCCATCTGCTCTCGACAAAGGGGTATTGGAGCCGGATAATCTGATATGGACACTCGGCCGCAGTGGAGTGTGCACGGGCGAGTGAATTAGTTCACAACCAGTCTAACTGCTGTTCCTGGAATTTAAGCTATGTCTACTCATATCTTAGACATGAAACAGCAATTCTTACTATCTATCTTATTCTATAATATTAACAAAATAAGGATGCCATATCTGCAAATGAAAGCTGTCTAAAAAAATAATAAAAAAAAATATGGCTACCACCCCTGGTCTAAAGTATGTAGCTATAACAACCTTGATTAGTGTTCCGGCATTAGTGACCAGGTTCCAGTCTCCCTTAAGAGACAGCAGCGCATTTGTAGCATCTTTGGTGTTGCAAATGTCCATAGGCGATGGTAGCCGCTTTCCATCAAGTGGGCCGTCTGCCTGTCTGCTGATCTCCTGCAATAAAAAAAATCGATTTGTTCAGGATTCACGTAAAACTTAATGGTACTGATTTCGATAACCCCGATCAGATTTGTATCAAAAAATATGAGAGTTATTTTAAGATTACTAGTTTTTATGAGAATTTAACAATTATAAAATTACATACAATTGAATACAATGTAAGAAAACTTATGTGTATTGTATTCTACCCATAGTCGCGCAAGACTATAGTAGAATACTGAGCCCAGATCTTCGTCTTCTATGGGTAAGGTGCACAGAAGGCTGGCTACGTTTCCTCGCTGGATCGCCATACTGATCCGTTGGCCGAGGTAGGTACCGGCCTAAGATTTCTTTTTATTATGTTAATATTTTTTATAACTGTAGTGGATTTAGTTGTTTTGATTGAATTAATAGTTTGGTAGATTCATATGGTGTGGTGGAAGTAATCTATAATATATAATAAAACTTTAGAAGTCGAATTTCTGTACAATATTTTTTTTTGCTAAAAACCGAGTCAGCGGGATGTAAGAAGTGAAATAGAAGTAATTTAGATTTTTTAATTTTTGAAGTGAAACTTCTGTATCGGCGTTGGATTTTTTTATCGTCACTTTATTCGGTTACGCGCCATCTTTTTCTTGCTTGTGGTACACGGTCGACTCGACCGTGTAGAGGTTTTATTAATTTAACCAATTTCTGTAAAGTTGCATATAGTAGATCATTTTTCGAAAAATATGGTCATAAAGAAGTTTCACTTCTTACGTGTGTACACTAGTACACGAATACATTGTTTTTTCTATGTCTGTCTATTTGTACGGGTTAATCTCCGAAACGACTGGACCGATTTAAATGAAATTTTGTATGTGATAGCTTATATACCTGTTCAATATATAGGATACTTTTGAGCCCGAAAAAATTAAAAGAGTTTGCCGTTAGGATAGGTTTAAAAAACCTTTTAATTACTTAAACAGCTTATTTAATAAAATTTATTTATGGCCACCTAATTAAGTATATTGATATTGACCGGTATCATCATACAATAAAACAATTTATACATTAAAAAGACGCGATTCCACGAATGTTATCTATTCTAGAAAAGTGACACAATTGAAAAGATATTAAGTACAAAACCACTCAAAAAATTGCTTTGTGTGCTATATAGAGTAAATATGGAAATGCACATCTATGTCTCTCGTATTGTTTGCGAGAAAATTCCGCAGCGACGGTATAACCTAAGCATATGCGACTTTTTTGGCATCGATGTAGTGGGGCCGTGACACAATCAATTCTACTGCATCGCATTGTGCTTATTTTATGCCCAAGGACTTATAATGTAGAAAGAACATGGATTTAGAAAAAAAATATCAAAATCTTTACTTATTCTTCCTTATTTTTTATCTCCATTTTTCTATTTTTTTGTAGTAATGAGCCAAATATCTCATTTTTATAAATTCATTATTTTTATTTTATTGCATGAGTTCAGCAACAGGCAGACAATTCATGCCGCAATATAACAGTGGTTGGTAAAAAAGTTGGGAGAAATTATTTATCTCTCTTTAATAAAGATGTACATATTTTATTATGTGAAGGGATTAATCTTTATTTGTAAAAATATAGGCAATAGTTGTACATAATATATTGTCCTGATTCGCTAAAAATTAAGAAGTAAAATGGTTTCCTGCTAATAATTTGATTTTAATATAATTATAGAAAAATAACGAAAAAACCACGTTGCGTATCGTATCTTGTAATTTCGTGATCTTTTTGCGTAAATTATTGATCAGTAATTACCAACGAAAAATTGATAAATAGATAGATACATAGATAACACTTTATTGGTCACCAAATATACAATTTCAAAAATGCACAATTACAATATTGTCATGGTAAAAACAATAGGCGGCCTTATCGCTTAAAGCAATCTTTTCCAGGCAACCTAACTTGAGGAATAGTTTAACCTAATTTGGCGATGTAGTTGGTGCAGATTATTAGATATATCATGAATAAACTACATATTTATAAATTAAATATATATGTGATATAATGGAATAATGTTCGCAACCCATTTTCGAAGTTTTGCGACAAGAGGAGCCTTAAATTTCACCAGCATCTTGCGTCATTATTAAGTTTTAAAAGCTAATTCATTAACACTTACTTATTGTGTACAATGAAAACCTTTTCAATAAAATAAATATATCCTCAAATTCTCTTAACTTAATAATTTTAGGCTGATAGGTTGAAATGTTCACATGCATAATAATATACTTAATTCAAATTTAATCTTGTATGCCGCATTTCATTACACAAAGTGCTCTGGAATCTACTATGATGTCGTCTCCACACGTTTTAACAGCAAAATCGATGTAGCTAGTAATTAAGTACGTTTGTAAGAGGTTCAAGTACCGACACCCCCTGTAAGTCGGATTCATGAGTCAGCTAGATGCGGTACTAATTCTAACCCTTATGACTAGACTAGATACCAAAATGTTTGACTCAGGTACGTAATTTAACAAGAAAATGGCCCCTGATTGGATACTGATTAAGTACAGGTTAGGTACAGGCGTGGAAAAAATGACGCATCATTGGGAAAATCCTGATAAAGCTAGACGAAGACGGCTCCCTATTCCCGTCGTTGTAATTCTCAATCCTCATTGTACGCTGCGTGCCTGGTATTGCGCGTGCGTTACTTTTTATTACCCGTCCCTTTCTAGCTTGTAGGATCACTCGTATGCCTGTCTCGGGTGCGGAGGGTCGATCTATACGACGCTAGGTACGGCTACAGTGCCGTACTGAGCCACCAGTACGCAGGTTTCTGGCGACAGGCTCAAACGCCATCGGGTGCCAGTCGGGTACAGGAACGCAACGCGGCCGCAAAAATGACGCGCGCCGTGCTTTTGATAAGTGTTTTTACCATATTTTTGGACGTCCTCCATGCTGGACAGGTAAGCACAAAAATGTTATATACATTTCTATACAAATTTTATTGAATATTTTGAACAACAACGTGGAGGGGTTACTAAGTCGAAAATCGATTGAACATTGAGTAATGTTTTCAAGGCGGGTGTAAAATAGTAGCTTGCTGAAAGGAGACGTTTATATCGTCGCGGATGCCATAAAAGAGGTTATTGTTAGGGTTTATTCCGGCTTTTATTGTAAAATAAGTACTTTAATGTTGCGTAACATATGCTTAAAAGAAGTTTGTGTTTTCTTTATTTGTTACTAATAAAATAAATATTATAATAATTAGATCAGTTTAATACTGTCTCGGAACATTCGCATGTAAGAATTATGAAACTTGAAGCAATATTGTATTTTTTAAGCCGTAAAAGTTGGACCACGTTTTCAAATTTTTACAAACACGCTTTGTATTGGCACTGATGAAACAAATCGAATTATTTCGAGTGCTGACAGGCTTCTTTACTTTATTAGCGTTTTATTTGATAACATATGAATATTTTAAAACATGGAACACCAGATTGGGGTTCTCATTAAATAAATATGTTTGGACCAACTCAATAAACTTTATAGAAAGCTGCATTATTTTTGTTGGTATTTTTTCAGTTTCTAGCTCTTTCAGGCTCCTGATGGATGAGTTGCAGTCGAAGGTGGATCATCATAAGACATGTCGTAGTACGTACTTCGTACTCCACGAACACATTGACTTCCATATTGTACTAATACTTTAGGATTGCTACTGCAAGATATTTCTTTACGCTTGGCCACCAAAAGCAGATCAAAGTTTGAACAACGGAGATGATTTCACAAGTCGCCGGACTATATTGATATCCTCTACTTATTTCTTTTACGTACCGCCACGTTTAAACAATCGGCCAAGTACTTTTATTTCAGTCCGTGAACAGCGAAGGACCGACATTTAATTTTTTATCATTTGGTTGCAGATTTAAAAAAAATATAATCATGCGATTTTATGCAATACTTCTTGAGCCTACCCCTTTTATTGAGAATTAGCGGCGGCATGGTTAGACTTGTATTCTCAGATAGAAACTGGCATAGACGATTCTCTGTCATGTAACAGATGTGAGTTCGTAACGCAGTAGTTCCGCATGACTCCACACATCCGCCGCAGCATATTCATCTCCGTGATGATCTTGCTTGTGCCCATCAAGTACGGGCCACGCTTCACTATCATACGAAGTACAGGTTTAATGATAGATTTATAGAGCTGTCTTTTTAGCCTAACCAGCCCACACATTACTCTATTCACATTACGGCATTGGGCTTAATATGTCGAGATATATTAGTATTGAAATACAACCAATACTATCGTCACAATAATAAAGAGCTACCGTGGATAATATACACAGGTCTATTTGGCCCGACTAAATTATTCCGACGCGATTAGCTGCATTGGCTAAATCTAAATATTGGTACATGAATCACTATCGAATACTAAAATGTGTTCTACAGAGATTATCTCTTATTATATGATTATCTCTTTAATTACCTTATGAAATATACAACAAGTTTCGTACATTTGTTTCAATTTTGCGTCAGATATATAACATACATATATATCAGACCCATTTACTGCACAAGTAGGTAGAAATCACAAATTAAAAACTTTATATAGGGTCATTTGCTTATAGTAATTTTGATTTGGCTTGTACCCTTTCTAGAAATCGGGTTTGGTTGGAACTAGATCGTTCCGTATTATTCCAGAATATTCGGAATAACTAGTAAATACTTATTTGGTGGATATTTATTAAGTGTTGTTTTAATTGAATTATTTTATCTAGTCGGCAAAGTTTGCTGGGATTTTTTCTTACGTAATAATGTTTTATATCACTGTGTTGTTTTTCTTCTGAATTGGTATTATATATTCGAAGGACCAAATACATTTCTTATTATGTTTTTTTTTATCCAGTCTTAGCATAGCTTAGCACTGTATACAAAATGTCGGTAAGTCAAAAAAATCTCAAAATGTCACATGACTTTGTCTGTGACGTTACCGGTTTTTCACATTTTATTATCTACATTATACTTACTTATTTTTAGAACAAAGAAGTAAAGGTAAATTAAGACTGATATTTAAAATTTTTGAAAGATGTAAGTTGTCATGTTCCGCTTTGTTATTGAGAAGTTATTCCTTATCGCTTTAATAATGTAATTAATAATAACCTTATTTTTAATAAGACTATAAATCTATATATATATGATAATCAATTGCTGTTCGTTAGTCTCGCTAAAACTCGAGAACGGCTGGACTCGGTTTGGTTAATTTTGGTGTTGAATTACAAATATTCAAGTTCAGGGAAATTTTAAAATATAACTAAATATGAAAAACATTCTTGAAATATAGTAAAAACAACAATTTCTTCCCTTAGAAACAATTCCTACCTGTCAAACATTTAACGTTCGTCCCGTCGTTCAGAAATCAAATTAAATTTAAAAGAATACTTTTGTTTTTTTTCATTTGCAATTATCGTTCAGCTTTTTTATTTATTGATTCTTAGGTACGAAGTTTGCCGCAGGTCAGCTAGTCTCGTATAATTATGAGCTTTTCATAGTTACGTTTTTACAGAGCTATTGTCATTCAATGTATTTCATATCAAATTCAATTAAGCGAAATGGAAATAACTTGACAATGACAGTAGTTAACGGCAAGTTATCGCTGGAGCATAAATCCGAGAAAAATAATATGCTGCTCGTAGACTTGGTGCATTACATATCGATCGCCATGACATTGGATGAAGACGGCGAATTTGTGCAGACGGCAGGCTGTCCCTAGAGAAAATTGTTGACTCATCGAACTACTCAAATCCACGTTATTACCACCACTCGATCGCTTCGATATATTGGCGTGTGCTATTAATATTATACAAAGTTCCTTTAGGGGAAGATATGATGTTAGCTTTCATCAAATTTATATCGTATTCGGTATTGGTTTTATAATGAGTTGTTTTTTAAAACGACATGTTTAGAGTTTTAAAGATATAAATCGTTTATTTTCTGAAAAAAGTGAATACTGTTTTATTTACAAAGAAAAACAAGATACTATTAAATTAATAAAATTACAACGAATATGCGGTTTGGGCAAATGACAGATATAACATCTTGTTAAAAATCAATCCATTCCCTTAGTTTTATGTCTGACATTTCTTCACAGAAATTGATCCTTGTAAACTATACTCTATGGGTTGGTGTTATAAATAATACATTGTATATATTTTTATTTTCCAATATCAGTCAATTGACTTTACCAGATACCAGATTTAATTGATCAAAAATCAGGTCAAAATCAGTCACGTGACTCCTTGAGTGCTTTTCTATAGTTTCAGACTTGATCATGGGAGTTTGAAATATTTACACTATATATATTATATAGCATCGATATAAATTCTGATATACGTCCATTAGGTCTAGGTATTAGTCCATTACTATAATAATTATTTATAAAGTTAAAAGAAGTATGTAACAAAAAGCTTTAAAGGGTATGTTTTTTATATTCTGTTATTAGGCTTTAATTTAAACTAGTGGTGGTGGTTGCCCGTGGTTGAAATTCGGCCATAATAATTAATGTCAAAGACTATACTTCTATAATCACAGATTTCGCGAAAGGCTACACTGTTAATTTGATTATAACAATAAACAAAAGATTATACATGCGTATGTCAAATACATGTAATGTATGTAATGTTTTTTCATTGATTTAATATATTTTTTATTCATAATGTAAAAAAAAAATGTTAGCACTCGTAGCTTCTTCTCTATATAAACCAGAAGTGTGAGAAATTTCATACTCCTCCGTATGCAATTTTCGTAAAAAGGGGTACAAAGTTTTTGGTGCACGTATTAATATATAGATTTAAATATAGAACGCTAAACAATATTTTGTGATTCGTCTATACACACATATAGGGGGTCTGTACTAGTCATTAGATGTTCAAGGTTGAAAAAGACGCATTATTGACCTATATGACGTAACTATTGCACAACTATAGTCCGAAGCTGAAGGCCGGCGCCACACCCTGCACGTTTTAATAAAAAAAGGAATATTCGGTCGGTGACCGCGACTGGAATCTTTCACATACGATCTATTTTTAGCCGCCATTCGTGGTACTGTTTAGTCCAGTCTTAATCGTGCGGATGATGCATTTGCAGCATGTTTTGATTTTTTCATGTCCGGAGCTATTTCGACAAACAAAATTATTTATGACTCCGTTTATGTCTAATAGCCCTAGTGGAAGACTATCACTGGTTGACTCAACCAGGAGGTAATCTGGTAGATAATAACTCTTTATTGTACACCAATACAAACATGAACTTAGACTAAAATTATATCTAAAACAAAGGGTGGTCTTATCGCTAAAAAGCGATCTCTTGCAGACAACCCCAGGAATGAATTAAGACAATAATGGCGATGGTGGTATACGTAACATATCAAACTGATGACATAAGATCAATTTTGAACTTCTTTTCTTGTTTATTTTTAAAGTATAAGTGCTTTTTACATTGTATGGTATTAGTATTTAATTTTCGCAACTGTACAGATAATAAAACTACGTTCTAACGGTTTTAAATGCAGTATTTTATTAGATTTTTATTTTCGGCCACTTTTCAACAGCCATGATGATGGAAGACAATTTTTTTTTAAAGATGATGTCAAGTTCTATGACTAAATATGTAATGAATAAAAGTCAATTTAAATGCTGCACCTAAACCCGTTAGAACGTATGTTTATTATATATGGTACTAATTTGTTATATTACTTCTAAATACATATTTTTTGTTTCTAGATAATTGGTATGTTTGTCCGATCATTTGTCTTATTATGTTAAAATATTTAAAAAAAAACATGATTCATAATTATGTATAAAATTTAGCAAGATGATGTATTCTGTATACCGCTACGCAACGATGCAGTAAAACGGCGAATAAAGTAGAAATCAGTAGAACAAGGTGAGAAAGAGGTAGTTGATATGTAATAGAGATATAAAAATGTCTTTTTAATCTACATAAACTATATGGCTATATGCCATTTCGTTAGTCTTATCTGAAATAATCATTATCATGACGTCAATATCTGTTAACTTAAATAAGAATCATCGGACTCTTATTTAAGCCAACAGAAATTTGCTTTCAAAGTGGTCAAAAAATGTGTCCTATTCTCTCTAACCTTTGTAACATGCGGTGTAAAATTCTGAAAATATCAAGTTTGTGAAGCTTAAAAAATACTTTCAATTATGTATATTCTTCATGTATTTCATAACTATATTTTAATAAAACCCTAATACTTGAAGTAGGGAGTATTTTCGATTAAATGCCGTTTTAGGGTTCCCTCAAACAAATGAGAAAAAATAAATAACGTTATCATCTCCCTTTTCCTATATATGGAGTGGTTACGCACTTGGCTGGTTTAATCCGATGCAAACAAGTCATCTTTAAAATATAAAATTATAGTGGTTTCAAGACATGTTCATTTATGATAAAAAATACCGCAAAACATGATAGCTTGGCCGCGTCCTCTGTCTCAAGGCGCAGCTGCCTCCGACCAATCCTCAACCTTTTGATTGAATCGCATCAAATGAATATAATATGAACTTACTGAGAAATAAAATCAATACGAGACAATGACGGGACATATTCAGTGAGGAGAAACGAACGTGAGTTGATTCTCAATGGAATAAGTGAAGAGGTATTCAGGCAATTTCATTTAACTTTTGTTCGAGATGAGGTGGTTTCTTAGGTATCTAGGACGGAGATGTTCTAGATACCTAAGAAACCATGTATAAATTAATCAAATGCGTAATCGAAGTTATTCAAACTACGATTCTATTGCAATAGTGTCAAAAATTCGTATTCTAATAAATCTACAATATCTTCTCGAATTAGTCGCGGTGGAATAATAGCAGAAAAAATTACTATAATCATTAGCAGGGATGGCGCTATCCGAAATTAATATTGGCAAGCTACCATTTTAAACATTTATTGCGTAAATTTTTGCTTATAAAAATTTGTAAAGATAGAGTAGCGTGCCATTGGCGCGCCATTGACATTAACAGAATACCGAAACCAGGCAAACCTACGATTGACACAATAGTGTCCGGTGATTTTGATGATATAGTAATAGCAGAATTAGGCCCTGGTATCTAATAAGACAACGGATCAATGTAGGCGTACTACGTACATACAACGGGGTAACTAGCTTTCTGGGCACCTTACTCATAGAAGATGATGACCTAGGCTTAGAATTAGAGAATAGGTGGAATACGATATAACTATTGTCAATTCATTAGCAATAATAATTAAGGCCGTTTTCTTCTTTGCAGCAGATTACTGTATTGTAAATAAATTATGTCTTGAGAATAATTTTCAAACAAAAATGCATGAGGCGTGATGTTTAGGTCTTGTGGTAATCATATAAGTCGTATTTCATTGAGCAATTGATTTTACACTTAAACACAATTTATAACTTTTTTTAAATAATACAATAATATACAAGCACCCCGTCTCCAACAAAACCTCCATCAAGAAGTTCATTTAATGTTTTCTCACCATGACCGTATAATTTACAAAACTGAACTTTGAAAATGGAAATAGCATTTTCTGCTTAACGCCTTCACAAAATCCCTTGGGTTTAAATGAATTCCCACGAACCGCGGTCGCATTACCACAGTTTTATTACCGTTTTACTCTCTTTTTGAGGGGACTTAGCACTGTACTGTTGGGTATTGTTTCCAAACGACGGCTTTTCGAACGGCCTTTTGTTTGCAACGTGTGCGAGCACTGATAACATTTTCGCTCCCGGTTGATTAATCACCGGTTTTTCAACTAAGCTGTCTTCTCTATTGTTTTTGGAGGTTCAGAACCGATTTGGGTTCTGTTTGTTGCTTTAGTAACGTTTGCACTTCTCATTTCAGTCGTACGGTTCGCTTTGCTGCGACAATTATGAAATTTATTTCGTACTATGATGGAATAGTCTCTGTGGCATACACGTTTACATTTCTTGTAGTCAAAATGAAATCAAACGATTGTCATGTAGTTTTAATAACTGGGAAGTTAATAGGATACTTTTTATCCTTATAGACTAGTTTCGTGGGAAGCGAATTAGAAATGTCCGGGAGCCTTGTGTTAAAAAAGCTTTAATTCTAGTTACACACAAGTCAAAATTATAGGAATTTTTAGGTAGATTCTCTGTTGTAAAGCGAAGATCTTCCGGCTGAGGTTAATGTATATACCTGGTAGGCCGAGGCTCAAGAATCATTGTTGAGAATTTGAATATAGTCTTTGTGGCATTGGAAATTTCTTGCGTCGCGTCTTGAAGGTCTTGTAGATTTTTCACAGTGCCATCACAATTAGTAGGGTAGTTTAGTAGAATATGAATTCCTAATGCATGCGACTGAGGACACAAGAAAACTACCTCTCGTTAAGCGTAAAATAGTCTTGTATGAACCAGCGACGTCACTGCTACATAAACATGCTTTCGTTAGAACAATCATGAACAATAGGTTCAAAATTTTTAATTATTAATTTCAACCAAGTATCGACTGGTGGGAGGTTACAGTTCATCGCTTTCATAGTCAAGTGGGCGGGACTTGATGTGACTAGCTCAGGTCGAGCGAAAGTTACCTGGTGATTTGAAGCTCGCTTGCATGAGTTTTAGATTTGAGTTTTATACATTTTTAAGGTTCTATGGTGGCCTTTTGGTAAAATGAATAGTCTTTATAGCTGTTTGTTCGCCAGTTATTTTTCTCAAACTACTGAACTCACATCAAATGATGAAATTTTATATTTGATTATAACTTTTAAAGTAATGCTAGGATTTTTTTTAACAAGTTCCAGGTGGTGGATTTTGAAATATAATTTCAAGGAAAATTAGTTTGAACTAATGTATTAAGATATAACATATATTCGATTAAATTAGTTTTTATAGTTTCGTTACTTAATGACAGATATATTTCATATATTGGACATTCATTATCCCTACCGAACACTTCGCTGTGTACAAACTCTTTGCAGGTTTTTATGGTCGATTGAATTTATATAGAAAATACATGGTGATATGTATGTGTAGTTGTGTATGTATGGTGGTGAGGTAGTGAAGCGCCACAACAGCACATACCTGCTTTTACTTCCTTCGAAAACCACTTCATTTCAAAACAGTCTATTCTGTATGGTGACTAAATTTACCATAAACTACCACTAAAAATGAAGGAACTCAACATCAAAAGCTTTATAATAACATTACGACAATCATTAATAAATAAAGCATATTACACTATACAGGAGTGTCTTTCTGACCCAAATACTGATACAGTAGTCTGATTTTGTTACATGAGAAAACCAAATTATTGTTAATAATTATTATTTAAATTGTATATTAATTTGTATCTAGACATTAGTAGTTCTAAATTCATTTATTTTATGGATAGCATATTCAAACCTATATACACAAAATAATTACTCTGAATTTGTAATGTCAATTGGTGAAAATATATATGGGTGCTATAATTTTCTTCATAAAAATATCGAAATTCGATATAACCATAGTCCCAAGTCCACACTATGCATATACGTACTTGATCTTTTTTTCATTATTTTGTTCAGCAATAGCTAACTAGCCGTTCATATTATTTACCAATATGTTAAAACTTAGTTTAGGGTTAAACCTTTTAACTCAAATCCCATCTGAACAAAGTAACAGAGCAAGTAAAATTTAACCGCTCTAAGACATGTCTTATCGGAGCAAACATCTACGCAACCTTCCCATTAACCCTACTCTTAATTGGATTCAATAAGATCCCTTTTATCTATAGTATAGTTTACATACTTGTGATAGAAAATTAAGTGAATTTCCGCTGGCAAAGGGGTTTTGCATCCACGTGTAGCCTCGTTTCGAGAAGGAAAACCTCTTTGAGATTTAATCCCTATTCCCGCAAGATGGCGTTGCAGTGCTAAGCTTTAAGCGAGATTGCGGCCACAAACTAAGCGTATTGCGATCGTACGTGAGGTTGCGATTTTCTGGGACATATATTTTACTGCATAAGAGGTAAAGGAAATATTAAGGAATGGGGTGTGAACTTTGAATTACTATAAATATAATCAGTGCTTTTTGAGAATTAATCCAATTATTTTGTCAAATCATCACCGACTTAAATCCCAGTTGCGTTCATCCACTTCAAGTCCGAGATCCGTTTACGCTCCTGTCACAATGTATTTGTGAATCGGTATAGCTTATCAATGTAACAAGTTTTTAAATGTGTAAAGGCGATTTACTTTTATTCTCCGTCTCTTATCTATATCTCTTATGCCTTAATATAAGGTAAAGTTTGTTTAAGAAATTTACCCTGCGAAGAGTTGAAATTTGGATCTCTAGGTTCGAACTGACAGGATCAACCTTAAACTATTAGGTCATAAAGCCTACCAAAATGCGACGCGACTTATCGTCTTTATATAAATATAGGTAAATGCCGCGAATTTCGGGCCATAAGTCGGCGCCTTGAAGCTTTTCGCTGTAGTTTCTACGTAACAGTCTTTTGTTTGACAAGAATGTCGGAGAGGGAAGTTTCCTCATAGAAAACTGCAAACACAAGGAATTCATCTATTTTTAGAATGGACTTCAGCACTATTTGAATAATGTTGTCTAGTTCTTGTACTCTGTAAAAATACCTTTTTTAAATCTCGGTAAAAGAGAAATTCTTCATGAACTTCTAAAAGAAGCATAAGTGGTTTAAAAAATTAGGTGTTTAACCTTTTTTTCTTTACTGTGTTTACAAAATTTGTAAACATTGCTTTCATATTATGATTACACACAAATTTAATATGTGTGTAATCATAATATGAAAGCATAATAAATGCTTAAATCTTAAATGAAGCAACATGCAAGATAAATCTGTCATTAGTTTGGATTCGTTTCAGTGTGATAATATTATGGGTAATATTTTCACAATAAAATGAGAATCTAATATATAAAATTCTCGTGTCACAGTTTTCGTTGCCATACTCCTCCGAAAGGGCTTGACCGATTCTCATGAAATTTTGTATGCATATTGGGTAGGTCTGAGAATCGGCCAACATCTATTTTTCATCCCCCTAAATGTTAGGGGTAGTCCACCCCTAAATTTTTTATTTTATTTTTTAGACAAAATTTTTAATTTCAATTTTTTTATGATACAACATACAAAAATACATACAATCCTCAATTTTCACCCTTCTACGATAAACCCCTATTTTTTACCGGGCAGGACGACGTCTGCCGGGACAGCTAGTATGTATATATATGTATAATATCGAATATTCCAGACACGTCAGAGGCCTCTCTTTGTATTTATTATTTTCAACATTACCAATCAAACATTATTAGGTATACAAAATATAAATTATTCTAATCCATCTAACCAAGAAAAAGATTTTGCTTGTAATAATACATCTCTTTGTAATTAAATACTTTATTGTATTTATTGTGTTCGGCAAACAAATATGCATTACAAGAGTTTTCATGCGGCTTTACTTATTATCATTATAGGGAACACTCTACGATATAAAAAGTGTTATCAGGCTCCCAGAATAAGACAATACGAATTTAAAAAAAGATCTACCTGAAATAATACCTCCGTGCAGGAACGGAGAAAGAATACAATTTCCTGCGGCCGGGCGGCCTGTCGTAAGAGGCGACAAAACAACCCACAGCCAGGTGGTAGGGCATTTGCCCGACTGGATGGCTACCACCCCTGGTCTAAAGTATGTCGCCATAACAACCTTGAGTTGTGTTCCGGCATTAG
The DNA here is from genome assembly GCA_012273795.1 of Dendrolimus punctatus. Lineage (NCBI taxonomy): Eukaryota > Metazoa > Arthropoda > Insecta > Lepidoptera > Lasiocampidae > Dendrolimus > Dendrolimus punctatus. The sequence goes on from CM022542.1 coordinate 4,330,961, forward strand.
TGGACCAGGTTCCAGTCTCCTTTAAGAGGGCAGCAGCGCATTTGTAGCATCTTTGGTGTTGCAAATGTCCATAGGCGATGGTAACCGCTCTCCATCAAGTGGGCCGTCTGCCTGTCTGCTGACCTCCTGCAATAAAAAAAAAAAAACCTTCTCGATCTGTTAACATCTTTAAAAATACATTAATTAAGCCATATCGAATGCACCAAATTGTAATGTTAAAAGTAACAATTTGTTATGATTTTATTATCTCTATCCATATATACCTGTCAAAATATACATGCGTGTATACGTATGTGTATATATGTATATATTGCATATATATAGTTACATGAACTGTACCACTGTGTCAGTTTTGTAAATCTATTCATCCCTGCCATGGGTTGGCTGGAAGAGTTGGACTTTTATATTTTTCTACTCTTCTGTTTGTCTACGTTTTGGAGTACAATAAAGTTACCTTACTCTTACCTTACCTTACACATTTAAATACAACACATCAGTTGGAAGTCATACATATATACGTTTGATTTGTATAAGTGTCTTAAAGTAATTGAAATATAATATTGCTCTCTTTTGAGAAAATAACATTCAATAGACCATAATTGTAATAAATTATTACGCAGAACGAAACTGTATAAACGATCTCATCATAACCCTAAAGAAGAAGCCTTGAAAAGGCTCAAACTACTGGCGAAAGGTTCTACTTACAGACATATCTACGTTGAAACTTCATTATAAGAGCATTGTAACACACATGTGGGCCTTAACTACGTCGGGGGCTCACAAAATGCCCAATGGACCGGCAAATGGGCACTTCTGCTCCAGTTGCTATTTCATGAGCCTAAACACACGCCCTCTAGCGGATAAACTAATCTTGTACGGTTTTATAAGGCCCACTCAAAAAGGAATTTTGAGGTGCAAGCCACTTAGGGCTAAATTGGGTTAAGTTGTACGGCTTTCAGGACTTTCTAGCATCTTGTTCAAGCTTTATTTGAATCTCTAAAGATAATATAATGAAGCCGTTGAGACTTATATCTTTTTCATCGCCTTTACCACATTTAATTTTGTATAACGTCGATAATATAACACAACCGCATAAGCGTTATTACATACGGGGAAAGTATTTACCACCAGACAAGCTACGTACGAGTCACACCGCCGATATATGGTGGAAATACCAATAAAGCGGACGAAACGCTGTGCTTCCATATTTATCATAGTAACCTCTTTACCGTCGTCTAATTTATCTGAAACATACAGTTAAGGTATAAGTAAGTCACGCATTAACAGGTATCTTCTATAAGGGTGCTCCATCTTATCTCCATCTTGATTTTAGACTCCATTCCCCTGATGTCAGGCGCAATGTTGGTTAAAGGCGAATCTATACAACATACAAAAAAACATAAGACTGAACAAAAGTCTTTTTTATAGTTTGATATGTTTGGCAGCTCCCGCTCATGAAGTTTCTTTTTTTCTTGTAAAATTTACTACAGTTAACGTCGTACTTTTTTAAAGGGCACAGCGTGAAGTTCCACGCATAACGAAAAACCACAGACTATCGAACATCGGTTTTAAAACAAAACAATCGTATAAAAATTAACAATTAGGATAACTACATATTTTGTATTTTGATCCGACCACACAGCACAACCATTCCACTATCGATTCCAAGTTCTATGAGAATGATAAATGATAATCGAATATAAATTAAATTCATTAATTCATTAATTCGAATTAGAATTAAAAATGAACTACTTCATTCATGTTGCGAGCTGTCAAAATTACCATCCTATTCTGGTTTAAAGGCCTTGCTGTGGTGAAACACGAACAGAAATATCATCCTAAAGATGCATAAGTGATGACGAGAGTGATATTGATGGTGAGTGTTGCTACTGGTGAAATAATGAATACATACTAGTGGTCGCCCGTGGTCAATATTAATAATAATAATAAATTTAATTTATAAGTTTAAGATTCTGTTGTCAAAGACTATACTTCTATAATCACAGGTTTCGCCAAGGCACAAGACAGGACACTGTTAATTTGACTTTAATAATGAACAAAAGAGTATATATGCGTGTGTGTGTGTTAAATACATGGCAGTGAGTGTAATATGTTTTTATTGATTTAATGTATTTTTATGCATATATAATTATATAAATTATAAGTGTGCGAAATTTCACATTCCTCCGTCCGCGCAATTTTCTTAAAAAAGGGGTACTAAATTTTTGCTTCACGTATTAATAACTTGAATTAATTTTAAGTCAAATTAATAGTTAACGACTTCATTTATTTTTCCAATAAAAATTTATGTAACAGGTTATTGACAATCAAATTAACTACACAAACAAACAACAATCAAAAATATCGGAGCGAACATTCATTCATATATAGTTTACTTAATAACAATGTAAAAACGTAACCATATTACGTAAAATACCACAACAGAAATTATTCCTTACATTCTAAACCTCAACAAAAATAAATTTTGAGGTAAACTCCTGAAGGAAAATTGTGTTGGAATAATTCAGAGCTTCTGCGGTTGGGCCTGAAACACCCCATGTATTTGCTTACTGCTTTAAATTACGTATAAAGTATTATATTAAGGCATCCGAGACATTCCAGCTTTACGAGTATTTCAAAGAATTGTCACGATATTGCGTGCGAGCTTATAGCACATTTTACTTTTGTAATTCGTTTCTAGTTATACGATTTTTATTGATCCCACCTAGTTTGCATAGAAATTGGTAGGGAGGCAGTAGGGTGGGTGTACGAAATGCAAGTCACGCATTAACTTATACGTTATTAAAGCTTAAAATATATGAATGTTTCTGTTTTTTTTCGTACTAAGTACATATTTATTCTATTGATGAGAAATACATGCAACTACAATAAATATTAACTACAAACTATACTATATAACTAAAACTAAAAAGTAAAAAATACCAAAAGATAAGATATTGGTCCCAAACTACTGTCACTTACCGCGAACGTTCCCAAAAGGCTGGCGGCGTTGCCACGGTTAATCTTTGAGCAAAATAGACGCCCACTTCCTGATACAAGATTCTTCCAAGAAATTAGGCGCACGGCGTTCTACAATAAAGTTTATGCTCGATAGCCTTGGTATTCGATCCACTCATCAGATCCTGACTTGGTGACTATGGGACTACCTCGAGAGTATACACACTTACGATGAGTGGAAACAATTTGAAAACTGGTTTACAATTGACGGAGATATCGTATTACGAAGAAGTTGGTTAACAATTTTCATGTGTTTCTCTAATTCCTTGGAATCCACTCATCAGATCCTGACATAGTGACGACGAGACCAATTCGAGGGTCGACAAAAAGAAAGTTTTGAAAATCGGTTTACAATTGGCAGAGAAATCCAGTAACGAACATAAAAAATAAAACATACAGACGAATTGGGAACCTCCATCTTTTTGAAAGCGGTCAAAAACCTTTAACCGTACCTCCTATGAATATCAAGTCCCTTGGCTTTTGAGTAAAATAAAATAAATGTACAAAAACTAATGGAATATTTAAGTAAAAGCTCTCCAAATCTATTTACAAAGGCATTAGAATATACATTAATGTTCAGAAAATGAAATTGTAGCTCACTTGGGAGAACGTAATTTTCTTTTAGTTTTTTCTTTTACCTTTACAACAAATAGGTTATCAAGATATGCAAAAGAACGACAATGATCTTTTTGTCTTTTACTTGGAATGTTTTTGATAACTGCTTCAACAACAGAGACCAAACACATTTAAATTTAAAGGCACATGAAATGTATGAATAAACCAGATGTAACCGCACCATATTTCCCGTGGACTTGGTCTTTCAATTTCTGAACCTGCAAGATGAAACTTAAGATAAAATTTAGTTTTAATCTTTAACATTTTCTTTGAAATTCTTAGAGGCGTTTTGGAAATTATTAGAGATAGATTTGAGACAGACTGACAAACAAATATTGTGAAAAGCGCCCTATGTTCTAATCTGAACTATCATTTATTATAATTAGACATCTTTTGAATATCAGTATTTGCGTAATGATTGGCATTTATTTAAAAAACAGACAGACCGACACTTCAGTTTAATTAGTATAGTTTGAAGAAATAGAGAACTTGAAATTTATAAGGACTAATTTTTCGACAGTCAGATAAAAGTTATCAGCCGAATAAATTATAGCCTAAGGGAATTTAAAAGTGAAAGCATTTACTGTTTAGTACATTCAACTGACATTTTTAATTCTTCCGTGTCATATTTTATTCAATGAATAATTTTAATTTGTGGATTAAAAAATCGGCCCTAATATTTTAACTAGTTTTTGTAGTCATTTTAGATTTTTACGATTTTCATAAGTTTGTCACCCTGTCTTTTCTTATAGTTTTTTTTAACTATATGTTTTGCACTTTTTACCTATTTTATCTCAAAGGTATATTACATAATTATTTTGTTTTACGACATATTATTTTCAAACATAAATTTAATTCTTAACGCGCAAGACTAGGTTTTCTTATATCTAATTATATTTAACAACATTTACCTAATTGGTTCTAGATTTACAATATATCGTTCAAAGGTTCTTATTGAACGACATATTGTAAATCTAGAACATCACCAACATCATGTTTGTTAACATGTTCATAAAAAAACAATATTATGATGTTACGATCTACAGGGCTCGAATAAAAATAAATGAATGCCGTTGGAATTACTATAGAGTTTATTAGAACTGTACAAACACGTATAAAACCAATACAAATAGAACTGAATGCAACCAGTTCATACTGCACTATTCAATGCAATTCGACACGCGCAAAGTCCGTCGTTATATCGCTAATTGAAAGTACTACACGTCTTAATCGTATCGTAGTCGTCGTTTGACTGCCTCACCCCTCCGTTCGGGCATTTTTGTATACTAAACTATATAATACCGACAAAGGGGCACCCGTTCACATGCATCTGGTAAGCTTCGACGCAATGCAATAAAAATAAGGATTAGTTCGTTAGACACTAATTACAGCCATAAAATAAGTACAATTACAATAGAGGCTTTGAAACATCAAAGTAAATAAAATAATTCGTTTTTACAACATGCAGCTGTACGGTCTTTGTCGGTATGTAACAATATTCTTAGTGAATGTAAATACAGCTAGGATTTAAGTCTGCTCACGTTGGACAATGGGTTATATAAATATAATTCTCTATGTCCTACGTATTGTCGAAAAGGGCGATGTATTGGAAATCGGATTACTGTCATGTAGCTCGGACATAGTCCACGGGGGCGGTAGGAAACTACAAACAACGCATTGTGGTCGTTTCCAACGCTTGTTTACTCGTGTATGGTTGCAGTATGGTTAGGAGCACTTGCTTCGAAGTACCTTTGGTTCATATCGGTTACCTGATTTATGCCTTTGTTGTTTTATTGAGTATTTCTAACTGTAAAGGTGGTTGCTAAACCAAAATCGGCTTTGTGAAACAACTCAAAGGAGATGGGGACTTTTGGACAGAAGAAATGTAATTATTTGAGATTTGGCTTAAAAAAGCGTTATATTTTTCTTTTCCAAAATTGAAAACTTGGAAGACGAGAAATCTTAAGTCTCATAAACTTAACAATCGATTTATGTAAATGAATTTCCTTAAAACTATCCTAATCTTCTTTTATATATAAAAATGAATGTTTGTATGTCCTTTACAAAATCGTAAAGTATAACATTTGATGATTTTTAGCAAAGTTGTTGTGCATGAGCCAGCGAAGGTTTCCGAGTTGGTTCACAATTGGACCCGGTAGGTGGCGCTGCTGTCGGAATATCGATTGAATCTTTTCCGAGCAGGACGACGTTTGCCGGGACAGCTAGTACTTTATATTTATCTCATTCTCTCGTAGGCTATTTTTCTGAAATTTCACTTCTGCTGCGTGTGAACTGCATACACACATACATTTTTTATCAACATATATATTTCACTTTAAAACTAACTTATTAGTTACTAAATTTGCATCGCATGCTAAATTGCCAATCTACTTTTTTCATATATTTGGTACTCGATGCTTTTCATAAAGTTTTATTGCTCGAGTTTGCGCGATTGAATTCAGTGTTACTCGCGCTGCGCACATATATTAAATATAACGCACACTTTACTTTTTAGTATTTACGGGAGAGAGTTTGCCAGCTAATGAACAAATTTGCTTTAAAAGCGGATAATTTTTATCCGGTTTACCGAGACTTTCTTGACCGGACTAACATAAAGAAAACCGAACATTTGGCAATTCCAACCAAGAGTCGTCTTAAAGCTCTTTCCATAGGTTCTTTATAAGTGCGTATAGAATCAACTGTCAGCGTTAGATATCAAGTTTCTCTTCTAACTTTATAATTAAGTCTATAAACCTCGACTGTCGAGAACAAGGCCGATGAGGAAACAGGATCAATAACGTGTGTGTTGTGAGCGGCAGGAAACGACGATTGTGGTCGGCCACGCTCTGACGAACAATTCGGTAGCAGAAATCGATTGTTTGTACCAAAGCAAACTTGCAACACGCCATACAGGATTATGGTTTTTAATTCTTTACTGTGTCTTAGTCAGCCAAATACAGTTAATTCACAGGTGTCGATTTCTAACAGGGTGCTTTGTTGATCATCTATTTTTTTTGTAATAAATGTAAATACATCTTTTACTTGTAAATATTTTATAGTAGTATTTAATTTCTAAGTTTTTGTTTGTAGTGTAATTTATTAATAGTTTTGTTTTCTTTTACCTATAATTAAAATAATAAATACTGTTACAACCTGAAAAAAAACCACAATAAAGTAATGAAAATATCATAATAGTATTTAGCTACACTACTAGCTGTGTGCTACGAAACTACGGTGAGTAAGTATGAGAAATTACTATAGTGACGTCATACGCATTCTCGGGTTTGTTCGGGAGTAGCCGGCGTGTTTTCGGGTTTAAAGAACTATTTTCAATTTGATATAAGTTTTTGATTATATCGAAAAACGTTATAAAAACTTGTATACGATATTCTCATTCGTAAAACAAAAAACGATTCAACAACCCAATTCTCGAAGTAAGTACATGTAAATTAATGTTTAGACCTTTTCCAAGGAATAAAAAAGATAAAAAACTTTGCGGACCCGAATATGTAGATACCGTTGATTTCGAAATCTCATATTTTTGTCTCTGTCTGCTATCTGTCTGTGAAATCGACTAAATGGATTTAAATTTAATACAGAACTAGCTTATTCTGGGTGAGGATACTTTTTATCCCGATAAATGACGTTGTATCCGTGGTATAGTCAAAATATGTCGCTACTGTTGCGACTTTTGGTGCCGTAGTTACAATTCACAATTTCCTGCAGCCGGGCGGCCTGTCGTAAGAGGCGACAAAACAACCTACAGCTAGGTGGTAGGGCATTTGCCCGACTGGATGACTACCACCCCTGGTCTAAAGTATGTCGCCATAGCAACCTTGAGTTGTGTTTCGACATTAGTTACCAGGTTCCAGTCTCATTTAAGAGCAGCAGCGCATTTGTAGCACCTTTGGTATTGCAAATGTTCATAGGCCATGGTAACCGCTTTCTATCAAGTGGGCCATCTGCCTGTCTGCTGAACTTCTGCAATAAAAAAAATATAAAAAAAACACAAAAATAAGCGTCATCATATGGAAACAGGAACAAAGTGCTGCTGACACTTCAAGATAACGTGTTTTGTGTTAATAAGTTTATAGTAATAGTAGTGATTAATAATTCATTTTCTACTTCGTGTCACATATAGGTCGATTGTTATCCGCATTAGTTTGATTGTTTTAGTGATTACGGGACTAAATCAAATTGCAATCAGCGTCGTTATCTGATTGGAACCCCGCTGCCCTTCTCTATTCGGCCGATTTATGTTGGAGCTTAGGTGTGTTTGCTTTAATTTATGTTTATTTACTTTGTAGACTACCAGATATTTATATATGTATATATGTACCCATACTAATAAATCAAATGTGAAAGCGACTGATTGGATGTTTGGCGCTTCTTCATGGCCTTGGGAATTATCATTTTATTATGAAATTCGATGTTGTTTTACTTAATTCAATTTTAAGATTTTTTGGTAGATAAAAATGTGAAGTAAAAGAATTTTCAGCTAAAGCTGAGGAATTTCTTGCCACTTCATCTTTTCAAATTGTGATACCACGTTGCGACGCGGTGAATATAAAATAGAAAGTAGACTTAATGTATAATTTGTACTTCAGAAATTTTTTTCCAGTAAAACTATTATAACAACAATAATAAAGACTTTGGAATATGAATTTTATTAATTTTATTTAGCTATTAAAAATTATCTATTCATCTATGAACATAGACTTCTGAACATATTATCAATTATTAAGCTTGTTTCTCATAGAGGTAAGCAGAAACGATGGGTTTCCACTTGCTACACTCTTGATTTACACACTTTGTACATACAGGTTTATTGAAAGCGTTTTTACCAGTTTTTCAGTAACCAGATCTTTCTTTAAAATATAATGTTTCATTTAATTAAAAAGGTAGATATTTTCCGAATAGGTTGGGTATTAATATAATTTTTCCAGCAATTGATTACAGGGGCCTAGAGTAAGTTGATATGTTTATACCTCTACAAATATGGCTTGGTTAGTTTAAAACCATTCTATACAGATACCTTTCAAGGTAAATCATAAATGAATTCCATCAAGTACGTGCCACAATCGGGACAGGCCACCAATTACTGCTATAAATCGAGTGCCCGTATATATTTACATACATTAGATTACATTATCCCGTATTTGGGGTCTTCATTAAATATGTCCCAGACTGGTCCCGACAACGCCTTTGCCTTTTACATAAATAGGAGAAACAGGGTCTGTATAATATGTGACACCTCGTACAGTTTGCGGGTATTGTATTAAATTGCTTTACTTTATAATTAATTTTGTATTTGTCTTAATATGTTATTATTGATGGCGGAGGCAATTGACCGCGTGTACTTAGTGCACTTATGTCTCAGACCTTGGATGTATAATTAACCAAATGCAAATATGAAATTTAGTTGACGACGAGAAGAATTTACTACAACCAAGATGAATCAATCAACCAACTAGCATCTTATGACCCGGTCCTATATCTCACCGACTGTTCGTTTGCCTTACTATCGGTTAAATTTTTGAAGTGATAACTTCTTATGGAAGGGTATACCGCTTGATTAGTAACGTATCGCGTTACGCCGCCAGTCTGGCTTCCCTTTCTCTCACACATACGGCAGCGGTAGGCAGGCTTCTCTCTCACTCTAACCCACAGCACTAGCCGTATTTCGGTAATTAGATTAAAAAATAATACTAATAATGTACGTACACAAAATGATAATGGACATATTCAAGAATTGTAACTAAGAATAAAATATACTTTATAATCAATAAAAGATTTTATTAATTAATAACCTTTCCTTATATTATCGTATAAATATACATAAAATTTAAGTAATAACCTAAGCTTTTCCCAAGTTGAACAATTTCAATATTAGATAGTTCAACTTAGATTAGTTTAAGTTATCACTTCTGTCGGGCGTCCCGAGACTTTTTTTTCACGAGCTTCATACAAGTAATGTTAAATTTCAATCGATGGTAAAGTAAGTGAATGAATATAAATAGAGTAAGATATACGAACCAGCCATTAGATTCTGGTGGTGTGTACACAAATCTTCCACGCGTAAGACGTCTCAGACATATGCGCCTAATGCAGTTCGCGCTTACATCATGTAATATAACAAATAAACTCTGTTGCACTACTAGCTTAGCAATAAATCTTTTATTTGTTCCAAACTTAATATTGTGTCCGGCAGTTTAATAGTCGCTCGCGTCTCTGGCTTTATGGTCCAGAATGAAGTGTTACGACCTTTGCGTAATGGTTACTATGAAAAATAGATGAGTGCGTTTTGTTACTGCTCTTCCCTTAACGGATCGTAAAAGTATTTCGTGTATCGTCAACATTATTAATACAGAGCTCTATTGTCATTCATATTTTAAATAGTTAGATGTTAGATTTGTACATCTGGCCAGTGGCAATATGTGCGACAAGGGTTACTATTATAATAAACCTTCTCGCACTACCGCACTATCAAGCTCTTTCCGTATATATTCTAATAAACTACTTTTTAAAATTACATTAGTTTAAAATATGTTTAATTATCTTAAATCGTAAATTAGATTACGCTCCCATAGAGTAAATAGTAACCATAAACAAAATTATACGAAATAATTAAAATGAACATGTTGGCGGTAGGGTAAATAAAAGTTAACAATACTCGTTGAGACTTGACATCTGTCTTCCGTCACGGCCACGAAAAGTCGCCGAAACGTCGGAATAACAAAAATCAAACCACGTGCTTAAAACCGTTGAAACGTAGTTTTATTATGTATACAAGTCGCGAAAACTTAAGAAAATATTAAGTTGCTTTTGGTTATAGGCACTAAACTAACACACGTGGAGCAGGGACATAGTTTAGTAAATTCTGCATTAAAATTTGAATATGTAGTCTCATAGGATAAAGTTAGGCGTGCAGCTGAGCGCAAAATCAAATAATACATCAGCAAAAAGGACGTGCATTACTTACAATGGCATCCGGGCTTATGTCGCCCGCTTTCATTGCTGTATATTTGTCAAATCCCGTCAGTCCCGTAAGAATGGATTGGATTGGATGGTGTGATGGGTTGTTCAGTGATTTTTATTCATGTTCATACATTTTTACGGGATTGTCCAACTCAATTTTACTTATTGCCATGGTGGAAAAGACACAAAGGAGATATCTAATGAAATGTGGTTACCGTCGGCTATAGACATTTGCAACACCAGGGGAGAAGACAACGCTTTATCAGCTTCTAGAATGGGATACTGAGAATGGAGTAGCGGAATGAGATAGAGGGGTCCGACAGGAGCAATAGGATAGTGGGCATATGGGATACGGAAGATTACACTTATCACACGAAACACGATTAGTTCAAGGCTAGCAGTTTCACAACGATATTCTGTGAGAGTGTAGTATCATACCGATCCGGCCAGCCCTATTTGACAGCTGTAATCAAGCAATGAAGTCAGCCTTCTGGACACCTCATCCACAGAAGACGGTGACCTAGGCTCACTATTCTACTGATAGTCACGAGGGACTATGGGCAAAATACATTATAAACAAAATTGTATAATAAATAGAAATAAGGCAATATAAATACTAATACAATACAATACTAATACAATATAATACTAGATAATAAAACAAATATGTATTCAGAAACTATTAAAATAAAGTGAAAAGTGTATAATTAGATGATTAGGCAATAAGTTAATAAATAGAACATAAGTTTTGTGGAAAATAAGAAATATAATAAAAACAACACCTTTCCCTATGTTGTATTACAAAAATAAAGAAATAAAAAAGGCAAAGATAATTAAAAACCTCTATCTTAACATGGAGGAGAAGGTGAAAAAAATACATTATAACTAAGTTTTGTTTTATTGTAAAAAATGTAGTTTTTAGAAAAACTCGTAAATAAATTGGTTTTTTGACACAATGTACATTGATGTTTTGAAATACGGCTTAATAGTGCCTAAGTCTGGTTTTTAATCTTCAAAGAGTTTGAGATGGGTGCATTCACCGTCTGGTCTCAGCAATGGGATTGTAAAACTTTAATGGGTAAAGTGCTGTTCATGTTTAATGTACTGTCCACATACATACACCCTTATTTTCCAAATTCTAAATTGCACGTTAGCAATAATTTGATTGGCACTAAGTAAGTAGTAAATTTAATGAATGCGCAAAACTTTAGTTGTATATACTCATACCTACCGTATACATAATATTTTATCATTGCTTTTATTTAATAAAAACACGACCGATGTGTCTTTTAGTATTGATACAGTTTAATGCATAATAACTTATAATATACTGAGATAAAATACCGTAGTGTCTAAACAATACAAATGGTGCTTTAAAATCCGTTATTTGATTGGTGGTGTTATATATTTATTTCCTATTAAAAAGTACATTTTCTAGATTTAACTGTCAAATTAGAGCAGCCATATGTACTATATTTTCATAGCCTTGATTATGATCGATTTTTGCGAAATAGTTACAAATATGCAATACAGACCAATAATCTCAGGATATTCGAAAATTCTCGTCGGATTTGAACCAGATTTTTTAAACCCATTTCTAAAATAGAAATAAGTGAATACGCGTGAAAAAGTCGTGGTAGCATAATGGTTAGCGGACGCGTCCTACACTCATAGGGCGCGGGTTCGATCCTGGCCGGAACGCTTTCACCACTTAGGGAGTTTTCTGACCTAATGTAGATATTGTTACAATTATCACGTGCTAATAACAAAGAAGGCAAACATCGAGATAACTGATGTGTCAAACGTGCCAAGCCGTCTTGGAAAAGCGTGGCGGGTATACTGCCCGTTCCCCCCGCGAGGCTCGAGCCCAGCAGTGGACATTTATGGGCTGATATTATAAAAGTATTATATAAGTGAATATAGTCTCTATGTGTATTGTGTAACGAAAAACTATGACTTTGTGTCCTCAAAGCAAAGGAAACAGCACACAAATTAAGAAATTGAGTTATATGAACAAAATTAATCGATAGTATCACTTTCTGATTAAACAGAATATATAGGAATAGTCATTATCATATTTATTTTTTTACCTCATATAATTTTTTTTCAGAAAATATATTATACAAAAAAAAGATAACTAACATAAAATTAAATTTTGTAGAGCATAGATAAAAACACATAATTATTATAATTATAGAAGAAAATAAACATTGCAATATGTAATTCATTAAACGTATTTTGATTATTGTCTTATATATATAGATATATCCATAAACATTAACTTAAGAAGGAGTCGTTTCGGTATAAATACATTGTTACAAAAGCTACTGCTAATAAATATTTCATAGTATCTCTGGGAACTCTTTAATGAATTTACGTTGTCAGGAGAACATTAAACAACTTTGGCAACAAATTATGGATGGTAAAGCTATAATATCGTATCGCACCTTCCGTATTCGTGTGTAATTACCTTTCCATCTTCAAAATACTTACCGTCTTCTATTGCATTACAACATGTCTCTATAACAGATACGAAGCACCGCAAACGACTGAAGATAACAGTTTTATTACTTGACGACATGCCAGGCTCAATTGAGACGCTACAATCAATACCAACATCATATACTCAGCGTCATACAAGGAAATAGATTTCTGTAGAAGTGACAAGGCGTCATGTATGCCGGCGTGCGAATGTCTGATACTTCGCGCAACTCCATTTCATTAAATACCATTTTATTGCCACTCCTTGATGCCATAAAACCTTCCACAAGCACTCGGTAGTTTTGTTAAAATAAAACTGAAATATTTCGGCGTGCCGTCTTCGTTTTATCTAGGAACTTCGCAGCTCCCGTTTCGCAACATTGTCTGTGAGTTTATATTATGTTCCTACTGTTTTATGTCTTGTCGTTTATTATGTCGGTCTCCCTTTTCCTTTTTGTTTTGAATTTCGTGAAAAATTTCGATAAGGAAAACTGTTGAACAAACGGCTAAATTTCCTGGTTCATTGATAATGAAGCCGTTTGTTATATATATCGCGGTTTTTTTCTATAGGCTGAGATTAGCTGTTAGTAAGAGTCGCGTAGATTGTACCAGGCTCGCAGCGAACGTAAGGAGTGTCACCGGTGCGCTGCTGTGAAACGATGCATGTAGGTTAAGAGCTCTCACGCTTTGTTAGCGCGCTCTAATCACTGCCGGTACTCAACGGCACGCGACTGAAGGGCTCGTGGCGTACTAGCGTTTTGTGCCTTCTCGCGGCTATGTTCCACTGGTTTTATAATGTCTAATGTTGACAGTTATGAATATGAAAACCATCCCTATATATCACGTAAAATATGACATATTACACAAAAGGTTTGTAAGTTGAACAAGAGCACGTTTATCTATACTTTCGTGTACGCATGACAGCTACACGGCGAATATATTTTCCGGAAACATAATTGAGAATCGGAGTGGTGCTCGCCCAAGGCGTAGTTTTGCCGACAATAAAATGAGATAAATGACCTGATAACCAAGCTACTGCTATAATCAAACTACAACACAAGCTTCAGTTATAATGGATTGGTTGCTGTCATCAATACGAGAGCAATCGATGATAACTCAATGCAGTAGAGAATAGAGTAGAAATAGGGGTAAAATAATTCTGAGAACAATGGGGGTGCTTTGTGCACCTTTAAGAATCCTTAACTGCACTACATTTTCTGAATTTTATATGCACGATATTGAAATATAAATATCGTAGGTGAATTATTGAACCACACGTTTTAAAAATGAGAAAATAAACATGAAAATTGGGATCTGCTGAGATTTAAATGAGAATTTTAAATTTCTTGCTTTCCTAAGAAAAGTTGCGACGGCGACACTAATGTCGCCGTCGCAATAACTAGCGAATCTCATCGCCATGGAAATAGAACTAAGTTTCATTGATACATGATTAGTTTTATAATGATAACATTGACATTTATCCGTGCAGGAATGGAGAAAGAATACAATTTCCTGCGGCCCGGCGGCCTGTCGTAAGAGGCGACAAAACAGCACACAGCCAGGTGGTAGGGCATTTGCCCGACTGGATGGCTACCACCCCTGGTCTAGAGTATGTCGCCATAACAACCTTGTGTTGTGTTCCGGCATTAGTGACCAGGTTCCAGGCTCCCTAAAGAGAGCAGCAGCGCATTCGTAGCACCTTTGGTGTTGCAAATGTCCATAGGCGATGGTAACCGCTGTCCATCAAGTGGGCCGTCTGCCTGTCTGCTGATCTCCTGCAAAAAAAAAACATTTCATCCGTAATGTACCAAAGTATAATAATGGTGTCCATTACTGTTTTAGTTAAATTTATAACTTTACGGTCGTTCATGGCTTGAATTTGTAATTGGATTTCATTAGAGCACATATTTCCGAGGTCTCTAATCTGTTTGAGCGATCCAAATGTTTGTGAACTTACTTTTAATACTGTTTCAATCTGTAGCATTGTTTGTAAGGTCTGAGATAGATAATTGTTATTTTATCCATTATGTTATGAATTTCTTTGTTTTAGTGGACAATGTTTCTTCTCCTTAATCTAAAGAATTTATACTTGCAGTTGTAGATACGAGATACGATCACAACTATCTATCAAGTAACTAATCTTACTATTCACCGGATATGGTTCAAAACTATATTAATAAAACGTCAAAAATGATGAACGACCTATGACGTCATCTGGTCATTGCAGGATATCTTCAAACTGAGAATATTCCACTCTTTCTGCTCCGCGCTTCTCTTGCAAGTCATAGGCTTGAAGTTATCTTTACCTTCGCTATCTCATGACCTTTGTTAGCCTAAAGTTAATTTAAATTTTATCACATCTTAGTTCCTTTCTCGAGAAATTCGTGTCACTTTATAAACTTCATTGTTTTCAATCAGATACTTGATTAGGAATCTTAAATTTAAATTAGTTTCTGTAACAAGTTTTTAAGAATTGTTGAAATTTAGGAGTTGTTTCTGTGTTAAAATTTGTTACCGGATTTGTAGTAAAAGATATTTAAAATTAAAAAAAAGACCAAAACATGGCAATGTATCTTCTTCATGCTTAAACATAAAACTTTTCGTATTGTTATATTTATGTTGTTTATTTTAAATTTGTTGCTAAGGAAAGGAGTACGGTGAACTATTGGTTAAAATTTAATATTCCTCCGACTGGCATAACCTGATACTTCACCTTTTAGAAGACCACGTGTTTATTATCTTCGGTGTTTAAATTATCTGTCATTGTTTTAAGCGCTTGATTTAATTGATCACTGTCATTTGATTGCGCTTGTTTCGTAGATCATCATCATCACCATCCTAGCGTTAATTTGCTAAGTACGGAAATGTAATCATCTAATAAAACTACGTTTTCTTATGTATACAAGTCGCGAAATCTTAAGAAAATATGTAATCATCTATTGTTATTCGTTAATCCCTTTATAGCCGACCTTCGAGTAAGACATTATAAGCAGTTCTGTTATTAATTTTTGCTGCAAGTTTTTGGAAGTCATTAAACTTTGACAAGTTTGAGTATTTTAATTATAGTCTACGCATGTTCATTAGGGGAATGTGGACTTGTTTTATTTGGTTGTGTTTATAACAACTGAAAATTACATGTATGCATTTCTAAGTTTGTGATCTTTAAAACAGCCTGGGATTCTAATCACGCAATACGTAATAATATAAATTCCATATATGAGATATATATAATATCATATTTTCTACCAATGGTAAGATATATACCTGTATATATGAAATGGACAAGAAGATATAGAAACTCGACAAGATTAGGCCCCGAAGACATTAAGGGAGGTTCAGTGAAGAAGGGGTGACAGCCTGACGGCGAAGAGCCATTTCCGGTTTGCCGCTGGAAGCTGAGCCCGGCAATGACTGATGAAAATTACCATAAAATCGCAGATTTCTTATAAAGCCAGATTGTTCGGTCTTATTTTATTAATTATTAACCTTTTATGTATTAGGAAAATATTTTGTTTGAATTTTGTTTTGTAAGCATATGTATTTATAGTTTATTTATTAAATATTAAAGTAAAAAAAACGTAGATAATGTAATCTCAACCAAACTTGATGATGATTCTAACAAGGCCCATCACACATTCATCTGAACGGTTTTGAAATAATATGAGATTGTAATCTGAATTCTGCCACCTGCCCTATATCAGCTTGTTATCATAAATGGATGTCCAGTATATACAGTATAATTATGTATGTGTACCTATCGTAATTCACGATAGTTACTTAGGTTTAATTAAACTTCGAACTTTTAACAATTTAGTCAACATATTCCCATATAATGGTTCTAACAGGAAATATTTAACTAAATATGAAATCCTAAGTTGGTCCCAAGCTTTTAATTTCATACACTGAGAGCGTGTTAGTAATAGCTTAGTAACTTACGACTAAAAACAACCCTGAAGTGCCGTGGAAAGCCAGAAAAATTACTAAACTAGGTCACTGCGGACGCGTAATGTCAGAAGTTGCGTCCTACATATGCTGCCTGGAGGGCTGCCAGCTCTATCCGACCTCCATGCATAACCTTGTCGATTGAACGTGCCACATTTTTGCCAAAAGCTGATACAGATTAAATTGCTATAAAATTTTGACTTAAACGTTACTTAGGTTAGAGACATTATGGAACCTTCAGTTGCACTTTTATTTATAAGTAAAATATACATGGATATGAAATTATTTATTTCTTTACATTTAATTTATTTTTAATTAGGTTATATTTTAGTCTAAATACAACCAATGAACAAAGAAGACTTTTTGAAAATCAATTTTGACTTTTTTTTAAAAAATGATTTGACATTTTAAATTTTCTTTTCATTACTGCTAACTACTTCTACTTTAATACTCAGTATTGATTTTATTACTTCTCTTACGTTCTTCGGCATTTTTATTTTTTAATGCTTTTTGATATAATATGCTAGTCCATACGCCCATATTTTCATCATCGCTTGCTTTTGTCAAAACCAAGGTCAATTTCTTTGATTACTTTAACATTCAACATGTTTGTTTTAAGGTCCAATATAATTTTTATACACAATATACCCTCATTACATGTGAAAACTATTACATAATCTCTTCTTCCGTTTGTTTTAATTGTGGGTAGGTATGACACGCAGTGCTCAATCTCTAATTTAGAGATTCAATTAAAACAGTTCCGGAACTTTGATGTAACTTATCATATTTCACTTTAAACTAAAGTACTGGCATCGGGTTAGTTTGAGTGGTGAGTTAGCGCATTTCACAGGTGCTTTTGATATCAAAGAGATGTGATGTATACCGTTTTAAATTATGCACGATTGCGAAGTGGATGCAGCGTGGAGTCATTAGGTGGGATCATGTTTCGCAGTGTCGAAATACATCTGTGGGAATTAATGGAGCTAAGCCTTATTATAACATCATGTTAAATGGTGTAGTAGGCTGTAGTTTACATAGACAATTTTTAATTCTTTGAAAGTTAATACTTACTTTCAAGTAGAAAGTTTTCTTCATACTTTTTTACACTTATGATTTGCACAAATACTATAAGTATATGTGTATGTGTAAATATGCAATTTACTATAAGTATATATATGTAACATAAGTTATAAAGAAGACGAGGGCTTTTGGGCCAAGGAAATATAATATGTTGAGATATGGCTTTAAGAAAAGTGTTATATTTTCTATTACAAAATGGAAAACATCGGCCCTAAATTATATCTGGAAGTAGAGAAAGAATTAAAAATAAAGAAAATAAGTTAACCATAATCGATTTTTGTGGCTGAATTTGAACAATTCAATAATATGAAAACACTGGCACCACACTATTAATTCATTCAAAACAACCAAACAAAAAAATAAATAAAAACAAATCTTAATATAATATAATTTAGTAATTTTTACAATCTGGGCCCAAGAATGAAAGCGTACCCGTCTCTTTTTATTGTAGACGTGAAGCGCTCAGACTGATTTAAGGGTAGAGATGACGACCACCAACTAATTGGTGTTTTTGTGAAATTATTTCTTAAGATTTACTTTAATCTGCAATTGTGCATTCTTTAAATAAATCAGTTAGCACCAAACAAAGGAGGGAAGATAAAAATGGTCGAAAAGACAGTAATTCATTGTTATTATTCTCATGAACAATATAAGCTTGTATTAAATGCTTACAGAGCGAATATAAAAGAAATGATTCCGCCGCTCTCTACCGACACGATTGATCCCGTTTTATTTTTTCTTTCTAATAAAAATGCAAAAGACATTGCCTTGAAAAATTGCCAGTCGTTCGAAGTCATTTCCATTAGAACGGTTTTTTATTTTTTAACACTCGCAGCCGAAGGGACATCTTCGTATCCTGCCTTTGAATCGTTGAAGAAAAAAAGAAATAATATTTGAACCCGCAACGTTTTCCTTGTTCCAAAGAGATACGGCACAAGTACTATTATATAGTACCCACGGAAACCGCACTGCCAAGTCACACAGCTCTTTATTTGTGTTGCTTTTGTGTATTCTGTTAGAGACGCCGCCGGTACAAAGTTATCTCTTACACTTTGCTTCAAAATGTTTCTCTTTTACGGCACACTATTCGAATGTGGAATATGTAACATAATGTAATATTTTTCTTTTGAGAAATATATGGCAGTGGCATCAAAGTGTTTTGCCAACATCAGCACGGAGATTTTGGCGGGAACTGAAGTTTTGTTTTCTATAAATGTATAATAATATCATTTTATATTGAAGAATAATTGTAGGATATTTATAATTTTGAGTAAGAATTATATTTTTTTTAAGAATGTGAACTGTATGTAGCCAAATGTGGCCTTTTTAGTTGTTACATGAACTCTGTTGCTTGCAAAGAGCGACACTGTGGCTAATATTGAAGACAAGGCGGTAGGGACTAAGTCCCTTTGTCTGTCATTGTGAGAAATATTATTACTACCAACGCCAGCGCTTATGTACCAATATATTTATTATCTTGTTGAACATTGATATAAATTGGGAAATGAGTGTAAATATTGTTTTATATGTTTGTTTAAAAAACAATACAGCAAATTCTTAGACTCAATATCTGCGCTAGTTTTTATCTTGGGAATCGCGCGTGAATTTTCCCGGGAACCGTTGTAGATGTCTTAAAGCTTACATTATTTTTAAATGCTGTGGTACTTTCTCCTGGGAATCCCGCGGGACTTTTAAGTCAAGCGTGGACGAAGTCGCGGGCATATCTAAGTCTGAAAATAAATGTTTGCATAATAAAATACATAGAGATATTCGTACATATGCATTAACATACATAAATCTATTCAGAAGTGTATAAAACACATCCCATTTATCTGTTTTATTTTAATTACCTAATATACTAATAATTACTTTTCACAAACAAAAGGATATACAGAAAAATTTATGTAGCAATACTATCTAAGGATAAAATAATATCTGTCCTTTAATGCTTTATTGGATGGTAGAAAATACACGGGATTTTCGGAATTCAACATTGACAGTAAACAGTCCGGAGGGATTTCAATAATAGCTGTCGCAGATCCAATATTCCATTAACAATTGCTTGGACCTAGATCGAGGGCTATACATTGGAATTTCATAAAAGCAATATTGTTATATCTTAAAACAAAAGCGTATTTCAGATAATGGAATTTATTAATAACGAAATTGTTTTTTTGTTACAGGTAAGACCCGACCACAAAACATGGAGTACCATCATTATTATGGCAATAAAATAGCGTGCAAAAATGTCGATCTTGCCCCACTTTTTTGCGCTTATTAATTTATTAGGAAATTCTCCTTTGAGAATTGTTAGCGAAATATCCTTATTAAGTCAGAAATATTAATTTAATATGTTCTCGAGCACGGGTCGGGTTTTATAATTATTTTTAATTATCCCCGCGTCGCAACGCGGCAAACCTCGCGTCGGCAGCCATCTTGTTGAATATTCATCCGATGAAGAGCTCCCGCTATTATTTTTCTAGGGACACTCTAACCTAATTTCAGCAATGAGCCTTCTGGGGCACTGGAAATGCGTAAACAGAGTAACGTCTCCTTTTGTTGTGACTTTACTTCATTACTGGGTACTGAGCGGTTGTGTAAGTATGCTTACCCTTCCGAAACAACCGGGTTCTCCGGATGTCCGGACATTCAAGCGCGAAGGAACGGCTTCGCAAATTTCACGAAAAAAGTGAACAATCTTTTCTGGCACATTTCTTGGACAATTTTATGAAGAGACTGCGAAAATTATGGAGGCATTCACAACTCACTAATCACAATGCGAAATAAAAAAGAATTTTCTTTTTAAAAGTTAAAGCTTAATTATTTGTCAAGATAAAGGACAAGAAAATCCCGCTACAGATGTTTTGCCTTTTCTTTCGCTTAAAATATTCAATAATTTGTCATAAATATTGTTGAGATGATATAAAAATTGAGCCCAATTAGGCCCATAACCTCCAACCACCACTTCTGCCATCCCATGACTTGCAGTTGTTAAATTACTATTTAAAAGATCATAATATCATATCAAATATATAAGAATACATATTAGCATATTGTTACAAATTGGGCCACCTGTATGCCTATTGTTACATACCGACAAAGAAATGCCGCGCACCGGGCTTATTACCCCTTCCGCATTTGGAATTATTTTTGTTTACTTGGTATTTTAAATTTGCAATTAGGCAATAGCCTATTGTTATTGTTTTCGACTTTGTTGGCCGTTCGCAGGAATAGATAACCAGGTGTGCAAATTGTTTTTTTCTCGGAAACTCCAGTTCACACGGTCGATTTTTTTGTACTGTATAGTTGCAGTTGGTATAAAACAATGCTCGAACGGGGGGGTGGGTAATCAATCGACGACTACGATACGATTAAGACGTGTAAAATACTTTCGATTAGCGACATAGTGACGCACTTTGCGAGTGTTAAATTGCATCGAATCGTGCAGTGTGAACTGGTTGCATCCAGTTTTATATTGTTCTGGTTTTATACTTGTTTGTACAGTTTTAATAAACTCTAAAGTAATTCCAACGGCATTTATTTTAATTGGAGTCCTATAGCTCGTAACAATATTAATATGTACAGAGTAGTTAAACCACTTTGGTGTTAAATTCACATATATGAATCACTTACTCATTGAAAAACGTCGGGTGGTAGGTAAAACAACTGTGTCCATCTCATTTCACCACCGGGTTTTATACTATAAAGTATCTAAACTACGGTCAATTATATTATTAGAAGTATAAAGTTTAAAATGTCCAGTAACTTGCAAATAGTTGTTATATATACTCTTATTAATCTGATATATTAAATTCTCGTGTCGCGGTGTTTGTAGTAAAACTCCTCCGAAACGGCTTGACCGATTCTCATGAAATTTTGTGTGTATATTGGGTAGGGCTGAGAATCGGACAACATCTATTTTTCTTCCCCCTAAATGTTAAGGGTAGTCCACCCCTATTTTTTTATTTTTTAGATTTTTATTATTATTTTATGACACATCATTAAAAAATACATACAACCCTAAATTTTCAACTCTCTACGATCAACCCCTATTTTCTATTTGTTAAATATCGATTCAAGCTTTTCCGGACAGGACGACGTCTGCCGGGACAGTTAGTAATAATATATTATTAATAAGAGTATTTATTAATAGTAAAACGAAGATTAAATAATATCTTAGACAGTAGCAAGCAAGGAATACTTGCTTACTATTGATTATAGTAATTTATCTCTACAGTCCTTTTTAAAGAACAAAACGAAGTTATAGGTCTTTGCTCTTATTAAGATAAAATTGCTAATACTTCTGACTTGTTTAATGATTATGAAAAATTGAGATTTTAGTCACATCTTATAAGATAGGTAGGTGTGGTTGAGTCCTCCTTTTCTGCTTTCTTGTCGTATAAGATCCTCATTTCAGATCTCATCTGTTGGATGGACGTGTTGTTTTATTTTTTATTATCCCTATAAAGCAGAAGCGTGACCTTGTTTAATAAATTCAGAGGCTTAGGACGTACACCGCTTGAATAACAAGTCAGGAGTTTTATAACCCGCTCTTTGATTGTATTAATTGTAATAATATGCATTTATTAAATAAGATTTTTCATTAATAACCGTATTCGCTGTACTTACAGTTTCTTAAGGATGCAGTAAGTAATAACGTAATAAATCGAATGTTTAAGTCATTCTGATAACTTTATTTCCACCAATTTAACAGAGTATTCCGCATTTGTTGTCGATTAAAAAAAAAGTTACTGCGCAGCTTTCTGTGCGAGTAATGAGTTGCGTTCACGTTTATAAATTATTAGCTTCTGCCCGCGACTTCGTCTGCGTGGGATAGTTAGAAACAAGTAAGTGGTGCTCCGGTCCTATTGGTCTTAGCGTCATTATAATAGCGTATAGCCTTCCACGATAAAGGAGCTAACACTGAAAGACTTTTTCAAATCAGACTAGTAGTTCCTGAGATTAGTGCGTTCAAGTAAACATACTCTTCAGCTTTATATTTGTAAGCTACTGTAGACTCGGTTTGTGAACTTACTTGATAAAAATACGTTATTGATAATTTTATCTGGTTATAAATTGCCCGCGGAATTATTCGTCGTAGCGTATGTCCACCTCAGCCCGGCTACGCCCGCCAATCTTGCGATGCATAAAAATATAAAATATAGCCCGCAATTACGTCCACGCGTCACTTAAAATTCCCGCGGGATTCCTAGGACAAAATTCGCAGCATTTAAAAAAGAATGTAAGCTATCGTTTTAGAACTCGGTCGGAATAAGTTAATTTATGCACCTGTCCAACTACAAACCACTCCTAGACCACACAAGTATGTGTTATTCCGTATCCAAGCACCAGTGATGGTTTCGAAAATTTGAAGAGCCTTAAAAACATTTTTTCGAAAATACCCCATATTTCAAAAATTACTAGCAGAATTTTTCAATGAATGCTGCGATGTTTAAAGATCTAACTATATATATACATGCCGCCTTTTTGCTTAATAACGGATATGTCTGACAAGTCATTATCGATTTTATTTTTCCAAAACCTCGTTTCTTTTATAACAAATTATGGATTTACAAAATCATTGTCATATTATAGGTTACTGTAAACGAGTTATTCGTTTCGACATAATTATTTTTTGTGCGTTAAAAATCTATCTCCTATTAAAATATCAATTCTGAAGATAACACGTTATTAGAGCTAATTGGCTATAAATATAATATATAACTATATGAACCCCTAATTAGGCTTTTTTGTAATATCTTTTTAGTATTATGTAGCGGCATACCAATAGAATAGAAATCTTTGCCAAATTTCATCCTTAAAGAATAGTAATTAGATAAATCTAGATATACATAAACAGTCGGACTGTTGGTCATAAGTAATTTAAATACTTTGTTTTGGCCATTCCGTAGCCTAACGAAACCTAATAATAGAGATACTTCCCATAAAATACAAAGCGGAATTCTTCCCGTAAAATATAAGGTTTCCGGGTAGTCACACAGATGAAAAAGGCGAGAAAAGCTGAAGGGTAACGCCCTATTCTATAAATAAAGTAACCAATAAACATTATGTTAAACAAAATGGAAACAAAGCTAAACACGAAAGTTCAGCTTCAATAAATAACGTCCATAAAATTCTGTTTACCGAGTAAAACCACCGAAATCCATCCCCGCAAATGCCAAATGCCTTGAAGAGAATTTATTGTGCGATTTTTCGATAAAAAAGAAAAATATTATTATAATGCCGCTGAGGTATTCTGATTTATATCCGGTTGTCTTTTGAGTAATATCCGGGTTTAACCAGATATAACATAGCACGAATGAACGTAAGGAAATTAAATAATTTTTATTCTTCCCGTACATTCATTTTTATGTTTTAAACGTATACTTTTTAATATATCATAGCCTAATCTTATACTAATATATAAACCTGAAGAGTTTGTTTGTTTGTTTGAACGCGATTATCTCAAGAACTACTGGTGTGATGTGAAAAAATCTTTTATCGAGGAAGGCTATAAGCTATATATCATCACACTACGACCAATAGGAGCGGAGCACCAATGAAGTATGTTTCAAAATCGTTTTTTTATTTATTTTGAGAGCTTCCGTTGTATACCCTGTGTAAACGTCTAAAGTTTACTAAAAATCACATGTGACAGAATTGTTCCCCTTCAACAGTTCTAAAAATAAGTCTGTGACAGTATATGTCTATCTTTTAAGGATGGCTCACTATAACCTTTTTTATGTAAACCAAATATGTTCTAAAATAATGCATTATTTGCGAAAGTGTTTTTATAAACATGATATTAATCCTTATCCAAACAAATAAGTTATTCATCACAAGTATTTAATTTAAAACAAAATTGCCATTTACATCATTCGATTTAAATGAATATCTTAAGAGATATCGCAGTTTTAAAATACTATCACAGCCAAATTAGCGTTAGCCCAAAGTAACTACTATTCCACGCATTAAACCCATATTTTAATTAAAAATAACATCCTACAGTCCGAATATTTAAAATATCTTTATTAAGGGTTAATTCTGACGTACAATTAAATTAAAGAATATTGTGAATTTGACTTAATGACAATAAATTTGGAACCTATTTTTCAGGCTCAGTGTGCTTATAAAATAGGTTTAAAAAGAAAGCCCTCTCAGAGCAGCTTTGGTAATTTGTTTTCCGAAATTAACCATTTGCTTTATTCATATCAGGATGAATTTCTGTTAATTTCAAAAGGATAATTTATTAAACCCATATCCTGGCAAAACAGTGTCAGATAAGATTAATCTAAATTCTATTATGCAACAGGCAGATCGTGTCCTGCGATTAATATCCGTCTGGGTCAATGTTCCGGTTCATCTGTATTCACTGTGGAGGGTCTCATCACGCGACCACGTTATTCCAACACCCGAATATAACCGGTTATAACCAGGTTCGTCCGGATATAAATTAAAAAGGGTAGTTACGTTATTGAAAACCATTTTTGATACTTTTATATAGTTACTTGTGAATTTGACATTTTGGTTATAAATACAATATGTGTTTTTAATGACAATCCATAAACGAATCACATAAGGGGTCAGACCCTTTTACTTCAGGGGACCAATTACACAAATTTTTGATAACGTTAAACGAGTGTATTTGCGCATTACTTCTGGACTCGGGAGAAAGTCACTGAAGCTTGTGTGGACTAACTCCTATGTAGCGACCGGTTGCGATTAACTAACCACTACTGAACAGACTACCTATTAAACCTAACTTGCATCTCTTTACCGCGTCTTTACAAGGTGTCACGGGCACTAGGGCCATAGGCACATGGCCATGACGACTTGACGTATTGATTCTTAGAGTGAATTAAGCAAAGACACCCCCTTCACACACCGCAGATTTTCTGCGAATGCTTTCCGACCTCCCCCGCACCTCTATGATGACGTGAAAGGGAAGACATTCGCGTGCCGCTATCTCCAACCGCCTCTCCCATGTCTACCGATGGGGCCCGCATTCGCGTCTTCCTCCCTAGCTCGCTCAGGAGCCTTCTTTTGTGACGTGATGGCTTTTGCGATAGAGACCAAGGGGACAAATTGTACATACTCTAAACTTTGCAGCCTGGATTGGGGATTTTTTGTGTGTAATTTTAACAACAAATACGTTTTATTACTTGTCTAGGTTAAACTGGAACTGAATAACAATCATACAGAAAACTTATACCTAATTACGTTTTATTTATTATTCTAATAAGTCTTTTATTTAACTTCTTACTTTCGGCAAGTTTATCTATAATATTTTCTTAATTTTTCGCGACTAGTATACATAATAAAAGTATTTTTTAACGGTTTATAGTTATTATTTACTCTAGGGGAATCTTGCCATATAAACAAAATTAAAATGAACAAGTTGGCGGTAGGCTAAATAAAACTAACTGCTAGTAATACTCATTGACGCTTGACATCTTTGTCTTCCGTGATCACAGCTACTGAACAGTTTCCGAAACGCCGGAATAATAAAAATCAAATAAATTACCGTGCTTAAAACTGTTAAATCGCAGTTTAATAAACGCAAAATTGCAGAGATCAAAGCGTCGTTTTGTAAATTACATTTCACTTTTAGTGAACGATATGAATAATTAGATGAAGGCCTTATTGCAAAAGAAATAAAGTTCTAAATGAGTCAACCTTCCACATTTAGCTGACACCACCTATCGAGGAGTCCCAAATTATAATGAGGAGCGTGACACCTGCACAGTTTTAATGAAAAGACTTAAGGAAACCATCAAACAGGCTAGAATTTTGTGTAATTACTTTGAAAACCATTCCAACTTGTACTAGAAAGTTTGAGCTACGTTCCTTGAGAACCAAAAGAGGTTAAGTTGACAAAAATATTTCAAAGCAAATGCTGACAAGGGCAAAGGCGGCTGAGCCAAGCCACTCACTGAATAAACTGCGACGGAACGTGCTATTTCAAAATTGATTACAGTGCTCTTTACACACCTTTAGTTTCTATATATAAAGGCAATGGATTTTTAAATAATAAAACTAAAACTGCACAGCATAACTTCATAATGGTTCTTATATATTATATAAGAAAATTAGACGCGTTGACAGGTCTCGATAGAGGCGATGAGCTCCAGGACCGCACGGCCCCAGGGTTTCAACCCCGAAAGCCATAAATATGTACCCATTACCAAGGGACACATATTTGCGGAGTTTCATGGCTTACTGGCAGCAGCCTGGGCATCACGGCTGTAACTGGGAGATGGAGTGTGTTAATTTTAATTACATTATAAAACGACTTCTGTTATTAAAGTAAAAAATCTTAAAATATACAAATGGTTACATTTGTAATATTCTATAACTACAGTTTATTTTAACCAGACACTAAAATGTTGTAGAAAATCCAAAATTTTGAAAATAAAATAGCGTAGAAAATCCAAAACCCTACCTACATCTTTAACGCTTAGGATATTTTATCGTTGATTTTTCCACAACGATATTTCCAATTCATGTTTTTCCGATCCAACATCATCATTTTCCGTAAGTAGTACGAATTCTTCATGCATAAAATTATATTCTCACCTCGACGAGTCGATCATTCATCATTTTGAGCGTGATATGTAAGGCCCATGAGTATTCCCGTCTTTATACATGTGCGATAACGGTGTCGACCCGATACGCTGTTATAGGAATGGATCACGAATCGATGTGGTCTGTCTATATGATAGGATAGAACTTTTATAATATAGCTTTTATAGTTATATATACTGTTACACGTCGACAAAAGTAAATGCACACCTGCAGCTTATTACCTTTCGGCATTTGTATTATATTGTCAATCTCTTAATACATGGACGTTTCTTGAGGTGGTTTTTATTTGAATTTTCGTTAACACTTCTGCTATTTGATCATGCTGTTGATATATATACGTACGTGGCTGTGTACCGGCATTAAGTAATGTTACATTTATGTTTTTATATCACCATCATCATCAGAGAGCTGATTTTTAACATTCCCCGTTTTGAGACCATCGGTAGCATGTTATCCTTCACAATGTTAAACCAGCATTTCTTCGACCTTTCCTTTCAACCGGGATTTGGTGGAGGCGGCATGACTAGCCATTTGTTCCGCACATAATTAGCCGGTCTCCGTAAAACGTGGCCGTATCAGCCTAAGCGACTCTCTTGCAGGTTGTCTTCTATATCACGGAGTTCCTGACACGATCTTTTCGCGTGACTCCACACGTCCGTCACAGCAGGTTCATCTCCGTGATATGCAGCAAAATATATTAACTTCCGTGACATGCAGTGCAACATATCTATATCCGTGACACCCAGAATTACGTTTTTAAATATGTGATTGTCATTGCCTGTGTTTTGTTTCCAAGATAGTTTGTCTATTTGTTAAGGCAACAAGTACCAAACATTAAACCCGAAAAGTTCACTGTTCAGCATGAGTCAACAATTTCCCGAATCAAATATGCAGGGATCAGCCGCCCCTTAGGCGTGTAATGGCCGACGTTCTTCTAATTAAAACTTCGAACGGTAGTTTATTGTAATGACTTACGTAACGGGCTTAAGTTTTCGGATGGTGACTTGTATTATTCTAAGTTGGTGTTGTGGGCAGATTGTGAGCTTCAAAGGTTGGAGTTTGATAAGCCTTGTCCGAATCGGACTCTCACGTAGTTTTATTTCTGATATAAAATGAATAGATACATACAAAACGGACAACGAAGTCTATTTAATTTCAAGTATCAAGTTTAATATAGATTTACTTATACACAGGGCTTTTTTGTGGGGACACGCGAGGGCACGCAGTGCCCTTCAAGGAAATTTCAAAAATATCGAAAAATTGCAATAGAATCTGAAAGATGAATAAGCTTTACAAAAAAAGGACTTTTTAAGAGGTTTTTTGGAGTGGAGCTACAAACAAAAAATTATAGACTTACAACTTTCGAGAATTAGCGTGCCCCCAAAAAAGAAGTGACAAAAAAGGCCTGCTTATACAAATGTGTTTCATATAATTATGATCTATTATATTGTTACAACCTGAACGCCGACAAAAGACAAATTCACAGGTTTTAATACCTTTTTGGCATTTGGAATACTTTTGTTTACTTTGTCTTTAAAATTTGTTATTAGAAAAACAGCCCATTGCGTATTGTAATATTTTATGGTAGTCATTCGCCAGGTGTGATTCTAGGAAATTCAGTCCATGCGGCCGAGCAGACATATTGCATTTGTACAGTATAAAGCAATGCCCCAAGTGAAGGATGAGGCAGTCGAGCGATAACCAGTCGCGAGGCAATACTTGTACGCGTGGGACTCGAATTAAAATGCCGGTGGAATTTACTATAGAATTTATTAGAACCATACAAGCACGTATAACACAGTTACAAATATAACTGGACGCAACCAGTACAAACGTGATGCACGATTTAATAACGCGCGCACAGTCCGTCACTTTATAGCTTATCGAATGTACACACGTCTTGTCCCGCTTGTGTATTCGCTAGACTGTCTCAGCCCTCCGTTCGGGCTTTCCTTCATACTAAGCTATACAATATGTCTCAACACAATACTCGACCGCGTAACAACAATTTCCAAGAATCACACCTGACTAATGCTTACCATAAATTATTACAATACACAAATAGGCTGTTTTTCTACACATTTAAACACAAAGTAAACAAAATAAGTCAAATGCCGAAAAGGTAATAAACTGAATGGTGAATTGGTCTTTGTCGGCGGGTAACAATAGAAATCTGGAGGTAGTCATATGAATATTTAATAATTGCATAATCAAATAACACATCAGTGCTTCTGGGAAAACGTGAAGATATGGCTAACATTGTGAACATAGGTTATAAAATATTAATTAAGATAATGACTGGGTAGAACGCGATAATATTACATCGGTACTTCGACGCCATACCCCATAGACATTGTGCGAGGTTTGCGAAATACTTTTATTGACTTTAATCAGTGTTTCCGCAGGGTTTTATTGTGATTATGTTGACCTAATTTTTATGAATAAATAAGCTGTGTAAGACATTTTGAGGATTACGTTGTGATTGGCTAAATTTGCGATTTGTTTATTGGTTTTGGCAAAACTGGTCTGGAAAACTGATATGGTCTAGAAAAGAACATTTTTTTAGCGCTAAGGCCACTTGTTTCAGTTGTGAGTTTATTTACAAAAAGAATTGTATAATAATAATAACTAGTGGTCGCCCGTGGTCGAAATTCGACCATAATAATTGATTTAAATTATAAGTTTGGACATTATTAAGGTTCTGTTGCCATGACTACGCTTCTTTAATCACAGATTTCGCCACGGCTACACTGTTCATTTGACTTAAACAAAAGAGTATATATGTGTTTGTAAAACACATGGTAGTGTGTGCAATATTTTTTTTATTCTTTTAATGTATTTTTTTTGCTTAATTTAAACATATTATAATGTGCACACATTCTCTATTTAAACTATATGTGTGCGAAATTTCATACTTTTCTGTTCGCGCAATTTTTGTATAAAGGGCTACGAAGTTTTTGCTGTGTTTTTGCTTCACGTAATAATATAATAATAATAAAGCCCTTTTATAGCTTTAAAAACACACAGTACATAAATTGTAAAACAAAAGTCCCCGCGTCGGGTAAATTCTCCTTCAGCTTATTCCATGCTTTTCAGAGCTTTGCCTTACACATCTATTCATGTCCATCGAATTCCTCGATTACATCAACCCAGCGTTCGCTCGCTGGATCGACCTATCCTTCTCCTACCGAAAAGTCTTGACTACTGGTGGTCGTTTTGGTCCATCAGTTATCTGAGAGATGTGTCACATGTTCCGCCGATTTCCATTTCAGCCGCTTGGCATGTTGGAGGGCGTCTAGTACTTAAGTTTTCGATCTTATAAGGCCTTCGACCTTCGTTCTAATTTTTTTTTTATTAAATTTAGAATAGGTACTTACTTTCCCTAATCCTTGTGTGATAAAGAGATTGGTTAATTTTAAAGAAGATAAAGCTAGCTGGAGTCATCATCTTGGTTATAGTTCGATCGGTGTGATGCCACGCTCTTAAATAATATCGGCGTGATACGATTATCCTTGATCTAATCATCTTTTGTATGATGAGTATTTCTTTGCCTACTTCTCCCTTCTTGTCTCATCTTCTCTATCCTATCCTAACGTCTAGCAATACGGTGATATTTAGCGTTAACGTCTATAGGCAACGGATGAATACATTTACGTTATTACATTACTATAATTTTAATATTTATATACATACATACATAACTTCACGCCAGGTCCCTTGCGGGGTAGGCACGAACAACAGAGCGCCATTTTAGGCTTATTCTTAAACACCTCACTTGCTTCTTTGACATTCAAAGTTCTTGTCATGCACGCTCGTCTGTTCTTAAGGCTCCTGTCATCACCTTCTGCTAGTACACGATCAATTTGATCATGGAATGTGTATCGTGGCCTTCCGCGACTTCTGCATCCATCCACTTTTGCATTGTATATCTGTTTAGTCATTCTTTCATCATTCATTCTTTCCACATGCCCGAACCACCGGAGCATTCTTTCCTTACCTTCACCCCGACACTCTCTTTCAGACCAACTCTCTTTCTTACTTCGGTATTATGAACGCGGTCCGCGAGCGTGACTCCGCATTTTAATATTTGATCCTAGTTTTTTAATAACATGAATTCTTATAATTCTATGTCGAAAATGAATATAATTACTTTAATTGCTCGCAAATAGCATGCGTCCCAAATATGTTATAATGTTCCTAAAACTACGTACGCCCCTGAAACATATCACCTTGAGATGATGTAAGTATTTTAATGTATAAAGTGCCCTACAGGCGCAATTTACTTCAAAAGTTGTGTCGTAAACCGCAAGTAAACAGTGTTTAAATCAGAACAGTGTGCGCCGGAGCGACGGTGTACAAAGTAGAAAGTTCTGGAAGCAAGTAGAGCGAGAAATTAAAGCTTCCTGCTTGAAATTACCTGAAATACCGCAATATGTACCTTTGACGATTCACACAAAGCGCTGAAGGGGTAAGGTGCGTATAATTATGTATGATGCCTCTAATTACAATGGTGCGTCTCGATATTAATTATTGCTGCTTCTTTACCTTTGTAGTCTGGCAAGTATGTTACTGGTAACACTGTGTACTTGTCTGAAATAAAAATTAAGTTAAGGTTTTTTGGCAGGGTAGTCATTTTGGAAAAAGTATAATTTTATTACTGATTGTACACACAATAGTACATATACATATAAAACTATAAAATAGTGGTGGTGTACAATAGCAAGCTTAACCCTACGAAAAGTTTTCTTCTAGCAAACCTAGCGAAAGGTTAAAAATAGGGACAGGGTTGTATAAACTAAAGTTTATTTGTATGAATATATATGAGTACCTATGTACTTATATCGAAATATATATTAACATATTTATATTATACTACATATCAACAAAAAAATAAATAAAAGACAACAAAGTCCAATACATACACACAGATAAATACATAAATAAACACACAAAATAATATTTTTTATTTATTTATGTTACTAATTAATAAATAACGCTGATTCGGTCCTCTAATAAAATGCCAAATCATGGGCAGCTAAATCTATGTAGATATTCAATCATACACAATAGGTAAAAGGCGTCTATTTTGCTCAAAGGTCAAGCATTGCTATACAGCGTTGTAACGCCGCCAGCCTTTTGGGAACGTTTCCGGAAAGTGACAGTGGTTTGGGACCATTTTGGATTTTATCTATAATTTTGCTTTTTTATTTAGTTTTAGTATTTAATTTAATTTTTCTATTTTATAGTTTAGTTTAATTTTTTAAATAATATTAGTTTATTCTATAATTTAATAAACAATCTCATAGGTAAAACAATTATATAAATGACATTCATATGACAATGTTAATAAATTTCTAGTTAAAGAGCCACTCGTTAGTATTAGATTATGGAAAATTGTCGATACATTATTGAATACCGCTACTTAGGGCTCATCAATGTAAGGTAATGGTTACTATTCATCAGACGTTTCTAATGAATGTTTGAATATGTTTCAATTTGTATTGGAACTCATGCGGTCACATATTCAAAGTTATAGGAGAGTAATTTTAAATAGGAGAAATACCCACATATACTACCTGTATACAGGCGAATCTTTCAACTCGGCCTTCAGGCCTTAGCGAAAAACACTCAAAGGCATCTCGGGGCTAATTTTAACGAAAACTTTAATGGACTGACTAGACTGAGACTATCATAAAACTTTAAAAAATCCATTATCCTTTTCGTTGTGGTCTCCATCCTCTTTGTCCATTAGAGGCACGAGGAGACTGGGGCTTCGAAGAAAACCACTTTGCCCAAGCTTCTACTCGGCGGGGTTTGGAGCCATTGGAGCCTTCCTGCATTGCGGTGGTCTCTTAACGGTGCTTGCTGGCCAGCATGCATCATCCGATAACCTTTGCGTTGGTGATATTGGAATAAACACACTTTGTATTATTACACCGAATCATACATTATAATCTGGTGTAGACTAAGGATTGCATGGCTTGTAAGGATCATTTCTGTAAAAGAATGCCAGACGAAAACCAAGGGAAAGAGATGATTTTAAATAAATCTATTTATTTTCACATGAAGCAAGTGTGGTGTGTAAGAATAAGCCTGTATGGCACTCTGTTGTTCGTGCCTACCCCGCAAGGGACCTGGCGTGAAGCTATGTATGTATGTATGTATGTATTTTCACATATTCACAGCCTGTGCTTTACATACCAAAATATTCGAAGAATTGTTCATTTTGTTCACAAGGGGTTTTTAAAGCACAATTTACGGAAGTTTTGAACATGAAACTGAACTGGAGATGAAAATTTAAAATAATGTAAATAAAATAACATTTTTACCTGCATATGTTTTATTTTTTAATCTTTTTTATAGCGTATATTTTAGTTTTATTTTACATAACTTTCTTTGTATTTTTTTAAGTTAGTTTAGAATTTAAATATTTAATATCAGCTATGATTTAAATTTTGGCATTATTTGGAAATCACAGACAGACCTTTTCATCTCAATGGCACATGGAAAAAACATAAAATTAATAGGTGTACTGTGAAATAATTTTCATCAAAAGAAATTTGTAAATCCAAAAATACGAAACAGAGGAACAAATATAATTGAAAACAATAAACTCGGCTTAAAACGCGAAACGAATTCAGGGAAAGTTTTTGCATAAAGAGCCTCTTCATTTTGATATATGAGAATTCTTAATTATATATAAAAAAAATTGTATACTTAGCAAATACGTGTTGCGATTTAATTCTACTTTATGTTTGAGTCGACATGTTTGTAATCGTAATAACTATGTCTATAGTAATATTATAAAAAGGTAAAGTTTGTGAGATGGTGACGTTGTAGGAGGTAATTTCTGGATCTACTGAACCGATTTTGAAAATTCTTTCACCAGTGGCAAGCTACATTATTCCTGGGTGACATAGGGTATATTTGATTGAATTAATAATAAGTTTTTCTTTTCTGATGACCAGCGAAGTGGGCACGGGTCAGCTATAGTAGAATTATTTTCTCCGTGCAGTTTTCATAAATAAAAGCTTGGCCTCAGCCCGGCTAAGGTGGTGAGCGGGCGCAACGTCATTATCGATAAAAACTCATTCTTATCAAAGAAAGGTTATCATTCTTATAAAAATCATTATTTTTTTGCTGTTAATTTTAAACATAGATATAAATATTTATATTTATTTTTTATATAACTTGTTATATTCTAAACTTTTGTACTTATAGATTTTTAATACATAGATTTTAAATCATTATTATTCTTATTTTAATAAATTCGTTGTATGACTAATCTAAATACCCTATCGATAACAATAACGTGTATACTATGCCTGTCCATAAGGCCCGCGAGTGGAAGAGAGAGCGAAATACTCGCTTCACCGCTCATTATTTTGCTTGCTTGTATTGGCTTATCTGGAGAGCATTTCGCCCCTGATACACTAACTCGACGTACTTTAAACTTAAATTGACTTCTCACTCAGAATGTACTAGCAGTCATTTAGAATTTGTACGCGTTTTAAAATTAGAATGAAACTTAATGTATATGTTAGGGTTACTTGGTTTAACAGCAGAAACAATGTTTTCATCGTAATACTTAACCATGTCTGGTCCGCATGCATTTGGCTTTTAATAATTAACACTTTCGGTCTCAAAACAATTATACTACATTTCATGAAAGGACCACGTCCATAGCCAATGAACAAACACAAGCATTCCCATTTATATAATAAAGTAAGAAATTGAGTACAAAATATTAATAGAGTAGGCGTTTTTGGAATAAAAAAAATGTGTGTATGCAGTTCACGCGCGGCAGAAATGAAACCTAATCAAAATCAAATCAAAAATTATGTAAAAATGTCAAAATATATTACAGTAACATTTCTATAGAATACAAATTTCTAAAAAAAAAAAAAAAAAAAATAAAAAAAAAAAATAAAAAAAAAAATAAAAAAAAAAAAAAAAAAAAAATAAAAAAAATATGTAAATGAGAATTCACCGAGTAAAAACAAAAAGCCACAGAAAGAAAGCCTAAGAGAATACTCACAGATAATTCTCTAAGTTTTTATTATTATAAATATATTTTTTATTTATAGATTTATGTTATTTTGTAAGTATAGCTTTATTTATAGTATAGTTTAGTTATTTAGAAAAAAAAAACAATGTAAATTACACTTTAAATTACTGGCATATAGTTCAAAATTCAATGCACGGTTACGAAGAATTTTCTTTGATCTACATATAAAAGAATATTTGCCTTAATTATATACAGATAGGGCTAACATTAATTTGAAATCTGTTAAGTTTTATTTAATTTGAAAATATTAAAGAGAAATGTGTTTTAATTGGAATTTAATAAGGTAGAATTTTTTTTGTCTCTTTTTACTCTCACTTTTTGTTTCATTGATTGATTCAAATCACAACGATTCTAAAGAAGTTTCAGTCAAAGATATCTTACGCCTATATTAGGTAGCCTAGTTAATGGCGGTGAAAATGTAACAAACGGACAGTAGTCATATTGGTGTTCATATCATACAAGTATAGATATACTGGCACGATCCAAAATTTAGCCAAATCGATTTGTTACTACCATCTATCGTAAATATGGAAATACGTGTAATAGCGCTAATCCTGGTTTGAAAGTGACATACAGTAAAGACATTGTAATAATGCATGTAATCCTACTAATAATAATGTTTGGATAGTGTCAGTAGTATGAACCACATTAAAAACTTTTTGATTAGATTCTAACACTGATTATTATTTAAAAGATTCAGAGTAAACATAAAGTACTAAGTCCAAAATGAACAATTTACCAAAAGGCAAGCGGCTGCGGAAACATCATATTTTCCACAATTAAGCCATTATAGCAACACCTACTGGCCTAATTAAATATTTAACCAAGGAGAGGGTGAGGCTATTAAGATTGTACTCATTAAAGCTGAGAGTTCATCGTTGCTATATTGCGTAACGTTATTCAGAAGTAAGTGTATTCATGGGACGGTTTTTGAGTGGAAAATAAGATAAAATTAAAACAGTAAAACATTATTATCGAATATTAATTTAAATATTGCGCATTCAGCAAACGTATGACATTCATATTTTATAGGAATAAATTGTTGACGTTAATTGAATCGACATTGAACACGATGCAATTATTGCGACTTGTCATTTTCATGCATTCGATCTGCTTAATGAGTTGACAGAAAGTTTCTATTAATTATTTTCCTCATATGAAACCATTATCACATTCATGTTTTAACGCCTGAAATGATTTTAGTGTGTTGTAAATGTCTTAAGACTGTTCTGGTACAACAAATTAGTTAAATATAATCCTACAAGCTTTCTTGGCTCACTAAAGTATTTTTAAGAATACTTTTGTGTTATGAATTTATCATATGAATTTTATTGGTCTTTAATTTAATAATTTCCTTGAAACGTGTGTGAAGCGGAGAGTGGAGTATGTTTGTTAAGCATTTATTCTATTAACAATATATGCCGCATTCCAAACCAAGGTTTACTTATTCTTAAAAGACGGAATATGACTACTCTTCAGTTTCGTTATGACCATTACTTTAGAAAAGGAAGTTCTTTAAGTTAATTAATTCACGGCAGCCCACGTAGCGGCAGCAAGAAAACTAATATCAAAAATCCCTTGGCGTGAAAACGGAAGGTGCCCTTATCTTAAGGGCCCTCGCGGCGCCTCGCCTTATCTACCAAGTGTTGGTGCTTTGCCATTTTTTAATTCTGCCGACCGAGAGTCCTTCACTCACTAATTTACATATTTGGAAGCATCCGCCGTGTTCCTCTGCTTACTTTGACACCGTGAAATACTTTCCTAAAAGTGTTTTTGAGTCGGCAGGAAAAATGTGTTGCTGGAAAAATAAAATTCATGGTTTTAGGTTCGCTGTTATAATTATATGGGATGCCACATTGTTAATGACGTTAAATATTGATAGATAACGTATGTATATTAATGTGGCTTTTTTTTTATTGCAGCAGATCAGCAGACAGGCAGATGGCCCACTTGATGGACAGCGGTTACCATCGCCTATGGACATTTGCAACACCAAAGGTGCTACGAATGCGCTGCTGCTCTCTTTAGGGAGCCTGGAATCTGGTCACTAATGCCGGAACACAACTCAAAGTTGTTATGGCGACATACTCTAGACCAGGGGTGGTAGCCATCCAGTCGGGCAAATGCCCTACCACCTGGCTGTGGGTTGTTTTGTCGCCTCTTACGACAGGCCGCCGGGCCGCAGGAAATTGTATTCTTTCTCCGTTCCTGCACGGATGGAATGGCTATTCGCTTACGGCATTATTTTTAACACCTAAATAAGACGTATTACGTAGTATTTACTCCTGAAGTGTCCCCGTTTGAGTTCACTTGATAAATACCTATTCTCAGTACCACTTATAAAAACAAAATAAAAAACACCTTTTTATACCGCACTTGTCAGCAATACACTGCACTATTTACTAGTATTGATCCTTTCATAGGTAACTTGTATCAATTTAAACCCAAATTAAAAAAAAGTAATTTAGAATGGTCCAATGACTTACAATTTTTTGAATAATGATATAAACATTTTTTTATACTTTCCTTTTTTGATTTTGTGTTTTATATTTAAGAATAGTAATTATTATGTGTTTCCCAAACAACTTAAATAAATAAGCATTCGTCCACAGGCAAATGAAGACTCACGATTAGGCGTTTTATAAGAAGTGCTCGGCTTTTACGCTTACTTAGTAATATGTAGATTATAGAAATTATTCTTTTACTCTCTACATGTATTGTTTTGTCTACGACTAAATTATTGCCCTCGTTTTCGAGTTATGGGACTAGCAAAGGCAAATGAATATCTTTGTTCATGTTCAAAATGTTTGCTATATATATATATATATATATAGGCTCTTCTGAAAAGTTCTAAGTCTTTGTATTTATGCAGTACAGAATATAAATAAAGCCAACAAATAACTTAAAGAACAAAACCAAGCTAAAATGTTCCACAGTTATTATTATCTCCCACGCAATTCGGTAATATCTTTAGATGCGTTCTCGCGTAAAATATTTTAACATTACGTGCTTAGCTATAACTAGGGCTGCCAACTTTTTGTTCTAAACAAACAGCTTTTTCACTGTACTGCTCCACAGCGTCATTATACGGGCCATCAATAGCCGTATATCCCCATGTCAGTGGTTTACACATACATTTTAACATACAAGCGTACTAATTACATACACTATCAATCACTAGCATAATAAATATCACTAAACATGTATCTTTAATTAATACCCTATGTAGTAATATCCCTGCAATAATGATTAATATTATATCACGAGGTCTATTTTCTTACTATTTATTCTCCCTCCGCTTTGCAAACGGGTTTATCATATAAGCCTACATTTTTACAATCTACGTATACGTACGAATGCAAGTAAGTTATTACGTAATACCATGAAAATATTATCTTTTTCCATTATATTACTTACGTGTACACAATAACATTTTATATTATTGTACTAAATAAAATACATATGACTTGAGACGATGGTATTCCAAGAAGGTAGATTGTATAGTTTGAACATTTCTCCAGGATAATTTTCGTTTTACAATAAAAAGACGAAGTTAAATAGATTTGTCATTATTTAGATGAAGTTGTGATAATTTTGGAGGCTAGCATGTCTAAGTGTCGCCAGTTGTCAAATCGTGTTGCCAGAGCCCTCTACCTTTATCCTGGCGCCAACATGGATGTGTGATAATTTCTTACGAGGCGTGACTGGCAACCCTAGCTATAGCCCATCTGAATACAACACGCAATGATAAACATGTGAGTTTAATTGAATTAAGCCTCACATCTTCGCACTCCACCGCACTAGAATGGATGTACCTTTTTGTGAAATGAACCCTGTTTACATTTTCGGTATGCTACAGCCGTTTTAAATATGAAAGGAATACTGAAGAGCTTTTTGAGTAATTGTATTTGTCAAAGTGAGTTAGTGTTTTCTATTTTACTCAAAACTGGCCAAGTACGTGTCAGACCAAATTTCACTATTATGAGTAAATTGGCAAATATTGTAATAATTGCCAACGATGATTTTATACTCGGAAATATATCTTGTAGCAATGAAAATCTCTTCACGTCTTCTTAGCTTCTAACTTTGGTCATGGGCCCGGGCAGCATAAGTCCATAGATTATATATACGTAGAAAGTTTTCAGATTCGAAAATATTCAAAAGTAGTATAATTAATTGCAAATAGGTGCCGAACGAAGAGCAGTAAGATGCGAATCGAGCCCTTGAGCAAGGATAATTACGACAACTGGAGAATCCAGGTTCAAGCTCTGTTAATTAAAAACAATGAGTATAAGTATGTAAATACCAACAGTCCTTAAACCAGTTGAGATTTACGAAGCTGAACGCTGGGTGGAAGACGACGAAAAAGCCAAAGCCGATCTGATTCTTTCGATGTGTGGAAACGAACTTCGTCATATTAGAGGTTGTAAAACTTCCAGAAATATTTGGCTGGAATTGGAGTCAATATATGCACTGAAGAGACCCGTTAAGTGTTTCTGCTGCTTTCTGTGCTTTCTACCTACTTTATTTTTGCATTCCGATGCTTTATGTCCACCTTAGTGACATTAATGACATTTGAATCTAAAACCTTCTTTCTTTTCAGTTTCACTCTTATTGAAATCAGTTTTGTTTCAAACTTCACTAAGTTAGATTGTTTGGATTAGCGAGAAGATTCAAGCGATAAGGCCACATTGTTTTGAAGATAAAATTGTAACCATTTATATTTGTAATTATTTTGCTCAGCTATAAATTGATATATTTATTTTTCTATATTTATCTCTTAAACCATAAGATGAATAACGAGAGTTAATATACGATAACTTCAGTCCTGTAAGCACTTCTTTAGTTAAAGCGAGCAACGACGCAAGCCTTAGTACTAATGATAAGTTGTCGATATTTCTCGCTTTACATGTGAAGTAGATAAACCCGTCGCGTAAAATTACCCATCGAGCGAAAATGCACGCTCCAGCCGAGCGGCGCGTCGCCGTGGCGAATGTTAACGCGGTGGGATAAGCATCTCACGCTAACGACGCTATCGGCCGACGCTTTATTGCGCCTCCCATTATGGTCCAGTTATAAGGGATAGCGGCAGCGATGTACCAAAATGTCGGCTTTTAATTGAAGATAGCGAAGTTTTGTTCTTGCATTTATTGTTATACTAAGGATTTGCTTAAGGCCTCGCGATACTATTTTCTTCCAGCATTAATTTTTTTTATTATGTCTATCAAAATGTATGAGATTAAGAGTTGACGGGTCGGTAAGCAATCAAACAATCCGTACATTTAAATAATGTGTTTGTGTCCATTATTGTGTGTGTATTGTACATTATTTGTATTTCTAATCTATTTCATATTTAGACACTTGTCAACTAACTAGTTTCCGCAAGTGTGGCCGCGCTGAGGTAAGCGGATCTCTCGCAGTTTTCTCCGAAGTCACGAACCTAATAGATGTTATGGATGATGTAATTCCTAACGCGGTTCTTCCGCGTGATTTCACACGCGCTTTTGCTCATGTCGTTCAAGTACAGGTCACGCTTCATTGGCACAAAAGAGCAGCAGCTATAGATATTATATGTACGTATGTATTAATTTATTATTGTTCCTGATTGTACCACACCCCATAGGCCCTGTTCTATCGAGTATGTGCCAGTGATTTATGCTCTTAACATTTTCCTAATGAGTCTTCGTTCGTCGAGTAAATATCGCTCGCTAACGACATGACTGCAGAACGCTCATAACATTTTGCAAGCTGCATTTAAATGCTATTTTTGTTCTTAATAAATCAGTATAATTGCAATTTGATTGCTACTTTTATATTTAAAACTTTGTTCCATTTTATTTTTTGAAGGTATCAACGTTCTTATAATACTTTACCAATTAATTAGTATAGGCAGGCTTAATACATATTTGGTATTAAATATGTTGTCTGTAAGTAAATTTGTTGCGGGCACTGTTATTTATTCAGGAGCATTTTCCAAATATTTGTCGTCCATAAACAATAAATCTTAAGTAACAGTACATATTGCTACAATCTAAAGTGTAACAACCGCATTGTGTTCCCAATATCGGTTTCGTATCGACGTTGTAGTGTATAGTTTGTCCTATAACTGTAATTTATAGGGCAAACTGCAACTGTTGGATTGCAAGTTATGAGAAAGTTTGCAATCTAGCACCACACTTGTAGAAATGTTCAATAACAGCTAACTGTAACGCTATTAAAAGCTTGATGGTTATTTCAACAGTGTATGTGATAGATGCTTATGTTTCAAAACTCTAATACTGAGTTTTTAGAGTTTCGTAGCCAATTTGACAAAACTGGAACCCTTTCAAATCATCAGTTTGTCTGTCTATCTGCGTATCTCCACCAGTTTTAAGGATAATTTTTAAATATCTCGCCTTCTTCTGACTTTGATGAGGCAGAAATCTTACTTTTCTTTTGACTTTATATTATTTTAGGCGTAGTCCTTTATTTATCCTTTTGTTTTCTTTTCATAAATATACCTTCTATCTATATTTTCTTATAATCTATAAAACTTTCATTCCTATATAATTCTACATTATATTTGAAGACGTGAGTGGATGAAGGTGATATGTCGCATATT
This sequence comes from Dendrolimus punctatus, assembly GCA_012273795.1. Lineage (NCBI taxonomy): Eukaryota > Metazoa > Arthropoda > Insecta > Lepidoptera > Lasiocampidae > Dendrolimus > Dendrolimus punctatus. The sequence continues at coordinate 4,373,329 of CM022542.1, forward strand.
CGGTTTTTTGCTTTTTTTTGCGTAGATGAATGTTATAAGTCGATACCAAATGACTACAGACCTTAGACAATAGATATAAGGCATATTTAAAAAATAAAAAGTTGCTAAAGTTGTTAAGTTTAGTTCAGTTTCAAATAAAAATAAAACTTTTATCTCGATTTACTCAGAATTGGAATTATGCGACTTATCACCTTCATCCACTTATGTCTTCATTTTATAACTAAATCTCGTACACTTTTCATCCGTGCAGGAACGGAGAAAGAATACAATTACCTGTGGCCGGGCGGCCTGTCGTAAGAGGCGACAAAACATCCCACAACCGGGTGGTGGAGCTTCCAGTCTCCCTTAAGAGAGCAGCAGCGCATTTGTAGCACCTTTGGTGTTGCAAATGTCCATAGGCGGTGGTAACCGCTTTCCATCAAGTGGGCCGTCTGCCTGTCTGCTGAACTCCTGCAAAAAAAGAAACTATTTTCTTTATATATATCTTTTTTATTCTAAACCAGCTTTGTTTTAGTGCATTCTGCCGTCGTTTATATCGGTTAGTGCGTCCAGCACAGAGAAAACATTTTTGTCCATCCTGAAAATGCTTTTAGTACATTTTTAAAACGTTGCATTTCCTGTTTTCGTGTGACAAATGTTTAGTTAGCGGATTTCGGGTGCGGGTTGCAGCGTGAAATTGTCAGAAATTTATTGTTGCAGTAAACGTCTGTCTGACCTTTAAATTAATATTTTCCCTGTTTCAAATAAATAAATTAGCCTATCTCAGACGTTTTTCTGTGAAACATTTTTTTTGTTTTATTGCCGGAGTTCAGCAGACAGACAGACAGCGCACTTGATGGAAAGCGGTTACCATCGCCTATGGACATTTCCAACACCCAAGGTGCGTTGCTGCTCTCTTAAAGGAGACTGGAACTTGGTCACTAATTCCGGAACACAACTCAAGGTTGTTATGGCGACATACTTTAGACTAGGGGTGGTAGCCATCCAGTCGGCCAAATGCCCTACCACATTTAGCAACTGCTTTGAAATACATTTTTAATTTATATTATAAAAAAATAAAAATGCCGTGTCTGTACATTGAAGCTTTAAAAAAACTGGAATATACTATATAAACGATGAAAACACGATGCATTTTGATTTTATTTCTTGTCAGTTAGTTCGGAATTCACGTAAGAACTACTTGGTCGATTTCAATGCAGTTTTCGCTGTAACGATGGTTAAGTTTTACACTTAAACTCTGCCCTACTTTTAAGCCGGGGAATCCTGCGGAAAATTTTCTGGGAATGATTTTATATGTGATTTCTTTTATTGATCGATAGCAAATTTAAAGTAATAAAATATGTGGTATTTTTAAAGAAAGAAAATAATGTTTATTTAGAGTTATTGAAAATGATTTAAATATACATACACAGTTTAATAAAATCCTAAAACTCAACTAACTCTAAACAGGCCCTAACTAGGCAAATGCTGGGTGATAACAACCAACGCTGGTCTTCCGTTAGTGCCAAGCAGTAACGTTATCTTCACAGAAGAAAATAAAAATAAAATAACTAATGAACATTTAATATTTTAATATTATTTATAAAACCATGAAAACAAAGAATAGACATATTTTGAATTATTAAATATAAGTACATAATATGTTATGAAATAATTATTGAAATTTTGAAAATAATGATTTCGAAGAATAATAATAGGTAAATTGCGAACAAAAAAAATAAATTAAAAAGAACTATAAATATCAAAAAGACTCAACAACGCTTAATAAAAAACGCTTGTATCAAATGTGAGATTGAATTTTAATCCTGGGAATCTTGCGGTAACTTTCCCGGGAGCTTTTATAGTTGTTAGGGTACGTAAAAATAAGCTTATTCCGATACAGTTTTCACTAAAACGTCGGCTGCCGTACTGTGACTGCCGGGAATTTCAAGTCAAGCGTGGAGAAAGTCGCGGGCATATCCTAGTACTCTATATAATATTAGCCATATGAGTAACGTCTATAAATAATGATTAATTAACAATTGTCTTTAATTTACAATTTAAACAACAAAATTAGATATTGGAACAACTATAACGAGTATATAGGGCATTTCAATAATTACATATTATTAAAAAAACAAAGACATTAAAACTAAAATATATTATGTAGCAGATCACTGCCAACGGGGAGCGTGCCCAGAAGGCTGGCTGCATTGCCACGCTGTATGGCAATATTTTTTTTGTTGTGTAAAATATGAGCCAGCTTTCTGATCACGGGTAGTGTCAAAGTGTTTCTTACATATGTCTTTAATCAAACTCTTTGCCGACGGACTCCACGGGTCTAATGTTAGATATTTAATAATAAAAATTACACACAATTTATTTTAAAAAAATACAAATAATGTATTCCAAATCGCTGTCTGGTGGAAATTCTTTCAAAACTCTGGGGCATTTCCACGTTGGACGGTTAAATACAGTCCAAGCCCTTTGGTCACCTGAGACTGCCTATTTTCTGTTTAACAGTTTTTCAGTTTATTTACACAATTTACAACAATACATAAAAAACCTGAAAATAATGCATTCTATAACATGTTAATAATAGAATAGAATAGAATATACTTTATTGCATAACATTAAGATACAATTTAAGAATTTTAACTACAGAAGACAATAGGCGGTCTTAAACTAAAAGCAATTTCTTCCAGACAACCTTAGGATGGATTAGAGAAAATTGTGTGACATTTGGGTTTTGCAATATAAATAGAATGAAAAAGTATATACATAAAATTTTGAGATAGTAAGTATAAATAGACATAGAAATAAGAGAAAAATATACACAAATTAATAGACATAAATAAATTATAAACATAGAAATAATGTATAGAGCTATGTAAGTAAATATGGGGGGGAATGAAGATGTTATTATAGACTAATAAGATAATAATAATTAATAAGATAAGAATAATAACATAATAATAATTGTGACGAATTAAGAAAAGAGCAGCGTTAAAGCTCATATATTTTACATAACTTTGTATTTATTCTTTTAGCATTAAATTATCTATTATACTAGGATATCCACACGATTTCATCCATGCTTGACTTGAAATTCTCATGGGTTTCCCGGACATAAAGTATCGCAGCATTCAAAAAAGAATATAAGATATTTTTTTACTAGAAACTGTAGGAATAAGCTAAGTTTTAGGCACCCGATGTCTGTATGTCGTAAGACGCGACAAAACAACCCACTGCCAGGTGGTATGGCATTTGCCCGACTGGATGGCTACCACCCCTGGTCTAGAGTACGTCGCCATAACAACCTTGGGTTGTGTTCCGGTATTAGTGCTCAGATTCCAGTTTCCCTTGAGAGAGCAGCAGCACATTTGTAGCACCTTTGGTGTTGCAAATGTCCATAGGCGATGGCAACCCCTTTCCATCAAGTGGGCTTTCTGCCTGTCTGCGGAACTCTTGTAATAAAAACCCGAACAACTTCAAACCTCGCCCAAGAAAATTTCCGCGGTATTCCGGGATAAAAAGTATCACATATTTAAGAACATAAATTTGCTATCGGTTAGTGTAAAAATCACATTGAAATTTGTGTTTTTAAATCTGATAATTTTAAATTATTCCCAGAAAATTTCCCGCGGGATTACCAGGATAAACTGTAGCTTAGGTTTTAAGGCTAAGAAGTTTTTGTAGATCAGCGAAAACCACATCTTCGAATAGATATACATTATTATTATTTGAAATACAAAAATAAAAGTTTAGAAAGCGATACGTCTTTACAGAAATTAATTTTACCTATAATATATTCAACCTTTTCAATTAAATACCGAGAGTTCAAACTCATCTCCAAGATTTCCAATACACGGAACGGCACTTTATCGAGTGAAATTTATGCCTGATCCACTTTAGAGAGAGCCTCGTCAAGAATTTCCTAGGATTGTAGAAAGTTCGAGCTTAGGACTTGGATTACGTGCCCACGACACTGCCTTTAGTCCAAAAGTTTGTCTCGAATACGCTCCGAAATGGCTCGACAGATTTTAATAAATAATTTAAGGGTTCGTTCGAGATATAATTTTTTAGCATATTTGATTGGCGATCTTGCAGGCTTCAAAAGATATATAATAACTAAGTTGCGCGCGGATAAAGGGCTAGGCGACACAGCTAGTGAGAAATAATGTTCTTTGAACCTATAATCATATGAAACTAGGATTTATCGCTCGACCAATAGTTTCCAGACGTGACTTTTCGCAATACGATTGGAATTTCTATGTATAACCCATTACTCATGTAAATTGAAGTGAGACGTTGGCATCGATTTCTATAAGTTCGATTAACTTGAGCTCATTCAAGTTCTACGTAAGATTTTAGATTGCACTGCGAAGTTTGCGAAACTATTATACGAGTTTTCAATTGATTGAACCGTAAGGAATGAAAATTATTTCAAGAATAGTAACAAAGTTTACTGGAAGTTGCCACGTAATTAAAATCGAATTGATTATTATCATATAAATGATTATAAAATTGTCCTTTTTCTTGGGGGTTGGCATACGCTTCTTCAATAAAATTCCTAATGAAATGTTAGATCTGCCTTTCACTAAATTTAGAACGCAAATTAAAAAGTATCTTGCTTAAAAAGAGATGCTACACTTTGAAGAATACTTAAATGACAAAGCTTCATTTACATAGCAGCTCGCTCCAGCCTCATATACTATCTTGTGTATAACGTTTTATCTTGCCAAGCATGTAAGGAATTTATGGAGATATGTTGCAGTATAACATTTTAGTACATCATGTCATTATTATAACTATAATATTTTTTTCTTTACTTGGCCTTGTTGAGTATGCACTGTTGTGTAACATACTTCTGTATACAATTTATTTAAAAAGAAAAGAGAGAAGGAAAACATCTTTTAGATTGACATGTTGCTGGGACTTTCTTGCCGGTTCTTCTCCTTAACAGCAATAATACGTTGCGAAGCGGTGTACATAGATTAGGAAGTAAAATTAAATTTTGACCTTCAAAAAGTGTTCTCCAGTGGAATTGATCAAAAATAAAAACTTTTGAATTTGATTCGGTATAAAAGGTTGAATTCTAATTTGTAAATATTTTGCTTGACAATTGTTTAAAATATATATATGTATATATTTCAATCTATTACTCTAAATACCTTTAGTGCATAATTTTGAAACGTCAGTCAATAATAAAATGTTACATGAAAATAACTAGAAAACAAGATGATTTTAATAATATTATCATTTTATACAGTAATTCATTTATTTTTATAAAATTAAAGTTTGGATCTATTTTGTAGGTCAAGTACAAATTATTGCTACAAGTTATTTCTATGGGATGTGTCAGTCATACCATCATATTTGAAATAGACCTTAATTGCTTACATTTATATTCATTACGTCAAACAGAAATCTGTGGTCAAACAGTTGCATAGATAACGTAACCCAATCCTTGTCTCCTGCTAAATGCTGAATCTTTATCTCAAGTTGTTCTACATGCACCTGCCGTATACTTTCTTTGATCCTACCAATTATTTCAAACATGTTAAACACTACGTTTAAGGACGTGTGGCCGCTACTTCAAGATTTGTCTGCTTCATCGTTCATTAAACATCGTTTATGTTAGAAATTGTCTATAAATTTATAACAGCCAAACTAACATTAACATTTAAAAAATTATGACCTCAAATAAAAAAAAATGCACAATTTGCCCCATTTTTTAAAATGAAAACAAATATTTATCGGGATAAGTTCCCCAACTTTCGGATCCTGGTTGTAACAGACATGACGGATTAACCACTTTATCTTACTAATTTTATAATTTACATAAACTATTAATAAACGTTACTAGTCATAGTATGATATTAAACTTTCGACGTGAACCGTCTGTCGTTATTCTGGATTTATGGTGACAGCAGCGCGGCGACGCAATATCGCGTCAGTGGCCATAGTGGCTGTTTAAGCTCAGTCATTTGTCACCCTAATGATGGTTTACTATAATGGCCTTAATTTTACGGCCACAGCGTTAATTATATGTGAGAATATTACCCCTGTTTTTACTTTTTATTATTATTTAGTATGGCCACACTCTCAATGAAGATATACTGGAATATTTTCTAGTATTTTTTGCTATTGCAAGACAGTGTCAATGTCAAATGACAGGTATACCAAATACAGATTAAAATAAATGTAGAATAAAACAGAATAGCGTACATTGGATATCATTACAGTTTAAGAGGTATAAGTACAGAAAACAATAGACGGCCTTATCGTCAAAAGCGTTTTCTTTCAGGCTGCCTTACGGTGCATTGGAAAAGTTTGTGAAACATGTGCATAAGAAGATATTTTATACAATGTTGAAAACAGTAGAGAATTATCCCAATTAAATTATAAGACAATAATATGTTGTGATCAATAAAAAATAAGTTTTCTAAAATTATCGGGTTGCGTGTCAATAAATACACGACCTTAAATATTTATATGCGGTTTTAACTGTGCAATATTAGAACAGTAATTTCTTGATTCACAAAAAATTTAAACGAGGTTTACAGGATCGTTGAAAGAGTTAAAAAAGTGTTATTTATAATCGCATTTCGGAGAATAGTTAATGACGAATGACGATTATAAATACCGAAATTGTTTTAAAGATATCGCTAACGTTCTGATATAGATAAAAATTCAATATGTTTTCGAGTATCTGGGCAAATGTTTTATCACTTACAGACAATTAAGAATGTAATCTTATGCTATCGTTTTGAATTGGTACAATGGAAATAAGCCTACAAAAATAGCTTTTAAGTTTTATGAAAAAGCTACATGAATTTTACATTTACTTCTAGAGTACTGCGATATCTTCAGGCTATGAAATTTTATAGCGTGAGTCTAGACGTGTTTGCTATAAATTGCTTGCGTTTGTACCTGCCTCAGGCAATCGCAGACAAAGGACGTATGTTACTGAATTATTTTCATACTTCTTTATAGTGATATATTTCTTCACGTTTTATGCATTTAGTTTATTTTTAAAGTTGAAAAGAAATTGTAATTTGATGTGACCTTTGAATGATTAAATGAGCAAAATGTCTATAATACTGTTACGACCGAGAAAGACAAATTCACATCTGCAGTTTATTACCTTTTCAGCATTTTTTTTATTTACTTTGTGTTTAAAATTTGTAATTAGTAAAACAGCCTATTGTGTATTGTAATATTTTATGGTAGTCTTAGCCAGGTGTGCTTCTAAAAAATTCAGTCTGCGCGGCCGAGAGGCATATTGTAATTTTGCAGTATAAAGCAATGCCTCCCTCAATGGAGAGATTGGCAGTCGTGCGATAACCAGCCGCGAGGCAAGACTTGTGTACATTCGATAATGTATTTACTGACGGACTTTGCGCGTGTTATTGAATCGTGCATTACTTCTGGACTGATTGAGTTTACTTATATTTGTACCTGTGTTATACGTTTTTCTATAGTTCTAATAAATTATACAGTAATTCTAATACGCATTTCAATTCGAGTCGTGTATGGAGCTCGTAACCATACGATAGGGGAGGTGATGAAAGTATTCTTTGATTTTAAAGTTTTGAGTTTTAATATCATAATGATTTTAATAAGAGACGTTCCATATAGTCTAACGTCTCTTATTAAAATTACTTTTCATTGTAAGTATTTTGGAATCAATACAAATTGTTTTTTTTTTAATTGAAGAAAAGGGGAAAATTAGCACGACGATTGTACTGAGGTTCGGTTTATGCCAGTATGACAGAATCCCATCCCATCCCAGAAGAAAAATACGAAGCTACGAGCCAAATATTAAAACAAAAGACCCACGTTTCCACTTGCCAAAACATTTAATAATAGAACATTCAGATGAAAGCTATCCAATTATTTAAGGAGATTACAGTGAAAGAGATTATATGAAAAAATGACACTTTTTCGGCATTCCATTCTGTCCGAAGAAACGCTTAAGGTGCGCGGAGTTTGTCGTAAAATGAGAAATTCCTGAGTCGAAACCCTCTAGTATACGAGGTTCTAGGGATTACCATCAAACGTGATTATATCGATACTGGAATGATTAATATTTTTTCCGTATTTGTTAAATCCTTGGATATGCAACGACAAGAATCGCTATCCCTATTAATCTCCAGCATCCAAAGCTTAGTCCGGATGGCAAACCGTTATTGGTATACGTGCCTGATTATTCCTTTATAATGCTGGAAGAATGTTAGGCGCTAGTTTTTAGAAAGTCTAATATATTGGAGATTTACAAAATCAATCTTATACTAAGTTTTGTTCGAAGCCAGTGAAAGTGAAAATGCAAATAATTTATCTGGTGATGGCGCACCGTTCAGTAAATTTGACTTGTGGTCTAAAAGAAAATTGTGGCTTTAAACTCTTCATTTCTAAGCTGAAATTTGTATAGCAGGTAATTACTCACTATTTACATATTTTTGCTGACTATATATAATGAGTAATTAGTAAGTAATAGTAATTCCTTCTTTACTGGTTGGCCTATTTAAAATGTTCATTCGATTATTCTTCTTAATTAGTAATTTAATATACGTCAAGCGGCACAGGGTAGTATCACAGCGCGTGGGCTGCTAGAGCTATAATTTTTAATGTTTAAATAACAATCTATGGAAAAACTACAGGTTAGTTAAATGTTTGATCATACAAAACCAAAGTAAAAGAGTTTAGTATGCTGTACTTCTTTTTAATCATTTGCCTTGCTTACTAGTGCTTACACTCCATATGAATAATGTCAATTTTTACCAATGGTAAGGAAATAGAATAGATACTAAGCTAAAGAAACTCAACTCAAGTCAACTACGCTTAAATATTAAATAATAGTTAATGACTGAGATAGCATTAAAAGCTCGAGTATCAAAGTTCACTTATGTAAGTGTGGGAAGAATCGTGAAGGATATTTTGTATCATAGTAAATGTCCATTTATTTAGCCATTTGGCTACAGAACTTTAATAAATAATAGCAATATACAAAATTATTATGTAAAAACCTGGTCTACATATTCATTAACAAATTGCTTTAGTGATGAATAATAATAGTAATGAAGGTGAACCCATTAGCCAAAACAGAAAGATCCTGTTAAAAATTTACTCTAATAACAAATCAACTTTGGAACCTGTGAGATATCAAAATAAAATATCGATATCGATACCGCTCCTTGTAACATCACTAACGCAAAAGGAACCTATTCGCAGTGGATATTAATTCGAGACCAGGCACGGGGGTTTATTACGGAGAGCCTGAAATTTTTCGCGTACTTCCTTTCTACACGCCACGGTGGAAGTTAATTTTCATCAGAACGGCCTTATTTAATGTCATATACTCCTTACCTAGTGTTTATTTTATTTGAATAATATTGCAAATTTTTAACATTTTCAGCATTTTTACTTTATTTTTGTCACAAAATTTTCATGTCTTTGTTACATAATATCCTTTACACAGGATCTGTGTAATAATACGGAGATATTTTCATTAGGAATGTTGTGTGTCTTTAAAGGCCTCGGGCCATAAAAATGGCCCGGCTTTTGGCGGGCTTGCGTGGGGCCATGGGTAGGCCAACACGTAGAGGCCCTTTGTCAAAGATGTAAATGTGGCGTGACACTGACCGGCGATTATCCCTGTCTATATCGTATTAAAATGCATCCAAGGACAAGTCCCTGCTAATGTAGGACTACTGTGAGAAATGAGAGTAAAAAGTACCGGGCTATTCAGGTGAACTGCTAGTGGTAAGGGTTCTGGGAATATGAAGATTGGCGTCTACCCGTCGCAATGTTGGGGATTATGAAAAAGGGGTATACGGTGACTCACCACTGCCGGCATTGGCCCCAAGAAACACCATAGAAGACAAGGCAACATGGGTGTTACTGGTTAAGGGGTGTAGAAAGGTGGGCTGCAGGTTCACCGTACGAGTACTTCCGACATTATGCCATTTATCACTTCTACCCCTAGAGCTTGAGTTTTAGCTCTAGCAATCTCCACTCCGTGCGGGCTGGATGAGGCAAGCTCGAAAGCGGGGGCCTTTTTATTCCATGAGTTCAGCAGACTGACAAACGGCCCACTTGACGGAGAGTGGTTACTGTCGCCTATAGACATTCGTAACACCAAAGGTGCCACCAATATTATAAGATATTCAATGTTTTTCAGTTTCTTAAGGACCTAAATGCGATAAATGAAAATCAGACAGGTAAAGGAACTCACGTTTACTTTAAAGTGTTAGTAGGACGTGTTGTCGGGCTTATGACGATTTCATATAAAATACACGGTTTTTTAACAAATGTTATCAATATAGAGTTACTAGCCTTGTTTGTGACACGTGCATATGTAGTATACAGAGACTGACAGACGGATACTGCTATTTTAATATGTGAGTTTCATTTTTGCCATAATAAATTTTGGGATCCCAAAACGTGTCTAAGTTAATTTTAATATCTATTAACCTATTTAAATGAATCACTTACGCAATAATCTATCTACAATGGGATTGTTCAATTCGACGACGATGGGATCGATCAAATCAAGGCTATTGTCGTCGTTGGATAAAATAATATAAGCCTGTGCCGAAGCTTAAGTCAATGTACTAACCTAATCAGTTATAAAGTTGATTAAGCGGATATTTTTGAAATAATTTATCGGAAAAGGGACCCAATCTTCCCGATTTAAACCACTTAAAGCTTTTTGCTAATCAATCTTGACTTTGATAAAGGTCAGGGATATTACAAAGGGTCTGGAATTTGGAGTTATTCGGTAGGGCTTTCTATTTTTCCCCTTTTCAAGAAAGCCTACGAAATTCTGTCAACAATAGCCAGGGGTTCATAACTTTTTGTATATGAAGTCATTAAGATGAATTTTTGGTGGGTACTATAAGAAATGTTTATTATTTTCTTAACTTAATTTTAGTTTACATTTTTGTTCTATTTAATTGATTTCATTTTTTTGATATAGCTTATTTACTTGAGAAACATAACTTTAAAGGGGCTTCCAAATAATAATGAGCCATTCCTTTAAAAAAAAGTACTTAAATGTAGGTATTACGTACTTTTCAAATTTGAAGTTGCATACGATTATAATGCTTTTTTTGGAGCAGTTTGTCAATTTTGGTGCCGTAGTCATGTTGGCAAAGGTGGACATTATGATAGTGTTAGGATAGTGAAGGATAGGAGATTTGACCTTTTATATACATTCATTCATTTAATATTCTAATGAAAAGCTCCCGTTCCGTCCGAAGAATCTGCTTCAGAATGTTGTGAATGCTTTCTTTTTTCAACTTATATTAAATTGTATATAATTATATACAATGGATACTAGATTATTGGCATTGGCAGGAACTTCATGACTAAGATTGCAATATGCAAGCATGTATATTTAAGCTGTACAGTTCTATCTTCTTTCTGCTCCACCTACATCTCCAATTTCTTTAAGAGTTTATTTTAAGCTAGGATGCCTGGAAGAGATCGCTATTAGCGATAAGGTCTTTTTTGTTTTGCTGAGAAGTATTGTAATTATGCATTTTGTTTTTGTATTTGTTTATTTTTGTGAGCAATAAAGTAATCTAATCTATCTATTTAAGTAATTTAAGAAAAACTGTAGCTACATTCACACGTACGAAAATGTATCTAATCTCAGATTTCGGTTAATAAGTTTTTCTTCTTATTTTGAATAAACATGCGTACGCGGATGAGGTAAATTATCTTTATGGAGTTAATAATATGTACAAAAATCGCTTCATATATACAATTATCCACAGGCACTTCTACAACAATCAGTCTCGGCTAATCGAGTTTGTACTGTAGTTAAGAAAATATTCACATTCGATTCTGTTATAGACGTAGTTAATTTATACCATTAATAAATCTAGGGGTTAACTGGAATTACCAGTTAAATTGTGCATCGCTCGTTATATTGCCACAATCCTGGATGATAAGTCGCTAGATACCTGTAGACGGCATTTGCTAACGGAATGCTCCCACGAAAGCCATTACTCCTGCGGTTCTGATTTATCGGACATAGCATAAAGATGATTAGTATTATAATTATTTTATCGACATGTTTTGTAGTTTTCGTAATACTATCCATACTAATACTATAAATGTTTTCTATCTGTCTGTTATGATTTCAAAGAAATCTCAGCGATGGATTTACACTAGAGGCATTAGGGGAGGCCCAGGGTTGTAGAAACTTTCGAGTGCCGCATAATTTGGAGTGACAGCAAGAAAAAAATCAACTTTCTGCTATAAAATCAATGATTTTCAAAAAATTGGTAGTTATTGGTTCCATACCAAATCTTAAAAATCGAGTTCTCTTGGACATTTACGTTCTGAAGTCTAGTTACAGTGCATGGATGATAGAGCGTTATTTTTCACGGTGCCCCAGGGCGGCACTTAGGTAAATCCGGACCTGGGAAAACTACTGGATCGTTTTTCCTGTTTGGTATATATGTATTCTCAATACTGAGAATTAATGTAGGATTCTTTTTATCTTGAGAAAGGGGGTAGTTTATTTATTGTGATAGTTGAAATTTTTCGTGGGCAAATAGCGCCTAGATAAAAATTATTGCAACGCAACCATGCAGCCTCTGTGGATGTTTGCAATATAACTAAACTAGGCGTATTCACTTGGGCTTTACAGTGTTCAATACTTTTAATAAAATGTGATGTGTGAAGACAGAGATGTGTAATTGTGTAGGCGTATAACCACCTAACGAAGCTAATTTTAAACCATCTAATAAACGTGACATGTAAACAATTTACTTTTCGCCTTAAAATGTCATGTTGACATTTAAGGGCTTTTTAATAGATTTTCTTACACCTGTCAATTAAATTTTTTAATAAAATATTTCATTAGTATTTTCTGTTAAACACCAAAGAGAAAACCTGTATAAAGAATTTAAATAGAAAATATAAGTAGGTACTTATTTTTAAGATCTGATAAAATTGTGGTGGTAATTTTCGACAATATCTTAACTACATATGTAGGTAGGTATACTGGCATATGTTATTTTTTGACGAATCAAATCGAAAACATTACTAGGAAGTTTCCTGTTTGCGGGTTTTTGAAGAGAAATTGATAGCTGATGTCTTGCTTTGAAAGGTTTTATGTTTTAATTTAGTCTAAAAATGGCCAGTATTTTTAAGCTATAATTGAATGGTAAATCTTGATTGTTTAGTAAAATATTACTTTTGGCGCAGCCACAAGATCTCGGTATTTTGAGCTCAGTCGAAGTCGTATAATTTGTCTGAAATTAGGGTTTTAAAACTTGAATATACGCTCGGTATCTATTTGTTTGAAGCTCAGATCACAGAAACTAAAATTTGAAGATAATTTAAATATTCAAGAATAATAAAGACATACCAAATTCTCAAAGCGTATGATCTTTTTTTATTGCATGAGTTCAGCAGGAAGGCAGACGGTCGACCTGATGAAAAGCGGTTATATCGTCTATGGATATTTGTAACACTAAAGAGGCTCTTTAAACGAATACTGGAATCTAGCCACTTATGCCAGAAATCAAATCAAGGTTGTTATGGCGGCATACTTTAAACCAGGCGTGGCTTCATCCAGGCTGGAAAATACTTTACCACCTGGCTGCGGGGTGTTTAGTCGCCTCTTACAGCAGGACGCCGGACTGCAGGAGATTGTATTCTTTTTCCGTTCCTGCACGGATGATGCCCCATTTAAAAACAGTTTTGATCATCGAAATATTATAACTATCATATACCGCCTTATTATATTAAAGTTAATTTACGTTTCTGTGTGTCTGTAATAAACAAATTAACTACATTTTATTTCACACTGTCACATTATGTATAACACCATTTAGTAATTGTCTATTTATTTTTCTAAACAAATTATATAAAACTATCAAATCTATATAATATAGTTTAACACAACTAATAATTCCTTCCGATGTATGTACTTGCGCAGTAGACCAGTCTTAGTAGCGCGCTTCAGTGTAAGAATCGTGTAAGCGGAACAAAGCTAAAAATATATAGCAAGAATATTTACATGTCGGCAACAGGTCTGCACTTCTGCGCCAAAGAAAACTGGCGATCTAGTTATAAGTTGTGTAAAATTATATTATATATAAATTTTATTATATTGAATGGCGTTTAATTTCGCACTAGGGCCAAACTATCGAATGATTAAAATCTCCAACGCAAAACTAGCCCCGCGCTGAAAGGGTTCTCTAACAGCGTCATTACCAAATACTAATTTCAAAAGCCAGACCTCTATAAATCAAAGTTTTCCTCCAAATAATAGTTGAAATGCTCACGTACGACGCTATCTGCCTAAAACTATAAAACAAATTGGTCGGGTCTTGTGACTTTAATAATGTACTGGTGAATTGCCTTTCTGAAACACTTGCGAGCGTTTGGATACTTTGTACTAAGTATTTGTTAGACATGTTAGACAGCTACTTGTTGATTTGAGACGATTAATTTCGTATATAAGTTCCAAACCTTGTTTTATGTATCCAATTAAAAGGGAATTACTTTGAAGAAGATGGATTGTCTGAGGCAGACTTACATTTCGTAATATTTGCTGACTCTCATTGTTTATATTTCGAAAAAATAATTCTTTATGACAGCGTCCTTTGAAGCTTATTATATAGGCGAAAATAGCTGCATTTTATATTAATTATGTATATTGTAAATATAAAGTGCGTGCAGGAACGAAGAAAGAATACAATTCCTGCGGCCGGGCGGCCTGTTGTAAGAGGTGATAATACAACCCACATCCCGGCCATGCATTTGCCCGATTGGATGGCTACGAACCCTGGTCTAAAGTATGTCGCCATAACAACCTTGAGTTGTGTTTCGGCATTAGTGGCCAGGTCCCAGTCTCCTTTAACAAAGTAACAGAGCTTCTGTAGCACCTTTGGTGTTGCAAATGTCCAAAGGCGATGGTAACCGCTAGACATCAAATATGCCGTCTGCCTGTCTGTTGAACTCCTGCAATAAAAAAAAATTAAAGTGAGTTCAGTAATTATTTTCTTATCGTAGTTTCAAATATGGTCATGAATATAATTATATTATTTTAGACGAATCAACCAAACTAATCCACATAAAAATAAACTTTACAGTTCTGTACCTCAATATATATATAATAATATTATATATATATATATATATATATATATATATATATATATATATATATATATATATATATATATATGTCGAGAAAGCCTCGTTCTCACGACATCTCCTTTAGTTATTGCAGTTTAGTGGCGTCATCAGGGTAAAATGCGAGCATAAAACACGATAGCCACGTTTATACACTTTTAATTTAGATTCGATCAATATTTGACATAGTTTAGACGAGCAGCGGGTTCAGGGCACGCTCATACTTCCAACTTCAATACTTTTTAAATTCTCAAGGTCCAACTCGACCCTTGCCATCACCAAATGTGCCACAAAACTCCTCCTCACAAGTAGATACTACTCATTATAGAGGCGTCTGACCCGCTCCGAGCCATAAGCTCTGCTCTCATTGGTCGTTTAGAACGATCTTTAAGTTATAGAAACATTAACAAATAAATTAAATTAAATTAAGAATTTAGAAGTAATGAAATGTAAACAAATGATATTGTGTTATACATCAAAACAGCAATACATCGAATCCATAGCTTCCTCCGACATATATATATATATATATATATATATATATATATATATATATATATATTATTTATTGTAGCTTTATTAGTGTTTTCCTTTCATGTCATCACCAGTATTATCGATATCATCTTCATCGGCCACTGACTAACCAGGCCAAGTAATTATGTTGTAATTCAATTCTCTTTTATGTCAGGATACTAGTTAGTATATGTGAACGTAGTGTACAAACATAGCCATGTAGAACGTAGTCTAACAGGTTCCTTAGTGCCTCGTTTACATCGCCTAACTGGGCAAGTAACACGCCACGGACACGCGCCAATTGGTTTGGCAAGCTATATAGGGATCCAGTAACACCCTTATTCTCCAACAATGCCCGAACAATGTACAGCCGTTTCTAAAATATTGCCTTTCTCAATTCCGAACACGTAGGTTGGCCAAACTTGGTGATTGTGAAATGTTCTTTATAATACAAAGGGCCTACTTATTTTTGGGGAAGTGTGAAAGCTTGTTTAGACACAATACACTCCTTTGCTTTAGTACTTGGGTACAGGAAAGTAGACGATAAATAACCGAATGTGTATGATTACAGAAAAAGGATTGTGTCGATTATTTTTAAAATATAGTCTTGCGCGGTTTTCGAACAAAGCCAGTTTTACTTTTTTGTACTTTTAAAATAACCAGGCGAATACTGGGCCCATACTAATGTTCATTGGTCCATCTAGCATAGCATTGGAGGAAACTGATTGAAGTCAGCTATATTTTTATATGGAAGATGCGAGCTCTGAATTTTTGCTATGGATAGTAGTCTAGCTATGTACCGTCGCCCCTCGTGCTTTCCCTGTTATCCATACGTCGCATAGCTGAGCTATGCATTTTCTTTGCACATCTTACTCCCTCCGCTATATAGCTTAGCATCAGTGGAAACGGTCACATAGTTTCGTAGCTTAGCTTTTACATTCTCGCAGCATAGCTGCATAGCACATCCCTGGTGGAAAAGCACCCTTAATATTAGCATATTATTTACAAGTAGATGTCGTAGATTCAAACGAGCCATATAACCTAGTAGAATTGACGTGGGTAGCCGCAGGACCGAATTAGCATAGTATTATATCTACCAACTGCGCACAGCTTGCAGTGCTTACTATTCTAATTTGAAAGCTATTTTCAAATGTAAGTGTAGCTGTGGAGAAAACTCTAGTTTGGATTATAAGTATTAAGTATGTTTAGCAGATATTTATTGAAGAATTAATAGACATTTAGCAAATATTGCACAATGAAGATAGGAAAAATATTCTAGTTTTAAATGAGATGAAATTGTTGATTGTCTACACCCGACTTTGAAATGTTTTAAACAAAGGAACCTAATTTTGTGAACGGAGTTTGCGTAATCCAAAACTTTTGAGGTTCTTTTGCAATATCAAGCTAGATTAGCAAAGTTAAAAACTGGCTTCGTCAGCCCCTTCTTAAAGTCTAGATAACTTTTATTTTTTACAAAACATTTAGTAAATAAATTAGTTTGTTGTATGAATGATTATTGCATATAAGAAATTACCACACATTTGATAGCTTCTGTGATGAAGTTGTGTAAACGCTGATCCACCTCGATTAATGGTATTCAGAAGCCCCGGGTTCGTTTCTTCCAGGATAAATGTCTTGAAGAAATATATCTGTTATTATTTTGGTTTCGGCGTTTGGGATCCGCCATAACTAAGGCATTCCCGTGACTTCGGCTACGCTTGACTTGAAACTTCCGTGGGGTTCCCGGGACACAAAACACCACAGCATTTGAAGAAGAATGTAAGCTATCGATTTAGTGAAAGAGTATCGGAATAAGGTAATTTTTACGCACCCGAACAACTACAAACCGCTCCCAGGAAAATTCCCGCGAGATTCCCGGTATAAAAAATATTGCACATTTTATTACATTAAATTTGATCGATCTATCGATCAATAAAAAAAATCACAATGGAATTTCTTTTAAATCTAGGCATTTTTAATTATTCTCAGAAAAATTACCGCGGGATTCCCAGAATAAAAAGTAGCGCAGATTTAAAGTCTATTAGCTGTCGATCAGTGATAACCACATCGAAATCGGCCCAGAAGTTTTTGCGTGGATCCCAAATGCGTACCCCTGCTAGCACGTAACAATATCTATTATATTTATAATATTTTTAGAAAAATGATAGATATGACTGCTACATCTTTTATTATACAGTACAAAACAAAGTCGCTATCCGCTTCTGTCTGTATATCCGCTAACTCCTCCTAAACCACGCAACTGATTTTTAAGCGATGTTCACCATCAGTTAGATAACATTGAAGATTGTTTTTTGTGTATGTGTGTATATATACGTAGCTAAACTCACGATATATAAAAACCTATTTAAGTTTTTAAAAACTCTAGTATAATTGTATAACCTGACACAAGTATAGCTCTTATCATTTACCAGGGCTTTCTTTACTTATGGTGGATGTGTACTGTATGATCATTGTGATAGTGTGCGTGTCTGACGGGAGGGTCAGTTGCGAGCTAGCCTTCCTATCACACCCGCTTTTGGTCTCATGCCCAATTTCACACATGTATACACAAGTACCTAACGCCCACTTACTTCGTGAATCACAATACATTTATCAAGACCAATTACTATGAAAGAGCTACAACATGTACATACATTGTCATGTTGTACATCTTTTTATACAATGTTTTTCCAATAAAATGTGAATTGATATCTTTATAAAATGCTCTGACGATCCAATTTTGCCGCTCGGTTACCTGGCAACCCGTCTATCATGTGAATAGGGTTTGTATTGATAATATTGATTGAGTCGCGCAGCGGCACTCCCGCTGATTGACTCTTTTGATCTGACTCAATGCGTCTTTTAATTTAATTTGAGCGGACTAGCCACGCGGAAGGAATAAGGTCACCAGATATTGTAAGCGATGGTATAAATCGAAGCGTTCTTCAATCAACTTTGTTTAAATGAAGAACGCTGAGACACGCTGAGAACAATGTTTGTTCTTAGCTTCTTTATTTAAATGTACATTATTGATAGATAGATAATACTTTATTGCTCACCCAATATACAGTTTGAAAATAAACAATTACAATATTATCATGGTAGAAACAATAGGCTGCCTTATCGCTGAAAGTAATCTCTTCCAGACAACCTAACTTAAGGAATAATTTAACCTAATCTGGCGATGTAGGTGGTGCATCATTAAATATATCATAAATAAAATACTTAAACTACTTTATAAATTAAATATATATTATTAAATAATCTATAATATAAGAAGTAGGCATAATTATTTAAGGAAAAGTAGTGTTTTCTGAGTGCGTTCTTGAATACAGGCGATGTTTTGGCCACTCTGAGAGTATTTTTGTTGACTTCTTTATTTAAATACACATTGTTCTTAAGTTCTTTATTAACACTTTTCTTAAATGAAAATTTTATAAGAATTCCATTCTTACAAAAAAAAATGTACAGAACTCTGAAAAAGCATGACAACAACAGTAAATATACATCAACTTTTCACAACACATGAGCTACCAACAACTTCGCCGGCGCGGAAAATTCAATTACAGTTAGTTTTATTGTATTCTTTCATAAGAAACGGTATGTGTAGGCAAATCATTGACAAAGAATATATTCGTTTCATAAATATTCGCGATCTCATCCCTGGGCCGACAGAAAGGGCTTAGTTATATTTGTGCTGGCCTTTTGTTTACTTCTAATAGTTGTTTCAGTAGATGTTGTTACACTGTATCCATCCAGGTAGCGCAAATATCTGACGTTTGAAGACAAACCTTTATAGAATAACAAGGTCAAATTTTACAAAAGAGTTAGTATATTATATTTAAATGGAAATATATTTAAATTTAAAAAAACTAGTACAAGCGTTATATATAACTAGTGTAGCGTTTGACCAGTATCTCGTCCGATTTGGAGTGGAGATATGGTCTCAGATGGAGCACGCTTACCTAAACTAAATAGAAACTACAACTAAACTAAAACTGGTTTTAATCAGCATTTCCCTTAAAGTGTAGGCGCGTGTTTATCCAAATATCAACACTATTAATTTAAATTTCCTTTATGGCTCATGAACAATAAGTTCGAATTAATATATACACAACATTACATATTACAAACTATACCTTCTAGATAACACTTTATTGTACACCATTACAGAAAATACAAATGAACTTATAGCCTAAAAATATTCTAAATGTGCACAATGGGCGGTTTTATCGCTAAGAAGCGATCTCTTCCAGACAACCCGTGGCAGGAATAAAACATATTATATTGGCCAAAGGACCACCTTTGGCAGATACATATGTAAGTATACCAATACTTACATAAATATTAGAGGATATGCAGCTACTTACATATATTTTATACTTAATAAACATATATTAATACACCTATTGATATTACATACATGAATATGTACATACATACATAAATATACGTAGAAATATTAAACATCACTATGTTGCAGGTAGTGTTTTTATTATGTTTCTGCTTTTCAAAGACTTCTATATTCAATAAACAAAAGAGTATATGTGTGTGTGTCAAATACATGGTAGTGTGTGTAATGTTTTTTTACTGATTTAATGTATCATGCACAACATATATGAAATTTCTCACACATATAGAGTATAAGTGTGAGAAATTTCATACACCTGTTTATACGTACAACTTTGTCGTAGATAGAATTTGTATACATGTAACGAAGTATGGATTCGATGATTAAAATGTCATTGTACTAGTAGGTCGATCGATATGTAGGTAGCTGGTAAAAGGGTATTCAAATACACACGCTCTACTGAGTGCTTATTCAACCAGCGATTGTCATTAAGCAGAGACGACCGATCCAATGTCATGTATTGATATGAGGTTTTGTCTATGAATTATGACTTTAATCAACAAATTTACTTAACTTTGAATTTATTAAAGTTAATGAAAAAATTAGAAAACACTTTATTGTTCAATACTTATAAAAAATATAATTATATAACGACATAGAATGTATAAGTAAATAATATATAATCTAGATTTATATAAGCATTACGCGTTATGAACATTGCAAACAAATATGAATAATGAGGTAGGAACGTACATATAATATATTATGACGGCCTCTGTGGTTGGGCGGGCTAAGCCTTTGCCGGCCTACCTCACTGCAACCCAGAGGCTCCGGGTTCGATTCCCGGTATAGTAAATTTCGGAAACGTATTTTCTCCGTTATTTACCATGGTTTGGGTGTCTGGGATCGGCCCCAGAGTGGTCCGTTGTATATTACCCATAACACAAGCGTAACTTGCTTAAACTTGGGGATATACAATGTGTGTGTTTGTCTGCCGATTATTATATTATTATATTATTATTATCCAAACTATATTTTATACAATTAAAAGCTCTATTTGAATAAAAAGCCAAATGTTCATTAAGTAGGTATCGTTTATTATTCTTTGGTTTTGGACGTTTATTAATTCCTCCTTATTAGCCTTGTAAATAATTTTTGTAATTTTCATAAAAACAGATGTTCAGAACCAACAATGGTCTACGAAAAACTGTTGTATATGATATGTGCTTTTTATTTCGAAGAATCTTCTGTTTGACATGAATCCGTAATGCGTGTGAGCGAAGCCAACATAAAAACTCCAATATAGAAAAGTATAACAAGAAATATAAAAGTCATAATTCACAAACGAACATCTGATTGCCAACATCAAACAGATCACAGCAATAAAGCATCAAATATTTCGAATATAAATCGGCTAAACCCGATACAAAAGAAGGTTGCAAAGGCGAGATAATTTCCGATATGGCAACTCTGATAAAAAGACGCTTCAAATACAATTTAGGTCATCGCAATGCCAAAGAGTCGAGCATCAATAATTCATCTGTGAATAACAGTTTTTGCAGGCATCTTTGAAAGTTAACCACGAAGGTAAAAAGGCGAGGAGACGCTTTCTCACAAAAAGGCGGCCATTTCCTTCGTTTTCCCGATGAATTGACATCCATCGATGTCGTCTTGAATAAAGAGAAATCACTGTACTTTTCTTTCCAAAGTAGGAAAACCAACTCGTTTTAAAGCTTACGACTTTGCAGCGCGGGTAGGGTTACATCTATCAAGCTCACACGTTTGTTTAGTTAAAGGATATATGTTTGCGTGTTGTATTGTTGTTTGAATTAGAGACCCTTGTTTGAACAGTAGAAAACGCAAGAAAGTGATGTCATATGTTGTTAAATTATTTGTATAAATGTAGTAAATCAAGGGACTGTTTTGTGTTACACGCTATCACTTATCGCTGCGTCTCATTCCAATGATATAGATTTGAATCCTGGCTAGACAAGAAGACAGATGATTTACCACTTGTGTTATTCGTATCACAGAATAATATATTTATTTGCTCTCGATAAATCAAACATTTTACATAGCTTCGACAGGTAATTTTACACAATAAATCGATTTAGAAAGAGCTTGATGTATGTATTACGTAAAAATTTGAATGTTATATTGTAATTATTGGCAACACCAACATAAGATTATATTATTTATAAACTTGCAACGCTGCCGTTGCTTTTTGTTTTTTTTCTTCTTCCATTTTGGTTGTAGCCGAGTGTAAACATATTTGTTTTGTAAAAGTGATTTATCATAAGCTTCCATCACTAACAGTGTTTAACTTCTACACCTACAACGACCGGGGTATCGTCCACACCATCAGCGTAAAGCAAAATATAGGTATAAATTAAACAAACTTTATTTTTTACAAACAAAATTATCACACCTTAAACTATGATTATGTATATCATATATTTTGTATCGTAATATGTTTCGTAGGCTATTGTATTACAAGTTTCTTTTAAGAAAGAAAAATCTGCATATTTTTGGGCAAAGTTCTTGAGATCAAAGCTTTTAGAACAGCCCTTGAAGATAAGACGCCGGCAAGACTAATAAAGTGACTCTCATTATGAATAGCGTCGGCTGAATACGTAATTATGTACAACTCCCAAGAAAATTTGTTAATTTTGTTTTCGCAGACGGTAATATTCCCAAGTAATTTCTGTACATTCCAAGTAACCATCGTAAATATGTTTATAACTTAATCACAACTCTTGCTCGATATTACTGCGAACCAGCTCTTATCTTTTGCCAATAAAATGACGTAATAGCTGTTTCCCTTCAGAGGGCAAAGGTAAAGTTTGCGATTGACCTTACGGGTGCTGTTGGGTGGCCGGGTACACACCCTTCAGCACGACTAATACGCTATTTACTACTTTAGTGGCGAAACAATAAAGTCAGATTTACGTTGACAGGTGCTCTTTACCCTGTACGAAGTAAAAGCTACCTTCAGCTACTGTAATTGGGTATATAATGAAACAATTTGTAATCGATCACGTTCGATAATACCCTATCGATTTGCGCGGAGCAATACCTACTCTAACATCATAGAGTGAAGGTTGTGTTTCGCATATTTGCAAGGACAAAAGGCTTTGTTGGTGCTTTTTCAGGCGTAGTTTGAAACATAAAGTTGACATTCGCAAGCCTCTGGTTTTATACAAGGTTAAAGTTTGTTCATGACGCGACGCCATGTTTTGTTACTGATAAAAAGGGGGTGAGGCACCGTTGGACTGTTTACTTAAATAGACTTGGCTGGTTAGGGAAAATTAATAATCAGAACCTGTAGGCCTAAAGCGGTCGACTTTGGAGAATCGCTTAGTGAAATTGACACGTCTCTAGATATACTGGTATTTAAAACACAGAATAATTTTCACTATACGTTGATACTTGTCATGTTCATCATATGAACCTGGGAAAACAATCTCTTCAATCCCTATGTTTTCTACAAATTCCAGCCAAGTATTTTTCATTAGTGTTTCGAGTAAAATTATACCAAATATCTTATCCTTGCTAATGTAAATACTTTTTTGTTTACTTTTTGACGCCTAAACTACTGAATGTATCTTAATGAAATTTAATAAGAAACAACTCGTATACTTGTTTATGCCCTTCTCCTCTGTTCTTCTTAGAGGTTCTCGTTTGTGTTTTTTGACTTTTTATTTATTTATCTTTTCTTAGGGTAAATCATTGGATCTCTTTTTCTTTTTTCAAAATTCTTAACCTAGTCTAAATTCTTACTTTATGACTTCTATATCTATTTTTTTACATTACTATAAACTATAATAGGCAATGGGCAACTGGTAGTTCCTCAAGTTAGGAATATAATAAATTATATTTAGGCTTTTGGTTAGTAATAAAGAAATACAACCTTCAATTCTTTTATTAGGATGCCCAGAGAAGGGCGGGGGGTTTAAAATTATAAAGTGTTTTATAGGTTTATTTCTTATGTAGTAAGAGTATAAAAAGCGGACAAAGTTATAAAATAAGCTAGTACGAGTACAAATTTGTAAAAATTTTCGCTTAAAGCGCCAGAATTTGTCGCAGTATCGTATTTTAGTATTATATAAAATACGAAGAATATTGCTTAGAATCCGCACCGATAAGGTTTTCATTCGAAGGGGATTTAAGGGGGGCTTACCAGGCCGTAGCTGGTCTGAGCTAGATTTAAAATATATGTACTAGTGATATTAAAATGTTGTACGTGTTGGACCGACTGTTTAGCTGCTTACATGCAGGACTACCGTATTATTTTTCAGACTAGAGTTTTCCCTACTACCTTGTTTTAAGCCTAGTTTATTTTGAGAGCAAGCATTCACACAAGCATTACACAATTGTTTTATCCAGGCGTTATTTGCTTCAGAAAAATTTTGATTAGTCCCGCGAAAACAACTATTTCACTTCAGGCCTAAAAAATCTGATATTTGCAAGGAGTAATGAAAGTAATATAATTGGGCAAAAGGCCGAAAGCCATAAATGTTTTGGGCAGGATTAATGTGTTGTGATGTATGATGGATCGATTATGTCTGTTCAATTAATATTATATTTCATCGTTTTTATTATGGTTCCATTGTCATTTTTGCAAATATGTAATGTGTGTATGTATGTGGGTCTCTGTGTTTATTTGTCTGTCTATATTTGTCACAACTACATTTCTGAGCAACTTCTAAGTTTATGTAAAAATTTAATAAGTTCACTCTATATGTATGCATTACACAAATATTTAAGTAATAAATTCGTAAACAAATATCTTGCAATTGCAATAATACCTTGCAATTTATTGAATTTACATACATGTATAATAAGGCATTAGATGACATTAGTATGATTTCGTAGATATATAGAGATAGTCATTTATTTAGGTATGCTGATTTTTTCAACTTCATAAATGTATATTTGTATATCTTATACATGTGTAAATACTGACTGGCTGACTGACATCTGAACATACAGACCAAACTACTTGCGCTAGGTTCTTTTTATTCTGAGGCACTAAGTAAGGATTTTGAAAAATTCAGCCCCTAAGGAAGTGAAAGTTTGTATAAAAAATTGACATTTTCAAACTAAGGTTAGAAATACACGTTTTTGGAAATTTAATCCTTAAGGGGGTAGAAATGGGCTCAAACTATGACTAAAATTAGTCAGGCTGGCACAGTCGTGAGCAACAGCTAGTATATGTAGAGAGAATGAATCAAAGCAGAATTACAAAACAAGTATATGACAGTAATATGACTGGTAAAGTCGATTCTGGTACCGCGATGTACAGACTGCACCACGATCAAACTAAAGATATTCTGATGAAAGTTAGATTGTTAAAAAGCAATTCCAATAAACGCCTATCTATGAACAAGTTGATGAAACAAAAAGTTTTTGTCAAGATCGCAGTAGTATCTAAAATTTAAGACCATTTAATACTTTGAAGTTTTATCCTTATAGAATTAGTAAGTTTTAAGAAAAACGAGTTTTAAGAAAATCATATCAGTCGGGTTGACAAATGGATGATGTAATATTTTCTTAAGTTTTCGCGACTTGTATTCATAAATAAAACTACGTTTTAACGGATTTAAGCGCGATAATATATTTGATTTTGGTTTATCCGACGTTTCGGCTTCTTTTCAGTGTCCGTGGTCACGGACAACAAATAAATTACCGCGCTTAAAACCTGTTAAAACGCGGTTTTATTAAATAGGTGATATTTTGAAATTATTTCAGATCAAACTAAATATTCTTATAATCTGAAGCGACAAGAGCTCGTTCAAAGGAACTAGATTAAACAGAACAATCTAATCCACATAGCAAACATGAATACAACGTTAAACTCTATATTTGACTCCACTGACCTAAATACTGTGTGCAGTTCCTGCAACGTAGCAGCTGCATTGCACATGGAAATTGTCTTGCTATTTGCGTATGCAACAATATTATATCTACTTGTCATCTAAGACAATGGCGAGTTGTGAAGTGTACTTACGTATACGTTATTTTTCCTGAGAATATCATTCTGTTAGTTCAGTCACAACGTTTTTTGCGTTTCGTTACACTATTTGGTGGTATTAGTAATTGTGCGATTAATTTCTGTCTTTTAGTTTCGGTAAATCAACCAGTAATCTATATACACATAATCAGGAAGCATTCAACTGTACAAATACAGTACTAGTTTTATATAAAAAACCAGTTCTTTATTTAGTCATCATTTATTATAAGATACTACTATAACAGATGACTGAATAATGAATTGGTTTTTATTTAATTTTTTATTAAAATTTATGTCGTTTTATTTTCGTCCTGCAAAGTTAGGAAATTGCATATTTGCGGTGTTGTAATTGATATAAACGACGATATGTCTCTTTAATATCAGTCATAATAATTATTATGTACTGAAATGTAAAGAATCGGGATACATGTCAAATATAAAAATCATAATATTCAAAATTAAAATAATACTAATAAAATATATATTATATGAAAATAGTAAAATTAATTTAATATTTTTTTTATTTTTAATTTGAGCCTTGAACTTAAATAAATTGCATATAAAAGGATCAATATAATTGACTAAAGAACTGTATTCCTGGCAAGCACGATATAAAAATGTGTTTTTTTGTATAATTGGTTTTTATAAATGGCAATTAATGGAGCGAGTTATCTCGCGAGCGTTAAGAAACTTATGTAGTAATAAATCTCTATCTTCTTGATATATAAAAATGAATGTTTGTCTATATGGTCTTTATAGAACCGTAAACTATCGATTTTATCATCTGATGATCTTTAGCAAATTTGTTGTGCATGAGCCAGAGAAGGTTTCTGAGTTGGTTCATAAATGGACCCGGTAGGTAGCGCTGCTGTAGGCACATCGACTGAAGCTTTTCCGGGCAGGACGTCTGCTGGGACAGCTAATTGAAATATAAAACCTAGGAGGCGTTTTTTCAAGAAAAAACGTGCCTATTTGATTTGACTATCAAGTACCCTGTAATGTATTTTTAAAACTTAAACCAATAACATTCCTTTGTCAACCCATTTCAATTGAAATAATTGTAATTGTTCCAGGTAAGTCGACTGCGAGGATGGAGTTCTTCAAGTATTCGGCATGACGATGAATTTTAATTAAAAAGAAAGTTCATGAAATAATTTTCGATTTCGGTTATAAAAGAGATTCATTTTCGTTTGAC
Source organism: Dendrolimus punctatus (assembly GCA_012273795.1). NCBI lineage: Eukaryota > Metazoa > Arthropoda > Insecta > Lepidoptera > Lasiocampidae > Dendrolimus > Dendrolimus punctatus. Next base: position 4,400,545 of record CM022542.1, read on the forward strand.
GATGTTACGTTCTTAATTCATTAAAAAGTCCGATTTACATTTTCATTATTGAAGTGTTTGTTATTATTGAGGTACTTAGAAAGAAATTATACTACAATAAACAAATTGCTGACATTAAAGCTGTAGTTAATAAAAAAATCTAGCAAAAGAGAAACCAACGACCGACAGTATCTAACAAGTAAAAATAAAAAATTTCTACAAAGTCTAAGAGCCGCATGCATAGGGTTGCTTGAATTTATTTAGGAAACACGAAGCGTGTTTAACACCCTTAAATACAATTAGCGTCTTGCATATCGCAAATTTTGCCGCTAAATATGTTTAAAGAATTGTCAATATTTTGTGTAAAACGTATTTAGGCAGTTTAATATGACTAACTAATTTTATTTAAAGGCGATTGTTATGCAAGTGCCCTTAAAGTAGGTGCGAAGCAAAATACAAAAATACTATATTCTGCATATTTTTTTTACAGACAGACAACCGGAAAAATTAAAAATAAATATTTTGGAATATCCTCTGTTGCAGCCTATTATAGATATATTTATAACATTACATAGCATTAGAACTATTTATTCTCTATAATAAGAATCGCTTTGGAGACTGTCATGTTCAAAATGTAAGCTGTTCTTTTTTATTGACTAAACAATTTCTTCGCAGTTCGCCTCGAATGAGTGTATCTTTATAAATTTTCCATGACCACCGCGAAACTGAGTGCCATACCCTATGGCAGTAATAAATGTATGAGAGAACTCTGTTTTTACGAGTTGCTATGGCATTGCGCCCCGGGGTTCCGCGAACCCTCCAGATTACGTGCTTACGATAACATACTCTGTTTTGATGTAAAGATTGCCTTGACTTTTTTGAACGTAGGTACATATTTTTATGGAGGGTTGAAAGTCACGTGACAAAAATAATGTTAAACTGCAAGATTGATGGGTTAAAAGATAAAGATAGACAAATGGATTGCGTGAAGGATGATAATACGTTGATTGTGGTGTGGCAGAGGATACATGCCATTATAGAGGAGTGTAGAAGGAAAGACATATTGTGCCGAATGTGCCCAAAAATTGAAAGAAGGTGAAAGAAAATAAAGAGGTACATATTTTTATTGATGAAAGAATTTTTTTAGGGTCCCTTAGGCATTTTGGAAAAAACTAATTCTCTGTCTGAGGATGTATCAGTTGTTTTTTCAGAAATTGTTGGCTCTATGTAGATGTAACTTGCAAGGAAGATGTATTTAGGAGGCCTAAAGCGGATGATTTCGCAGATTCGTATTACGAATATGACAAGTATTAAAACCCTCATACCTAACAATATTTTAGATACGTGTCAACTCACTATGCGTCTCTTCAAAAGCTTAAAAACGCTATAGTCGCTAGTAAGTTGTATAGTGAATTTGTTATGCAGAAAGGTAGTTTCTTAAAAATTTTTTTTAACTCTAATTCAATAATTGTGATTGATATACTTCTAAATGTGTGAAAATTGCCCCCCCCCCCTCCCTTCTAAATGTTAAATTATGAGGTCGAAGATTCGAAAAATACAGGTTTTAAAGCTTCAAAGATTGCTACTTTAATAATAACTGATTTAATAAAAATCTGTTTTAACTCATAGTTTTTGAAATATGAGCTATCTTCAATTAAATGTTGTGTTAGAGTTCTGAAAACCAGGAATCTGCGTGCTCTTTAGTTACACAGGTCTCTGTGCTAACCACTTTGTCAATTTATTTAACAATAGCCCACATCTTGACATTGCCCGCGTGTAATTTTTTCGCGGAATCATTACTTTAAAAGTAGCCTAAGCTTATAACATCAGCTTTCTACCAATGAAAGTCCCTTATAATTGATGCAGCCATTTCAGAGATTACCTGGAACATCAAGACAGACGAATAAATCTAAAAATTACGTTTCAGAATTTCTTAGTCCGAATTATCCCTCCTCATTTTTTCACATTTTTATTGTGACATTTCAAACAGACACTTCAATTGTATTTATCTGTATAGATAGAAGTAGTGGACCAGGTATTCTAAACATGAAAAAGAGATAATCACAACCATTACTTGTGATGGGCTTATCTTATGACAGTGGTAGTTGCATCGGATCTGCCCTCGTCGAGGGTTGCGCCCCAGGGCGTCGCGTCGTTCACCCATTACAATGATATACCGTTTTGAGTCTTATCTCCCGGCCACAGAAGGAATAAGAGGGCTTACCGATCAGATCAGATAAGTGCGTTTATATTTTTACACTACGCAGGTTTGATAGAATAATTTGTGAACATTAATAACATAAACAACAATATTTTCATTTTCTATACTATAGCTTCATAATAAATTTTAAGTGTTATTTAACTTGAAAATGTAGAAACAAAAAAAGTTGTGTAAGTGCCATGTATTCCAATGGTCTCACAATACTAGATATCGAAGACCAAATGAAGCGAAGGAGAAGAAGTGGGTGAATAGATTCCGAGAGTCGAAGCGGCTGCTCCGATTGCAACCGGCTAACGTTAAGATAATCATGAATTTAAACACCGTTTAAACTAAAACAACAGATTAAAGGTATGCTAAATAATAATTTTAAGATCAGAAAGAAAGAAAGAAAAACTTTATTCGAAGAATAGCGACGTAATTAGTACATTCTTTATACATTATTATACACAGACCATTTGAAAATTTGTACGCCGCATTTTCAGCAAACAAGGTCTACACATAGCATATTGCTTATTACATTTACATCATATTACTCATTACATAGATAATTATTTTTGTACGTCAAAGCATATACACAAACAGAAGTACAAAAGTACCAAAGAAAGTAGAACGGGCGGCCTGATCGCTGAAAAGCAATCTCTGTGTTCTAAATTTACTGTTTTATGCGAATAAAGATGTCTTCTGTGATTATGGCTACTGAAAAATGGTCGAAACGTCAAAATAAAAATAAAAAAACCAAAACAATACCGCGCTTAAAACCGTTAAAATGTAGTTTTTACTATTTGGACCAGTCGCGAAAATACGGTCGTTTAAGCGTGGTACCGAAACAACATTTTCCTAATTTACTACACAAATGCGGTTAGTGACAAAGTAAAGAGACTGCGTTTATTTAACGCGGCGACGCCGTGTTGCGTCAGCAATCCCCTTTAGAAAACAAATCGTGGCTTCCGAATTAACTCTGGCTGGACTAGTTTAAATTGCCTCGCGTCGGACTCGAGGCCGCCTTTTAAAGCAAAAGTAGTCATATTTAGGCATAAGGTTTTGCCGCATTGCGGCTGGACTAGGAATTTAATGTTTTAAGTATTTCACCTTTTGTAAAAACGGATGGTAATTCGGAATAATTGTGATGTAAGATGCATTTTTTTTGTTAAATGTTACTTGTAGAATGTTCATGAGGTCTATAGTAGAGACTGGTTGTGCCCGCGTGTTGCTTCAAGTGGGACTTGACTTATATTCAAATTTTCTAACATTTAAAAATGTAACATGAAATTCCTCTTTCGATCCCTAAAATTTTCTGTTGAGTCCTTTCGGAGCCTTTTCGGGACAAACTTATAGAGAACCACAAAGACAAATATTCTTAAATTTTGCTATTAATTTTGAAATCACGACACTTAAGCTATATTATATATTTATATAGAACTAGTGGTCGCCCGTGGTCAAATTCGACCATAATAATTAATTTAAATTATAAGTTTGAACATTATTAAGATTCTGTTGTCAAAGACTATATATAATACTTCTATAATCACAGATTTCGCCAAGGCTACACTGTTAATTTGACTTTAACAATAAACAAAAGAATACATATGCGTGTGTGTATGTCAAATACATGGTAGTGTGTAATGATTTTTTATTGATTAATTTATGCATAATATAAAAAATAAGCATTATGCACTGCTATCTATATAAACTATAAGTGTGTGAAATTTCATACTCCTCCGTCCGCGCAATTTTCGTAAAAATATATATAGAAGTAACATTGAAAAAGTTTTGAAAATCAGACCAGTTATTCCTGAGATTAGCGCGGTCAAGCAATCACACAAACAAACTATTCAGCTTTTTTAGTATAAGATTCCATGGCAAAATGGCAAACAAATATTCTATGTAGAAAATTTTAATCAATTACTAACATGTTCCTGATCAACCCCATAACACTAGTGATGTAACGTGCCGCTGACTCCGCAATCCCGGATTACCGGACTCGAGTCCGCTTTACGTCGATTTTATTGCAGACGTAAAAATTTTAGTGTTCGCCTTAAATTTGTCGCGCACCGAGATATCGCTATGGGCCATTGGCTTATTAGATCTCCGGATTCGATTGGTCCGTTATTTTCAATTACGTTCCTTTACGTTTTATATCCATATAAGGATATATGAGTGATTTAAATTCCGTCTCTAAATTAAATTCATAGTACTATATCAGCTCTTGAGTTGTAATAGGCCTGGTTAAACTATTCGTAAGCTACATTCCTTCATATGGGACGTGGTAACATCTGAACTTTTTTATTTTATTTATTGAAGCACAAACCAAATTCCTGTTACGAGTTGCGGGGCTCGAATAAAAAATGCCGTTGGAATTATTATAGAGTTGTTTTCTTGTTTGGTGAAAATGCGGCGTACAAATTCTCAAATTATGCTCTTGTATAATAATATATAAATAATGTAATAACGAACAATTAATAAAAAATATTAATATACTTACATATATTTAAAGTACACGTTTACTTTGTGTAAGGATCATATGCTCAAAGAAAATGTAGTAAAAAATACCTGCAAAACATAACTCCTCAATTTATCACAGTTGGAACTCGGAAAGTAATTTCCAGACAAATTTTCGATCACAAAGTTGTCTCGTGTGAAAAAGTAGGGGTCCGCTGAAGCGACGCCCCGGTCTCCCGGGCCTATTATATGTACAGCGCGTTGGGGACAGCCCGGGATCTGACGTCCGTATGGTACGAAGGGTTGTCAGGCACAAGCCGAATTTCCCACTTACTAAGATTTAATTCAAGTCATACATAACGATTTGTGAACTACCAATAGTGGACAATTATTTGGTGAGTGCATTATCAATTTTTTTGTTTTTATATCATAATAATATTTCAGAGTTGAACTCTTGTTAGTGGAGCCTCCTCAAATCCTGTCAATGCTCAGACAGCTGTTTCACTTCTTTATACGACACGACACCTGTCCTTTCCTTTATTTGGTCGATAAACCCTCCTAGGTCTTCCCTTCCTTCTTCTACCTTCCACTTGGCCTTTTATTATTTACACAGAAGGGCGTCGTGTCGTAATAAATGTCCAAACATTATTTTTCTTCTTTCCTCTATGATTTTTAGAATGGCACGCCCTTCTTTTACAATGGTCAATATTTTTTCATTGGTCTTCTTGTCCTTCCAGCATATTTTTCCTATATGCCGCCAAAACAAGCCTTTCTCGATCCATTTTTGTTATCATTCATGTTTCAGATCCGTACAAAGCGAGGCACCAAATTTATATATTTTTATTGCGGAGATCAGCAGACAGGAAAAGGGGCCACTTGCTGGAAAGCAGTTACCATCCCCTTTAGACATTTGTAACGCCAAAGATGCTACAAATGCGCTGCTGCTCTCTTAAGGGAGACAGGAAGCTGGCCACTGATGTCGGGACACTACTCAAGGTTGTTATGACGGCATATCCTAGATCAGGGGTGGTAGCCATCCAGTCAGGCAAAGACTACCTACTACCTGGCATCTATTATATAAATTAAGATATTTACAACAAATTCAATTCAAGTTAACTCAGATTCGTATTTAACAGGAACTCTCTCTGTTTAACAACATTTAATTTTTAGCTTGGTATCTGAAGTCTAAAAATATATAAGTATACCAGATTACATTACGATCGCTTCAAACATTATTTCATCATACGGTAATGCATAGATAATTAGTCAAATCTGCTTTTGCATTTATGGTGGATGTTCCTATTTTTTTGTGATAAGTTATATTCAAGAAAAACCCCATAATATTTTAAGCAACTGGCAACCCTAATTTCAACAAAACACATTCTGCTGGTATGTTTATTATATGCGTATATGTACCGATATACACCTAAGCTTATTTTATTTTTGTACGAAAATGGGAGTTTTTATTATGATTGATTTTTCCCCGCGGAGAGGTTACAGGCTGTATAATTTGTAATAAACTGTTATTGTTTTGCGATCAATCAGTGAAAATATCGTATCAGAATCAGATTTTCAACCTGGCTAGTTTAAAATACTCCTAAAAGAATTCTCGAGGGATTCCCGGTATATAAAGGCACATTTTAAATCTGGGAATTTGTTATCAATTAATAAAAGCCGTATCGAAATCGGCCCGGTAATTTTTACGTGAATCCCGAACAAATAAATTTAAGAACAAAAGACTACACTTTTACAACAATATTATAGATAGCAAAATTTACCTCGTGTACATAATTCGATATAATTATCCCTTCGTACTAATTTCTGGGTTATTGCGGCAGTCATGACAGTTTTCTTTAAAAATCTATTATTATATTTTTTCTGTAGTTTATGACGAAAACAGTGGACATTTGGCAAGTGTACAGAACCCTTTATTATGATTGGACAGAAACCTACTTATTTCATTTATCAAATACGAATTAACACAAAGAAAACATACCAGATCAATGACAATTCAACGATCTTTTATGTAAATGGTCCAAAAGTCAAAACAATAACTAAAGCTAACTTATTATTATGAGGTCAAAACATAATGTTCTGGGTCTTTCTGCACCTCTCCACTGATCAGAATAATTTTAATTAATTTTCTAATTCCTTTGTACTTATTTGTGTGTACTTTGTTCTAATTTGTATATTTCCTGTCTTCTCTATAATACAAAATAATAATCAGAATATTATTGTAGAGAACGAGTCAATTATCAAACTCCGCAAATAACTTCAATCAGATGATTGATACACGTTAATATAAATATCAAATAATCTAGATATTAAATTACTCTGAAAATGAAAACTTCGTAAACAGAAATTTGGGCCAATTAACGTAATTCTCCGAAATATTCCCTTTGTTCGAGCGCGATCTCTCTTTAAATCACAAAGATTGGCTTTACATTTAACAGCGATTTATTTAATAACGAGCTTTTCGTCAATTTTATTTGAGCCTTCACAAAAGCCATTTTTCCGACCAGAACCTAAATAAGCTTCATTCCATTTCTCACCTTTACATAAAATGCTTTACATTACTGCAAATTGGACGCACTCTCCCACGTTGGAACTCAAAGCGTATTTTCCGTTACGTAACCTAATAAAATCATGGAAAAAAATACCGGGGATTATGGAGCAAAAGCCGGGAAACGAGAGCGTTGTACATCCCTATTTCTAGTATACAGAGTAAACAGATGGAGATTATAATGAACGGATTTATGCAGTTATGTATAGACAACTGGGATTAGTTGAGCGAGATGATAATTAAACTGTGGTTTTGGCTAAGCCGCAATTAATATCTTGATCTATGTTGTGTGGTGTATGCGGGGTTGTCGATCCTTATTATGTGATTATTTATTTCTCTCTTGAGTATATATTAGTTATTAATGAAAATTTGAAATTATTATATTTCAACAGAGTTTATGTTTGTTTAGAAAAAATACTTTTTTTCATTCAAATATTTACTATTTTTTCCCCTACTTTGGTCACTTTAATGTTACTAATAACTTTTTATAATTAAACATAAGTTATAATATCAAACTAAAACTAAAATAAACTTAACTTTAAAATATATATACAATAGTAAAAAACTGAAATTAAAATTATAACCTATATTCTATTCTTTAGATAATAATGTTCTTGGATAATATAAATTGATTCCTGATTTTTTTGGTAAGCACTCAATTAATAAAACGTGTTCTTATTGAAATTAATTCAATTCAGATTTTTTTATCAGAATAATCAAATTTTCTCCTAAGAAATTTTTCGAACTATAATGAAAATGGAATACGATTGTATTAAGACCTATAAATAATTTTCTTTTTAGGATATTTACGAAATATACTACTACAAATAAACTCTGATTCACTACATATTAGTTTTGTTGTAGTGAGGGAGAAGAAGCGACAAGAAATTAATTGGTGTTTGGGAAACATTTATTATGGCGTTTCTCAAAATTGTTGACTAAAGTAATTTAATGGTGTTTCACATTTAAATAATGTAAAGAATAAATAATAGCTCATTAATCATATAGATCGATATTTGCTTTTGGTGACTTTACAACTTATCAAATTATCAATAAAAAATATAAAAAGATATGAAAAGTAAGACAATTTTATTAAGAAAAGAGTGTGAGAGTGTTTTTAAACACTGCAAATTGAATGTATGGAAAATTGCTCGTGCCAAGATGTCAGAGATCATTTTACTTAATTGTTGACATTATTTCCAAGAACTTATTACGTTAGGAGTTTAAAGACATGGTTTTATAATAGATTTTATTTTTTGAAGGTTTTACACCTTGAGTTCGCTAATTCTATTTTATTAATATGGCGAAGTATCGTATAATCGGAACGGCAAGTAACAAACAAGAATTTTCAAATCATGGTCAAGAAATTTGAGTATCCTTCATATTGAGTTTTGTAAACACTTGTGTGATTAGTGAATAATAATTTTAAATTTAACAAGAGAGCAGGATTCTGTAGTGTTATATGCCATATATACACAAACACATAGAAAGCTCTAACAAAGATAGTGTCATTAACAAGAACGACGCCATTTCCCGCTTGTCCCATTGGGAAGCAGGGAACACTCGGGGTAATTCGGGGTAAGTCGGGTTCCAACAGACAAAAGAGCGCGCGAACAATGCGCATACAATAGAGTTGAACGGCGGACTCCCGGGTACCGCGGCCCCTTGTTATTGCCTGATTGACTTCTGATCGAATGTCGTTAAGTATAGCCTGGGCCTTGTTGGACCCTTGTTAGGTTGTGTTGCTCTCTGTTGTTGTTGTGGAACTTATGTACATTAATTCTTTATATAAAAAACTAGCCTTATACCATGTGACGTGTGATAATTTTTCATGCTATCCTTTAAAAGGCTGTTCATAAAGTTCACTATGTTTTACATGTGTTACCACACTTTTGAGGATGTAAATTAGCTGAATGTACTTACGAAATCACGCTATTACTTAAATTATAAGCATATAGTGAACTCAACGCATTTCATAATTACACAATAGAATTATAGTCAGATTAGCTAAGAAATTCCTTTAACTTACGTTTTAGCCAAAAGAAAATATGGTAAATATGATTTGTTTTTGGTTATTTATATATTTTTGTGCAATGATATGTTGTATATCAATATGTATAGAATTCCTATTTTTAAGTTTTTCGCCTGTATTTTGTATGTTTGTCAATTTATTTATTACCTCGTATCTCCCAAACGACTTGATGGCTTTCGACAGTTAATGTATCATTATATTCCTCTTAAAAACCCAAGTGTCCAAGTTTAAAGGGGATTACAAAAATATACCTTTTATTTTATTATTAAAAAGTTTTTATTTTAACAAATCTTTTTATTTTTAACAAGTTGTGTTCATAAGAGTGCAGAGATACTTAAAAGTTTAAAATAAAATAAATAATAAAGTAAATCAAAAACCCGACTAAAAAGAAGGCAATTTAAAAGTAATGCACTATAAAGACCGAAACAATATTGACAATAGAAAAGACATAAACAAAGTAAACCCTACTTCGTTTTAACAGACTAAGTATATCATGAAGTGAAAGCCTAATTTAAATATCCGCATTAAGTTCAGTAGCAGGCGGGACCCAATTGTTAATTATAAACCAAAAGAAAATTAATGGATGGTGCTTACTGTAATTAATATATATAAAACTTAAGATGTTGACAAGTTTTCAAGTTAATCGAATATTTCTAAACAGGTGAAAATTACGCTATAAAAATCCATTACATGCCGATATTCATACATGCAGGTTAAGCTAACAAAAGCGTATTAAAATAGAAATTTTATAGTAGATCAAATGAATAGAGTACCTACTTGAGGAACAAGCCATCCTACGAACCAAAGCTATACTCGTAGATTACTAAAGTGCATGGATATTGTTCATTAATTTATTGACTAAATTTATCATGGTAGAATATACCAAGTGAAAGAACTGTTGCTCTTGTCATGTAATAGAATCAAAATATTAATATATACGATTAATCCGTTGAAAGGCGCTATAATTTATTTTATGTTTCATTTCTTATGGAGATAGTAGTGGTAGCAGTCGTGTTTCATCAGCCTAAAAGGTCCGGTCCGTCCGTTGTTCGGACATTGATTATGTATGACTATTTAGTCCACCGAGTAACCATCTTCTGCATCATATGTATTATGTATTAGTCGACTTAGCAGTCGACTTAAAAATAAAAGCCGACTTCTCACCCAATCATTCATTTTCTATCTACCTACGAGTATACCAACTAAATTGAAACAATATTTTCAAAATAAATGCAAATTTAAGTGAAAATAAAGGAAAAGAAATTAGTTGAGTCTAAACGATGTTTTTGTCTGTTTTTGCGATTTGCAAAAATATTAGAAGTCGTGGTAGCGTAATGGTTAGAGGGCGCGTCCCAAACTTAAAAATCGCGGGTTCGAATCCTGGGCGGAACGCATGCATCGCTAAGGCTGTTTCTTGATATAACGTACATATTGTTACAATTAACGCGTGCTAACAACGGGATGGAACCTGTATATCCGATGTGTCAAATCTGCCAAGCCGCCTTACAAGTGTGGTGGGTGTGTCCATTCCTCAATAGAGGGAGGCCTGAGCTCAGTAGTAGGACGTTTGTGGTCTGTTCTTCTTTTCTTTCTTCTTTTACGAGCGGGTGGTTTCCGCAACTCGACATAGCGCCTATTTTGAATACGAGGATGGATGAGAGTTTACTCCATGCAGCCCAGCCACTCCAGGAAGTCCACCAGTTTCTTGGCGTTGCTGAAGACTTCCCGGAAGCTAACTGGGGCGTCCAGATACTTCGCCCTGTATTGGGCCACCCTCCGCATTCAAGCAGGACATGGGCGGCTGTTTTTTCTGCCTTCAGGCATCCTCTGCACAGGGGGCTGTCGGTGACACCTATATTGGAAAGATATCTGTTAAAATTGCCATGTCCAGTGACTGCACTAATAACTAGTGGCTGTTAATATTTATATATTACTAGCTGTCCCGGCAGACGTCGTCCTGCCCGGTAAAAAATAGGGTTGATCGTAGAGGGTTGAAAATTTAGGTTGTATGTATCTTTTAATGCTGTATCATAAAAAATAGAAATTAAAAATTTTGTCTAAAAATAAAATAAACAATTTAGGGGTGGACTACCCCTAACATTTAGGGGATGAAAAATAGATGTTGGCCGATTCTCAGACCTACCCAATATGCATACAAAATTTCATGAGAATCGGTCAAGCCGTTTCGGAGGAGTATGGCAACGAAAACGGTGACACGAGAATTTTATATATTAGATAAAAAAATGTTGATGAATGAAATTGATAAACGATGCAACTAAATAGTATATCGACTTTAAGTGTTTCGAATTATTTCAAAACACGTCGCGTATTAGCCTATTTACGACTTTTGAAGTACACAGATAATTTATTATGTCCCCACTAATTGACTTAAATGAAAACTTCATTACTAAACTTATTATGACTTTTTAGTCTATGCTCATTTTTATTTATACCTCAGTTATATCTATGGCGAACACCCCTATTTTTGTTATAATTATCTTACAAATTTGTATACCTGCGACAGAAATGTTATTAGTGCTGGAGAAAAAAGATGAGATGGAAAATGGACTAAATGGATCTGTCTATACGGGTTTCACCAAAGAAAGTCATGATTTCAAAATTACGTACACATCAAAAACATTCATTAGTGGGAAAGCCAATGGTAGGATTCTTTTGTGAACATTTTTAGAAAGAAAACCAAAAAAGATAAGCGAACAAAAATACGTGTTCCAGTTTCATTTCTCTTCTTTCTCTGGAGAATAGATGGCTGGTAAGGGTTGGGACAATGAACAGTGTCTGTCTGGGTGGCCAGGTGCGTAAACTTTACAGCATTTCGGTCACTTTTTATTAATTTACTTTAAGCTTAGTTTTAGTTGTAAATCAATCAAAAAGTAGCGTATAGAGTGAAGGATAAGTATGGGTTTCTAAAGATATATTTTTTATTGAGATTGAATGTATGCAATTTTTTTGTGCATAGATGCCTAGATTCGCTACATGACAAATACAACAATCTATACATATAATAAAATTGTAGAGGTCAAATTTCTGTACAATGAAAAAAATGCCAACTACCGATTCAGGGGGATGTAAAAAGTGAAATAGAACTAATTTAGTTTTTTTTTTCAAATTTTTTGTTTCTGTTTGTCTGTTGTCTGTCTATTTGTACCGGCTAATCTCCGAAACGACGTGACCGATTTACATGTAATTTTGTATGGTGGTAGGTTATATCCCTGGTCAACATATAGGATACTTTTGAACCCGAAAAATTAAAGAGTTCCCGTGGGATAGTTAAAAACCACACCACGCGGACGAAGTCGCGGGCAGAAGCTAGTAAATAATAATAATAATAGCCCATAAACGTTGGGGAATAAACATATTTAATTATGGAGACATAGTTGTAAATCTGACATTGATCGTCATTTAGTTAATGTAATGTTGTTACGGTTTATAGGGCGCTTCGAATTATTCTTATGAATATTAGGTATTATGTCCAGTTTAAGCCAAATTGTAGATCTTTGAAATTTAAAAAAAAACGGAAATAGGTATTTCAAGGTTGAAAACTCGTGAAACACTGCAGATTTTCATTACAAACAAAATTCTTGTTTATAAATCAATATACTATGATTATTGCTAATTTTCAATCAATTTCATACACTTATAGAAGTAAATCTTCAAAAAAAATTGCCTTTCATAATGAAAATTAAACGCCAGTAATAAGAGATTAAAATAATAACAACAAAATTAATAGAATAACAACAAAAATCATCGATACCGCGCAAATTTTATAAAATAAAAAGAGGGTAAATCTAATTTTTAATCCCAATCCCATTAAACAAAGACAGCCAGAAGCCAACCGTGCCTTTAGTTTCATCATTCGCATGCTATATTATTTTCTAAGTTTATTGCAAAAGAAAAAATAACTTGGCAACCCTGATGTATATGTATACGCTTGTATGAAATCTTTCGCGGTTGAAAATTGTCTACTTTCCATATGTTATGTTCTATATGTGGGATTTGCGGAAAATATTTTTGCAAGATAGTGGGTAAAGTGTTGTGGGAAGAAGTTTCTTGGAAATATTTAAAGTTAGATGGTTGTTTCTTTTCCACTTTATGCATTTTTCATACAACACAGCATAGAGTAAACAATATTAAGGTGTAATACATCGATATTGTTTATTTCTTATCAAATTAAGCAATTATAAATATGTTTCTATATTTGCAGCTAAGCTTTTGAACTATCTAAGAGTAAGAGGGAACTTATTCGAAAAGTGGGTACATAATTCTGTAATATTGAATGCATGAAAATATCTATAATAATTGAAAAATAATTGACATCATTTAGAACAATTAAATTTTAGAATAGAACAAAACTAAAGTGTTGTGTACTTTGCCAACTTATTAAAGAACACACCGACAAAGTGTCTTCCTTCCCCTTAATAGAGACAATAAGAAAAGTGCTAATGGACATTTTCTTAGTAAAATACTAGTCAATTTAGGTTATGTATAAATTTCTTATTAGTCTTTTTAGATTAGATTGTATATATGATTGATTGTAATATTAATGTGGTTTTTAAATACAATATTTATGGAAAAAAATTAGAACAATTATTATTGCTTAATAAATGTTTAATGATATCAAGAAAAAAATCTTAACAATAAATAGGCTATTCCCTCTAGTCAAGGTGTGAGTCTTTTCCGTAATTATGTGTTTTAGGTAAATTATTTAAAAATGCAGTTGTTCTTTTCACAATTCATACTGTACTGCTTAGTACAAAAGAGCAAAAGAAAGGCTTTAAACTGTGGCTTCGGACCATACAACGTCCAGGCATTACTTATTCAAAATCAAAAAGCCTTTTAATTTTTACTTTTTACACTATGTATTCTTAGTATGTTAATTGGTTAGTAATTTTAAATTAATTGTTAGTATTATTGTTTTTAGTTTGTTAGTTGGATAAATTAAGGAAGAATCCCGGTTTGGGTAAAGGCGTCCTCCAAAGACGCCCATCTGTCTCTATCCTGGGCTATTTTTACTGCCCTCTTCTCAACGCATCAATGGTCTCCCTCAGCCTCTCTTGCCTTGTGGCCCTGTCCACAGAGTTGTTTTTACGGTCCATCTCAAGGCATTAGTTGCTTTTGTTGTGGTTCTTATTGTTGTGTGTTTGATTTTGTCCATTTACTGCATTACTTATTACCGCACACTTAAATTGCATATTTTAGGGAAATAATAATAGTTTTGAAATGATTGAACAGCCAAATGAAAGGAACGGCATATTGCTCAAAATAAACTTGTTATTAACCGGATGATGCACCCGGTTAAATTCAACTCAACTTGTACGCTACGAACTGTTCAGTTAATTTCACCCGGTCCATTGCATTTGATGCATTTAATACGTTTAAAGTGGTTGTTATTCATTCGCTTTAGGATAAAGCGCTTAATGTATGGACTGTTTGTGTTGGATTGATTAATAGATTTGATATGAAGCCAAATATCGAGCTAGATTAAACAGGTTTTGTGCTATCCGGAGAAGTCGCATTACAAATTTGTGATCAGGGTTGAGAGGTGTAGAAACAGTAAAATTGTGGCCATTGGGCGGCAATAAATCGGTTGCAATAAACAAAAATGTATTGGGACTGGTTGCAGATTGCAGCGAAGAATAATTAATTAATATAAATGTATGGATAATGCTTTGTCGGATTTTGATCTAACTATTTCTGGTGTTTTGTTTTAAGTTCTCCCTTAAATATTTAAAAAAATTCAAACGTATGGTACAAAAGTTGAGCATACACAAATATTTTTACGATTTTGAAACCAGATATCTCCCTCATTCATTCATTTCATTAATTCATGTCAACTTAATTAAAAAAAATTATTATTGTAAGACAATTTGTAAAAAACAATAAAATTGTGTACTTAAATTTACAAACTTGTTACATAGTACACAAAAGTAATGCTGCACCAAAATGTGGATAAATACATGTGATTAAGCTGTATGGCATATACACAGATAAATGCACGTGGTGCCACTGGCCACATCACGGGATGCACAGAGTACATTAATATAATAGGAGATATTTTACTAACTTAAACTAATTTTACCATATTGATTCCCGATTCTAACATATATAGACAAACTAACAGATGAACGAAGAAGACAATCGTTTAAGTTTCATGTATTTGCCAAAATGGCAAAGAAACCTTCAAAACTCTAGCTGTAAAATAAATATGAAGAAACGAAAAGAACTCCCTTAGTGCGGTGTATCGCTTATGAAAGACTGAGGCGGGGAAATAAAACAAAACTCCCAAGTTCTAACGCCAGCTGTTCTAACAAGGGCCTCCTTGCGAAAATAATAAAAAAATATACATTCCTGGCACTTCCCTAGATTTCTCGAGTATGTGACGTCATAACACTGAGGAAAAACTTGATAAATTACTTTTCTTCTTGGGTTGGAATTATAGGAGCCAGAAAGGCTAAGTTCAGCGTTATAAGTGGGAAAAGTATGATTAATTTATCTTCGCATACGCTTGTTGATGTATGGCAACCGAACCGGTTTTATTCGACAGAAGTACCTTCCAATATTTAAAAAGTTCATTGATATATAGATGACATTGAAGGCAGTATATATTTTTTTTATGCTGTAAGTTTTATGGTTAATGTATATATATTATGTATTTCTGGAGACTAATTTTCTTGATAAAAAAAATTACACTTTCATACTAATATTCCAAAATATTTTGGTTAGTTTTCGCGACTTGTATACATAATAAAGTATTCTGACGTTTCAGCTACTTTTCAGTGGACGTGATCACGGATGACAAAGATGTCAAGTGTCAACGGGTATCGTTAAAGTTTTATTTAGCCTACCGCCAACTTGGTCATTTTAATTATTTAGTTAAACTAACAAAATAATTAAAATTACTGAATCATTTAGTTAAAATAACTACACTATTCAGTTAAAACAACTAAATAATTAAAACGAACATGTTGGCGGTAGCCAAAAAAATATTATACAATACTCGTTGACACTCGACATTTTTGCCTTCCGTGATCAAAGCCACTGAAATGTGCCCGAAACGCCGGAATAACCAAATTCAAATAAATTACCGTATTTAAAACCGCTAAAACGTAGTTTTATTAATATTATGAAAGCTAGAATAACTGTCCGTCTGTTACGCTTTCATGGAAACACTAAGCTGCTTTTACTTAAACTCGGCGTGTGTGTAGCGTGACCCATTAAGCTACTACGGTACCGTACGCATAAATAGGCGTAAAAAATAATAATCATCGCATCATTAAGCTTTTATAAACCTTTTAAAATAAGTCACTTTTAACGTTAAAACGCTTTGCATAACATTTTCATCTCGACTCTGTATAAAATTTATTTCGGTGGAAAATTCCAGAAGCCTCATTCATACCGCGGTGTAATGGCGTCGGTTGTCATGGCAACCCATCGGTTGTGCCGTTTTGTTTTAATTGGTTCCTACTAATTGTTGGCGCGAACTGGGACATTACAGCTTGAGTGATTACCAGTTTTTTAGGGTTCCGTAGCAATTTGTGTGAGCTGTAACATCTGTGGTAATCTCGGTGGCGAGTATTCTAAAAATATTTGCATTCATCATCAGAAAGATAATTGGGTTTTTGAAAAAAAAATTTTTTTGTGATAAATGGAAAGATTATATATTAGTTTTATAACAAAACTATTTTTTTTTTTGCAATAATTCAAAAGTTATATCAAAATAAAAATTAATTTTTGAATCCAGTACCGAAGACACGCCGACAACTCCCGAACAAACCCGAGCGCGTGTGACGTCATGTTAGTTTTCACTCATTGCAGTTGATAGAAAAATAATAAATACAGTGTTTTGATCTATTTCATTTTGTTGTCATTATTAAATATTTAAATTTATATTAAAAATGTCGAACCTCAAAAGTTATCGTTCTTGTTTTGTACCATTATGTACGAATACTACAAAGGCAACTCCTGATAAAACGTTTTTAAATGTTCCCCAAGATGTCAAACGTCGAAATAAATGGTTTCAAGCAGTGCACCGTGATAATCCTCAAACAAAATCGATTTTTTTTGTTGTGAAGATCATTTCGATGTAAGTATTTTTTAATACCATTTTTATTAATTATTATTTATCTAAGTATACAAATCAAATAATTATTATATATTTAAGTAAAGTTCAGTAAATAATTTTTTTAACTGGACTCCAAATCATAACCTTTATAATCATAGCATTAAATTTTTTTTTTATTGATAATTTAAAGTGCTTAAATAATAAATTTATGTATCTTTATCTAATGATTGGGATTCAATTTGATATATTTATATTATATTATACTTAGTTGAACATAACCTATAGCTTTGTCGCCGTAACTCTCACGCGATGCTCTACAATTTATGAAATAAATAATTATATTTAATGTAATGGAGAATAAATACTTAAATATTTTCATTTATTATATTATTTTTTAACAGACTTACCTTGATGCCTTGGCACCTCGAACTTCAGCAGAATTAAACCGAACGTCATTTTTTAAAAATCGGTGATCATAAATATATCAATATCAGGAATGTTATCAGACTTTGCCTTAATAAATCCTTTATCACACATAGCTAATCGGAACCAACTAACAATTCGTATTTTAGAAATAATTTTTTTATATTATTGTCTAGTCACGTGTATTAGCCGTAAACGCTGTACTGCTATTAAATAGCTATAACATTATGACGTCACAACTATGGTGACCAATCATGGCGCGCTTATAGTCACGTGATTTTTATTTAAATTTCATCGATTTTGAATTGTTCATAATTAATTGAAAAAAAATTTTTTTGAAGTTTTTTGCATTAAATATCAATATTATTAATAATAAGGTTTTAAAATACATAAAAAAATCAATATTGTTTTTTTTTTCAAATACCCAATTGTTTGAACGTTACATCAGAAAACTGCTTAAGTGGAGCACGCTTACATAACCCTCAAAATATAATTACAAGAATGATTAATAAAGAAAGCTCATTAGTCATTACACAATAAATGAGTATCTCACTGATCTTAAGTACTGATATAATAGTCTAATTTTTGTGACGTGAGAAATCCTAATATTTTGTAACTATTATTATTAGGTAAATACTTGTATTTAGACATAAGGAGTTTTAAATCCAATTATTTTGTAAGCTATATATACCGAAATCGAAGAACTGGTGGATGAGCCTTATATAATAGGCGAGAGGAAGGCACATCGCTTGCGCTGGCTTAGCCACCTACATAGAATGGGGGATGATTGCGCGCTGATAAGAGCCTGTCTGGGCGGACTAACGGGACGGCGACCAGTTATCGCTGGAGTGACGTAGTGGTGGCTGATCTCCGCGAGCTTTATGCCGATGACAGAAAGGAGTAGAGTATTCTCATTTCGGAGGCCAGGACTCATTTTGGGTCGTTGAGCCGCAGTAATTAGTCCCACGCTCAACTATGCAACGGTTCTCTAGAACGTTCAAACCGCGTACAACAATGATCAGGAGAGAACTTCCGACCGAGGTTTTCCCTCTGCGCTACGACATGGGGTCGTGTAAGAAGGGCGAAATACAATTTCTTAGAGGCCGGTAACGCGTTAGCAATGTCCATAGGCGACGGGAACCACCTTTCATCTAGTGGGCCGTCCGCCTGTTTGTGGCTATATATGTGGCAGGTTGCAGTGGTACTATATATTCTTCTATGGACATCATATTCAAACCTGAATAGACTAAACCATGATTCTCATAATAAGATAAGACGATTACATTGTTACATACCGACAACGTACGCACACCTGCATGTCGTAATGTGCCTTTTATTGCCTTTCCTCTATTCGGAGTTCTTTTGTTTACTTAATGTTTAAACTTTAAAAAACATCTATTGTTATCGTACTTATTTTATGGCTGTAATTAGAGTCGAACTAACCCTTTTTTTATTGCATTGCGTCAAAATTGCCAGATGGTGGATTAACTCATAACGCGGCCCCTTTGTTCGTATCATACAGTTTAGTATAAAACAATGCCCGAACGGAAGGGATGACTACGATACGATTGAGACGTGTGTAGTACTTTCGATTAGCGATATAGTGACGGACTTTGCGCGTGTTGAATTGTATTGAATCGTGCAGTGTGAACTGTGTTTTATACGTGTTTGTACGGTTCTAATAAACTCTATAGTAATTCCAACGGCATTTATTTTAATTCGAGTCCTGTAGCTCGTAATAATATAAACCATAACTTCGGTGAGATAAGTAAAATTCCAAACAGTTGAAATGGTCCTTCATTAATTTGGCTTTGTTATTCGAGGACGGAGGCATTATCAAAAAGTTCCAATAGAGTATCTTCGAAGGACGAAAGTCTTAATTAACCTCGATAAAGAGGTTTTATAAAATCTTATCCATTGTTCATAATCTCGGTATTGTTTTGTGATGGCATTAAGATCTCCACAGCGTTTGGACCGAGTAAAAATGATTATAATTTACAACTTTAATCTAGTATTTTTTGTTCCAAATATGTTAAAAGTTAATCAAAATTGTACAGAAAAGATTAAAGACTGCACTTAATTAAATTTTAAAATGTTAGTTGATTTAACCATTTTACCTCAGACTAAATAAAAGTATGATAATAAAAATATAGAAATATGATAAGTTTGAGTCTATACAATAGCGTCAAATTGTGTGTAGCTTTTTTGAAGTGATAACAATATTTCGAGATGAGGGTTGGTTCAGTCTAGAATTAGAAAATAAAACGTGGTAGACGGTAATAGGGGTTCTGAGCGCTGTGTATTTATCATGAAACA
Source organism: Dendrolimus punctatus (assembly GCA_012273795.1). Taxonomy (NCBI): domain Eukaryota; kingdom Metazoa; phylum Arthropoda; class Insecta; order Lepidoptera; family Lasiocampidae; genus Dendrolimus; species Dendrolimus punctatus. Next base: position 4,420,598 of record CM022542.1, read on the forward strand.
GTTATTAAACCTTCGGTGTAGTATGAGTGATAATCATTATTTCCCAGACATATTTATTTGTTCTTTCCTATGTCTTTTTAATACATATATAAAATATACAAATATTTAAAAAAAAATTAGCCGATGTTAATGATTTTGTTTGCCTATTCCCGAAGATGACAACCCTAATTTGTAGTGAGCTACGGTTAAAACTTTGCGCAAACCCAACTGTGTTTCTTGATACTCTGCAGTTGTATAAGAAATTGAATCTCATACTTGTTTAACCGGGTGTACGGATATAGTTCATGTTTGCATGATATAGTTTAATATTTGAGATGCATATTAAACTTTCACGCTCACGAGTAATTTGGCTTAAATATGGGAAACTCGCGAAAATATGGGAAGAACCAAAATTTCTTTTTCCAAAAAAAGTTTTTGTTCAATAACTTTTGAACCAAGGGTGGGCAAACGAAAATTTTTCCTGGGCAAACGTGGACTAACGATGGGCAAACGAATGAGATATTGTTGGTTTAAAAATTTGCAACTCGAGGTGCCAACTTCACAGAGCTTATTTCTGCTCTACTCTGTTTGTTTTCTGATATGGTTTTTGTTTGTTCCGATTTTTAATTAAATATAGTATTAATTTGAAGTATGTAGATATGATATACATATTTAACCACGCGGCAAATACTTGCGCTCTACAAAGCGCTAGTTAGACTACACATGGAGTACTCTCTTCACGTCTATGGCCGAAACACCTACTTCTCAGACTAACCTCCTTGACTCCAACTAGCGTTGCATTGTTCGTATTATAGACAATCCTATACTAATAAATGGTTTAGAATCGCCTAGCCTACGGAGATACTATACATCTCTCTGCGTATTCTACCGTCTATACATTGGAGAGTGTTCTGAGGAACTCATCTGGTACCAACGCCACATTTTCACTACTGCACCGCTCGTCATCGAGCGGATGTTCACCTCATTTCCTTGAGATACCACGCTCAACTACACAACGGTTCTTTGGATTTTTTTTTCCATGGATATAAGAAAGACTTGGGGGAAGTTACCGCGGCGGTTGCTACATCAATGATTACCAGATAGTGTTATTTGAGAAGGGCGTTATAAAATTTCTTCAATTTGCAAACATCGCACACACGTGGGCTGTCTGCATGTTTGCTAGCTTTTGGAACTAAAAAACAAACATAATTATACACTATACTATATATGTTATTATGAGAAGTTTGAGCACTACATAATAATGAATGTAATGAGACAAGCTACGATTAGGCTAGGTTTACATGAGCGCGCGGTAATGCGATGCTGGGACGCAAGGCTATCTCTGTAACCGTAACGCTAATAGTGTCATCAACTAGTATTTTCCGGTTTGTAAACACCTGATATAGCACGAAAACGCACAGATCTTGAGTGCAAACCGCTCTTGTGATCTAATAATTAATACTAGTGGTTGCCCAGTGGTCGAAATTCCATGATAAATTTAAATTATAAGTTTGAATAATATTAAGGTTCTGTTATCAAAGACTATATAATCACAGATTTCGCCAAGGCTACACTGTTAATTATACTTTAAAAAGTATTTAGGAGTGTGTGTGTCAAATACATGGTAGTGTGTGTATTGTTTTTTTTATTGATTTAATGTATTTTTATGTATAATATAAAAAAGTATTAGCAATCTGCACTCCTTCCCTGTATAAACTATAAGTGTATGAAATTTCATATTCCTCCATCTGCGCAATTTTCGTAAAAAGGGGTACAAAGTGTTTGCTTCACGTGTTAATATAATGATTAGTCATAAAGAAAAATGAGATAACATAGAAAAAAGTGTTAATAATACTCGTATTGCGATAGTTACATTTTTTATTATCGGTTTAAATCGGTTTCTACGTTGACAATTTACTTATAATCGTTTGATAAATTTTAGGAAACTGCTCACCAACTGATTAACGAAAATCTTACCAATAAACTCCTCTTAAGGATAAGAGGTGGTGGTAAAGTAAGTCATAAATAACTGTCAAAAATAACCAAAATCGAGAGGTAGTTTAAGTAACTGCTAAGAGGCAAGATGGCAAGTTTTATTTGAAATAGCCATTGATAAGGGGCTTCAGGGTATCTTATTTAAGAGATGGCTAATCCTTTCTTAACGAGATTATCATAAGTAAGGTCTTAAGTTATTATTATGTAAACTAGTCGATAATCTGCCAATTTATATATACGAAAATAATACTCTGATATTATCTTGTAAATGTTTAAGATTTCTTATATAGGTACTTAAAAAATAAATTTCAATTTCGTGTTCAAATATCCCTATTTAAGAGTTTCTGGTACATCTTAAAATTAATGGAATACATAATAAGAGTCAAATGTGTATTTAAGACTCGAGCTTTAATGAAATTCGGTTTTATTATGAAGTTGATCCAGATTTTACGTTCAGCCTACATATTACTTGCTATATTATCAAAAGTAATGTAACGATAATGAGAGATTGTGTAGAATATAAATTTACACATTACTGAATATTAACTTATTAAATAGCAGAACAATACCTATGGATTATTTTTTATTCTATCAAATAATAACATCTGTCTGTGGAGCATTTGCTGTGATTTATTTACCTACATCTTGCCTTGATACACAGGTATTTAGTACCCAAACAGTTTATTCAAACAACTTTAAGTGAAATAATCGTACCAATGGAATCAATTCATTATGTATTTGATATCAATACTATGGAGATGGCGTTAAATTCATTTAAAAGAAATAGTATGTTTTTCTATTATTATCGCATAATAAGTAATTACGCTTGATTATTTTTTGCTGAAAGTATGTTAGTGAATAATTTATATGATTTGTATGCTTCATTACGTCACAGAAAATGTCTTTACAAATAAATTTATGACCATTTATTAGAAATGAATACTTACAAATTATTTTATTATAGTTACTAGCTTCTGTTGAAAAAAAAAGTTTGGTCTTAGCGTGATTATATAGCCTTATATGACCTAGCCTTCCTCGATAAATGGGCTATCTAACACTGAAATATTTTTTCAAACCAGACCAGTAGTTCCTGAGATTAGCGCGTTCAAGCAAACAAACTCTTCAGCTTTATATATTAGTATAAGATGTAATATTAAAATAATATTTTATGCCTAAGTTCAGTGGAGTCATTCAAACATCTGACGATGATTTTATGTTTAGAAATCCGTAAATCTGCACCTTCAAATTACTAAAAAGTATTTAAATGTAAGCTGGTGTGTGATAGTTTCGCTATTAGCGACATTCTTTCCAACTTTGACAGTACTGAATGCTGCTTTTTTTAAATCCTTTATTATTGCTGAAGCACTGCAGACAGGCTGTCAGCCCAAGTGTGATGGAAAGTGTTTACCATCGCCTATGGACATTAGATATAACAGTACTGTAAGTAATACTGTATACCAGGGGTGGCAGCCAGTCGGGCAAATGCCGTCCCACCTGGTCACCTCTTACGACAGGCCACCCTGCCGCAGGAATTAGTATTATTTTTCGTTCCTGCACGGATAGGCTGCTTAAAGTTGCTGATTATTTCCAACCCTCTTGTTAAGTAAGCCATACTCGTTTATATGCTAATCCAGACAAATTTATATGCTTATCTTAAAACATATTACACAATATTCTAGAAAGGGTCTGAGAAAATATAAAATTTTACGAAGATTACGCCCTTCAAGAATTATGCGCACTTTTACCAAAATGTTCTTTTCTAAAATAGATATAAGAGCCTCATGTCTGACGTTGATATTGCGACATACATAATGAAGTGACATGGAAAATTAAAAGGTAATTAAATCCATTGAAATACTTTAAAACTTAATTAAGAATATTCAAAACGTTATTTCCGCGAAGGTGCAGCCTCGTCAGGGCTAATGTTACAGTCATATGCCGTTTTACGTAGATGTAGCGATGGGTGTAATACGGTATTCTTTTTAACACTTAATGACGTCATCTTCTAATATCTAAATTTATTAACAATTAACCTACTTCATACGACCCAAATTTTATATATTTTTTTTCACAAACTGTCAGCTGCCATCATAATTGCCGCGCCAAAACCAAGAGAATTATATCGTCTCTTTCATTCTAATACAATTTTTATATAGTTAGAGAGAGTAAGTATGAGTTCAACGTTCATTTCAATTACCTGTATTTGACCAGAAATTTGTAGGACTTCCCAATGGTTCCTCCTTACAGGTTAATAACAATATCGCTTCACAAATAGCGCGTTAAATCCATCGCTATATCTGGCGATCACTAACACTAACATTATCCCAGATGGAGCAGTGGGATAATAGAGTTACATATTTCACACATCCCGTAATATATATAGGTTATTTTCACGTCACCTAACATTTTATTTTCATTTTATTATTTATACATAAAAGTCGGTGTTCGGTACAATTTGGCTACATATAGAATTCATACCGTGAAACACAATGCATGAATTTTCCGCATAATAACCTCCGCTGTAGTTCCTTGCAGGCTGTCTTTGTTTCAGTCCTGGATGCATGTTTAATTTTAGATGGAAATATATTTTTCAGCACCTACTTTTTATTAAGTTTTTTGTTTAGCAACTTTGAGGATATGAGACGAGAAATTATATTATTGTACAAATACACTATTATATTTTGTTGAATTAAGTATATAGTACACAATACAATAAATTCTAAAACTACAAAATCATTTGTATGCTTTGTAGAACATAGCAAATGTTGAAAAGGAGTTTATTAAGACGTTTAATTTAGTCGTTAGACGTTTAGTAGTTAGTTAGGGAAAACATGACTGTATTGCCATTTACGGCTGGTTTCTATATCTTATCGACCGTTAATTTGCCTTACTGTGGGCTAAAAGTTAACATAAGCTCCAGACATTAATGGCTTACTTATAATCGTTTGTTAAATTTTAAGAAACTGCTCAGCAACTGATTAACGAAAATTTTACCCATAAACTCCTCTTAGGATAAGAGGTGGTGGTAAAGTAAGTCATAAATAACTGTCAAAAATAACCAATATCGAGAGGTAGTTTAGTGACTGCTAAGAGGCAAGATGGCAAGTTTTATTTGAAACAGCCATTGATGATGAGGGCTTAAGAGTCTTTTATTTAAGAGATGGCTAATCCTTTCTTAACGAGATTATTACAAGTAAGGCCCCTAATGTCAAAATTCAACTGAAATTAAATGAATAGTAAGACAAGAAACCAGCCTTTAGTCATGTGTTTCTTGAGCTTTTCTCAGTTATGTTTTTATTAGACCCTTGTCATTATTATCAATAAATAAATTAATATTGATTTGTATGTAGGGATTAAGTTTTTTTTGTTTTCTGTCTGTTTGACATCATTTTTGTAAAAAACTAAATTTGATACGAGGATAGATAACACTTTATACTGTACATCATTACAGAAAACCTACGAACTAGTGTTATTCTAATTGTGTACAAGGGGCGGTCTTATCGTTAAGAAGCGATCTCTTCTAGACAGCCCTTGTCAGGAATAACACATATTAAATTGGTCCAAGGTGGTATACATAATATTAGAGGATATGCAGTTACTTATCTATATATATATATATATATATAATATATATATATATATATATATATATATATATATAAGCAAAGTTTGTTTTCTTTGTCCAGGCAAACTCGAAAACTACTAGACCGATCAGCATGAAACCACAACCTGTCGACGCGGAATTAATCGTAGATGGTTATAGGCTATATATATATATATATATATATATATATATATATATATATATAAAAAGTTTTTTTTTCAGTAAATCGAAAATACTAGACGATAGCATGAAAAAAACTTCGACGCGGAATTAATCGTAGATGGATATAGACTATATATTTTCTATTAGCCCTATAATTCTATGAGCCCTTTGCCATGTTTTCTCAATTTGTTTGTTTATTAATTTATCCTTGGTTCATTTGTTTTCTAGCTCATAAAAGACGAATATGATTTAACATAACCTCTATGTTAGAAACAACTATAGTCTTAACATATAAAGCAGAAGAGCCTGAATGTATGCTTGAACGCGCTAATCTCAGGAACTACTGTCTGATTTGAAAATTCTTTCAGTGGTAAATAACCCATTAGCTATATATCATCGCGATAAGATCAAGAATGTTTCAAAATCCGGTTTTTTTAGCTTACCTTCTTTTTTGTTATTCCACGCGGACGAAGCCGCGGGCAGAAGCTAGTATATATTATATTCATTTATAAAGTGTTATAAAATATTATATTTTAAATAATCTCAGTATTCCTTTTCTGTAATATAGCCATCTGAATTTCCAATCCATAGGCCTTACTTATAATCGTTTCTTAAATTTAAAGAAACTGCACCGCGGCTGTTTAGTGAAAATCTTACCCATAAACTCCTCTTTAACCGAATATTTTGGGTACAACCTACGTTAATAATTCAAATTTTGTTTATCTGTGCTCCTCTTAGGTAAATAACAGGTAATATACGTTTATAAGTGAAAAAAAAATCATTGATTAGGGTCTGATTCTGATTCTCTTACTTCAGAGATGCTTAATCGTTTCTTAACGAGATTATTATAAGTAAGGCCGAAAATGTCTCCTAAAAATTGATAAAGAACCTCATTTAAATCGTCCCGTATTAAAATGTAGCCAAAACTTTGAATGGGAACGTTGGCGGCGTATCTTATCCACAAACGAGGTTGTCACATGCGATCAAAAGCCTGATGTGTTCTTGATTGCTTTGCTGTTTACCGAGCAACGCTTGGAGGGTTTGTGGCAACACTAAATTACCTTCTATAGATAGACAATATTGTCATAAGATATACATAGTTTTGTTTCTATTTATTATAAGATAACATTTTTGCATATTGTTACAACCTCGGCGCCGATAAAGACAAATTCCACGTACAGATTTGTTGAAACATATTTATTACCCGTCGGCATTTGAACTTATTGTAATGCCTTTATGATCGTCTTCTGTTGTTCACTTATTTATTGGCACACTTTTCTAGAGAAAAGTCCATTATCGTATTGTACTCGCTCATTAGCATCATTAGCCAGGTGTCACATGCTGATTCTAGGAAATTCGGTCCACATTGCATTTGTGCAGTATAAAACGATGGCCTGATTGAGGGAGGGAGGGAGCATTCGAGCGAGAACCACGATCAAAGCGAGACGTGGGTACTAAAATCGGGAATCTAATAGTGACGGATTTAGCGCGTTTTATTATATTACGACCTTCTGCATTACGTTTGGACTTGTTGTGTTCGGTTATATTTGTGCCTGTGTTATACGTGTTTGTGTAGTTCTAATAAACTCTATATTAATTCTAAAGGCATTTTAATTCGAGTCTCGCAACTCGCAACAATGTTATAATATAAAATTGGAAAAAGTATTGCCAAAATTTGAGTTAAATTATAAAAAAATGTTGTGTCATTCAAATCACCAAAGATTTTTCAGCTATATTAAAAAAAATATGTACATAGGTTTATTTTACTTAGGCAATCACAGACGTGTGACACTTTTTCTCAACTCTAGACCTTGTATAACTATAACGAATAAACCGGATAGTATATAAAATCTATAATATTATAAAGTTCCAAGCATGTCGTGTCTGTACATTGAAGCTATAAAAAATATAACTGTAATATACTATATAAACGACGGAGAAGACTATTCAGTTTTTTTCAATTTCTTTTCTCTTTTTATCCCGGTAATGTGTGATTTTTTATCCCGGTAATTACACACACAGTTTTCACTAAAACGATGGCTCACATCTTTTTCAAATGCTGCGGTATTTTGTGTCCCAGGAAACCCGCGGGAATTTCAAGTTTCAGACATATCTTATGTCCGCGAGTATGTATTGTTTATAATCTAATATGAACTTGAGTCTTGAAATTGAATTTATGGAATTTGTTTTAGATATTTTTTCAAAGTACTTTGGGAACAAATCCATTTAATGATTGAAATTATCCACAACAATTTAAAAAAATAAACATATGTTTGTAATTATCTACGATGTAAGGTTGTATTTACTTACTCTATGTATTCACAATCTCCTAAAAGATATAAACATTCAAACTCTAAGAAGAATTTTAATGAAATTTAGCCTGCATTTGTGTCGAAAATCCACAGAATCCTTTGACAAAATACTCTTTTTAAAGGTTATACGGCTTTAACCCGTCTACATACATCCTTTGAACGCTTCAAAACATGTTAGTTTTCTTTAAAAGATGTATCGTTTACATAATAAATAGCTTTTAGAGCGGGCGTGTGCGGCTTTGTGTGAGCTATCGCGTCACCCGGCACCGTTTTATGTTGTCATGCAAAAGCGCTTTGCTCGTACTATTTATATAGATACGTTAGCAGTAAACGGTTTATGGTGGTACCCGTTTTTTGCGTAAGTTTATTAGGTTTAAAATATATATACAATAACATTTAGAATACATATATAAATTAAATGTTTACTACATTTAGAATCAATGACATATATAAAATATAAATAAATTACTATTGTAATAATAATAAATAAATGACGATGATACATACATACATAACTTCACGCCAGGTCCCTTGCGGGGTAGGCACGAACAACAGAGTGCCATACAGGCTTATTCTTACACACCTCACTTGCTACTTTGACATTCATAGCTCTTGTCATGCACGCTCGTCTATTCTTAAGGCTCCTGACATCACCTTCTGCTAATACACGATCAATTTGATCATGGAAGGTGTGTCGTGGCCTTCTGCAACTACTGCATCCATCCACTTTTGCATTGTATATCTGTTTAGTCATTTCATCATACATTCTTTCCACATGCCCGAACCACCGGAGCATTCCTTTCCTTACCTTTACCCCGACACTCTCTTTCAGACCAACTCTCTTTCTTACGAACGCGGTTCGCGAGCGTCACTTCGCAGATTTTGCGCAGTGCTCGCATCTCGACTGCATTTACTCTACTTTCATGCTTTCTGTTCCATACCCAATGAAAAATTTAATTATATAATTATGACGAATGTAAATGAATATACACAGTGTAATCTTCAATTTAATAATTATTAAGTCACTAATTAATGTAGCCGGATAATAATTGTATAGGGTAGTCTGGAAGATCGCCTTTGGCGACAAGACCGCCCATTGTACTTTAATTTTATGTGCAATAAAGTTATTCATTCGTTCTTTAAATAAATGAACTAGCGGACCCAGCAGACGTTGTCCTCTTTTGAAAAAATGTGTCAGGAGCTAACACAGCGCTGATTTTCAGTTCCAGCCTTCGTCAAACTATTATCAACTCAAACAACCTACTATTTACCTTCATGTATGTAATTTTAAACGGTTTTAAATACTTCGAATCATAACATTGTCTTGCATTTATCACAAAAATGAGTTTGCTAAAGAAATATTGTCTTCCGATCTAAAAATATATCAAACAATGCTAAATAAATCAAATCTATATTAATTAATTAATATATAAAGCTGAAGAGTTTGTTGTTTGTTTGAACGCGCTAATCTCAGGAACTACTGATCTGATTTGAAAAATTCTTTCAGTTTTAGATAGCCCATTTATCGAGGAAGGCTATCATCACGCTAACACCTATAGCAGCGGAGCACCAATGAAGAAAGTTTCAAAATAGGGGTTTTTTTCTTCTTTTATTGTCTTTTTACAAAAATTTGAAAAAATGAAAGTTGAAGAGTGATTTGTCATTAAAATTTATTACATAATTAACTACCTATGGGTTCGACTCCGGTGAACAAACACGTTGTAAAGAAACCCAGAATTCCCCTAATATAGAACATAATTGACATAGAACCATTTACTTTGGGACCCATAATTCAAGGGAGCCAAACCATCCAACGCGATTTATGATTAGTCATTAAAGTGTTTGGGCCCGAATTAGTTGAGAACTTTTGAATAATGGGTAAACTTTGTTACTAGATTAAGATTATTTTTAAACTACGGAAATGAAGATAAGTTTAGGAACAGTTTTTGAATAATGTTTGAATAAACCTATGGCTGTTAATTCTAGAATAAGGCCATGAACTTTCATATTCATATAAAATTTAAAAATAAATGCAAAAAAAAAATCTGTTTAGAAACTCCACTAAAATAGGCTCCGAAACGGCTCAACGGATTTCAATGTAAATGTTAGCGTTCAAAACTTTAACTTAAACGGACCTGTTACTACAACTACAGTGTGTCACGTTGTACACATTGTAGTTGTAGGAATAGGTCAGTTTGCACCACTTGTACCTAACTCCCAATCATGTGTTATCAATTAATAATAACAGCCCCTAATTGTCCCACTGCTGGGACTATTATTTATCTATTCCTGCACGGATATTGTGTATTTTATCTAGTTTTTATGGTTAAAATATTAAAATCTATTGTTTATTTCAATTACAACTCAATCGCAAAATCAAATCGTATTTCACATTGACAATCGGATCAATATGAAAATGCAGAGTGGGTAAATTGGCCAGACAACACCATATGACTCGTTCTCCCCTTTGTTCCAGGTGAGTGATTCAATCGCCCCCGAGCGGCACGCAACTGGGGCGCTTCTACCCTCATGGAGAGCGTGTGTGCAAGTACACCCACGGAAAATTGGATGCGGTACAAAATACTGTGACACTGATTGTTTGATAACCTGTTTCAAAGACAGCCGATTTCTATTCATTATTTTCGCTGTTGCTAGAAGTTTAATTAGTGTGAACTTTTTAAGTATGACAATAGAGGAGAGGGGGTACTTTTTTAAAATCTTTCATAAAGTCACAGCCTTATCAATTTTATACGAGCGTACAAACTTATGACGTCATATGTAGGTACAAGTAAGTGGAGTCAAATGGCGTTTTTTTGAAAGGTAATTAAAATTATTTAATTTACTGTCGCATAGGGAGCCACCGCGTTTTCTGGACGTCCGCGTCGTGTGAATGTTTTTTAGAAACCTTCTAAATGTTCCTTCAACATTTCTTAAGAAAGTAATGCATAAAGAAGAAAAATGAAAATACACGAAGGAAAAAATATAAATTTATTAATCTAAAATCACTCTAGACTTTGAAAAAAACTAAATTCTTATTTTCTACCTTTTTAATCAGATGAAAGGCTATCGTATTTCATGACGGAAAATCAATATTTCAAGAGCAAGCTTCAGCTATACTGAGCTTGACTTTGTAATTATAATAACTTATCGTAAAGGACGACTTCAAAGCAAATGTTCTGAGAAAATGGATGGATTTTAACTCAACGTTTACTAGGTATTTATTTCAAAATATTTTTTCCTTTGTCGTTATTAAGAAATAAAGATAAATAATTAAAGAAATATACATTCTTTAGTGATAGTATTAAACATTTAAGTTATACATTATACCGGCAATAGTTATAGAGAAAAAATTTAAAGGATGATACATATACGAAAGAAAGAAAAAATATATACCTCAGACCTTCTCATTAAGACAGATACATATCATCTGTTAATCAACCTATCATCATTTATTACACAAAACAATGTGTGATGGACTCGAATGAGACAAAATCATATATGTTTAAATAAAAATGGGACTATAGATAATAAAACGCCATTTTTTCCTCACGTTCGAAACGCAAACATCTCGATTTTATTACAAAAACGTCAAAACCCGAGCTGCCAGTACTATAATTTTTATAAACAAAAAGTATTTATTCCACAATACCATAAGACCATTCAACAAGAATGGTTTTTGCCACTGTGGTGTACAAATTACTGTCATCATTATTATTATAGATTAAGATTTAAAAGATAATTAATAATGTAGCACGTCTGCAATATAATCAATGGGCCTTGCCAACACGTGATTCATTTAGAAGCATCCTTACGATCCTGCATGGAAGAATAGTTTTAAAATCCGCCCTTTAACTGAAAGTGCTACCTTAAGTAGTTTACAATGATGAAAGAAAACTAATTTTAAAAGTTTGTTTAACAGCAATTAGATTAATATGTTGATAGGTTCGATAATTATAAATAAAGTTATATGTTTTTGTAACTGATATTATATTTTTCTAATCATTGCGTTATAGATCGCGGTTATTATACGTACATAGACAACACTTTATTGTTCACCAAATAAACAATTATAAAATTGCCCGATTACAATATTTTCTTGAAAAAAAAAACAATAGGCGGCTTTGTCGCTTAAAGCAATCTCTTTCAGACGACCAAAATTAAAGAATATCAATTGGAGGCGTTGGAATAAATTGAGAAAAGAGCTAGGAAGCTGGTCGGCAATGACCGTATCTTTTATGCTCGACTTCAGAGTCCAGAGCATAGACGCAAGGTCGCGGGTCTCTTTGTCTTAATCGGATACATTTCGGAGTGTTCCTTAGTATTGCACGAGCTAGTTCTTTCATCCCCATTTTACCATCGCACAAGCAGACACATCGGCTTGCGCCTCCGCTACATGGTGGAAACACACCCGGTCAGAAACAAGCCCTTCGTTTCAATTTTTGTCATGTGACAAATACAATCTTGAAGTCTTCAAGTCACGAGTGAATAGGTAAACTTCCAGGTAAGCGTGCTCCATCCTAGACTCAACATAAGTTGAGACAGTAGTCAAACGCAAACCTATATATCCATAAAAAATATAATAATTAAACATCCCTAGCTTGCATATATGTTTTTACTGCGGCAAGACAGTGTAACCTGTAAATGTATTAAATTACTGTCTGTATATAAACTCAGAGCTTCTTTCATATCCTGTTCTGTCAAAGAACGTCTACACAAAACTTCATCGCTCGTTTGAAGGCAGGCGGTTTTAATACCGTGTTCGCAAACAAGCAATATTGCGAATAGCGGAAAAATGTCCCGAGCAGACTCTCGTACTGTCTGATTGAAAGCACCAATCATCGCGAACCGTGTTGATTGGATGCCTCCGATATTGGTCGGGTAGTCTCCATAGCTTTACCAACTGTATTGGGCTGTAAGATAATCTTCAACTAGTGTTTACCGGTCAATAGTTGTTATATAACTAACTTCATGACTTCGTCTACATTGCCAGATTAGTTAAAGATTTCTTTTAAGCTAGGTTGTCTGGAAGAGATCCCTTTTAGAGATCAGGCCGCCTGTTGTTTTGCCAAGAAGTATTTATTGTACTGATGCAGTTTTTTTAAGTAGTAAGTTTAGTAAGTTTCTAATTTAAAATATTAGCCTGGCAACACTAAAATGGATTGTTATGTTTGACAGCATTGATTGTATTAAACTCTTTCCAGTATGACTTACTTTGCTTTGATTTTCGCCTCCCTATCAGATAACGTCAAATAAGTAAAGAATTTTAATACAGATTAGTTGATAGGTGTGAAAATATTGGATTTTACGGGAGGTGGACGTGAAAACGAAAGAAGCCATATTGGAACAGAGTTTAATTCAATCAATATTGTGACACATAAATTCTAATTCAATGTTGCCATATTATAAATTAATATATTTTATGTCTAGAACATAAGAATTAAAACTAATTAACGCTAATTTATCCGTTTATATAAGCTTATTAGTTTTAATACTTACCTTCTTTAACCAATTTTATTTCAATGCATAATGTAATAAATGCAATAGCAGTCCATACCACGGTCTTCATTTTCAGAGAAACGAACACAATACACCCGGTTGTGACTGTCGTATTTTATACATTAATATGAGTAATTTCATTACAATTGTAACTATATGAATGAACCTTCGCTAAGAAATACTACTTAGGCAGTTCATCCCTCCCAAGGATTCGAAGACACGTTATTTAAAAGATTCTCTGTGTTAATCACTGAACCGTCATTTAAGTAATATAATTAAATCATCTTCAGATACAATTATTTAATTTCAGATAGAAAAATTTATATGCCTTCTTCTTTCTTCTTTTACGAGCGGGCGATTTCCGCAACTTGACAAAGCGCCTATTTTGCGAGCGAGGGTGGATGAGGGTTTACTCCATGCAACCCAGTCTTCCAGGAAGTCCACCAGCTTCTTGACGTCGCTGAAGACTTCTCGGAGGCTACCTGGGGCGTCCAGATACTTCGCCCTGTATTGGGCCACCTCTCCGCATTCAAGCAGGACATGGGCGGCTGTTTCTTATTATATATATACTTATTGACTAGCTGTCCCGGCAGACGTCGTCCTGCCCGGTAAAAAATAGGGGTTGATCGTAGAGGGTTGAAAATCTAGGGTTGTATGTATTTTTGTATGTTGTATCATAAAAAAATAGAAATTAAAAATTTTGTCTAAAAAAAAAAAATTTAGGGGTGGACTACCCCTAACATTTAGGGGGATGAAAAATAGATGTTGGCCGATTCTCATAGATACCGGATAAGCACAAAAAATTTCATCAAAATCGGTCAAGCCGTTTCGGAGGAGTATGGCAACGAAAACTGTGACACGAGAATTTTATACTTATTGATTGATGTCCTCTAATTTTAATTTAACTTAGACGTAGTTTGTGTTCGAAGTCCCAGGAAATTAGGTCTATTCTAATTGAAGTAAAAATTACCGTTTCAAGCAAAATAAAAGCTGTTATTGGTAATTTCCTTGATGGTTCACGGGAAATTGTTATTCGGCCACTATACTAAGGGCGCTGATTTTAATGGCGGACGGAAGGCCCGCTTCAGTCGCCCGGGGCGCGACGCTCTGTGTATTTCCTGTTCATCTCTATTTGAATTGGTATAGCCGTATTGTATAATATAAATATATGTAAATGTATTATATAAATTTGTTTCAAATTTTAGTACGTCATGTCATTATTATAATTTTTCTTTCCTTTTATTGTGTCTGTCTTACGGAATGTGCACAGTTTGCTACAACTCCATTCATTCTTCGAAAAGCGATGGTGTAACACATTTCTGTATTCAATTTATTAAAAAACAAGAAATGTTTGAGTTAATAAATTTTTAGCTAGACGTGTTGCTGAGGAGTTTCTTGCCAATTCTTCTCCTTAACAACAATAACAGCGGTGTACATAGACTAGGAAGTAAAGTTAAATTTAAACTTATACTTACTTGTTGACCTTCAAAAGTGTTTTCCAGTGCAACTTATTTTGAATAATAAAAAAATTGAATTTTAATGTTCACTTTTTTCACCTGCCTAATAAACAGAGTTCATAATGTAAACCCCTCATAATTATTTTGATGCTTATTGAGAATGGTTAGTGATCTTTTGTTTTCAAATTTTTGAACCTTGTCTCTAGTATCTCTAGCGCAGCTCAGTTCAGATGAAATCGAAGATTGTTACAGAGTGGAATAGTGGAAGTATAAAAATATAATTTGTGTTATTATTAGTAAAAAATCAAGTATGAACAATTTAGTTTTAAATATTTAAATTTTTAAAAGTAAATTTCAGCCGTAGCGATCGTTATAATATACTTACCAGATGTAGAACTCACATATGCTTAAAGGTTTCGAAAAAATTATACAACTATCGATTTAATCACGAATGAACGGGTCCCAGCCCTATCGGCATAGGCGACATTGACTTTTTCATTTTGTCGAACACTCGCGAGTCCCGCCCGAAACCCGCTAATTGCTCGCAATCTATTGCTTTTTAATGTGTTTGCTCGAATCGGAAATGTTTATTTCGTTTTTGCGACACACTCGAATGAACTACGACAGTAATTTGTTTTATTTGGTATCGTTTTTAGAATTTGGAAATCCTTTATATAGCACATTTCTGTGTATCTTTTATACGTGCAGGAACGGAGAAAGAATACAATTTACTGCGGCCGGCCGGTCTGTCGTAAGAGGCGACAAAACAACTCACAGCCAGGTGGTAGGGTATTTGCCCGACTGGGTGGCCTTTTATTTATCATAGTATAGGTTCGCGTTTGACCACAATCTTGCCCTATGTGGAGCAAAGATGTGTTCTAGGATGTAGCACTCTTACCTAGAAGGTACCTATTCACACGGGACTTGAAGACACCCAGGTTATAAGTATCGGGAAAGACAGACTCCGGCAATGAGTTAATTCCGGCAGTGAACGGCTACCACTACTCTGATCTAAAGTATGTCGCCATAACAACCTTGGCTTGTGTTCCGGCATTAGTGAGTTCCAGTCTCCCTTAAGAGAGCAGCAGCGCGTTTGTAGCATCTTTGGTGTTGCAAATGTCCATAAGCGATGGTAACCGCTTTCCATCAAGTAGGCTATCTGCCTGTCTGGCTGAACTCCTGCAATAAAAAAAGTCATAATTTATAATGTTTTAGAGTCATCTCATAAGCCAAGTCGTAATTCAATACTTAAGAATACTATTCTGGGTGTTTAAGACAATGTCTGTCATTAATGTCATGTCATTCAATAATAAGGAAAATATATGCAAAGGAGAAAATTCTCTAAAATTGGAAAATAATGTACTTTTATTTAATTATTTATATTACAAAACTGAACAAGGTCCTTCGAGCCGGATAAAGTATATTTCTTTCCATCAATTGTCAAATTTTTACCATCCCGAAGGATATAGTATTCCACCGCAGGGTATGCTTTTACATTTACGGTAATGGTGATAGAACTCTGCGCAGTTACAATTAATCCGTCTTTTGCTGCCCCTTCATTTGGTTTTGAAAGATTTATAAAAGGTTCAGCTGAAAAAAAAGTTGTTGTTACCGTATCACGTCACATTAAATTAGATTTTTGACAATAAGAATTACTGCAATCTCCATATAGATATGTTATTACATAAGCATACCTTAGGAGTTACAAGCAAAGGAAAGGACTTAGAAATTAAGATGGTTAAAATCATTTTCTACACTTATGGTGACTTTGTTATTGGTTTTATTGTATTATTATGATGTTGGTAGGTGACAACCTAATATGGTAATTGGTTTTATAGAGTAAGTATATTATAGTGTATGGTAATTTTGATCTAAAGTGGAAGAACTTATTTTTTATAACATTCAAGAGATAATTTTATAATAGAATATTATTGGTTCAAAGCACAAAGGATAAATATCTTGTTATAATAATTATTTAGTCGAATTAGATTTGTCTGTATGCAGTGAATACTATTTTGTTTATTTTTCTTAATTTGTTAATACCTACTACAGTCCATAAATTTTATTTGAAGAATGTTGATTTAGTTCGTAAGTAGATAGTTTGAAGGACTAACTAGTCCTTGGGGGGCGATATGTGTAAGACAACCTCGTCATTAATGTCATGTCATTCAATAATAAGGAAAATATATGCAAAGGAGAAAATTCTCTAAAATTGGAAAATAATGTACTTTTATTTAATTATTTATATTACAAAACTGAACACTGGGTTCATTTACACCAACCATTATCTGCTGTTCGAATTGAAGTGCTGTCTGTGATTTTGAAAATACAGTTTGAAAAAACTCCATGTAACGTCTCTGGAATTAGCAAAAAAACTCCCTTAAACGTCCCAACCACGTGGCTTTAGTTGGTTTAACTTGCCTTAGATACAATTATACAATCTATATAGCATTACACCTAATTACGATATTGTCGTATATCATTAAGTAATAAAAATTACCTTATAATTTGCTAAAATTAGTAAAAACTGCGCAGCTATGTACGTTCTTTTATCGCTTTATTATTATAGCCCGTAATGAATTCAACTGTCAGCATGATGCAAACTGAAATTTCTAAGTAATTCCAAAATCCTGAAATTTCTAAGTACTTCCTTTATCACCAAGATGCCTCAATACCGCAAGATATGACTAAAACTAGTAAAAATTACTGGTGCAGCAAGAGACGTCAGACAAAAATAACAGATTACTCTCCATTTAACGGCAACTCTCTATAACGCCATAAAATGCACATGCTCTTCAGTGTCGTTATATAGAGTTTACACTAACATTGCCAAAATTGAAGTGATTATTATTAGTGCATACAATAACCAGTTATTAATAATTTACGTAATGACCGTACAATGACGGCTCAACGGATTTTAATGCATAAAACAAGAATCTGGAGTTTCCTGTATTCTTCATTATAAATTGTAGAGTTCCGAAGGTATGACTAGAAATATTAGTCCCGAACGAATGCACTCGCAGACACAGCATGTTGAAAGTATATTATTTTACTACATATCCACTGTACTTAGTTACGGATGCTTTTATATCTATTTGCTTGAATATTATCCATATCATTCTTCAAATTTTTTAATAAGGAATTCACATTTGAATTATTATTGATCTGATTTTTTTATTATTGATGATTTTACTTTCTCTTATTTTTTTCGGGATTTGTGTCTAATGGACATTGGACATGTCAATCCCATTAGGCACCACTAGACTAAAACTATTAAGGTTACTGGCGAGGAATAATGTTTTTAAATCTCTAACCATTTCCGAAGTAAACTTCAGAGCTTACGTCAGCATCATACTCTGAATGAGCAAATACAAATTAAGTGAAATAAATATAGTATAACTATATTTATTTTACTTAATTTGTATTTGCTCATTAAATTCTTTCATTTTCGTACCGAGCACATTCCAACAATGGATTATTTATTTTATTGTTGTTACGAAATTAACGTTTTTAAATTTGATATTCAGACATGAAAATATTCTTTATTTAATAAATTATTTGAAAGAGAATTACACGTTGTTTTTGTAAATGAAATGAAATTTATTTGCATATGACATGGTTCATAAAAATACAGGTCAAGTTATACATATATGAGTTCACATATCATTACCCATAGGGTGTACAAATATTACATCATCTTGAATTAAAATATTATTTACGTTGACTTCGGAAAATTAAATTAAGGTATTATTGTATGTCAAAGGATAATAATGTCAAACAATTAAATTCATATAAATGTTACACAGCCTCATCTAGGTTCTAATTAAAATAATCATGTACCGAGTAAAAACACCTCTCCAATAACCAATTGTGAAGACTGACTTTAAATAAATTCAAATGAGCACTTTTTATGGCAACAGGCAAATTATTAAATATTTTAACATAAAATTAGAATTTTTGCAAGTACAGGTTGTAGAATTGTACTTCAATTTTTAAATTCGAAAACATGTTTTCACTTAACTTAATGGAAATATTAATTTTAATATTTGTATAAAAATAATACTGGCTAGCAAGTGTTGATTCATAGCATGTCTAGACGTATCGTATCGATTATGGCATTCCCCATGCATTAGGGCGCATGAATCAGCTGCCTCTAACTGGGTTATGGGTAATTTATTCGTGACTAATTGCTATATTGCTTTGTTGGGAAAGATAATACACATGTTACCTTTGTGGGGTATAAAACCCCCACAATATACCAATAGTATATTTATTACGAATCCATATGTATACGTACTGGTTTGCTTGGAGTAGAGTGACATGATGCTGATATTTGACAGATCAACCAAATTGAATACAACATAAATAGAATAGAAAATCTACCTTTAAGTCAGGTAATAATGATTAATAGTGTTTGTTCATTTATATTCTTCGTTGTCAAGAAATACTCTTTATTAACATGAATTTTAAAACTCTTAGAAAAAAAACGTGTGCGTCTCAAGAGACCCGACAGAAGTGATAACTTTGATAAAGGGAACCAGACAGACTGGCGACGTAACGCGTTACGTAACGAAGCGGTTTACCCTCCCATAAGAAGATATCACTTCAAAAATATTTTCAATCTATTACTTATACCTAAAACAATTATTTACGTAAAGAATTAATGTATTTGCAGAACGAAGTAAAAGCTAACTAATTATACCCACAGCAGGTTTTTTACTGTATTTCCACATTTATCGCCACGAAACGTCAGATACGAATCCGATAACTCACGTCCGTAATTTCATTGTAATTGACGTGTTCCTGTTTCCAGGATTATCCTGGAAACAGGTCAGTTTTAGTGTTTTAATATAAATAAATCGTGTGCGTCTCGGGACGCCCGACAGCAGTGATAACTTAACACTTAAACTAATCTAAGTTGAACTATTTAATATTGAAAGTGTTTAACTTGAGAAAAGCTTAGGTTAATAGTACTTAATTTTTACGTGTATTAATATGATAATGTAGGGAAAGGTTATTTATTAATAAAATCTTTTACTGATTACAAAATATATTTTGTCTATGTACGAGTACATTATTAGTATCATTATTTAATCTAATTACCGAAATATGGCTAGCGCTGTGGGTTAGAGTGAGAGGAGGAGCTTGCCTACCGCTGCCGTATGCGTGAGAGAAAGGGAAGCCAGACGGACTGGCGCCGTAACGCGTTATAAAGCGAAGCGGTTTACCCTCCTATAAGAAGTTATCATATTGTATTCAAAAGATTATTAGAATTTTTCTGAACTCCATATTCTTTTATACATCACATAAAATAGTTACATACAAACTATAAAATAACGGTAATGTTCAATTGTACATACAAAGATGAGCTTAACCCTAGAACGAGTAAAAAAATCTTCCAACAAACCCATGAATGAATCTAATGAGAGAAAGAAAACAAAAGGTAGAGAACTCTTGTTAGAATACTTGAATTTTAGATATTTTTAAAAGAGTGTTGTCTAGAAGCAATTTTGTAAGTATGCACCTATTAAGATCTGTAGCTTATTAATATACGTTGTTAGAAACATTTAAGGGTTATATTTTTGTGTCAGTCTGTGTGTTAACTGTTTATTAAATAATATTGAGACACTTTATTCTTATCAACTCTGATATTAGATAAATCAAATCACAGAGTAAGTGTGCTTGATCTGTTCGGAATCAATACGCAATTGCTTTTGACAGTTTGACAGTCGCGGGAGTGCATGGTCTAGTGGTGAATATGCCTATCCGCAAACGTGGCTTAGCACTGTCAGTATATCCGCTAATATTAACTCATTTAATTTAATTATAGATATAATTAAATTAGAAACCAAATACTAATTACATTTTTACGATTTCGTAACCATTTTGGCAAAAACAGAACCCTTCTGGAATATCATGTCAATCCATCTATTTGTTCGTCTGTCCATCTATCTGGCTGTCCATCTGAATTACTTAATTTATATCTGTGCCATATTTTGTTAACGATCATGGTCAAACGTGAACATTAACTGCAATAAAAAATGTTACAATAATTTTTCTCATAACATCCAATATTGTGTAAATGTAACCCCTCCCCCATAACTGTTTACCCATGAGGAGAAAAAATCAGAATAGTAATAGAGTTCAAAAATAGAATTCTTTATGTCTCGATGTGCAATAACGAAAATATAGACGTTTATGATATCTACAGAACCCCTCTTTGTGCGCAAACTACCCAACTACCAAAAACTACCCAATTTATTTAAAAAAAATTGTAAAATATCAATACTCAATACTCAATCATTTATTGCACAATTATAAACAGTTTTACACGTTCACAATAACCCTAGCAGGGTATAGCAATAGATACTGTGCGGAGCGGATCGGTTTATTTCACGTAACTGAAAAATGTCATTATATCTATTTTATATCATCTTTAAAAAAATCGTTTATATTGTAGTAGCATTTTATTATTAATATATTTTTAAGTTCTTTTAAAAAGATGTCGTCTTTAGTGTTTTTTAATTTAGCAGGAAATTTATTATATATTTTAATGGCCATTGCGTTCGGGCCACACCTGTGCATATTAAGTTGAGTTGGAGTTTGGTAGAATTAAATTATTTTTATAGGTAGGTCTAATTGCATAGTCGCGCATGTCATTTAATTTGATAAAATATTGATGATATTTTCTAATGAATTTACACTGTTCTAGTATGTATATAGACGTTATTGTTAGTATTTTATGTTTGATAAAGTATGGCCTGTGAAAATGTGGTATCGTTATGTCAGGAAGTTTTATATTTTCAAGTATGCGGATACATTTTTTTTTTTCACACTACAAGTATCCATCAAAAACCCTCCACTGATAATTGTTTGAACTCTTATTCACATAGAAACGTATAGTTGTACAATAAAAGTCTTGTACTACTTTATATACGTAAAAATAATAATATCGAAAAGGAACTTACGTTGTCATCCAGGAATTTATTTTTCGTATAAAATCCAGCCCCAACATATATTCCACACACGAAATAAACGATGTTAAATGAAATTTTAAACGCTCGTAGTGTTTGCGTAAATCCTGCTATTCTCGCCCAGTGAATGTATTAATCTGTCACTGGAAAAACAAAATAAGTCGTCACAATTGTTGTTTGTTTTTTAATGCAGAATTTTTGGGGTATTTTTATTTCATGTATCAAAGCTTTAATCGTTTCTAGGCTTACATGCTAGATTGTTTTCATAAAAAAAACTCTTTAAACTTCAATTACTAAACTTAAAAACTCTTTTTAATTGAAAATTAATTTAATTGTACTATCTTATTGCTTGGCTCATAGAAGATAAGGAATGTTTAAAAGTAAATAGTCACCATTATTTATTTTTAAAATATAATAGATTTTTATTTTCATTTTCTTCACATTTGTTTACTTTAATTTATCTGACTTGAATAAAAAGTAATTTTACTGCATATATAATCATAAATGTAGATGAAATTATTTGCTAGAAAAGTGCTACGTAATAGAATATTGTGATTATAACAAATATTAGAGATGGCCGCTGTACATATAAATTTTGTGACTCGTATATTGTTTGTAATTTCATTTATAAGTTAGTTCATTTTAAATATTAAAAATGAATTGCTTTTTTATGTTAGTGTAGTCCAAAAATGTTATATGAAAATTACGTAAAATGGTAAAAATAATTTTAATAACTGCTCAAACTTCACTCGTTAAAGCTATGACGTCATAACTTGCTATTTTCATACACAATCTAGAAGGTTTCGGCGTTTAACAAGATGATACAAAGTATCTCAACGAACTTGACTGTCAACTGCCCTATTGCACAATACGTACGTCCGAAATAGTAATTAAAACATTGAAATATGCAAGCTGCCTTTACTTTTCAATTTCTACTTCAATTGCAACACATATCCTGAAATGTCCTAACAGCGTTCCGACACGGATGCCTATCGATTTTGACCGTCGGTCGGTACACAACAGAAACAATCTCTGCCAAATCCATAGAGCAACTTTGTCCCTAAAGCCAGTCGCGAATACTACGTGATAGGAAAACAGATAACCCAATAAAATTCAGATAAACCCTTGGAGAAATTGCGATCTACTACGGCAATGCAATTTAACGAGATAGTATGAGACAATCGTAAATTTGTGTTATAGGAATGTGGAATTAGATTGATCTCGGTGTTCGAACTCGTAAAGCGTTAATAAAGTCTGTGGAGTCAGCGAAATTAAAAGAGCCACTTTTGCAAAACTTTAAATATCTATAAAATACTTTGTACCTAAAAATAGATATATAATATAGATTCTCGTTCGATTTAGAATAAGATTTGACTAAAGTGGCCTTATTAGCTAAGTTTTATCCGATTTGATTACATAAGAATTTACAGTATTCTGTGTGTTACATTACATAAATTATAATAATCACAAAATAAAAAGCCCGATTACACTTAAGAACGTCTATAGAGCGTAACTTTGAATGAAAAAACTGAAAAACATTATTTCATTTCGTTGATAATGAATATATTTACATCATTTTTACTGGGGAGTTAATAGTTATAATATAATGTTATAAACATATTTCAATCATTATTTTCCTCCAAATAACAAAATAGCTTGAAACTTTTATGAATTATTTTATGTCGTATGACCATTGAGTTACAATGCGCATGACGAAATCTCAAACAAAATTACGTTGTAAAGCGTTTTATTTTTAATTTTAGTATTGGTTTCTAAGGGATATTGCTGTTCATTAAGTCAATTATATTCAAGAAAAAAAAACATATTTATTCTAAAATCCTACATTATGTATGTATTTATACTAAAACAATACTACATGATTGTAAGTATGTGTATATGTAATTATAAGAAAAACGATTGAATAAATGTACCTATATATATTTATGCGGCCGAAATCATATAAAATTCAATAGATAATTGCGATGCTTAACAAATGCATGCGGTACGCGAAAGACGATGCCAGACAAAACTTTCGCGCTCCATATCAATTTTGTGAGGTATTTGTGTAATACAAAAAGTAATTAACTTAATTTAAATCAAACGAATACAAATAAAGTGATTTTTTTAAAATACTTATGTACCTAGTATACATGTTGTTTGCATATGTGTGGTTAATAACAAATTCAGTTCAGAGTTCAGTCTGAGAGCTCGGGGCTTAGTCTGCCTATTTCATTTATCTGAGCTAATTAATCCATAAAAAAATTCTCGTGACTCTTGTTGAATGAACCTTAAACAATGACGAGAACACTATTTGAGATTTTGCACCTCTTCAGAATCTTTAATTGCGCATGAAAACCCGATTTTTATACATTTTCCATTTGGAAATGTAAAAAAAATTTATGACTTGCATGCCTGGTGGTCGTCTATAAAAATTACTAAAGTTTGAGCAAGACGTTATTACGATGTTCTATAACATTTACGTACAAACCGTGGCAGATATTTTTGGGAAAAAATCACCCAAGACCCCAAATTCGGTTGTGACCCAAGCCACAATCCTTGCGAGACAATTTATCGCCGATGCTTAGATAATCATATGCGGAGTCCCGGAAGTTCCGGACTTGCCGGATTCCCGGAAAGTGAACTATTACAATTGGTTTGGGATTGTCGTTCTCAGTAGATTTATGGAGTAATTCTGAACGTTTCATTTGATTTGGGAATTTACGGAGATTCCTCCGTGCAAATTGTTTTCTTGTCTTATTACTTTCGGTACGGTTTTGATAAGACAATATTATCTGGCATTAAATAAAAGGACACTGAGAATATTGTCTTTATATGGCTAGTGACTTTGTGGAACACTTCTTTGTGCAAAAATGGAATCCTTATAACATTGTCATGTATCCTGTCTGTCTGTCCATTTGTCTGTCTTTGTACATCACATTGATTTTACTCATAATCTTCTAGGTGTAGTTAATTATTGCAATTTAAACTGAGGCGTCCGTTCGTCCGCTTATCGATCTATAATAGAAACTGCCTTGAAATCCCTAATTTTAATAATAATCTTAATATTCAATTAAAAAGTTTAATAATATATTGATATACGATTTCAGGTTAATCATTGTTCGTCAACTTCTATCTAAGACTTCAAAATATTATTCATTTCTAAAGCATTTGTTAACACGTCTCCCCATTCACAGCCGTCTACTTTAATTTTATTCTTATATCATATTATTACCGAACAAATGGGCCGAGTGACGTGACCCAAATGAAATTCCTGGCATGTCATACGTTGAAGAGAATAGCTGATTAACTGGGATCTCGTGTGCAGGGACACTGGAGCGTTGCACCATCATGAACTCACGTAATATTGGCATAATGTTGAGCTCAGATCTAATATTTTATTATGTTATTTTCAAATCACTTGTATAAATGTACCCAGCAATTAAAAAAAATGTACAACAGTAACACTTTAACGCCGATCTTGAAAGTGGTAACATACCGACCGATCGAGCCGACCCTAAGAGTTGTTATCAAGATAATTACTTCACCATGGCTCTACAGCGTCAAAATTGCACTTTCCAATTTTTTACAGTGCGATCATAATTCCAACTGTTCTTCTTATATGATATACACCTGTATAATAACACAGATTATTAACTAAACTAAAATGTCTTATAAAATAAGCATTCATTGTCTTCATAAATGAGCCCAAGTAACCACATCACAGTATTACGTGTCAGAAAAAATGTAATAATATTTTCTCGGGATTCTCTGTTCTTATTTGATTACGTTCTTTCTTTGTGACAAATGAAAGAGCAGGGATACTAAACAAAGGGAATTATGATGAACTAACATAAAAGATAATATATTTTTCGATAAGGAATATTGGGGGTCTAGCAAACCACTTCTTACCAGTGATGTTATTGAGCCTTAACCGAAACTATCGGATATCTTAAATAATAATCTATGCGAGATCCGAATCTGACATAAGTTTCGGATAGGTTCGGATAGGGGCTTGTCGGATTGTGATGTCGATGCTTGCCAGAGCTTTGGACAGGCTAGCTCATATACCCGTTACTCTGGCATAAGGCGAAGGATGGAACATCCAGGGGTTTTAGTGGGTATACCTAACTGGGAAGTGGCAATAGCACGGGTCCAGTTCTGAATGGGCAGGCTAGTGCCACCCGCGAACTGGTGAATCCCACACACGGGTCGTGAATAATCCTCCAAGGCTCGGCCCTTGTCGCAGCTTAGGTCCTTAATTGGATTTCCTCTGGTAAAAGGAGTTTGTCGGATGTATATTTGGTTCCAAAACACCGAGGTGGTGTAGTTGGTAGGTCTGATATCCAACACTGCCTTACTGCTATCCCTGGATGGTAGGTTGTTCATAACGGATTACACCTCGTTACAAAAAAAGGGAAGACATCTATTCATAATTATTATTAGAGAAAATAAGTATAAACGTTAAATGCTACACGCTCTGATAGATATTCCCTCGTCGAGGCACTAGACGTCATCTTGTAATTATCTCTATTTTCCTTTCACAATTGCCATAAAATCTGATATTCGTAACTGAAACTATCAATCATTCTACCTTAAACATAATAGGCAAGAGTTCTGAAGAAAAGGATACACATTGAAGGTTTATGTACCTACCACCTATAGCTTCTTTATCTAACCTATCCACTTTGTCATTTTCTTTGAGTCTATATGTGAGGGAAGCCACTGGAGTTTAAAGTTTAGACTTTTGTTAATTAACTTATTTATTACTTTAATTGTTTCTTAGGCTATTGCTGTACCTCGGGTGCCCGAGATAACGAGCCAAGTGTTGAAGAGCGCTCCTGGAATCAGACAAAATAACTACTTTCATGCTCACGCGTTCATTTCTTCGGAGCACTTTCTTATACCAAGGAGTATGGTTATGTAATTATTATTATACTCCTATAGCCTTATCCGTTTGGATAAGAAAGTGCTTCGTATCCAAACGGAGTATGGAAGTCCATAAACGTCCCATTGCTGGGCTCTGGCCTCCCACTATAGGGAAACAGTATACCCGTCGCGCGTCTCTAAGGCGGCTTAGCAGGTTTCACACATAGCTTATCTCGACCCGACTCGCCCGAACCGCGCTCTTTTTAAGTTTCGGACGCGTGCGCTAGCCATTACGCTACCACGACTAGCATCATTACGACCTAAATATATTGTTTGCTGCAAAAGGTATTTTGAACAATTATTTTGTTTATTAGTACCTTCAGTTTTATTTAGATTAGACCCTACTAAATTAAAAATTAAATGTCTTAAAACAAAATAATAGTTTGAATTACGTTTGGTATCAAAAAATATACTAAGGTCCAAATGTAGCTTACAAATAGTGGTAAATGCTTGATTACATAATATATATAGTCCTTAAACAAAATAACTTATCTTCACATTTACCTTATATATTTGTATGAAAACTCTACCATACCTGCTGAAAAACTTCAACGCTGCCGTCCTTAACACTATGTACCAGGCAACATTTTTAACTACGTTTTGGGCTATAAATAAAGCCAGAGTTGAGTACTGGCCGATGTTCCCTGGCGGAGAAATTGCCAATTTCCTGGCACCAACGTCCACTGGCCGACCGGAACCATTTTACATCTATACACGTGTAATTTGTTTTCATACAACGTACCCCACGTAGCGAGATGATAAAATGCTTTTAGACGGTGACATAGTTTATTGGGTTGCAATATTTGAATATATATCACTTTAACTAGAGTTTTCAGTGAGAAATTATTGAATGAAGAAAAACGTTTAAAAGTCCGTTGCGGGGTTAAGGAGGAATTAGCAGATATACAGACAGCAGACGCGGAAAGCGACTTTATTTTAAATTTATACTATGTAATGATTTAGATTAGCGTACTGGCTAGCGCACGCGTCCCAAACTCAGAGGGCGCGGGTTCGATCCTGGCCGGAACGCATGTACCACTTAATCAGTGTTCTGATCTAATGTGCATGTTGTTACAATTACCACGTGCTAACAACGATGAAGAAAAACATCGTGATGCAACCTGCACATCGAGATAACCGATGTGTCAAACCTGCCAAGCCGCCTTCGCCGTTTCCCCCGATGTTTAAGAATTTTATTTACAAAATTATAAACTAAATCAGGCCTTACTATGTCAAGCCTTAAAGCCTGATTTACAGTTTCCATTAGTTAACTTGCGAATAATTTCTTACCATTGTTTGGACAGACATTTACTAATGGCCCGTTCCTATATCTTACTAACCATTCATTCACCTTACTATTAAAATTTGACATATTAACTAATTACTTAACTAATAATGCAAATGTAAAGCAGACTTCAAGTAAATCTAATTCGTTAAATTGATTGTATCTATAGTCCCACACATAGAAAGTTTGATAATGAGACAAGGTCACCGTTTTCTATAGATAGGTAAGATGCCCAGAAGTCTGGCTACTTCACCTTGTTCTATTGTCATACTGATCACCAGTTATCCGTAGGCTCCTTGAGCATTCAAAGTCAATGACGCGTTTTGATAGCTTATTGTCCCCAAGGCCTCTGGACTCAACTTTTTAGTCAGGGGAAATCCAATTGAGGACAATAGATCGCGCAAGTGCAAGCGCTAGGGGGGAGAGTTGCGGCACGTGCGTGAGATTCGCCAAGTCGGGTTGGCAATAGCATCTCTAGATAGAACTAAAGATGCTATTCCCACTCAACAGTTATGAATGCACTCTAAAATGCCTAGATGTTCCGTCCTTCGCCTTATGCCAAGCTTTGGCTTAGCCCCTCTGATAGCCCTGGCAAGCTGTGGCCAATCGGCCTCATCCACTGCTGGGGGACTACTTTTTCCCCCGGCATCTTCGAACTCATTACGCGTGAGGCGGTTAGTAACTCGCCCCACGGGAGGAGAGCATAGCGCGCGCGGAATTCGTCGCGTCCCCATCTCGACAGCATAACGGCGAGTGAGAACCCTTTTCCCCAGGAGATCAACCCGGACCGCGTGCTTAAGGCTGCCGAAGGGCCAGGCTGGCCCTCCGACGCCAACGCTTCCTTTGGAAAGGACGGAGTAGTGACGCGCTCAAGCTCCCGCTCCGCCTTCTCCTTTGCGAGTATTACGTGCACGCAAAAGGAGGCGACGGAGTCCCATCCGGTACGACTCCCGACTATGGTTCAAACCACGGCTGGGAGCGGGCCTCAGGACTCCACAAACAAGTCTATGTAACTGAGTTATAACATATTGGCGCCGCTTGAGTAATACAGCTGTCCCGTTCCGCTTCCAAGCCGACTGATCTAGCTGGCTGTATTTGGTAAATACGATGCGGCCAATCTACCTACTATATATAACACGGTCATATGATTTTTAGGGCGGCTAAAAGGCACC
The DNA here is from genome assembly GCA_012273795.1 of Dendrolimus punctatus. NCBI lineage: Eukaryota > Metazoa > Arthropoda > Insecta > Lepidoptera > Lasiocampidae > Dendrolimus > Dendrolimus punctatus. The sequence continues at coordinate 4,449,960 of CM022542.1, forward strand.
ATCTCTTTAAATCCAAAATCAATAAATATTACGAACAGTTTTACTCATATAAACTAAAGTACCTTTTAACGCGAAACATTAAGCTAATGTATCAATAATCACTTTTCAACATAACTTGCCAAGTTAAGCGGATTTTCTCTTGGCGCAAAGTAGACGCCCATATAGCGTGTGTCGGCGCCGGCGGGTGTGAAATTAATAAAGTTAAAATGTACATACGTTTAATATAAGAGATAAGGGGTTGATAGAGGAATGTAAATATTCAGCTAAAGGGCAATCCAAAGTTGTTACAACTATTATCATATAATGGCTTAAAATGTTTCCAGATCATATTTATATACTTTGTGTAGATATGTATTTGTATGGTATGTATATTAAGTATATATTAGATATATTTAATGTCTGTATATATGACATTTGTACATTTATAGCCAAAATGTAAGTAGTAGTACTACATACAGTTTGCAACTACCATCTTCATTATCATCTCTGAGGTTATCCGGAAGAGATAGCTTTTTGACGATAAACCGCCCTTTGAACATAATTAGGTATAGTTTAGTCTAAATTCATTTTTTGTTTTGCTGTACTATAAAATATTATTCATCTATCTATCTCTCAGTACTGTATTATTTGCCTTTGATGGCCTACTTCACTGCAGTTCAGAGGCTCCGCGTTCGATTTCTGGTATGGAAAATTTCGTAAATGAATTTGTTAAGCTTGGGCATACACAATGTATTGTGTGCTTGTCTGCCGATTTATAAAAAAAGGAGATTATTATTGCTTTTAGTATTTTCTTAAATTTTAGTGCACATAACAAAACTACTAACAACTTGTAATATTACTCATTGATACTTGACACCACATTTTTTTTAAGTTTATGGCTTGGCAGCTAGACCGTTAAGCCAGATTTTAGTTTACAATATAGTTTCTTCATTTTCTTCAGCCTATGTGTAGCACAGCTGAATTGTAGGTTATCAGCTGGTGCCATTCAACGGAGTTCTTGTGACAACTCAAAAGGCCACATTTGACTATACAATTCATATTTCTCACAAAACACATAATTACTACTCAAAAACTATCAATATCCTACAACTATTGTTCATTTTAGAGTTTAGACATTTCTAGAAAATAAAACTGCACGGAACAGCCTCTCCTTGCAGTTCCCCCAAAAACTCCCTTGACACCTTTGTCTTCTGTGACCTCAGCTACTGAAAAGTGGCCGAAACGTCGGAATAAAAATCAAATAAGTACCGCGCTTGAAACTGGTAAAACGTAGTTTTATTATATGATTGCTTTTATTTGTTATAGTGGTACATACTGGTATTTTTACAACAACTGGTGGGTATCAAGACCATATTACACGAGACTAGCAAAACGAACACAATGGATCATATTCGTCTCAAACGCAATTCATTGTTTCAACCCAAAATATATTAACTATCATGTACTTTGCTTTTTGTCGATATATTTATGAATTGTGTTTCGAATTCGGGCCACGTTTTCAGGCTTACCAAAAAAGATCCCCAATACATTAATTCAGCCGTGAAATCATAGTTTGTTTTTCGTATCGCTATTTTATTTGGTATATCTAAGAACAAAATGGGTTTTTTGGTAAAGTTACCTATACTGATAATACGAATGTGATTTTGGTTATGCCTTCTGCACAAATCAATCGATTTAATTGTTTGATACTTAGGGCGACTCGCATAACGATCACCTTTAAATAAAATTAGTTAATCATATTAAACTGCCTAAATACGTTTTACACAAAACGTATTGACAGTTCTTTAAACATATTTAGCGGCAAATTTTGCGTTGTGCAAGACGCTAATTGTATTTAAGGGTGTTTTTGTAAATACGTTTTGTGTTTTTTAAATAAATTTAACCAACGTTATGCAAGCGGCCCTTAGTGTACATTTATATACATAAAATAAAACCATTCTTTTAAAATTCTAAAAAAAAATCGTAAAATGATTTCTTCTTAAAAAATGTATACTATTCATTTGATGAATATTTTAGTTCCTAAATATTAATGTAATTATGTAAAATGCCGTATTTTATCATTGACATAATATTTTAGTGAAATTAAATTTAAACACACAATTTTGATATGTAATAGTGATAATTATTGATATTTTAAATAAGTATTGTGAATTTTATGTACGTATTTATATCCAGACACAAAATATATTTGTTAATAAAAATAAATAAATCTATAAATGAAGCAAAAGGTTTGTACCCCTTTTTACGACCATTGCGCTGAGGGAGGAGTATGAAATTTCGCACACTTGTAGTTTATATAGAGAAGAAGCAACGAATGCTATTATTAAAAAAATATGCATAAAAATACATTAAATCAATAAAAAAACACTACACACACTACCATGTATTTGACACACACGCATATATACTCTTTTGTTTATTGTTAAAGTCAAATTTACAGTGTAGCCTTGGCGAAATCTGTGATTGTAAAAGTGTAGTCTTTGACAACAGAACCCTTATCATGTTCAAACTTTAATTTAAAGTCGAACTTCGACCACGGGTGAACACTAAGTTGTGTATATTATTATTTGTTATGTAGACTTCAACCTTGTTTTACTAATACGATAAACATTGTATATCGTTACATAAATATACAAGATTCTTAAGCGACAACCCTGTTGTACCAAAAGTGGAACGAATTTAGAGTGACATGCGCGGAAGCTATTCAATTATCTCTGAAGCGAAATAACTTGAATACAATGGGTATATTTCGTAGATTAAATAAGTCTACGTATATTACACTTTTCTTCCATACGAACTGAAAAAAGCGGGATAAATTTAGATATGTATATTTATTGTCACCTAAGTAGGTGACAGTAAATACATCCAAATTATAAATACTCATTTGCTAGAATGTTATAGGATATAGGTTTGTATATTTAAAAATCGTTGTCTTTTTTATTGCAAAAGTATAGCAAAAAGGAAGATGCCCTACCGGAAAGAAATCGTTTACCGTCGTCTATTGACATTTCCAACACGAAAGGTGCTATCAATTTGCTGGCAGCCCCGGAGGAGAGACTGGAACCTGGATACTAATGCCGAGTCACTTTCAAGGTTGTTATTGTGACATATTCTGTGCTGGTTTGTTTTGCCACCTCATAGTATAGATCACTCATCCGTAGGAATTAATATTTATTAACATGGATGGCTTTGACGCCATCTGGCGAAAGAAAACAGCCTTCTTGCTAGCAGAGTGCGTAGGCGCAGCAAGCGTCTGAACGTAGTAACCAATAAATACGAAAGTCATTTGATGTTGGCACTTACTTATCAGGACCTAATTAATATCTTAAACATATATAAAGCTGAAGAGTTTATTTGTTTCGTAAAACGCGCTAATCTCAGGAACTACTGGTCTGATTTAAAAAATTCTTTCAGCGTTATATAGCCCATTTATCGACGATGACTATGGGTTATATATCATCACGCTAAGACCAGTAGAAGCGGAGCACCACTGAAGAATGTTTCAAACCGGGGGGTTTTGAAAAACAAATTCCACGCGGACAACGTTGCAGGCACAGCTAGTTAGTTTATAAATTACTGAGGCATATTTTTAAGCACTACAATATTTGAATCTATAATGTTTGCATATTTAAATAAATCACGCCGCATTACTTGACATCTTAAAAAAATGTTAACCGTTACTGACTTGAATAACGATTTACCATAAATATTACTTGTCTCGATTTCACTACACCATTGTGTAGTGTCATATACACTACACTTTGTACAATGAAAAAGGTGAAGAACCAAATAAATTCTCATTTGCGTTTATCTATAAAGAAATAGAGATGAACTTTTTCCTTTAACCCTGAATATTACCAGGTATATGATACCAATCTGGGGAATACTCAAAGCAATTGTTTGGGAATCGCGTACCATGAATTTTCGCCAGGATTATTGTATCAATGATCGCGCTCCGTTTAGTATACTCACAGGAAATTTCTTTCTTTTGCTTGTCATCGCAACATTTTCTTTATAACTTTGGGTAATAAATACAATTGTATTCGCATTAAATTTTATATTGGTATACTTATAATTTTCTCTTTAATAAATGTAGTAGTAGTAAAGGGGGGGGGATACGAATATAAAAGAAACCTCCTATTTTATATTCATATCTTCACATCCAAGACATCGAAAGGAACTTACACGAAATATAAATTAATATTTCCGATAAAACTACGTTTCTACGATTTTAAGCGCGGTAATTGATTTGAGTTTGGTTATTTCGACGTTTCGGCCGCTCGTTGGAAAATTATCATCTTTGTCGTCAATGACCACGGTCACTGAAAAGTGGCCGAAACGTCGGAATAACCAAAATCAAATAAATTATCGCGCCTAAAACCGTTAAGCGTAGTTTTATTATGTATACAAGTCGCGAAAGCTTAAGAAAATATTATAATATTTCTGATTTAATTTCTAAACTTATTATTATTCAAATACGTTGAGTCGTTCCGGAGGCTATTTGAGGGAAACTTTCAGAGAGGGAATTCTTTCATAGTTTTTATGGTTAGGAATTGTGTGAATAGCAGTTTTCATTTTCATTTTGAAATCATAAAAAAACACTCAATATTATTTATCTGTATATTATAAAATTCTAAACATGACTTGTTTGTACATTTAATATAGATAGCAAATTTTATGTAATAAAATGTGGGAAATTTTCTATATCGGGAATCCCAAGACATAAAAAATAACTTTTCCGACACAGTTGTCACTAAAACGATAGGTTACATTCTTTTTTAAATGCTGCGGTACTTTATATCCCGGAAATACCGCGGGAATCACAAATCAACCATGGACGATATACGATTTATATACTCCTTCACCGTCACAATTAGAAATATTTTGAATGAAGCCTAGAGCTAGTTGTCTGGAAGAAATCGCTTTTTACTGGTAACATGCGTTTCTTTTCCTTCTTCTGTCTATGCTTTGGTACAGAATAAACATTTATATATAATTAGTTTATTAAAATATTTCTTCCAATTTTTAATTTAATATTTAATCATAGATTTTATCCTCCGTTATTGAATAGGTTTAAAATATAGTATAATTTTAAAACCATCTATCAAATGTAAATTCTATAAATGTAAATAAAATCAATAATAAAAATAAATAAAATAAAAATCTTATTAAATATTGTTTCATTGGCATGTCGTTCATAAAATACAATGTTTATTATATTATAAAACTAGCGACCCGCCCCGGCTTCGCACGGGTGCAATGCTGATACAAAATTAAATACACTACAGAAAAACTATGAACGTTATACATATAAACCTTCCTCTTGAATCACTCTATCCATTGGAAAAACCACATCAAAATTCGTTGGGTAGTTTTAAAGATTTAAGCGCACATAGGGATATAGGGACAGAAAAGGCGACTTTGTTTTATACTATGTATTGAGTAGTGATAGTGATGATGTAGTGATGATATGGTTTTCGTTCAAATTAAGAGTTTACAAACACTCGGTGGCCGGCACGCGTGTATTAACCTAAGGGATTGAGGCACCCCATAAAAAGGTTCGATTCGAATCGTCGCTTCACCCTTGTTCGTTTTGTACCCCTACACGCTTCGGGAGAAGGGGGGAAATGAGGGTAAAAGGGGGTAAAGCTTCGAGTGCGCGCGCACTCAAAATCAATACGGTTGGTGTTACGCACAAATACTGAGTCGCGGCTGAATAGAGATGTCACGGTCAGCTTATCGATATTAATTACTTTCGATCCTCAGTTCCTGAGTGGCCCCGATAATCCCCAGGGAACAGTTCCTTTCATCTTCGATATTTAATTAATATTTTTTGTATTCATATTTTTATACAATTATTTTTGTATTTTAGGCGCGTTCCTAATTTTTAATTACTTAGATTATGTTACAGTAAAATATTCTTTATTATAGAATAAAATTTATCAAACGATACACAAAACAGCTTAGAATTAAGTACAAATGTTGACTTTATCTCTGGAAACGATCTCTTTCAGACGGTCTTGGGATGGAGAATAACATCTGTATAACATTTATGCAATATTTCATTTCAAATATTTCATTTCTGTCTGGGGGTGTTTTGTGTCTAATGTTTCGATGATTACAACACCGACCGCGTTAGGTTTAATATCTTAAAGCAAGGAGTAGTTTTTAACCGACTTCGAAAAAGGAGGACGTTTTCAATTCGTCGGGATCTTTATTTTTTTTGTTCCTTTTTTTATGTATTTTCGCCGATTACTCCGTGATTTATGATCCGATTTACGTGATTCTTTTTTGTTCGACGCGGAATAGCTTCCAATTGGTCCCCTAAATATTTTACATAGTTTGGCCCAGTAGTTTTCATTTTATGAACATTTTTCATGGAAATAATTTTCACTCCGTTCCATATGTACAGCGATTACTCTGAGATTTATGATTCGTTTTACGTGATTCTTTTTTGTTCGACGCGGAATAGCTGCTATGTGGTCCCCTAAAAATTTGACATAGTTTGGCCTAGTAGTTTTCATTTTACGAACATTTTTTTGTTCCCGGTTCTTGGGACCTATATTTTTTAAGAAGCGCGGCACCATTCGTAGGTCCACCCATACATAGCTAGACACTAAAAAGTAACAAATAAAAAATAAAAACTTCGTTAAAAAAACCGACTTCAAAAACTAAAAAACTAAAATGTATAAAATAACTTATTTCTAAAGCTATTATTATTAATATATATTATCTAAAACATCTTAAAGTCGGTGCTTAGTAATTTTTATGTTTTACTTTGCACCGACTTCAAGATGTTTTAGATAATATATATTAAGTCGGTTTTTTTAAACGAAGTTTTTATTTTCTGTATAAATGTTAAACCTTCTGTTGGACGTTTATGGTCATAATTCTTCTTTTTGTTATTACAATTTAAAAAATCATGATTTTTGAAAGTTTAACGTGCATTTGATCTGATTTATCATATGAACTTTTTTAGCCATCTCATTATGAACACAATAAGTCTTGTCTGTATGTACTGTTGTTAAGTTTTATTTAAGTCATTTTAGTATTTTCTTAAGTTTTTGTATGTGTTACATTTATGTGTGTTTTTTAATTACATCGTGACCACAACTTTTTATTTGAAATTATTTCGTTTCATATTAAATATTCAATTGGGTACTTTTCTGAATATTTTAAACATCAAACTTTACATATAATTACAAAACACGAAAATTGAATTACGCACGCACCTAACCCGTTAAAAGTAATTTCATTATTCTAATCGCTATTATTTTAACACTATTGTGCTTATACTTTATATATAAGAATTGACCAATTAGTAGAATTATTATAAAGTAATCCTTCCAATTGGCAATCGATATTTAATCATAATATAAACACGTCGGTGCAAACAAGTATATTAAACGATAAATGAAACTGTTAATGGCAAGATGTTGACCTTCCATCAATAATGTTATCAGTATTACCTTCCCTTACTCTCGACGTTAAAAGCAACCTATTGACTAAGGGTTAATATATATTTTTTTACGTCCCTTCCCCATTTATATAACGAAATGTTTACTAAATTGTATCTATAGATTTGAGGCCATATATTATTGAAATTCGGAGTTTTGAACTTTTGAAAATTAATGCTCACAACAACTCACACAAGAAAGATTTGTCATTGGAAATGATTTATTTTTTAAGTTTTTCCATTGAGTACATTTATTTATTTGGTACACAAAATAAGAAACAGCTAAAAGTTACATATTTCATATTATGTATTAATTATTAGATCTAAGCTGTAACTTTAAACATGTGAGCACACAATGTACCGTACATTGACAAGATATTTAGGGGTTAGGTTGACTTATTATAATGTTAGTTTTACAGTGGTTAGGTAACAAAATTATTATGCAATTATGCCAGAAATATTGGTGCAAATAATAGCCCGAATTTCACGTTTAATTTTAAGATAATATTAAAAATAAGATATTATAATAAATATAGCTTTAGAAATAAGTTATTTTATACTTTTAGTTTTTGAAGTCGGTTTATTTAAACGAGGTTTTTTAAGATATAATGACTAAAATACTCACATTACATGCTGTGGGTACCGAGATTGAAAGGAAACACTAATTTAAAAGATAATGTCTTTATTTAAGCCAGTGTAAGTATAATTCACACTGAACATTCAGTCCAATATATTGTCCTAGTCCGGGATAAACCTGCACTCGACGACAGTCGCAAATCCACACAAACCAGCTCACAGGTTTCTTTATTCTTACCCGGTGTACGTCACTTAACTCTGACGCATGACTCCTACAATGCTTCCATGACGACAAGTCTTCTTCCTTGGCATGCGCGACTCCATCTTCGTGCATGGCCACTCCAGCGCTCCCTCGCTGAACATTGTATTGTGTTATTGTTACTACACGCAATTTTCTTAAGGGGAATAAATTCCGCCACGCGTATCCGTCACAATACTGTTCACGAGTCACGATTAACTTTAAAGACTCCAACTCAAGAAAAAAATAGAAATTATTATAATTGTAGTTATGACTACATATTTTTATATTTCAGACACAAGTGTTTTGTTGTTAATGAATTAATATCAATAAATAAAGACTGTGAACCTTTAAATGACTGTTCCGGTCTCCAGTTATCGACGTTTTATTTGCATCCCTAATAGATTAATAACCATAAAATACGCACATTTCTACACGGGACAAAACTCATAATGAATCCCTAATCCAATAATTTAAATGATGTTTGTGAATTTTAATCACATTGTTTTGATATTATGCATAATCTGGCAATTTAGTTAGCGCTTTGCGCCATCTGTCGGGTACATTTCTTTTTTTATATTTCCTATCATTCTAAAATTAGAACTAAAGAGTTCTAATTTATTAGTTAAATATTTATTAACTTATTGCTGGTTGATTAAGAGTCTAACGTATCTTACAGGGTATGTATCTTTATCTATAAGTTTTGACCAAATTTCAAAAGCAATATTATTTTATGCTAAAAATAAAATGAATCGTTTTTATTTCAGAAAATTCGATTTTTTAGGGTCCCATATTCGTCACTTCTATAAACCTCTTCGTTTTACACAGAACACCAAGCATATACCAATTTAATTTGTACGGCTAAATGACATGGTTTAGAAAACCATGTGTGTAAAAATAATGAGTTTTGGACTTCAACATGAAGTCCTGTTCTAATTAAGTGTAGTTATATTTTTTTGGTAAATTAGTGATCTAAGGTTGTTAGTGTATACAGTCATTGTAGTAGTAATATAATTCTTGTCCTGTTTTTGGCTTAAGGTGTTACAAGTTGGACGATGCGAGATTATTTAGACAGTCTTACCAGTTATATTTGAAAGTTCCAAATATAATTTAACGTTGATTAAATTATGTCTAATTTCTACTCACTAAGTTTTAAGATATAAAATTATCAAATTTTAGGCCTTTGTACCCATCGAAATAAATAATTATCTATTATATTTGTTGCTGTTTTTTCTAAATTTAATATTCGTTATCGTATCAAATATTTACCCGGGTAACTCTTGATAAAAAAAAATGTTTAACAAGAATTGCAAACGAACCCATAAAATCCAATTAATTTGAGGCAGTCGCCTTTTGAGGATGAGGGCTGCAGACGTGATTAAAATAACAAAAAGGTCTCTATTACAGTTATGTTCGTGTTTTCGCCTCTGAAGGCATCTTGGAGCATCGCATATTTCACACACATATAATTCACTCGTAAATTATTAAAACACGTTTTGAACATTAGTCTTCAAGAATTTCGAGATGGTATTAGGCTCATCTTCAGTTTAAAGCCAACTTCAAGACGGATTTATTTTATACAAGCTCGTTTATGCCAGGGATTTTATGTTATTCAAGGGTTTCACATCTTAAAGTAAAAGCAAGATATTATATGAAAATGTTTTCCGCTTATTCTCTCCTCTGTGCAGGAATGGAATAAGCTTTTTAAAGAAGGGTTTTAAATACATTTAAATACAAATTTAAATACAAATCATGTAGCAACAGAGTGCTAGCCAAGACAAATAACACGTTTTCCTTCACCGTTGTTAGTCCGTGGTAATTGTAACATTATGCACCTTAGGTCAGAAAACAGCCTAGGTGGTGCATGCGTTCCGGTCAGGATCGAACCCGCGACCTTTGAGTTTAGGACGCGTGCGCTAGCCATTACGCTACCACGCAATATACCTTGTTATGATCCAGGTAGATGGTTATTCGATTTGACCCTGTCTCTTCCAAATAACAAAAAGCAAAAGCAGAACAAGCTGTCGGGTACTAGTCATTACGTTTTAGGAGCTATTCAGTTATGACTTTAAACTAATAAGCCTCGTTCAGTGCCGTTTATTGTGAATAGAATAAAGTTATATTTCAACTGTATTTCTGCGGTATAGGCAGTGTTTATGCATGGAATAGCCATGAAACCGTATTGAACAATAAAAGCGGCAAACTTTGACGTTTATATCTTGAGGTTGATGTGGGTTATTAGACTGTTTAGAGTTCTATTTACAGACAGCAAAATAATTTGCGTTTTTTTATATATGTAATTATAATATGTTTGTTAACATATACGAAATTTACCAGAGCTTAACGGAAAGCATATCATTATTGAGCGGAATCCTTTATATACTTATTTTTATTACTCGGAATTAGTTAAGGATATAAAAGTAAGTAGAAGACAACTGATCTTAGGACATGCATGAAAATAAATAAGACATACTTATAGACGCTTCATGTTATACAAAAAATATTTGGCTGACTCCGCACTACTCTTAAAGGAGTAGTAATTGTCTCATTGGAAGTATATCCGTGTGTCACACTGATCTTAGGAAAGGTATGAAAATAAATAAGACATACTTATAGACGCTTCATGTTATACAAAAAATATTTGGCTGACTCGCACTACTCTTAAAGGAGTAGTAATTGTCTCATTGGGAAGTATATCCGTGTGTCACACTGATCTTAGGAAAGGTATGAAAATAAATAAGACATACTTATAGACGCTTCATGTTATACAAAAAATATTTGGCTGACTCCGCACTACTCTTAAAGGAGTAGTAATTGTCTCATTGGGAAGTATATCCGTGTGTCACACTGATCTTAGGAAAGGTATGAAAATAAATAAGACATACTTATAGACGCTTCATGTTATACAAAAAATATTTGGCTGACTCGCACTACTCTTAAAGGAGTAGTAATTGTCTCATTGGGAAGTATATCCGTGTGTCACACTGATCTTAGGAAGGTATGAAAATAAATAAGACATACTTATAGACGCTTCATGTTATACAAAAAATATTGGCTGACTCGCACTACTCTTAAAGGAGTAGTAATTGTCTCATTGGGAAGTATATCCGTGTGTCACACTGATCTTAGGAAAGGTATGAAAATAAATAAGACATACTTATAGACGCTTCATGTTATACAAAAAATATTTGGCTGACTCCGCACTACTCTTAAAGGAGTAGTAATTGTCTCATTGGGAAGTATATCCGTGTGTCACACTGATCTTAGGAAAGGTATGAAAATAAATAAGACATACTTATAGACGCTTCATGATTATACCAAAAAATATTTGGCTCATACTACGCACTACTCTTAAAGGAGTAGTAATTGTCTCATGGAAGTATATCGTGTGTCAATGATTTAGAAAAAAAAAAAAAAAAAAAAAAAAAAATAGCACTACTCTTAAAGGAGTAGTAATTGTCTCATTGGGAAGTATATCCGTGTGTCACACTGATCTTAGGAAGGTATGAAAATAAATAAGACATACTTATAGACGCTTCATGTTATACAAAAAATATTTGGCTGACTACGCACTACTCTTAAAGGAGTAGTAATTGTCTCATTGGGAAGTATATCCGTGTGTCACACTGATCTTAGGACAGGTATGAAAATAAATAAGACATACTTATAGACGCTTCATATTATACAAAAATATTTGGCATACTACGCACTACTCTTAAAGGAGTAGTAATTGTCTCATTGGGAAGTATATCCGTGTGTCACACTGATCTTAGGACAGGTATGAAAATAAATAAGACATACTTATAGACGCTTCATGTTATACAAAAATATTTGGCTACTCGCACTACTCTTAAAGGATAGTAATTGTCTCATTGGAAGTATATCCGTGTGTCACACTGATCTTAGGACAGGTATGAAAATAAATAAGACATACTTATATCCGCTTCATGTTATACAAAAAATATTTGGCTGACTACGCACTACTCTTAAAGGAATAGTAATTGTCTCATTGGGAAGTATATCCGTGTGTCACACTGATCTTAGGAAAGGTATGAAAATAAATAAGACATACTTATGTTATACAAAAATAATTGATTGAAAAATAAAATTTTGAAAACACCGTGCATGGAGTATAATATAAAATTATCGTTACCCCTTAATACTTTTTTTAGGCGCGTGCAAAATCCGTCAGAGCGTTTTTATGAAAGGGTTATTCTTTGACGTTTATATTTCGGCGTTGATGTGGGTATACCACTTAAACGTAGCTCAAGTAAATATAGACTTTCTGTATCATTGTGATGTTGCAATGTTTTTGATATGGGACGTATGATCCCAACACTTGGTTATTCGGATACTTTATGACACGTGATGAATAAAAGAACGCATTTCGAGAATTATTACTTAAGAATTAGGTTTATGAGGCGTGTTTTATGCGTTTCTATTAGAGCTTAGAGCCATTGAAAAATACATCAGAAGTGGTGAAACGAGCACTTTCGGAAAGTCATATTAAGAATCTGCCAAGTATTAAATTGGCACAGACTCCTACTCCTTATCTTATACCAGGGGATTCAAAGTACGTTTCCATTGCGATAGTGTCAAAAATAAGTTACGGCGGCATAAGCTGTATAGGCGGCAATAAGAATGTATAAAAAAATGTATGTGCGTGTGCAGTTTACACGCAGTAGAAGTGAAACTTCATGTACATATACATAGACTCACAGATAATTCTTCTCTAACTTTTATTAATATAAATATAACTCCTTTAGCCTACATACGTTAATATGTTATAATTCAAAATAAACTTCAAACTTAGGTTCAAATTGGACCTATGTTTAATCATTGGTCTTATTGACACTCCAATCTGTGCTGCACAATGGTAACACATTCTTTCGCAGGCTTAGTCCTATAGATTTTGGTGTTTATCTCTTTTTAGTGTCGCTTTCGCGTTCCATCGAGTTTCATATCACAAGGGCTCTAAAGAAGTTTAACTTCAAAATCGTGTGACAAAATGAATATTAAACTAGAATAATGATGATCTGGCCTGGTCCTATAAAGGCTTGTTTTAATACTTGGGTCTTTTTGCACCAGGCCACAATAATATCTATGTGTCAAGAAACAGAGTGATGACATAACTACTTAAACCGTTAGATAGAAATACTGTAAGATAAGACTACCGATATCAAGTTATTGGGAAAAGATGAAAAGGAGAGAAAGAGTAACCGACAGGGTTTTTGGCATAGCTGGCTTAACAACTTTAAAAAGGTGCTCTAGCCCATCGAGGGAATGCCCTTCGAGGGCTAAATTTAATAAGCAGAACCAAGATGTCCAATTCATGCACACTTATATAGTTAGGTAGAGTTCCGCCCTACTTTCCTCGAACTCGTCAACTTGCTGCTTACGAGAACAGAAAGTTTCGCGTGACAAATATACGTTATGTGCTGATGGAAAATCAATAGGCGACATGCCTACGTGACTACACACAATATATCACTTGAGAAGTTTCGAGACAAATATTGAATGTGTGGGAGTTGTTGATTGGTTATATTCGTAGGGAACTTTGTGTCGAGCCATTTGAACCTGCGTAGGTGTTGTAACTCTCTAAACCATATTCATATTGAAAAGAAAGGTTGGTTTGGCAGAAAAGATTCAGCCGATTGAATTATATACACTGTGTACCAGTAACTACGCCGTTCTTTCCTTAAGGCACTGAAATATTAATTTCCTTTTTCTTGGTTAGCATAAAATATGCATAAGTGGCGTGGGATGGAATTACGTCTAGAATAAACCGGTTGAAAAACATACCTATATGATACAAGCGCCGATCACACCTGTTGAAATAAACTTCGACTTGCAATGAATATTGTTTTACAAATTGTATTTTTAATTTTGCAATCTTGCATATTAACTTGAAACATACTTGCACAGAACGCATAAACTACAACGAATGCATGGCGCTTTTGATTTAGGTCTTAATTTCTTTAAGGCTATGAGGAATCGAGTTGTATGAAGTCCACGCTATAGAACTATATACATGCTGGTAATGCCAGTGAAATTTTGATCGCGTTGCAATGACGTGTTTGCATTTGAAACGGCAGCACCAGAAACACGCAGCCGCTGCCACCTCTTTCTGGCTATATTCGTTAAACGACGTCATTAAAAACATAAAAAGTACCCGGGATATAAGCTAATTCTGTGTCAAGTTCATACAAATTCGTTTAGTGATTTTCAAGTAATACTCAAAGAGATAGAAAAAATTCTAAAAGTAGTATATATTTACAAACTGCTGAGCCGAATTAGTCCTCATATTATTTTCTCATTTTTAAATTCATTGTACAGTAAATATGTAGCCTATCGGCCAAGATTTTATTAAAATATTATATTTTATTTTTAATTTATATTCATTCATTAACAAAATTATATGAATATGTAGTAAATAAGTCTTATAATACACAGTACGATAAACTTATTAATAACAAATTATTCAGTACATTTGTTAAGAAATGCAACTTCCTGAGTTTGGTATATAATCATATGTCACGGTGTATTCCCAAGACACAGACCGGCCATAATTAGACACAGACCGGAGACCATTCAATATTGCTACCATTATTACAGGCAGGTCAAACAAATATTGTTACATATGCTGAATGAGCCGACAGAAACGTCAGCCTAAAGCCATTGTCCCGTATTGGACTATAGACATCATTACACTATGGTGAAAATGTACTGTATACAAACCCGGCCTCAATTTGCCTAGGCTCAATTCGATATTAAATTGGAAAATCAATTTATGAACTACTTTTCAAGTTTTGGCGTACACACATGCGGAAGCTAAATTGTTATTATATAGGATCATAGCTATATAAAAAACTTTTCTTAGCGAAACTTCTGAACGCGTCATCATCGCAACCAGGTTTTTTTTAGTTTGGTTCGCAAACTGGCCAACTCAGCTTACTTTTAAACAACACTAGAATACACATAAAATATATTTGATGACTGGCCTTCTTGGTGCGAACACATCATGCATTATACATAAGGCATTGAGTACATATTAATTTAGAACAAAAGAAAAAATATATAAATAATGAACTTAATTAAATAATTAGAAAGGAGTGTAAAATTTCTTGATGTGCTTAAAAAAATCGAGAAACATTTTTAAACATCATTTACTTAGTAGAAATACAATATAGATATAAGTTTATGTGTAGGAATATAATATTGTATTGTTATACAATAAGTAGAAGGCTAGTAAAGACAAGTAAAAAGTTCTGCCCACAGAGACAGGATAGCGATAATAACAAAAAAGATGTTTTTTTTTAAAGTCGTGGTAGATCATTCATTTGAACTAAATATCACTAATTAATGTTCGTTATTGTTATCAACTAGGGACTTAAAATCGAAAATTCGTCAGGAGATCGATAGGGCTTAATGAAAACCTCATTGCCGCCAATGATGCGGGAGATTCGTCTTTCTATTAAAATGCATCGCTATGTAAAAACTTTATGTCAATCTGTGGATTGCTATTCGAGTTTTAGTGTCCTAATGATATAGAATCTAAATTTTTATATAAGACTTCTACATAAATCAGTTTCAACGAGCCAGTCAATATTTACGGGCCAATCAGAGCAATTTATTGATTTGCCTCGAACCTTTGGGTCTTGATAAAATATAGACAAGTCGACTTAAATTATTAGGGGAATTTTCTATTTAATATACCGTGTAAACTCTGTATTACGACACTGAAGGGACTGTGCATTTTACGGGGTCATCCATCTGGACGATGATTCAAAATTCTACCACAAATACTTGTTGATTGAATAGTTATGGACTTACATTGCCATTAAACTAAAATTCAATTGATATGCTCGGGATCGTTAACTGTAGCAATATTTTTCATAGCATGTCTAACCACTATTGTGTTAGTCCTGTTATGAATATTTACCTGCGTTGTGGTAGCACTCATATTAACGTTTTAAGAGTAAGCCAAAACCCAATCATAAAGTAAATAATCTGCTTATAATTTAAAATGTTTTTTCTGTACGTATCATACACATCAATCTAGAAGTTGACGAGCTTTGCGACGCAAAATGGCCTCTTGACATTTTTATTCTTATTTGAATTGTATTGGATTCGCATTATACGACTTTCATTGTCAACGCGTTGTCTTTTTTCTACGCTTGTTCTAATGCTGATTTTAGACGGATCAACTAAATTGAAGCAATTTGGTTAAAAGACACAAAATTGAATAATCGTATTCAATGACATTGAATGATTCAAATTTACTTTTATATGAATCACCGACTGATTCGTCCCAATTGAAAGACACAAATGCATTAATATCAGCTTACGATAAAAAGCAAGCTTGGATGATGATAGTGCGTATTAGAACCTCGTGACATCTAGCGAAAAAGCGAGTAAATATATTTTTATAGTTTATGTCTTATAATATTCACACAATAGACGAGCAGATACTCAAATCTAGTGAGATACCCTAAATAATAAATTTTATCTTACAAAACTTCGCATTGGCTGATTAATTTTCTACGAGGGTACATACTTATGATGTTATAAGTTTGTATAATAATATAAGTAAGAGAAGTCAAATAGCTCATTTATTATTATTTTATCCGTAATAAATTTATATCTATCATGGTATTTTAAAAGTATGTTAATTTGGACGCCTGTTCTTTTATATATAAATATTGTTATTCCTATTGTGATGGAATTCTTTTAAAAATATGTAGCATAGCATAGCATGTGGCATAGACAACTTTCTGTGCTGTTTCTAAACAGATCTGGGTCCAAGACAAGATTCCTAAAATGGTTAAGCGATAAACAAGTTTTATCTAAGTGAGCTAATGGTTCTATTGTGTGAAATAAACTTAAATGATTAATATACCAAAAGCCTGTGAACGGCAAACTACGTCATTTTATAAAGTCTGTACAATTTTCTAAGAAACCTTATTTTTTATATTTCAACTTAGACATAACATAAACAAATATTGGAAAAAATACTATTGCCTCTCATGTTCAAATTATAATGGCCGAAAATGTTGTTAAACTCAGAAATATTCTCTCTTGATCTATGTTTTGAATGAAGGATACACTAGCTAGTGATTTTTCAACTACTTATAATTTTTTGAGAAAGCGGCATCAATAAGCCCTTATTGCGAGTTACACCGATATTACATACACAATATATACGGATCCCCAAAGAGGACCATCAGGCTCACATGTGCAGACCTGGGACTAAAACCATATACTAGAATCATCATTATCATCATAACTCCACTCCGCTTTTTTTACCAAATCATATCTAAACGATAACAATTCCACGTCTCTGCTTCTTTTATTGATATAACGATATTGTGTACATGACTCTCTGCGGCACGAATAAACCTGTGAGGTTTCTGTGCCACAGTGCAATGTGTTATGTTATGTGTTATGTGATATATATATGAATCTAAGTATATTGGACAATAAATTTAAAAACAACAGCCTCAGCTGTGAAAAAATGAGTTCAGTATTGCATATACTAGTACCCGCTTATCTTGAGAGGTTTAGATGAGCAAAACTTACAGATATAAGGCCGGGCTCATGAAAAACATCAAAATAGACTGTAACGTTTAACCATAAAAGTAAAATCACACAAAAAGTAGGTAATAAGAAATCAGACATCAAACTCATGCCATTATCTTCTGTGCTAACGACCTTTTGAGTGTAATATGTAAATACGGGGGACTTTTTCGCCTTTCAACATTCAAGGATGGAGACAAATGGTCCCGTCAAGTCACTCCGTTATCCATTTATCATGTCCATGAAAAGTCTATAGACGCAATCTGAAAGTCCGCATTCACGAGAGCTTTGGATAACTTTTTGCCTAAAAAGGTTATATTCGTTTGGTTTAGGGGTTTAGGTGGTTTTGTCGGAATGTTTGAGAAGGGAATTAGTGGACAAAAACAGCTGGCTGCAGATTGGAGACTGTATCAATTGTATATCTGTTTATGTAATGCCACTGCTATAGTGTTAAACACCGCCTTAAATCTTCCACCATATTTCACGTGTAATATACATGTAGTTTATAAATTACTTTGAATATAATTATAGTGATTATATATAGCCTTAAACCTTCTTCGATAAATGGGCTATCAAAAATGAAAGAATTTTTCAAATCAACCCAGTAATTCCGTAGATTAGCGCGTTCAAGCAAACAAACTCTTCAGCTTGTATATTCGTATAGATATACAATATAAATCTTAGGTACTAATTTTATGCATTATCTACATCTTCAGATTAGTAACGATAATTAAGTTAGGTTGCCTGGAAGAGCTCTAAGCGATTAGCATAATTTATTTTGTTGGGGACAGGGTTATCTATTTATATTTAAAATTGTTTTCCTAAAGTTTAGACACTACGCAGTATAACTTGGTGAAATTGAGGTTTTCTTTTGGGCTTAAATCGGAATCTTTCTAAAAGTATGTTATCTGTCTAGCATTCCATTGTGCGACAGTATCTCCCTTTTGCGGGGTTTAAACCGTGAATTGATTTTAGACTCAGAGTCGTTGATATAAGATATCATATCATGTACGTTAACATAATAACACGTTCAGAACAGCACTAAAATATTAGCAAAAATAAAGAAAACAGTTTCAACTAGCACTCGACTTTTTTTCTAATTTCCCATTGAGATGCGCTAAAGCAGCGAGAAGAAAAGAAATAAACTGTCAAGAGCGTTCAAGTGCGGCGCACCAAGTCTTGCCAAGTTTCACCAAGTACGGGGCTGTCGCTTGAGAAAATGAGCATTGTAGTGCAAGCGTACTAACATTGCCGAATGAAAATAAATTACTTATCTGCAGCTATTTCAGGGTCGTTGCACAAAAATAATGGACATTGCTAGTTTTGCATAGCTTGTTGCCAATTTGTTTGTCGAGATTTTTGGGCAGTGTTTGCGTTGAATGTTCTTGTACTTGTGTTTCATTGTATTCAATGAAGCATGTGCAATGAATATTAATCATAAAATTATATAAGTGCATTTATTTCATGACATTGTTATGTGTTATTAATATTTGGTTAATTCTTTCTTTATCATTATCATAAAAGAATGAATGATGAAAGAATGACTAAACAGATAAACTTAAAATTTAAATATGGTGCAAAATTTTACTTATGGCCGCAGGTAAACATTGTATTAAACTTTTGGTATGGCACACATGTCACGTTGGTTTATCAAAAGCTTTATCAAACTATCCTGCTCAAAATTGGCATACTGCCATTTAAGCTCGAACGATAGACAAATGGGATTGGCTGAAGTGATTGTCAGCTTTGGTCCATTCCGGTATCAGCTTTTAGTTATTTATGCATTCTGGTATGCTTTTATCAAATATCGGTGAGTTTACGTACAAAAAATAGCTTTCAGAAAAAGAAGTTTGTTTAGTTGCCGGCCAATCACAGTCTATTTCTACAGATAGAACTTTGAGAGTTTAAATATAGCTAACGATATTGAGGATGTTTTTAATCCATCATATTAAGGAATATACATAGATATCTCTATATATTATTAATGATAGCTGTTAGCCGCCAAATAAAATAAAATAAAATAAAAATCTCTATCTCATTCACACGTTCCGCTTGTGTGCAAGAAAAATATTTTTATCAGTTAATAATTTTCGAGATATTAGGCACTTTTGAATAAATACTTAGTCTTATTTGTGGTTCTGAATCCTTCACCTTCACTTTCCATGGACAAAATGATTAGATATCGAAATTTGATGAACTTATTTCATATCTCGCCAAAAACTATGAAAACATAGAGACTGCATAGCATTTGTAATTATAAAGGAAAACAATAGAAGTTATTAAGACGTACCTTGAAAGTAGATTTAATTTTAATTAAAAATTGTAATATTAATTACTAAAATCAAACCTGATCTACCCTTGTTATCTATCTATAATATCTTTTCTACCTCAATTAAACTTATCTTTAACATTCTTTTTTTGCAAAAGCTTCTTATCTTACATTAATGTCAGGAGTGAATGAAGCTGATTTGTCCAGGCAACCCTAACTTATCTCAGTGTTAAACTTGCAAGGGTTCCGCTGCAAAGATCTGCATAAATTTGAATAAATCCTAAAGTTAGCAAAAGTGATTTTAATGTTCTTGGAAAAGTTACCTTATTGAATTTAATGAATTCATTATTGAATTGTTTTTAATAATGCCTTTGCTTCTCCTGGGTTAATGTTAGAGTAAGGGATTGTATTACGCAGATACATCTGAGGGATTAATGTGTTATCCGAGATGCAACATTGTTAACAGATACTATAATTGAACAACAATATTGAACACTAGGTCGCCTGTGGTCGAAATTTGACAATAATCATTTATTTAAATTATATTTTGAACATTATTAAATTGCTGTTGCCAAAGACTATATACTTCTATAGTCACAGATTTCGCCAAGGCTACACTGTTAATTTGACTGTAACAATAAACAAAAGAGTATTTATGCGTGTGTGGTAGTAAATACGTGTTAGTGTGTGTAATGTTTTTTTTATTGATTAAATGTATTTTTATGCGTAATTAAAAAAAAGGCTATCATTTTGCATTCTATATAAGGGTGCCAAATTTCATACTCCTCTGTCCGCGCAATTTTCGTAAAAATGGTTACAAAGTTTTTGCTGTGTTTTTGCTTCGCGGATTAATTATTGTTATATTGAATAATAACAAATAAAATATATTGAATAACAAAAAGTATTACTGAATTAAGAATTTCTTTAAGCATAGGTACAATTACATTCCCATTTCAGGAAGCTTCCTTTATTATAATTTGTACTTATTTATTTAAGCCCCACCAACAGCACACGCATTATTATGTTACATTACAAATCGTTTAATTTGAAAGGTCTGAGGTGAGGACCCATTATAGTGCACACACAGCATTTACAATTCAAATGTCGTCAAAATACTAATAATTGAATTAATTAATGTCAATATTCTGCATATGTCAAGTATAAATATAGTTAAACGTAAATTAATAAATAATGTTGCCAAAATTAATAAAGTAAAACAAAGAAAATGCACAAAGAATCAAATTGATAATAAATATATATCAAAGTACAAGTGGAAACAATAAACTGCCTATGAATTATTTTATCGTCACGGCTGACGTTGGTACCAAATAACTAAACTTCTTCCCCAAGAGAACAGATAGATCTTAGCTAGTTTCGTTAGGACCTACTGCTTTCTAGTGCAAAATAATTCACATCTATCGCCGAACATTCAACAGCTGAATAGTCCGCATTTTGGCCTAGAGTAGCCGAAATTTCGATATTCGATCTAACCGCTATCCGTAGCATCTCTAGTTCAAAGATCATAAGTCAAAGAACATATTTCATAGTATATTCGCCTTGGGCATAAACGTAATAAATTTATTCCAGGAATTTTCACCAATAACAAAAGTTATACCTACCAATTAAGTTCGTGATCAGCATTTACCTTCGAGACGTTGGAATTATTTACATACATACATACATACATAACGTCACGCCAGGTCCCTTGCTGGGTAGGCACGAACAACAGAGCGCCATTTAGGCTTATTCTTACACTAACTTGCTTCTTGGAATTATTTGCCTAACAATATTAAGAGTATATACCGTGACGTTCAAGTTTCTAACATAAGAGTGCCATTACGTTCACGACAAAAGACTTTTGAGTATCTTGTATGTCTGTAGTTTATATTGTTAAAACTTATTTTAGTCATACTATGAATACTGAAATAGAAAGAAATTCGAAGAAGAATAATACCTACTACAATCGACCAACAAAAATGCCGCTTGCTCCTCTTTATGCCACCTAACCTAAGCAAGACATGGAATGAATTACCTCCCGCGGTTTTCTCGGAGCACTAAAATATGGGGCTTTTCAAAAGGGGGTAAACAGGTATTTAAAGTCTTGACGAAGTAAGCGACGTATCGGTTACCTTAGTGTTGCAGATATCCATGAGCGACGGTAGCCACTTGCCATCAAGTGGACCCGCCTAGTTCGCCTACAAGCATACGTAAAAAATTGTGACATTTTAAATAATTAATTGAACCACCCAAAATTTTGTTTGAATAACAAACATAAGCTTTGAAAAGTTCTCACTCGTTGGCAGCGAACCTCTTTGAAAACTAATTACAAACACTTTCGACATCTAAGCTATAAATTCAACTGAGTAGAAAAATGCTAAATAAATAAAGGCCCATTTAAGTCGAAGTTGTTGGCGGTGAGTTGGGAACAGCGCCCCGAGGCCCCAGGCCCCGGGGGCGCGGGGTTAAGTGCAAACTCTAGTATTGTAAAATGGAAAGTTCCACGGAATTACGGTCGGTGTACGGTTGATATGTTAGAAGGAAGACAAATCCAAAATGGAAGTTCAAGATTGATGTTTTGCTGTGTAGTTATTTGTGTGAATTTGTAAAAGTATTAAATGCTAAACGTGGGTAGTTACCTCAGCTAATCATTATTAGCGTTGCAAAAAAGCTTTCCTCATTTTATACGCGTAAAATCTATTTTACGCAGATACTATAAAATTTATTTTAGTTATTTTATTGTATGTCTTTTCTGACAGTCATTCAGTAAAAAGGTAAGTTACTTGTTTAATTCTGTTTTAAACGCTTTTCGACCGATTACAGCATACGACAAGTAAGTTATACATATAACTTTAATATTAATTATCATTCTCGGGTGTATCTAAAGTCTAGGTTTAAGAAGCCTAGCAAGTGTACTAATTATAATCTCCCGAGAAATAATATAAATTTTCTGCAACCGGTAAGGAATAGTGTTCGCATTCTAAATTAAATGGCAGCTAATATGTGTTTATAGGAGATGTCATGCAAGTATAGTTGTAGTAATTATTCGTATAATAATGACATATTTGATTTGATTATATGAAACTATGCAAGTAATTAGTAATCTAACTTTGACAATTGTGAAAATAAGTAGTTGTATAAAAACCTTAATCCCGCGAATATTCGCTGTCCAAAGATGGCAGCACGCTACCGACTGTTTATAAAACTTAGTGGGTGATGGAGGTTTAGCACAAAAATATAAAAACGGCTAGTGTTTGTTGGAAACGATTTATTGGGTTGTGATTTGTGTACCTGTAGAGGTAAAAGTGAAGTGTAAAGTTGATGATTGAAATTGTGGTAAGAGATGGTTGAAAGGGAAATAAAAGTGTTGATATCATGCAATGTGTTTTTCTGAAGTTCGGTGTCCCATAATAGTAATATTTAATAAGTGGCATTGCAGCACCCACAACCGCAATTAACAGAATTAATACTATATATATAGAACTTGAAATACTAGGACAGCATAAACAAGTAGCAGCATGCGCATGCCAAACGAACATTGACGATGAAACTTGCCAGATGGACTCCTTGTCAGTCAACCAGCTAACGAGGGAAGTTTGTATTCAGAACGTGCTGTAATATATAACCGCTGAATAACTAAATTACTTACAACCGAAACTATGGACTAACGACCTCTCAGTACTACTTCAGGACGCTAGATTATTTAACTCTAAACTTTAGTTTAAGATATAGTACATGTACAGTTTAACGTTTTGTATCTAGTGCTAGGTTTTATTTCGTTATCCCAAACATTTGCATCTTTATGGAATGCATTTCGCGATATACTTGCAAATTCTCTTTTCAAATTTAAAATGTCTATTTTCCTTTTATTAAATTCAGGTCGATAATACACTAGAACTGAAATAACTTATCGTAAGTCTTACATTTTGTGTCATTAAATAAAATCTTACATTTATTTATTACTGCTCTGTAATTATTTTTTATTATTGGACCTAACTTTATGTGTTGACCGAAGACCTCACAACTTTATCGGGGTTTTCGAGCCCGGGGGCAACTTGCTCGAGGGAGCTCTCTACGGAGCTTTACCTGGACTTTCCATGAGAGGGGGTGTATCTGAGCCCATAACGCAACACAATGAACTAATTGAGAACGGGTGAGGGGTTATATAAAGCCCGAGGGAAGGATCCCGGCGGAACGGGATCTGCGGTTCGGACACTATCGTACTGCCATTTCGCAACGTGTTTTGGCTGGGAGAGATGAACTGCGAACGTAACTTCCCAGCAACACGCCTAGTCTATCTCGTGGGGGCTATGTATCCTGGTGTCCCTCGCAGGGACGTGGACAGATTGTGATTGGCAGCGTCTGTAATATTTATGTTCAGTGTACTTTTATACCCCCTTTGTTATTATTATTGTTTTCGTACTCGTTTTTAATTATCTATCTCTTTCTGGAATGTATGAATGTCTTTTTATTCCACATTTTTCTAACACTCCTAGCACCAACTAGATCGTTCTACCATCGGTATTGATCAGTAATATTTCAAAATGTGAGATTTAGCTTAAGTAAAATTGACAAGTTTCTTATATATAAGCCTTTTTGTGGAGTGATGAAATATAGGTTAACGAGAATCCAGTTCGTGCTAAAACTAACAATGATAGTAAACGGTTTCCAAAACTTCATTGCTTTCAATTATGCAAGGGGCGTTTCAGTGAGTTCCTTTAGACTTATTTAATCGTTTGCAAGTCAACGACTGTTGTGTTCCTCTTGAAGTTAAATGATATTTGCAATTGCTCCAAGTAAAACAATTTAAAGGTTTTATTTAATACAACTATTTTTATTTTCGTCGTGTCCTTCCATACGTCTATACACATCGTGGGATCAACATATTTACGATTAATGACGCCAATGCATTCTACAAAACTTTGCTAAAAATGTTTTGCTGTGCAGGCTGTAAGCTTATGGAATGCATTGCCAGTTTATGTTAGAAACGCCAATCCGTGACATCTCTTAACAAGCTTGTCAAAGAACACTATTTTACTTGGAAACTGCATTTTTATCAAAACAGAAAAGAAAATTTAATAAAAAAAACAATTCATACGTATATATGTATTTAATGCCTTTAATAGGACGTAAGTATAGAAACAACATTTACAAAGGAATTATTACTTATAATTGATTAGTAGGCAAATCAATAATTAACATTTTTTAAATATATTTCTATATATATATATATATATATATATATATACATAATATATTAGTTGATTTGACTAACAGTACCCATTACGTAATCCTGGTATAGATATATAATAATAATATAATTCCCTTCCTGGTATAATTCCCTCATGCCTTTAATTGGATGATAGATGTACAAATAAGTACCACCCGTGATTATGTCTCGACAATCTTTTTTGCCTGTGAAAGTTAAAAGGTGAACTTGGAAACAACTTAACAACTCAACAACTCGGAAGAGTTTATGGTAATAAAAGAGCAACAACTATTCGCTAATACCCATAACAGAGAACCTTACTGTTGTAATACAATTCATACACTGATTCTAGACAAACATATTTAGAACACCTCGACATCCCTCCAACAATTTTACATTATAAGAAACTTAGCAAATTAGCAATTTAGATATTAGAAAGAAAGAAAGAAAAACTTTATTTGCAAAAAAATAGCGACGTAATTTAACATAACATTACATATATATTGTTACATACACAAAGCATATTTTGAAAATTCGTACGCCGCATTTTCAGCAAACAAGGTTTGCACTCTGCTGAGTGAGACTATTGTTGTGCCGGAATTATATCCGACACAACGCTGATTTTCAGTGCACACCTTCCTTTTGGTGTAAGACGAAAACGACCAATTTTGTTTATAAAATATAAAAATCATGAATATAACTACTATATACTATATATATATATATATATATATATATATATATATATATAATATATATATATATATATATACTAGTATAATACTACTTATGTCATACTTTAATACGTAAAAGAAATAAATAAATTGTATTAAAAAACAACAATAAATGTAATAAAATAAATCGTACACAGTAAAAATGAAGTGGCAGACTTCATTTTTACATGAAATTTTACATAAAATGTAGTAAATAACGTCTTTATATAATCGAGAGATTTTGAATTATAATTTACACACATCATATTACAGATAAATATTGTTACATAAAATTATTTTAAATTATAGACTACGTACTCTATACAAAACAGGCGCTAAACATTGAATAAATCTTAATATATATAAATTACACTGCCTTGCCCTATGGCGGAGATACACCGGGTCTACAAAAAAAAAAAAAAAATATATATAAATTACGTGTCACGTGGTTTGTCCGCGATGGACTCCTAAACTTCTTAACCGATTTTAATCAAATTTGCACACCTTGTGCAGTTTGATCCAACTTGAAAGATAGGATAACTTAAATCTTAATGGACCTGTAGATGGTGCTGCAAACGGGTTCTAGATTTTATTTCTTCAGGGCAGGACCACGTCTGACGGGACAGCTAAATAATATAATAATATTTTCTTAAGTTTTCGTGATTTGTGTACATAAAACTACGTTTTAACGGTTAACGGTTTTAAGCGCGGTGATTATATAATGTAATATTAATATTAATATATAGCGTTTAGAAATAAACCCTCTTATTACAACATTACAAAGTTAATTATTAACTTTAAAAAGAAACGTGACAAGAATGACTATGCAACGAAATAATTGTAACAATACGGAAGGAAAACTAAATCCAACCATAAGCACGCGTCCTTGCTCACACGTCTATCTTCATTATTATTCCTTCCTTGAATTTCTTATAAAATTTCCTCTAATTAAACTTTAGCAAAGGCAAAAGTAAATGAACTTTCAAAGTTTTCTCTTTGTGCTACTCTGCAAAAGAAGCCAAGACTGTGTTGCCTTTTGAACTTTTGTAATATCAAAGCTATACAAAACGAGGTTTCGCTTGAAACGTATATATATTAAGAAACTACGAGTGTTCATGTTAAGCTTTCCAGCTTGTTGTTTTTAACTGACTTGACAAAAGGAGGAGGTTCGTAATGCCACTCTATATATATGTTTTATAGGTTCCGTAAACATTTTGGCAAAAACGAAACCCTTGTATTTTGTCATTTCCTTCACTTTCCGTCACAAACTAATGAGTAAAATTTACTAGCAGTAGGTAATCTATGCCACTATACAATGCCGTAATGGATTCGTCAAACCAAGATGGCCATTATAATACACCAATTTATTGTATTAGTAAAGTATACCACAAATAATTCTTACAATCCGATAAAAAGCGATAATTTCTTTCAAACAATCCCTGGCAGCGATATTGCTAATTGTCGTTTCAGTAGTATTCGAGATATGGGTTATTTTTGACTACATGTTTTATGGTCCTTAGCCAAATAACGAAAACTTTTATATATTACCGATTTTATTTGATAAATAATTATATGATTAAAACGCTTTCAATAGCCAGTTAGTTCCTATATCTAACTATTCACCACAAGTTTACCATCTGTTGAATTTTGACATCACTTGTACGGAGCTTATATCAAATTTTAACAGACAGTAAAAAATGAACAATCGGTAAGATATAGGAACTGGCCATAACTCACTTGACTATATTTTGACGAATTGGATAGTTGACACATTTCACAATGTATTCTTAAACAATGCTCATACATAATAATTGGGTGTCATATCATCATCATACTTTCAAAATTACATAATATACTCATTTTAATTAATGCTTAATTAATAAGAAATTACGACATAACTTACGACGCTTGTACAAAATATAGACAGCTTCGGCCTTTAAGATGATAAAAAAATATCTAAGTTAATTTGACTGTCAACTATCTGATTCTAAACCTATCTAATAGCGTTTTAGCCGTTTTATCTATTTGGTTATGATACCATAATCCTCATCCCGTTGTACTAAATTCAATGTGATATCAATATCGGGTCCATTGCTCCCTTTGTATGGATTAAATCCATTACGAGTTGATTTCAAAATGTATTGGATAGAATGTTATGTTAAAACATAGCGTATATAATGTTAGGGAGGTTATTGCCCTGTTCGTTTTTGTTCCTGTGTGTTTTTGCTGTAGATATTTTCATGAGTTTTTAATTTATTGGCTGTTCGAAGTCATGTCTTGAAGTACTGCCGAGGGAGTGTTGAATTTTAAGTATTTGTTACGGTGCATACATGTTCTTGTCTATATGCCTACATTTTTTTAGTTTTAGAAACACTATTTTGAATTAATCAATATCTTTATTTGTAAGAATGTAGTTTATGCAGTTGTAGTACAATTGTAAATAAGTTAAATTAAAATTACATAAAAATTCTAATTCAGAAATATGTCAAATAAGCTTTGGTAATAAATAAACAAATTATGTGAAAAGAAAAAAATATTAAGCTTTCCCATATAGATAATAACGACAAGCACTTTTTTGAAGTCTAACAACATTATAGTTTAAGAGCCAGTGATGGCTACTGTTTGTATTTGCCAGACTGAGGTTTTGTACATTGAGGCCCTATACTACCATGCATGGTACGGGGACTCACTAAGCTCAAAGTGTTGGACGCGGCGAGCGCTGAGTCAAGACAGGCATCTATTTTTGACGAATTTTAAATCCATTTGACCACGGCTGCCGTTTTGAAATTTGAAAATATAGGCTTATTACTATCGGAAAATAAGAATGGCAGACCATTATCGCGCGGTTTTCCTTTATGGCAGACAATTTTGAATATACTGAAAACATTTGAAAGTAATTGACCAGATCTGCCATTGATGTATTTCGTTTATAGTCTTAAAAACTTATATTGATCGCGGCAGACGTCTGCTTTGCGTATATTTTATTTTATTTTATTGGAACAACAAACGGCTACATTATTAAAATTAAACACAAAATTACAACTTAAATGTTAATCAATAATGCAGCCCACAGCGCTGTCCACAGATTAAAACATGAATATATTATTAAAGCGATTTTGGTAATTGCTAGGCTTTAATATTAAATATGTATATGCTTATTGATTAAAGGAAATGAAAGTTAGTAAAAAAAGAAGAAGAGCAAGGAGAAAATAGAAATGGAATTAGTGTTGTGTTAGTGTTTTGTGAACAAGGAATTTAAATTTAGAAGTTGAATTGGCAAATATGTCTATGTGTTCAAAGAATTTATTATGTGTGTCGACCATACGTGTGAGAGGAGAGCGAAGGCCAGAGTTCGTACGGCAGGCACTTATAGCAAAAAGTCTACCCGTGCGCACCTCTCTCCTGTGGACAGTTCTTGGAACAGCATAGCACAGAGTGTTACTTAGCTCTATACAGTCAAAAACATTATATATGATATTGTACAATGTTACAGCTTCAAGGTATATGCGTCTACTCTTTAGTGTCAATAGGTTATATTTACTTAGCAGTTGTTCATAGGTCAAATATTTTCCGAAGCATCTAAAATGCATGGCTCGCAGGAATCTTTGCTGGACTTTCTCAATTGCGTCTATATATTTGGAGTAAAATGGGTTCCAGATAGTTACAGCGTATTCTAATTGTGAACGAACTAGTGTTTTATATAAGTATAGATATGATGACGGTCTACGGAAATCGTCTGTCGATCTCATTATAAATCCATACATTTGATAAGCTTTGCCAATAATTTTATCCACATGAAGGTTCAGGCATAATTTATTATCAAATAAAATACCGAGATCTCTTATAGAGGTAACTTTATTTAGGGGCGTGTTGCACAACGTATAGACACATATATATACACATCAATAAATAATAAAATCTTAGCTACTACCCAGCCAAATGTATATATGTTTTCCGTTCGCTTTTCACATCAATATAATTTACTTGCGACTTACTTTATCACTGTATTCACAGAAAGTAATATTTTTTATATTCTATATACTAAACTTCATTAGTTAAATAATAATTTTCTCATTTTTCATAGTATGTTCTATTTATTTTTTAGTAAAATGAACTATTATATTATTGTACTACATTTACATTTGATCTGGACTTCACTTTTTACTTTACTTTTTTAATTTACTTTTTCAAAACTGTATGACTATTAATAGGTACATTGATTATTATTATTGTAGTTTTAAAGAAATCTTTGGTCTTTCTTTCTTTTACCTAAAATTTCATTCTCTTTCGGGCTGACCGGGTGAAAACGAACTACCAAAGGCTTTTGAGAGTAATGCCTCTGCTTTCTCACTCGTTCATCTTCTTTAAAATAATCAAAAGGCACGTGCGGTATTAAAGTGAAAATGTATTATTTTTTACTCGTTATGCCGAGAAAATAAATGAGAAATGTAATTGCCTGGCTCAGACATGTTGGACAGCTCCGCGGTGCAGCCGGGAGCTTTGTCTAGACGGGGTGGTAGTCTAGTCAAAACATAATGCGTTTATAAATACCTAAAGAAATTTTAATGCATTGCTCCACAACTTGAGAAATAATTTTCACAATAATTATCTTTTTATTTGTGGTATTTATATTTAGGTAATGACGCGAGTGAAATACCCCAGTAATTAGCTTTTAATATCTTAAGTTTTAATGTAAATTTTTAAATATATATGGACCATCTATTTCTGAAATAAAGTTTTTAGTTTCTTGTATGCCTCTAAGGCCACGGGCCATAAAGATAACTCGGATTTTTGGAGGGCTTGCGTGGGGGGGGGGGCATGGGAAGGCCCATACGTAGAGGCCCTTTGACAAATTTAATGTTAATGTGGTGTGACAAAATGGGCCCAAGCTCAAGCGCTGGTTAGTGTAGGACTATTGTGGGAAATGTGAACAAAAGGTACCGGACTATTGCAGTGAATTGCTAATGGAACTAGGGATCTGGGACTGTGGGGACTATGGAGACTACCCGGCTAGTGTTCGGGAAACATGGATAAGTGAGCAGACGGTAACCCGCCACTCTACTGAAGACCATGCGAAGGGGAGTAGAAAAAGTAAGAAAGCGGATTCTGCGCATTGGAGTAAACGCTCCGAACGCAACCGGGATTTAACGCTCGGATGATGATGGGGGCGAATCGCCACTCTCTGCATGAGACAAAAAAAACCGTACCGTGAAAGAAAATCTTTGTAAAGAAAATTGCACATCGAGATCTGATTTCTGGGTTTCTATATCATAATATGCAATCATTTTACTATTGGTAGAAATTTGTCATCATCATAAACACTATAATGTTTATGTCAAATTTTAACCTGTAGTCGGATATTAAATAATGTAAGCCTGACACCCTGCAGTGATCCTGCAGGTATACTATCAGTTCTTCTGCAATATGCTGCTATTATACTCAATTGTATGTCCCTTAATTTATGATTATAACAATTTAACCTAACTTTTTGCTCCTTTCAGGCAAGCAGCGGTGCGGAGCCCCAAGTGGCTGTACTCTGCGAGGCAGGTGGAACCTACCACCCTCAGTACATGTCTGCAGCAGGCCGGTGGACCCCAGATCTCACCACCAAGCCTCACAACTGCTTGAAGGACAAGATGGAAATTCTTGATTATTGCAAAAAGGTAACGTAGTTTTTCTTGCGCTTCTCTCACATAAACAAACTTATTGAACTTATGTAAATTCACATAAAAGCATTACTGAACCTGAAATCTCAACAATAGAGTCAATATCTAAATTGCACACGAGCACCTACGAGTATGAAAATGCAATATGCACCGTGGCCGCGGTTATTTGCTCCATTATCGGGCACCAGAGTAATTTGCGCCGAGTAAATTGAGTCCCATAATTGCATTATATCCAGCTTTAATAAACTATTCAGTTTTATACGTACATAAACTCTATTATTATGTGAAATTCATTGAACTAGTTTAATATTAATAAGCAGAAACAAATTCAAAAGTAAGTAAAGTTAGTGAAACCACCTGATGAATAACACTGATAGTTAAAAGTAAAATCTGAATACTGTTTTCCGTTCAGATGTTGGTGCTCATTGAGACATCGAATCTTTTGGGCTTGGTTTTAGATTTTGCTTTTTTGACTTCATCACACACTTCACAAACACGTCAACAGTCATAGTATTATTCTTGATGTTAATAATTTGATAGATAAGTTTAGTAGTCTACAATATAACTTTGAAGAAACGAGATTTTTATTTTATAAATAACTAGCTGTCCCGACAGACGTCGTCCTGTCCGGAAAAGCTTCGCCACCTACCAGGTCCAAATGTGAACCAACTCAGAAACCTTCTTTGGCTCATGCATAACAATTTTGCTAAAGATCATCACATTATCAAATTTATAGTTTACGATTCTATGAATGACATACAGACAAACATTCATTTTTATATATCATTACAATAAAAGATATGCACTAGTTAGCTGTGACTTAGTCCGTATTTATGCTTTTGCTTTCTGAATGAATAAAAAACACAAATGCAAACCCATATTTTACTTTTTATCAAAAGCCTAATTAAAATATATAATTATATAAGCATCAAATAGATGGCGCGGTTAATTAAGTCCCTCCCTTTCTTTAATTAATAGTATGTGAACCTTAATCAATAAATAAACATGAATCCTATAAATACATATGTACGCGCATAACTTGAGAATGACTTTACCGATTTTGATATACATTTTCTGTGTGTATTTGATGGTTTATATTCACAAATGGAGCCGAGAGGAGGCACTCGAGTTGTGTCCAAGGTTTTTATTTTTTCAGAGCAGGGCAACGTTTCCCGAGAACGCTAGTTTATATATTTCCAATTCAACTTCTTATACCTTTATGATTTCGTTTAAGATCATCCTCGGTATAGGGAGTTGCCTGAAAGAGATCGCTTTAAGCGATAAGGGCAACCTTTATTCAACATTTATTATACCTAGTTTTAATTTTTGATGAATTATAAAGCGTTTTCATTCATTCGTTGTACAAACAAAAAAGTATTTATCCTTCAAAAGGATATAATCTCTCTTTTTGTTATATTTACTTTAGCTATTTAGTTTTAAAATCATGAAAAAAATACTATCTTCCATGATTAATGAACAAACAGATTTTGTAGTCCTTACTTAATAATGTATATAACTTACAAGCTTAAAAGTAATCTCATTACTTGTGCCACTTAGCAGGCAATTAACTTACTTTCGTAGCAAGAACGTTCGTATAAGACCTGTTAAACAGGTTTAGATTCTGCTCTCGAAAAGTGATTTTAAAGCACAGTTTTCTCGTGTAATTAACAACGAGTCTTCTCCGAAGCTTTAATAAAACTAAGAGGTATTTTTTACAAGCCATCGAAAGCATTATCTTGAATGTCATGAGAATTATTTTATCGGCTGTTTTGTGAAATAAAGTATATTTTATTTGTGTTCATAATACATACAAAATAGATTTTCCAGGCAGCGATTTTACATGAGAGAGTAGTGATTCAACGTATAATAGTGATGTGCATTGTAACATAAATATCGAATTAACTCGATTTTCAACAGTAATATGAACCCATCAACGTGCCATTGCTGAATTTGGGCTTTGAATTTGAATGTTAGGAGTACGGAGAGTATACCCACCATGTTTGATGATAATGTTTACACATCGGTTACCTCGATGCACAGAACAGTGTGGTATGCGCGGGCGCGGCCCTTAATTTTGAGGTGGTTGTAGTATTAAAACTACATTGTCCCAATGTGAGTGATATCTTTATTGTCACATTTAACAAAATTAATACACTAGCCTGTTTCTGCCTGCGACTTCGTCCGCGTGGAGTAGTTAAAAAAAAGTAAGTTAAAAATACCGCCCGGTTTTGAAACATTCTTCATTGGTGTTCCGGTTCTAATGGTCTTAGCGTGATGATATATGAAGCCTATAGCTTATAGCCTTTGTCGATAAATGGGCTATCTAATACTGAAAGAATTTGCAAATTAGACCAGTAGTTCCTGAGATTAGCGTGTTCAAGCAAACAAACAAACTCTTCAGCTTTATATATTAGTACAAGATTTAGGCTAAGTGTGCAAATACTTAATTATTGTGCGCTGCCCCCCCCCCCTTACAAATGCTTACATACTGCGTAGAATTCGTCACGTTATTATTCTTTACCGTCAGCACTTGGTTTGTACGTAGCTGTGGTAATTTTGCGGTAGTAAAATATAGCTTTAATCTGTGTCCGACAATGATATCCCGTTTGCACCTGTCAAGTCTATGGTTACGTGCGGATGCGGTTTACAACAACACATAAACATTATGCAATAGTAATAAAATGGAGAAATATTAATCTGAACATAATAATATCTTCAATTAATATTATGTTAGCTACAGCGTGTGTCTACCAATTATTATATATTATGTTACTCTCTATTATTGTACGTCTTTCAAGACCACGGGCCATAAAAATGGCCCGGACTTTTGTAGGGCTTGCCTGGAGCCATGGGGAGGCCAACACTAGAGCCCCTTGACAAATTTAATGTAAATGTGGCGTGACACTGACCGGCGATTTCCCTGTCTACACCATACAATAATGCATCCAAGGACAAGCCCCGGCCAGTGTAGCAAGGACTATTGTGGGACATGAGTTATTCTCTATATTATTATGTTTATATTATATTATTCTAAGCGCCTGTTCCCTTAAGACTAAAGCGCGATATTCCAATCATCAGATAAAAGTTATCAGTCGAATAAATTGTAACTTGAATAAATTCGAAAGTGATAAATTCAACTGTTTTATTCATGCAACTGTAATTTTTAATTTTCCAGCGTTGCATTTTATTCTATGAATAACTTTTGAATACATAAATTGAATACTGAGCCTAGGTCACCGTGTTCTATGGGTTATATGGTTCACTTTTGATCAATATACCTGCATTTATTGAAACTAATAGGAACTACATAGCCAAATATCCTTAAGTTCTCACCATAACCCACTAAGTGTTCATTTGTCGTTAATTAATACCTTTATACTGCCCTTCCAGGTGTATCCAAGCCACGATATCACGAACATCGTCGAAGCATCCCACTACGTCAAAGTGAGCAACTGGTGTAAATTGGGCACAAGCAATGCGGCCAAATGCAAAGTCACACGATGGGTGAAACCTTTCCGTTGTCTTGGTATGTAATAGGTCCAATTATAATAGTTTCTTATACTACGAGTATTTAATATAAGAACTAAATTTAAACTATTTAGGTACAAATTTAAATTTGACACTACAAATAAAGTATAGTATAGTAGTAAGTAAATTTTAATTAAACAAAAGTCTACACCGGCCCGGCCGGTTCGGCAGCGGAAACAGCTAAATCACTCAATCTACGCAAATATGCAACCCTCGGTGAGAGTTGTATGTTTGTGCCGTTTGCTGTTGAAACGTTTGGGCTGTGGGCTCCTGAGACGAGGAGCCTCTACATAGATATTTCAAAATGACTTATTGACTCTTTGGAAGATCAGAGGGCTGGTCCTACTTCGGACAACCGACCAGTATTGCGATTCAACGAAGTAACGTAGCCAGCCTTCTAAAGAACCTTACCCATATACTTCGATGATCTAGGCTCAGTAGTCTATTTATAGTCTTAAGGGATTATAAGTAGAATAAAACATAAGCTAAGTTTCCTTCACTGGATTAAACAAAAAACTTCAAGGGACAAGTTGAAAAACGAATCGCAACGGACAAGTTGAAAGACGAATTGCAACGTACAAGTTGAAAAACTTCAACTGACAAGTGACAAAATGAATCGCAACAAAATTTTAACTTTTTTTTATAAATTGCTATTGCGCCTGGCCGCCATTTTAGTGACGTAACCGTAGCCGAACACTCGGTACTGTTAGCATCACCGGCCGGCGAGTACGCCTACATATCGAATTGCGGATGACGTCACGTGAGTGTTAATTGACAAGGTTCCAGCGTATTAGCGATTTGCGGGGATAATATTTCACTGTATTTTACTCTTATCAATTAAATAGAAATTATATTCTACATAATATATTGTATTGATACTTATTTTGTTAATGAGAGTTTTGGTTCATTTGGTACATCGAATGAATTTTTGATTAACATATCGATATGGAACTGCAACAGCGGTTTGGTGGGTCTGGACGGTTTAGATTTCTCTATAATTTTTATTGTAGATTTATATTTGTAGGCTAATTTCTATTAGTACTACATTATTAAGTAATATTTGAGATAGTGTAGCTTATAAATAATTGAAATTTTGTTTGTATAGATTTTCCTTATATAATAAACTTGTAGTATTAATTGAGCACATCGTATGTGAACGGTAACTGCACAAACATTTGTGGGCAGAAGGTCCATTCCAATCGGACGCGCTGCTCGTGCCTGAGAGCTGCCTCTTCGACCACATCCACAACCAGAGCCGCTGCTGGCAGTTCGCGAGGTGGAACGCAACAGCCGGACGCGCTTGCTCGCAACGTGGGTTAAGATTGAGGACCTTCGCCATGCTCTTGCCTTGTGGGATCAGCCTATTCTCTGGAGTCGAGTTTGTCTGCTGCCCAAAACATTTTAAGGGTAAGAAACTTTAGAACTCTAACGTCGAAAAGCTAAAGTATATCCTACGATATAATTTAATATAAAGTATATAAATAAATGTCGCACGCGTTATATATTTCCAAATTAAGTTATTTTTGTATTATTAACAACTAGAACTGATTCTAGCTCCAATTTTACTAATATCCGTAACAAGACCCGGGTTTATTTTTATATATCTGATTTTAGGATGCAAAATGTACACATTTGTGTTTCGTTTATTTACTACTTAAAAACACCAATTACGTCGCAATTAATGAGAATAATATGTTGGTCTGCGCACAATGACAATTATAGGTATAATCCTGATTATTGCAGAAAACGTGAAAATGCACAAGCCAATGGATGTTGGAGTACCTGTTAGCCCTGGCGGTGAAGAGATGCTGGCAGCTTCGGCAGCAATGGACGAACGTGACGACGACCTTCTTGATGACGACGATGCTCTTGACGACGATGATG
The DNA here is from genome assembly GCA_012273795.1 of Dendrolimus punctatus. Classification (NCBI taxonomy): domain Eukaryota; kingdom Metazoa; phylum Arthropoda; class Insecta; order Lepidoptera; family Lasiocampidae; genus Dendrolimus; species Dendrolimus punctatus. The sequence goes on from CM022542.1 coordinate 4,487,072, forward strand.
ATGACGACACCTTGAACCTTAGTGACGACGATGATGACGATGATACTGATGACGGTAAAACACGATATATACACTTTTGATTCCATATTCAACAAAAACATATTTAGCGACATAAACAGTTACTATACTTAATTTAGTACAAAACGCTCGTTAGTTTTCGTCATGTTTATGAAGTTAATTTAAATATTGTAGACCAGAATTTTAAGAACTACTGTAAAACTTCTTTATCCAGTAAAATATACACTACTTACTGTATAAAAATGATATATTGAAACAAGATATTACTCAAATGCAACTGATGCTCTTATCGAAAATGGTTAATTAACCATTTTCGATCAACGTAGTTCGGTCAACGGTTTGTCAAGAAGAATTCTTCTTGACAAACCGTTGACCGAACTATGAGAAGAAAATAACAAAAAGACGGTATTGCTAAAGTACTATTGGAAATACCAGAGCCGAAAAAGACTAAAGCAAACTGTGTAACCCTAAAATGTTTCAGATATGGATGAAGATGAGGATGCAGATTTATCTCGCGATGATGACGCTGAGGATGATGATTACACCGATGCTGATGATAGCGCTTGGCCACGACTCGAATCTTCACCCGTACCTTCAACGACAACCACTTCTACAACAACGGCCTCCACTACTACTACCGTAAGAAATGATATTTTGTAAATTCAGCAAGTTTACACATCTCGATAACTTCCAGAAAAAATAAATTATTAACTTCATTTTCCAGATTACAAATTACTTTTTTTATCCAATTACTTAATGGTCTATTTATTAATATGAATAATAGCAATATTCTGAGACTAAAATGCAGTAATTTAATTACAGGCTTCCACGGCTACTTCCGACCCTTACTTCTCTCATTTCGACCCTCGGACTGAGCATCAGAGTTACAAAGACGCCCAACAAAGATTGGAAGAGACTCATCGGGAAAAGGTACATATATCTAAGAGAATACGTATTACATGAGAGTATTGTCAAAGTTGTACAATCGTCAATTTACGAGATAATAAATTTTAACACAGATCACTAAGGTGATGAAAGAATGGTCCGAATTGGAAGACAGCTACCAGCAGATGATGAACACTGACCCAGCAGCCGCACAGACCTTCCGCCAACGCATGACTGCCAAGTTCCAGGCTAATGTACAAGTAAGCAAATTGTGCTGTCTCAGTTTTTATTACCGTAAAAAATATTATTATTATTATTTGTCATAAGTAGGCTACTTATGACAAATAATAAATTTTTCAAACATTACGTACTTCAACTTCTTATTCTTTTTAAATACAGTTTCGTGTAGCTTGTAAATGTAGTCCATGCTCGTTATATAATAATTTCAAGTAAACTGGCAGCAGGTTAAGTATGGACCTTTCACCCCTCACCTTATCCACAAAAAATATGACAAAGGATAGTAAAGGAGAAATGAACTACAAACTGCAGTCTTTATGGTCGATAATTTAGTTATAGAATATACAAAAAATCCCTATTAATGTTATAAATGCGAAAGTAACTCTGTCGGTCTGCTGTTGGTCTTTCAAGAAAAAAATAATGGACTGATTTGGGTAAAATTCCGATTTAAATACCGAGAATTATCAAGGGATACTTTTTATCTTGGATAGTGGGATAGATTTATATAAAGGTTGTCCCAGAAAGTAGGATAGGCTTTGTTTTTTTCTGTGATTTGCCATTTTCGTCATTTTGGTTATTTTTGTCGTTTTGACTATCAAACGTCAATCACGTCAACGTCAACGATAAACAAACAGACTATTTGGTAGTTTTGGTAGTAGTAGTAGTTTTGTAGCTTTAGTCATTTATGTAGTTTCCAGATAGACGGGGAATAGATAAATAAAAATATAACGGGTTGAAATAGGGAATGAAAGTTTGTATGGGAGACCAATCATTTCTCATGTTTATAGTTATAAATATTCAATATATATATATATAAAAAATGCCATAGTAACCCGATCTGTCTGTTTGAATACGGAAAACGGACATAGATGGGATAGTTTGCCGATATGAAATGAAGTACATCTTCCGGGGGGCAAATAGGACCATCATAAAAATTTAATGCTCGTACAATGTAACCTATATTAACGCCTACTCTTTAAACAAGAGGCACGCACGCAGCCGTGGGGTAAATTCAAGTTAATCTTTAAATCATAAAAGTGACTTTGTTTATATGTTACTTTGTTGTTCACGATTTTGGAGGTGAACCGATAGCCATATGGTATAATATATAAACTCAACAATATACAGGGATCTGTCTTTGAAAACGATTGTAATACTATTAAGGTTTACCGTCTTCTAAAAAGTTATTTTACTTCTTCAGTCTTTGGAAGAAGAGGGCGTAGCGGAACGTCGTCGTTTGGCTGCTCTGCATCAACAGCGAGTTTTAGCTCATTTGGCTCAACGGAGGCGGACTGCCTTGGCTTGCTACACCCGATCACTCCGGGACACACCACCAAACGTAAGTATACTACTTTTACTGCTTGACTTAATTTAACAAGGTTATTATCCATCTTATGGAAATTGTTACCGTTGCCTAATTTCTTATTTATTTCGAATTGACACACAAACATATTTTGTTCTGTTGGAACCGAAAGTTGCCAAAGATATCTGGAAATCACAGGTTATCCTAGTTCTGGATTTTGGTTACCTGACGGACTGCACAGAGTAATCGTTTTTCATTTTTAAGCTGAGTAATTTTACGCCTGTGTGTATATGACCTAAGGTTTTTTCAAGAGTTCACACCATAGCCTAAAAGTTTGCAAGTTAATTCTGCAACACTAACAGTAGAATATCTCTTCTTATAATATAGATAACTGTAAAGATAAGGAATCGGCTCAAGGAGCTGCCGCAAAGCTAATGGATAGTAGTGTCTACCTTGCTCTCTGTGGCCTCCCCCGGAAACCCGTGGGGATGCACTAATGCAATCCTCCAGCGTTAACAAAAAAAGGCTTGATGATGTAATGAAACACCAGGATGATTATGTTTATAGAACTGAGAATAGCCTATGCAGTCCAACACTACTCTACTATAATCTCTGGAGAATAGCGTGTAAATAATCGTACCCGATTACACCTCGATGAAATAAAGGTTTATACAATACAATAATTCTACTTTCTTTTACATAGGCCCACCGCGTCCAGAAATGCCTTCAACGCCTAGTGCGTGCTCTCGCTGCTGAAAGGAGTGGAGCGTTGGCTGCTTGGAGAAGAGCTGCTGCTGCAGGCCGGGAAGCTGCTGCTGCTGAACGGGCTAGTGCCGCAGACAGATTACAGGTATTACTTAATATATATAGCGGTTAAAGAATTCTTGGCTGGGTTAAATACTAATTTAATTATTTTCGAATGCACTAAATTTTACTGCCATCAATAGAGAAACCTATCAGTAAATCAAATATCAACAAAATTGGATGTAGTCAGTCTATCAACATTAAAAAAGTATTTTCGATAGATAATTGATGTGTTAGCAAAAATGATGCTAATATAAATCTGTCAGATTAAAAGGATACTCCCGACTCCCGACCCTAAACGGTTAAGAGAAGGTAAAAAGTCAGAGAAACATTAATAGCATGTAATAATTAACAGGATGCTGATCGTGCTCTTCAACGGGCCCTAACCGCTCTTCGCCGCCGACCACACCTGTATGCCAGCATTGGAACTGCTATCGAAGATTATGTTCAGGTATCATGTTTTTTTTTCAACGTAATCTTAACGTCAGACCAGGTGGGTGGACTTTTAAACTTTGTGTCAGTATCCCTCGGACATTATCCAGTTTTCGACATTAAATTTAAAAAAATGTAAAGTTACAAAAACTCCATTTCATTTTAAAGTATTAACATTTTATATTGTTATTTTCCTGCCTCACAATTGGTGTATGTATGTTCCAGTCAATGCAATCCAAGGACGACATGGCGGTATCCCTGATGTCAATGACTCCCGAAGCCGAGGAACTCCTCCTGGACCGCATCGAAGCCGAAGTTCAAAGGGAACAAGCTGCAAGGGAGCAGCTCAGTGTCAAAAGGGACCAACGCGCCAGGCAAAGGCAGGATATCCAGAATGAACGAGCAAAGGTACGTTGAGAAAAAGGAGTTTAAAGCAGTACAAGTTGAAACAACCTATTTTGTATAGTATTCTGAAATAAAACTAGGAATTCAGGTGGCAACTCAAAAAGGCGCACACTAAAAAGTTAATTTCAGTCTTAAATATACACGTGCTTGCTCAAAAACTATCATTATTGTGCTGTAACTATTATTCATATTAATGATGGCGTTTAGAGTAGAGTGGCCTGAGTTTTTGCCCGCTTAACTTGTGAAACACAATGGTACCGGATGCGATTCTTGGAAAGAAAGTTATTTATAGTAGTATAGTAGAAAGTTATATATATAGTCTAAATAGACTGTATATTCCAAGCTAAGCTAATTTCTAACAACTGTTATTTTTGAAATTTAAAATGAACAGCAACAAATTATCATGCATGAAGTTAACATCAAAAACTTGTCTTGCAGTTCACAACACAAAAATTGCTCTTATTACAGACATCAAATGGCGTGAAGGAGACTGAAGAGACCGATGACGAAGCGAGTGAACCCTCTGAAAGCGAAACCACTACTGTTGCACCATCACCCACACCCGTACCATCTGTTCAGCCATCTGCTTCTCTGCCACCTTCATTGGCTCCAGTCTCCGTCCATGATATGACTACCAGAGCTGCCCATACCCAGGAGACGACTACTACTGTGAGTACTGTTTCATTACTTATATGGATACACATACAAATGTCAAGGACTCGTGTCAATAGTCTTACAATGGGGAATGTCGTACGAACGGACAAAGAATAAAATCTCCTGCAGCCGGGCGGCCTCGTAAGAGGTGACAAAACAAGCCAAGTGGTAGGGTATTACTCCACTAGATGGCTCCCACTCCTGGTCTAAGGTATGCCGCCTTAACAACCTTAAGTTGTATTCCGGTATTGGCAACCAAGATCCAGTCTCCCTTAGAGATCAGCAGCACATTGGGAGCACCTTTGATGTTCCATATATCCATAGACGACGCTAACCGCTTTGCACCTGATAGGCTATCTGCCTGTCTGCTGAACTTACGCAATAATAAAATGCCGATGACCTTGTGTAAATTTGTACATGTACACAAATATGTCAAATATTCGAAAAAAACTCGTCATCCATTCCTTGGAAAATGAGGCACATGCTTCGACACGGGCTCCGTCACTAGTTCCAATGACTGAGTCAGGGGCTAGCAACGCTTCTTCATGAGCTGGAACTCTCAAATGGCACAAATATGGAACCTTAGATAGAAGCTAAGGATTTGGGCCGTTTGAAATTGACTAGGTCAGTAGGGTCCATCAGCAATTTCTGCAGTGAAACTTCTTTAAAATCGTTGTGATATGAAACGAAAAAGCGACACTAAAAGAGATAAACACATAAATCTATAGGACTAAGCCTGGAAAAGAAGTTACAGATATCAGTTTTATAGCACAGTTTGTGCAGCACAGGTTAGAGTCCATAAGACTGATGATTAAACATAGGTCCAATTCGGACCGAAATAAAACTGATAATAATATATTATCTGTGAATATATTCTCTGAAGTTTCACTTCTACTGCATGTTAACTGCACACACACAGTTTTTGTTGAAAAAAAGACTTACAGAATAGTTTTCTGGTAGACGACCAAGTGTAGTCGAATTTACGGCTTGAGATTGTTTCTGAAGGGCGATATAATTATTAGTTGATTCGCATAATTCTTGTGGCCCTAATACCAGTTAAGCTATTTTTATTTAACAGGAAATCTTTACGAGCAACATAACTGAAGTGCCAGAAAGTGAAACCGAAACTATTGAACCTATTGAAACAACCAGCCGACGATCTACCATCGAGGTTAGTATTAATAAAGTTTTATCATATTTAGACTATACTAATACTTTAAACAATAGTCAGTTCACATACTATTTGAACCCTATAACTTTTCTGCTCAAAAACCTATACTGCATGTGGGTCTAATACGTAGTTTGAAATCACGTTGGACCTAATATGAAAAAAACGTTTCATATGAAAAAGACTTAGGAGGAAACTTTTACTAAATACGAAGTTCCAAGATGGATGCAAAATAGCAAGATGGTTCCCGGAATTTGTTTTTGCGCAGAAACATTAGTCAAAGCATACTTCTAAGGTATGAATATCTAATCGGTATCTATCATAGATGCCATTGATTTTTGAAGTATAACTTCTTTAGAACCGTTGGGATTTTAAAACTCGTAATAATATACTAAAAAGAGATAAACACATAAATCTATAGGACTAAGCATGTGAGAGAATGAGATAGAATACATTATATTTAATCATTTAAACACTATGCTCATACAGCCAGACTTCGAAATGTTTAGAAGTTTTTCGTTAATACTTCAAAATTAGGATTTTTCTTTCACGAAAAAGTGTAACGGCCGCGTAGAGGGAGTAGAAGGTGTATAGCGTGGTGACGCAGCTAAATGTTAAAGTTGGATGGTTTTTTTCGGATTAATTTAGTTTTCTTTACAGGGTGAAGGAGAAGGCCTCCGAGCTGCATTGGAACATGCGGAAGAACGTGCTCCACCACCACCAGCTCATGCGATGAAGAGCGACTTGCATCATAGCCAACCTGTATGTATGCAATTATTTCTCCGATAAGTTAAGCTTGGTTAGGTTCTATTAATTGCCAGCCGTTCTACAAGCAGACGATCCACCTGATGGAACTGTTCCTTGTGAACGTTCGCAAGACCAGTGTTGTGTTGATAACGTGTTGACCTCGAAGACGTTTTATGGGTTTTTTAAACGCCCACATGTTGTAGCGTAGAAGCAAAACTAAACTTACGGCGAGAAGCTCCCATCAAATAACGTTTTAAAAATTATGGCCATAAAATTTCGGATACAGACAATCATAATTGGTTATATTTAGCATGTTCTTTTTTACAAGCTTTTATTTAACTTGCATGTAAGTTCGGGTGGAATTTTTCACTGCTAGCACGTTTTCTCCGTAACAGCCGTCAAAGAGGGACCCACTTCTTTCTTCATCTCCCAAAGTTAGTCGACCGCGCTTGAAGTCGTTGTACCAACGATATACAGCTGCCTCAGAAGGGAAGGCCCTTCTGAGGCAGCCGTATATCCATAAATGCCATTTGACATTGACGATTCGTCTGGTCTCAGGGTACTTGAAATAGTAATTCCTTCTGAGGCAGTCGTATATCCATATCCATAAATGCCATTTGACATTGACGATTCGTCTGGTCTCAGGGTACTTGAAATAGTAATTCCCTTCTGAGGCAGTCGTATATCCATATCCATAAATGCCATTTGACATTGACGATTCGTCTGGTTTCAGGGTACTTGAAATAGTAAAAAATCATAGCACGAAAATGTTCCCGTGCAGGTCCATTTTACAAGCTTTTATTTATACTTGCAATGGATGTATGTAAGTTCGGGTGGAATCTGGCAAGTTAAATTTAACCAACTTCCCGGTTTCCGATTGAGCTGAAATTTTGCACGCATATATATATCGCGTGACAAAGCAATAATATGTACCATGGAGCTGATCTGATGATGGAGTCGGAAGGTGGCCATAGGAACTCCTGTACTAGACCCGTCATAGGGCGCGTTTTACTTGTCTTCGCTAGCACTCTGCTGCTACATGATATCCGGGATCTCAAAAGCTTGTATTTAAAAAACAAGTTATCTAGGAAGACAGACTATATCTGTGATATATATGGAATAAACTCATAATAAATATGTAATTTAATTTGATTATCTTCTTAGTATAAAATACGTAGGCCAGTATGTGAAAAGGCCGTATTCTATGAAAATATATTATATCACTTTGCTTATATAATAATATTATATAAGCAAAGTGAATTGAGAAATATTTTGTGAATAAAGAATGCAGCAAACTTTATTTTCATTTATTAGTTGAATGATGGGAAATCTGTAGTACACATGAAAACCCCAGGGGAACAGACGAACTTGTCAAGCAATATTAATTTTTAAAAATCGCGTTTTGTTTGGATGGAACTTTCTGCTTCCGAAACCCATAAGTTTCAATAAAACAAAAATATAAGTTGAATCAATTAAAAATCAAAAAGATTTCAAGCATAAGAGACATATTATGCCACTGACAAACCTATTTTTTTTCCTGGTCTTTTTACGTGTTGTAGATTATTCGTTTCGCATTCACAGGTTAGTTTCGAAAAAGTGACAAGTTCGTCTTTTACTCTGAATTCTTTACATGTATGAATAGTTATAATCGCATTCACAGGTTAGTCATCGAAGAATTTCACTAGAACACAAGTTAAACATAATATTACTATGTTTTTATGTACAGGGTTACACAGTACGCGGTACAGGTCTGAACGGCAGCGGCGGCGCTGGAGCGCTGTACCCCGCGCTATGCGTCGGTGGCGCCGCCCTGGCGGCTGCCGCGTGCGTTGCGCTTGCGGTCGCCCGGCGCCGTGATCGCGCGCCGCCTGCGCAGGGTTTCGTACAGGTACAATCCACAGATCACTAGGAATGATTAGCAACCACTGAAATAGTAGGGATTGGAACGACCGACCGTGAATGTGACATGAATGGCTTCATAAAGTACTTTTGCAGTTTAAAACCTACCTGGGTCTATCATAAATTATTTTTAACTCTTTATGATTTCACTGGTTGAAAAATGATTATGCATTTTTTTGGAGCTTAGTGAGTTTCTTTTAAGTTTTTGAATAGAATATTTTTAAAGGAGCTTACAAAATATTTTGAAAATGGGACGGAATAAGAGGTTTAATTATAGTTTTTGGGTATATACTATTTTTCGTTAAAAAGTTTTTGGAGATTTGTATTCAAATAGCAAATGCAATTTTAAGCGTACATTTTGTGCATTTTTTATGGCTTGTACAATTAAGTAAAAAGTCAAAATACAACAAATTTTATATCTTTTTAAAACTTTACTTTTTAATGAAATACTATTTCAAATCATAATTGTGAATTTAAAAATTTCAGGTTGAACAAACCGGCGCAGTGGCACCCACTCCTGAAGAACGGCACGTGGCTAATATGCAAATAAATGGCTACGAGAACCCAACCTACAAGTATTTCGAGGTTAAGGAGTAGATCCATTCTTTCCACCCCGTGCAGCGCTCCCCCACCAGACTCGCCTTGTTTAAAATCAATCTATTGAATACATCACCATCCGTATTCCAAATTTTAAAATATCTAAAGACCCGTTCTGGATATAGCGCCATCTGTTATCCAAGTTAGAGATTAGACGGGTTGCGGTAATATTAGATGTGGTGTGTTATTCGAATTTCTTCTGCTTATTTATGTCGTTGAGTAGTTCTATCAGTAAAGTTAGTGCGATGTATAAATTTAGCATTATCATGCTCAATAACAACTGCCAGTATAATAGTAAAATTAGTACCGCAGTAAAAACAGCTACAACATTAATATGTACTAAAATGATTATGTTACTAGCAAAAAGTACAAATTTACTGTACATTAGGCATTCACAGATTAAATAATTAAACAGAGCATAAAACCTATCCTACGAAGAACTGCTCGACTGCTAATAATAGGTATACTTCTAAATTCTATGTGATGTGTGCTAATTGCCTCTTAGAGACGGTGTTTTTATACCCTCTACCTTATCTATCCTCAGCGTAATTCTTTATGGAATGAATGTGTGTGATTTTAAATGTCATAAACTTCGCGAAGCTGGTGGCTGGACATACCCTGCAATTTCCCTTTGTTAAAATTCATTTAAAAAAGCTTGTGTGATTAGTGGATATTTATTGGTTTGCCGTAATACGCGGTCAGTCAAAAGTACTGTTAAGGTTTAGAAGTGATAAAACGGTTTTTGAATTTATTATTTTTGTTATTATTTTGCACCAAAATATTTATTATTTCCTTAAGGTTTAGATCTAAGTTTTTGTCTAGTGTCCTAGAAGTCATAAGTGTCACCGTAGTCGAGTTTTAAATTAAGTTTTTGAAGCCGTTGCTCTGGCGATATGATGCACTAGCCATTCTTTATCGTTCCTTCATAATTCATTTCGTTAATGTTCTAGAATTATTCGACTGATCTCAGTTTTATTAAGATTTTAAACCGTGGTTTTGTTTTATAGGTCTAGTGCATGTCATCATCAGAGCAAGTGGAACAAACGTCCATGGTACGCTGTGTATATAGGCTCCGCGTACAAAATTTTGAACCTAAATTACTTACTCTTAAACGCCCGCTTTCATTTACTTTTCTAATGTAGGTAGTACATAACGTGAATTTTATGTAATAAAATGCGAAAATATATTTTAATAATTGATGTGTACTTAGCGATGGGACGGGCGGCAAAGCCGGCGCAGGTGAACCTTTTCAGCCTTTGCAATTTTTGTTACATGTAAATAAATGATGTCATACATTCCATAAATACTCGATATTAATTTAGAAACCCGTTGTATGCATGTATCGTATGAATGTGTTTCTTGCTCCTGTTTTTCAAAATATTTTTATATTATTTCGGGTTCGCCTGCGAGACAATACTCAACTCCCAAGTGTAACGCCGTATACTCAACGTGTGTTTAGCGAATCTCGACTTTAACACATATGATTCTTGATGTAACAAAAATCATAAAGTGCTAAGCTTCGTTTTATCTAGTCATGGTTTGGTGATAAAGTCATAAATCGGTCGTAAGTAATGTTTTGGTGAGAAGGTTGTGACGCACCTTGGGTATGCGGTTAAGGCGAAGCAAATAAGCTTAGTGAGTGTATGTACGAATAATATATAAGTAGATGTACAAAAAATATTACATTATATAGATGTTTTAGCGTCAGATACATAGATATAAAGCAAAATATAATTATATATCGCATTCGTCCGTATAAAGTAAGGGCTTGCGCTCGTGTCTAATCCCACGTACCATACTTAATGTTACGTCGTAGTTAAGATGTAATTCTGCCTCAGTATTATATTATACATTTAAGCTTATTTGTTACATAAGCTAATTTATATACACAATTTCTATTTGTTTACGGGCGCGATGGCGTAACTACAAATTTAATCAAGTCATATCAGATCGTCTCGGCGTTGTATGTTGCGCGCTCTCTGTCACTACTAATACTCGTTGCAGTTTTAAATAACAGATGGCGCTTTTAATTTTTTTTACCAACCGATACGGTTAGAAGGTCACACACGCTCTATTACATACATTTGCGTAACTGCAGTGGTTACATGGTTTGTCTTATGTACTAAGAATGCATAGGATAATAGGATAGTAATCAAAATAAATTTAATCAGACATTAAAAGAGCTTGTATTGTAGTCTATCACAGACACACAATCCATAGGCATAAAAGACTTTTGGGTCCGTTTAATTATCTTCCGAGAAAATCGCTCAACGCAAACAAATTTGTTGAATTTCGATTTAACTAAAATCGAGTTAACAAGCAGATTGTAATTCGGTTCGAATCGAGTTCTAACGAAATAGATTTGGCTGGCCAGATCGAGTTGAGTCGAAACAGACGTGACGGAGGGAGCGCACAGACATACGCCCGCCCGTGGCTTATCGTACGGCATTTACATAAAATAAGTTACTCACTGTATAACGTAAGTTTAATCCCGCATCAAATATCCGCTGTGTATTTTTTAAATATAAAAGTTTTAACGAGCCGACCACTTATTTTTTTAACAAAACTTTTTGCTCAAAAATCTGCTGTCTAATGTCGGTGTATTAAAATGTTCTACTTTCGATCGATCTAAACAATACAAAATAATTATTATAATAGTTTTGCATCAATATTCGATGTTTGTAGTACATAAATTACTAATTGTATCTGATTTCCAAACTTCTCCTGATCACTGTTACACGTGTTTTAATAATTACCTATTTAATAAATGGTTTGACGATTTTGTGTTATCTGTGCTGCATTTTATTGTGAGTTCAAAGTTCAAATTGAATCAATAAATAGAAATTTAAAATATTGGTGTTGTTAATGGCGTTCCACGCCGACATCCTCTTAACATCTGTTCTTTACCTGAATTTATTTCATCCTATCAATTCTTTCAAGGGGCCCAAGTCTGTAACTTTCACAAAAAAATCATGCCAGTACGAGTCGAGATCCATTCAATTGACAGATAAAAACACAACATAGAGACAACGACATGACAAATGTCATTGAATCGGTCTCGGCCACATTATCAGTTTGATTCAGTATTGATGGTTGACAGACTACCAGAACAGTAAGTTACGATCGCTTCGAATTCCAATTTGAAGTACAGACGGCCAAGACAAAAAATTATCTTCGAATACTGTAAAACACTTCTGTGAACTATTATGATTTAAATGATCTGTTATAATTTAATGATTAAAACTACATGTAAAGTAGACGAATTTTATTTATATTGAGATAAAAACATTAATATAGAAACAAAAGAACATATAATATTTTCTTAAGTTTTCGCGACTTGTATGCATAATAAATCTACGTTTTAACGCTTTTAAGCGCGGTAATTTATTTGATTTTGGTTAATCCGACGTTTCGGCCGTGACCACGGCAAAGCGGCCGAAACATCGGCAAAATCATCAAATAAATTTATAAATACCATTAAATACTATATGGTCATGTACAGAAAGGCTCTGGCTGATCTACTTCCTTTTTCCACATTCTCGGAGAATACTACGGCCTGGCAAAAAGAGGTAAATTCGAGGATAGAAGAAAAATACTAGTTCTCAACCCTACAAAACTAAACAGTTCATCAAAAAATTCAGCCGTTTTTAAAGTTTTATTTTCATAAACTATTCTTGATCAAATCCGTCAAGGATTAGAAGTATTAATAAATATCTTATCAAAATAAATAAATCGAGTTACTTAGTAAATGAAGATATTTCCATATATTTTAGGTAATTTAAATTTAAAAAAATGGGTTTTAGTGACATCTAACGAACGAGGTAAAAATTATCGTCAGGTTAACCAAGAATCTTGCATTCTAATTTACCTCATCACAAAATTTACGCGGATTTACCATATATATACAAATGATATAACATAATAATAAAGCCTTTTTTCTGCTGCCATTATTTACAGTATTTGTAACTATTTAATTAACACTATACTGCAACAACTTTTTGTCTTTTATATTTTTTCCTCTTAATTATACTTCTGTCAAGAGTAATATTCGTGTGTTTACTTAACACTTAACTTAAACCGTATTAGAAGTAGGTTTATTTATGATATATTTTGTGATAATGCAGTGCCGTTGGTAATATTAAATAAATAATATTAAATAAATATTAAATACATTAACAACGACATCTTGGCAAGAAACATGTACCTATTTACAGAGCGTAATTATTGTGGAAGCTTGAGAATTTGAGTTACACGGATCTTATCTACTAGATGGCGTTGTTGATGGCTCAAATAAAAATAAATACATTAGTATTTATTATTTATAATGGATGACTAGGCCATAACAATTTTCAGTTATGTTCCGGCATTAGTGACCAGGTTCCAGTCTCCCTTAAGAAAGCAGCAGCGCATCCCTAGCACCTGTGGTGTTGTAAAATAAATGTCCATAGACGAATCGCTTTCCATCAAGTGGGCCGTCTACCTGTCTGCTGAACTCCTGCAATAAAAATCTAACTATATTACCGCTAATCTTAGTTGCAAAATTAAATCTATTGTCTATGATATCTTGTGTCTGGTAAATCTAGAATAAGAATACTTAATACCTTTTTTTTAAATATTCTCGGACATACCAAGACCTCTACCACGGAAAAACAATACTACTAATGACAATCTCAGTATTTTAAAGTGTTGCTGTAATAGTTAGTTCCTCCTGTTCCTAGATGTCACTAGTATAGATTTTTTAGTAACATTTGTACAATACTACATTTATTGCTAAGTATTATGCTACTAACATAACATGTTCCAATTAATTTAATTAATACTACATTAATTTAGTTCCGATACCATTTTAAACAATAATATGAAATCGAAACGGAAAAAAAATATTGTCAGATTTAATAAAAAAAAATATAAGTTTCAAGTTATAAAATATTAAAATAATAAAGAAAAATTGTGTATTTGTGGCACCATCTAGTCATTTAAGAGAGTTTTTAACTGACGATTGTCATTCGTATGTATCCTACTATGGATAAACCTGGTAAACGTAGCTGGACAAATAATCACAATCTCTAACGTACTAATTTCACTATTTAATCACAGATGGCGTTAGTTGTGAGTAAAGTATTTAAAAACTACAACCATAATAATTGTACAAGCGGTTGTTTATGGAACTATCATTCTGCTACTGAAAAATCGATCTCACGTTGACAGTAGCGCCACTGACAACAGCAAAGCTAAAGTTGTTGGCTATACTCACTTATTCAACTGTGTATAGAATACTGATAATTTTATAACAAACTGTTTACATTAACCGCACGACTGTATTTTGTTATGTAAACATTATAAACTTGTAAATTGTTTTCAATTTTTATTACATTATATTTCTTTTTACGTTAGGAGCTCTGGATCAACTATATATACTCTGATGTATGATGATGTCTGTGCTCTTCAGAGCCGGGCTGGCTTCAGTGGAATCCTGTTCCCTAAAGGAAGGGATTGCTCTTTCCGTAAACAGATTCGACGCTTTCTTGAATCGAGTCCCTGTTCTCCAATACTGGATGAGGTTGTGTGGTTGTTATCAGGAGAAGGCAGGAATTCGTCCATTGTTTGAGATATTAGTGTCTTATCTGTTCTACTGGACTGGACTTAGCATCTTGAAGTAAATAAATAATTAATATATTGTATGAAAAAATGTCGGGGTTGCTCAGTGATTAAAATATACGTCCGTGTCTAAATCTAATAACGAGAATTAGAATTTTAAGCACCAAGTGTGTATACTTATGGCCGATTCTTAGTCTTACCATCGTATCAGTTGCATTACTTTCGACAGAATTTTGACATTACTTTTATGGAGGTGTCAATTTTAAACTAGTAGGCAAATGCACAGTCAGTAATATATAGGACCAGGCATTGGGCAATTCGGTAATCTTTGGAGGAAATTTACTTAGGGAAACTGGACATTGAGAATCCCCGTCATTGATGTGTAAACTCCCCTAATCAATCACCTGTGACAGGCGTGAAGGGTATTAAACCATGCATTCCCCTGAATCGGGGAAGCCCAGCTCAGTAACAATGACTATTACCAAGAACTATAAGAATGATCCGGAATTTAGAAAGGCTTTGGGCACTATGAAGGCCATCTGTAGAGAACCTTTCGACAGCTTAATATAAATGGACTAGTGTTTATTTGTATATCTGTTATATACTACATACACTATAGGGATGTGTGCAAGGACAAGCCCCGGATAGTGTAGGAGAAATGTAGGAAGTGATAAAATAATTGACATGACTAGTGTGTTCTAATTATGCTAATAGTTTGGATACAAAGGATGAAGGAATAGACTCTGGCGCCTACCCGTCGTGATATACGAAAAACGTAGATATAGTAAGCAGGCAGTGATTTACAACTCTTTTTTTAATGGGAAGCTGGCAAACAGGCGAATGGCTCATCTAATGGACAGTGGTTATTATCACCTATAGCCATTTGCAACAGCATGGACGAAGCCAACCGAATAGGGGATTAAATAAAGGTGTCAAAAGGGAGGAGAAGGATAGTCGGGGTGGGATATGGGATAGTTGGCGAAGTGGACCATCGAAACTCACACTAATCGTACGACATACGATTCATTCACGAGCTCAAGACTCAAGACCGTCACATTGCCTATGCCTTCCGAAGTGCCGTAGAAGAAAGATATGCCGTAGAGAGTTAGCAGTGGAGCAGTTTCACTTGACCTACTTCTGGCTTTATGTCTTGGACATTTCCAAAACTGGAGCTCAAATCTCAGCTGTTGCGGTCTCTATACCGATAAAATCGAGGCCTTTCTTCGGAGACCGTATATAGTCAAGAGTTTAGGTGTCCCCTCTCATCTTATGCTTCCCCACAAAAGTGCCTTCCATACGTCACACGTTGGTAGGGAAAGAGTGGATCGACGGAGTGGGATATTCAGAGCGTTCCATTAGTAGCTCACAACACCTAAAATGGCCGTTGGCCGTCGCCGACTGCGGTAGTGGTCGGATAGTCGGCTCTACCAACCAGTCGCTGACTAGTCGGCACGACTGTTCTTGTAACATAACTGTTTAATAGAACGACAAAAGAAAGTAAATGACAGCTTATTATGAAAATAAGATAATACAGCCACTTATTATTTACATATCACGGTATATAGAAACATTAAAATTAACTTATGTTACAAACCACTTACCTTTGTAATACTATATCAACCGATTTCGCTATTTACTGTGTCTATTCAAAGCCGGAACTATCATAATGCTATAACACTTCTCAAAATCTAGTTAGTATTATTATATCCAAAGAAAAGTAGGTAAACACCACTGGCTTGATGCGTACTTTGTGTGGGTTCTTAAGTTAATCATTTCAAAACGTCGTAAGTGATGTTATATTATTCATGTCACTTATCGAATTGTAATAAGGTTCAATTTTGTAAAGAGGCCGAGAAAGATTTGTCTATGGCATCAAATGGTACGTAGATAAATAATTCACTGCAATGTATCGTCGCGTATAAGGTAATTCATTATTCAATTTCAGTAGTTATAGCGTCGAAGTATTTATACAATGCCTTTGTGTTGATGACATAATCTAAATGATTGGTCGTGCTCATTGGTTTTGTTCAGTCGACGTGGCAGAAACAGAAGGCAATCTTTTTGTCCTCTCTTTTTCACGCCAAACGAGAGTGACATTGACCAACTAATGCCCGTTTCCTATATCTTGCCGAACGTTCATTTCCCTTACTGCATAAATTTGACATAGGCTCTATACATCTTATATCGAAATTCAACCGATGGTATGGCAAGTGAATGAATAGTTAGTTAGATATAACCGGTTTTTAGACAGATTCTGTGCCATAAGGCAAACATTTCATAATAACTTTTGTATTTAAAACAAATTAGTAAATTTTATTAACAAGATGAATAAACTTTAAATATATTATAGAGTTTAAACTTTAAATCTAATATATGTAAATCTCGTGTCACGATGTTTGTCCGCGATGGACTCCTAAACTACTCAACCGATTTCAATCAAATTTGCACACCGTGTGCAGTTTGATCCAACTTAAAAGATTGGATAGCTTACATCTCAATGGACCCTGTAGATGGCGCTGCAATCGGGTTCAAAATTTTATTTCTTCAGGGCAGGACAACGTCTGCCGGGACAGCTAGTATATTATAGATTTTGAAATGTAACGTCACGAAATTTAGGATCCCTCCCACCCCATGTGACACAAAGTCACATTTCGTCGACTCCCTTATTTATCGATAGCGCTCGACACAAAGACACAATTCTTCAAGTTCCAGTGATTCCGGATTTGGACTCAAAAATAGTACCTACTGTTATAGAAAATGTTATCTCACCAAATTACGTCGTTTAAGAAGGGCGTTATAAAATTTCATAGAGGCCGGCAATGCGTTGGCAACGCCCCTGGTGTTGCAAACGTCCATAGGCGACGGTGACCACCTTCCATCAAGTGGGTCGTTCGCCTGTTTGCCAGCTTCAGGCAATAATTTTTTTTTACAAAAATCTCAAATATAATAGGGATGCGGACACATATGTATATATTCCTGATCCAATCTGCAGTACGTGCTGAATCTATGGATACGTAATTCGCCTATTGTCTTTTACTGCTAGCACATTTTTTTCCATAACAGCCGTCAAAGGGAGACCACTTCTTTCTTCATCTCCCAAAGTTAGTCGACCGCGCTTGAATTCGTTGTACCAACGATACACGGCTCCCTCAGAAGGACCTTCATCCATGAATGTCATTTGAAGTCGATCGTTCGATTCGTCCGGTTTCAGGGGATACTTGAAATCGTAAAAAACCATAGCACGAAAATGTTCCCGGCGCAGGTTCATTTTACAAGTTACCGATTGAGCTGAAATTTTGTCTCGTGACAATGCAATATTTGGTACCATAGAGCTGATCTGATTATGGAGTCGGAAGGTGGCCATAGGAACTCCTGTACTAAACAAGATAGACCCGTCGTGTTTTGGCTCGTTTTACTAGTCTAGGCTAGCACTCTGCTGGTACGGCTATCCAGGATCTCAAAAGCTTGCATTTAAGACCTTTTAAAAAAACTTTTTTTTCAATAAGACATGATAATAATTATTTAAATTAGCTCGCAAACAATGTAGAAGGAAGTTTTGGAATTTTGGAACGTAGGTACGTTTTTAGTTATAAATAATCATTTTTTTTATTTTTTGCTGACGGAGAACTTCGAGGCGATACCAAACTCTTTTGGAGAGAGGTTAAGAAGTCTTGGGGTTGTTCTTCAACTTCCAGAATGGAAAGAATAAAATCTAAAGCATTAGACAATGCTTTAGACATTAGAATGCAAACATTCTTGCTAACCCACAGAGGTTTTAGCGCGATGGAGTGAATATTTTAGAGAAATGTATGATAATATCTCGGATGCTGGCACCACGACTAAGTCTGTGACCGACCTCGAGGAGTCAGCATCCGAGATCACTTTGGAAGAGATTGAATGGTCGATAACAAGTCTGAAAAATGGAAAGGCAGCAGGAATCGATAGTGTGTCTGCTGAGATGATCAAATATGGTGGAACCTGCGTCCGGGACGCTTTCCTGTCCTTATGCAACTTGTGCTGGAAGACGGGAAAGGTTCCCAAGGACTGGAGGCGCGCTGTCATCGTGCCCTTGTATAAAAGCAAGGGGTCACGTATGGAGTGCGCAAGCTACAGAGCCATCAGTTTGATCAGCACAGCATCTAAAGTGTATACGAAGATTATTGAAAGGAGAATGAGAGTGGTATCCGATGGATTACTGTGGGATGCACAAGGGGGCTTCAGAATGGAAGGGGATGTATGGATCAAGTTTTCTCGCTCCGCAATATCGTGGAGAAGCAACTGGCTATGGGCCCGGAAGGTTTTCTTCGGTTTGTGGATCTAGAAAAGCATTTGACAGGGTTGTGCTGAAGGACCTCTGGGACATATTGCCCGGATATGGGATTAAAGGCCAATTGCTGCGTGCTGTGCAGTCCACTTACGAGGACTGTATGGCATGCGTACGGGTGGACGGCAGCCTGTCGCCTTGGTTTGTCGTCAATATTGGCGTCCGACAGGGCTGCGTGCTTACGGCTTTGCTGTTAATCCTATATCTGGACAATTGTCTCCAGAGATTAAGATTGATGGATGTTGGGGTGCGGATGGGTGATCTAGTTGTTAGCACTTTGCTTTATGCAGATGATGCCGTGCTTTTAGCCGAATCGCCATCGGAACTGCAAACACTAGTCACAATGATGAAAGATGACTGTCAGGCGAGAGGCTTACATTTGAATGCGAAGAAAACAAAGGTTATGGTGTTTGAAAAAGAAACAACCAGAACGAATGCAAGGATAATGGTCGATGATGTTATGCTGGAACAAGTGAATGAGTTTGTATATCTTGGATGTGCTTTTAGCAGGGATGGAAGGTACACCGCTGACATAGAAAGAAGAGTAAATTTGGGGAATAGTGTGAATGGAGCGTTAGATAAACTTCTAGGCGCTAAGAACCTCAGCCAGAAGGCCCAGCTTGCCATACACAACGCGGTGCTGGTACCTACGCTCACGTATGGAAGCGAGAGTTGGGTATGGAATAGAGAGCATGAAAGTAGAGTAAACGCAGTCGAGATGCGAGCACTACGCAAAATCTGCGGAGTGACGCTCGCGGACCGCGTTCGTAATACCGAAGTAAGAAAGAGAGTTGGTCTGAAAGAGAGTGTCGGGGTAAAGGTAAGGAAAGGAATGCTCCGGTGGTTCGGGCATGTGGAAAGAATGTATGATGAAAGAATGACTAAACAGATATACAATGCAAAAGTAGATGGATGCAGAAGTCGCGGAAGGCCATGACACACCTTCCATGATCAAATTGATCGTGTATTAGCAGAAGGTGATGTCAGGAGCCTTAAGAATAGTCGAGCGTGCATGACAAGAGCTATGAATGTCAAAGAAGCAAGTGAGGTGTGTAAGAATAAGCCTATATGGCACTCTGTTGTTCGTGCCTACCCCGCAAGGGATCTGGCGTGAAGTTGTAAAAAAAAAAAAAATAGATTATAACTGGCAAGTCTCTCATGCATAATAACTTATTTTGTAGCGTTAACCGCATCGAAATAAGCCTAGTAGTTTTTAAGTGAATTCCGAATAAACAGACAAGAAATCTAAAACAAAATTGTATCGTGTTCTTTGTCGTTTATATAGTCTATTACAATTTTTTTTAAAGAGTTTTAATGTAGAGACACGGCATGTTTAGAATATTATAGATGTTGCTATGTCTGTAACAAGCTGAGATCAGTATTGTTTAGGATGAGCGTATTAAAATACAAATTGCCCTATAAAACAGTACGCTTACTTTACGTAGCTCTAGCAGATTCGGTTGTTAATTACGGTCAAGTAGTTATCATCGATCATATAAAACATATTTAACGGTATATACAAACATCAGAGCCGTTAATTAAAATCCATAGTACACAAGAATACTAAATCTAAACATAAAGAATTATTCAAATATTGTAATGTTATGAGTATAGTAGACAAGGTAAAATTTCTAATAGTAACTGAATGTAATAAAGCAGAATTATTAAGGAGACTAGACTTACGAGACCAAGATTTGGCGCATGTAAATGTATTATTCCTAAATATAATAACGTATATGGGACAAGGCTCGAAGAACATATGACACCAATCTTTCTAAATGATCCCCAGAGGATCTGTAATGAATGTAGAAAGATAACCACAAATCAGATCTATGCCGACCAAATATAGATTGTGTTACGACCTAGGTGCCGACAAAGGCAAATTCACACCTTCAGCCCTGTAGAAACACATTTTATTCCCTTTTTGGCATTTGGAATTCTTTTGTTTACATCGTGTTTAAAATTTGTTATTAGAAAAACAGCCCATTGTGTTTTGTAATCTTTTACGGTAGTCATTAGCCAGTGACATTCTAGGAAATTCATTCCACGCGGCCGAGAAGACATATTGCATTCGTACAGTATAAAGCAATGCCTCGATTGATGGACGAGGCAGTCTAGGGATAACCTCAAGCGAAGCAAGACTTGTGTACATTTGGTAATCGAATTACTGACGGACTGCGCGTGTTATTGAATCATGCATTACATTGGACTGATTGTGTTCAGTTATTTGTACCTGTGTTACGATACGTGTTTGTATAGTTCTAACTCTATAGTAATTCTGACGACATTTTACGAGTCCTGCAACTGGTAACAAATTCAATGTTTAATTCAAAATAAGTTCCACTGGAGAACACTCTTTGAAGCTGAAGTTTGTAGAAACATACTCTTGAATGATCATAACTCCCCTTGTCCACTATCAAATCAGAAGTAAACACTTGAATGGTGATAACAATTCCTCACCTCTGCTCCTATTATTGATATAATATTAATATTGTTTAATTCTTTTGTAAAATGTTAGTATGTGTAATAACCTAATATATTTTACATGACTCTGCGTCATGAACAAACAAACTCATGAGGTTTCTTTCCACAGTCGAATATGTTTTTATGTATATGAATGTAAGCATATGTGGATTTTTTTATATGTATATATATCGAGGGCTTCATAACAAATAGGCGTACAGACAAAAGTGCAGTCTTACACAAGGGAGAAAATTGTGAATAAAACAAATGTATAAATCTGAAATTTGGAATACCCTTCTATTAAGGTACACTTGCATACTGGTAAGACTTTCCAAATTGTAAAATGCACAGATTGTAAACATCAAAAAAGTGTAATTTTTGCGTATATGCCCATTTGTTATGAAGCTCTCGATATATATATATAGCTAAATCTCATATATATATATATATGTAGATCTATGACCCAGCGAAGTTTTGTAAAATTACAATTATTGATTATTTTTTTATTGCAGGAGTTCAACAGACAGGCAGACGGCCCACTTGATAGAAACGGTTACCATCGCCTATGGACATTTGCAACACCAAGGGTGCTACAAATGCGCTGCTGCATTCTTAGGAGAGACTGGAACCTGGTCACTAATACCGGAACACAATACAAGGTTGTTATGGCGACATAATTTAGACCAGGGGTGGTAGCCATCCAGTCGGGAAAATGCCCTACCACCTGGCTGTGGGTTGTTTTGTCGCCTCTTGCGACAGGCCGCCCGGCCGCAGGAAATTGTATTCTTTCTCCGTTATAATAATTATTTATTTGTAATAAAAAAACCAGGATACAATGAATGGTAAGATGATTTAAATCTACGTATGTATATTCACGTGTCAATTCCCTGACCCCCAAACTAGGGTTGCTGCACCTGTGTCTTGGGGGTAAGTTGTGGGTTCTCATGGGTGTATGTTACGATATTATTAGGTTAATTTGTGACCAGATTAATGTACAATTAGGCTCCAATTTTATTAAGCATAATAATATACTCGGTTTCATAATAATTTAATTTATGTAAATACTCTGCAAGTTTCTTTTTATTTATTTTATTCTTCTATTTTAAAGAGGCTTTGAACCGTTTAGGTTATGTCAGCCCCATCGTGCCTTTTCTTAATTTATACTAACTTAAATGAATCCATAGTGTATGTGACAATGTTTGTGATCAGTTCCTCGCAGACAAGGAACTTATCACAAACTTTTTAATTTTGAATGAATTAAGTGAGTAAATAGATAATTTGTTATTTATTTTATTATATAAAAGTAATTATCTCAATTGATCTGAGTGTCCACTCACCTATTTTGATCATTTTGTTCCAAAATTGTAATATCCATTGCTATATACATGCTATATACTGCCATATACATGAACTCGTAATAAGTTTCAATTAAAACATTCCATATACAAACAAAAGTGATAAGTACGTCGCAAGAATATTGGTATTACATTTAAAATTCATAAAGTAAACAAATTAGGTGATGGCTAGTTCAATGGGTATTAATTATGGCGCGCGTCATCCGAACCTTTTCCGAATTAAGGCTGGAATTACATTATGTCGTCGTATGTAGCTCGGTGGTGTTGCCAGTAATTCATAAAACTTATACTGACAATTTTTTATGAAATTAAACACGTGTGTTAACGCCAACCGGTTAGGACAGGCAGAGAGGGAAGCGCCACGAGCGACCAGTCCGCCACACATCGTCCGGCGACGCATACATTTATCACATCACATACGTGTAATTAATATTGTAATAAAGCTCATATACCTACAACAGTCCGCTAATCATTAAAACATCTTACTATTATCAAGTAAACTACCAGGAGTAAGTTACAACGTGTTCATTTTCAGGTGTAATTCGGAAATTACGTATATAGTTCTTAAGAAACGTGTACCTTTTATAAAACGTATACCTACGCTTATAAAGCATCGTTTGTTTTAAAAAGTCAATTTAACGTAAGGGAATAAACTATTTACTGTTTAGTGAAATATATTTCTTACTGTTTTACATAATGTGGCTAAAATTGAAAGGAATTTTGAGCTGGTTTTTATTTAAAAATTCAAGCAATAATCATCTAAATGGGTGATTATTGCTTGAATGTTAGTTTAATACTTATAGATTCTCCTGAACACTAGCATGTATTAACCGAGTGAAGTCAATGAAAAAAAAATTTCTGATACATTCTGTATTACTACTGATTCTGTATTATATTAAATATTCCAGTTTATAGCTGATCTTAAGAAGAATGACAGTTGCTTAAACACCTTACTCACTTTAACATTTGGGTTTCAAAATATAAATCGTGTGTGTGGGTAGATATAGTGAAAATAAAATGAAGACGTTTGTTAACTAGGAGGTTATTGGTAGCATATTAATAATAATACATATATGCTTAGATGAATTTGTTTACAAATAATTTCTTTAAAGTGTGCGTTATAGAGGTAGAACAAATTACAGGTATGTGATAAATAGTTGGCCTTGGGAACGGCAGCTGAATAGAATTAGTTTTAGTGGGTGCAAAATTTTATTCTCGCGCTTATGATCTTAATTTTAGTCTGAACTACGAAGAGCCAAAAACAGCCACATTAAACGACAATCAGTTTCAAAGAACTATTAGAAATAAAATTAAGTTAGGACTAGAAAATATTTATGCAAATGTAGTACCTAAGTAATTGTATAAAAATGCTTGACGCTAACATTTTACGAATGTTATATGCCAGCGAAAGTTTCAGCCTCAAAAAGTTCACTAGTAATAGTAACTGTTCAGTAAGAGCACAATCAAAAACTTATTTCGTAAAGAAAGTGACTTGGAAATGACATTTAAAATTTGTTACGCTTAAGAACAATAGTGATTAATGAAATAATAATAATGATTAGTCTTAAAATAATTTTGAATTTGATTTCGATTGTTCATATTATATTGATCAATCACTTCGTGACTTAAACTATTTTCCTCTACTTACAAAACATTATCAAATGGTACAGTGATCCAATCATCGAATCAAACCACCCAATCATCGGGTTATTTAAGTGAATTGGAGTGTGAAGCATTTGGACTGCATATAAAACCAAAATTGAAATAATACAAATAAAAAATGTACAGATGTGCTGATAGGACTGAATGTGCGATTAATATAACTGGCCGTTTCTCTTTAAGTCAATTTATTCTTCTGAGAAATGTCTTAAACATACATAAAAAAATCGATAACAACACAACTTTCGTTTAAAATCCACCAATTCCCGTACATTTGCCATAAGAAATCTGGCAACACCGAAACGTGCACACTCGGACATGGCACAGCGGCCGCGGAATTATTCCAATTTCGTCCGGTTTTACCGTATGTACAACATACCACCGGTATTTCACGTAATGCGATACGATTTTGTATATACAAGTAACATAAATGGAAGGTAGAGTAATCTGGATTCATATCTCTATTAAGATAGTATGATGGAGTGTTTATTTTGAATATTGATTGTAATACGCCTAAGAAATAGAATACAAAGTCGTGGCTAGCGCACGCGTCCCGAGCTCAAAAGGCGCGGGTTCCCTGGCCGGAACGCATAAACCTTTAGTCAGTTTTCTGATCTAGTGTGCATATTGTGATAATTACCAGGTGCTAACAACGGCGAAAGAAAACATCGTACCCACTAAAACCCCTGGGTGTTGCGTCCTTCGCCTTATGCCAGGGCTATGGGTATATGACCTAGCCACTGCGCAGCCCTGGCAGGCGTGGGCCCGCGAGGCCACTTCCACTGCCGGGGGACAAGGAAAACATCGTGATGCTACCTACATTGATATAACCGTATGCCAAACCAGCCAAGCCGCCTTGGACAACGTGGCCGTTATACTGTCCGTTCCATTACCAGTCCGACCAGCAGTAGGACATTTATGGGCTGATATTATAATATAATAATAAATAGAATTGAAGTGTCTAAAGATTAGCTAGAAAATAAATGCTAAATTTTTAAGGGAAAACTGCATTCTAAATGCGGTTTTTTTTTGGCATTATCACTGACAAAAAAATATATATAACTAAACACCGCATGTAGAATACAATGGTTTTCACTTAAAAATTTAGCATTTGTTTTCTGTAATATAATATCTTCTGGTATACACCAAAAGGACAAGTGCTGCAGATAGTCACCTAAAGCCCGAGATAGCCTTTTGTGTAGTATGACTTTGTAGTCTCATTTGTTTTCCATCCGTTACTAAATTGTTTACCTCTGTTTGTTTACACAGTTTAGCCTCTTTGTTACTAAACTCGCCCTAGCGGAAGATCAGCGTTGGTTGACAATTAACAATCTGCTGAACTAGACCCAATTGACAACTTCATCTGCATGGTTATTTTGATTACTGTTATATTGTATTTGTTTGTGTTGTAATAAATATTTTTTCTTTCTCTCACTTAAAAAAAATGCCAAGACGTGAAATAAAGATTACCCTTAGTGCGATATAGTCACGTATATAATCATAGAATTTAGAATCATTCAGACTTTGTTTTATAATTGCAAATAACTTATACAAAATCACTTCATTCATCAATATTCACAACGAAACGAATAAGGTTCAAAATTGATTGCGTAACGTTACAAGCGGAAGAAAGTGTACTAACCGGAATTCGTCATCGGAAT
The DNA here is from genome assembly GCA_012273795.1 of Dendrolimus punctatus. Lineage (NCBI taxonomy): Eukaryota > Metazoa > Arthropoda > Insecta > Lepidoptera > Lasiocampidae > Dendrolimus > Dendrolimus punctatus. The sequence goes on from CM022542.1 coordinate 4,513,281, forward strand.
GTAGGTGACGGACTCATCACTATGGGGCCTGTCTGTTATAACATTGGTCACAATATTGTACAAATGTTCCCCATTTACTAAGTAACATATGAAATTTTTAACAGTTCTTAATCAAAAGTGTGGTAGATTTCTCCCCCAAATCTCCTTTGTATTTTAATTTTTTAAGGTAAAATCTATTTACAGACATTTCAGCTACAGATGTTTCACTACTGTCTTGCTGTGGGTACTGTGGGATTCAAAGGCTTTGTTGTCGAAATACCCACTCAAACACACCGGTGTTCCCTCTGGAGACCTTACACACACCACACACACACACCACACACACACACACACCACACACACACACACACGCACATGCGTACACACGCACACACGCCACACACGCGCACAGGCGCGCGCGCACACACACACATTGAATCTGAAAGTTGGTGGTGGAACACGAAGTCTGGGCGAGATATCTCGACCACTCTTGTCTTTTATCTGCAAAGCGAACAGAACGTCCATCGGCTATGGCGGGAGGGTAGGGAGATGGTTGCACCTTTTCCGTTTATATTGCCTGCCGAAAGGACATGACTGTACAGCAGAGGGAAACGGTTGCGTCCTACGGGACTTCCAACCGTCCCACAGAACTACAACCGGCACACGAGACAAGTCGGTCAAATGAGCAAAAATACTTACGAATGCAAACCTACGCAACAATAAATGGTATAGGAGTTTGGAACAAACAATCGATTGTCTTTTGGTTCAATTCCATCACTTATGAGACTTATGAGTAAATTGCTCTAAGCCTAAGCTATATGTATAATGTACGTATTAATTGATATGTCATAATATTATTTGAATTTAATTTAATAACCTTTAATGGTAAGATTTTGTGTTGTTAATTTATATGGGAGCAAAAATAAAGATAAAATAAAGACATTATTATTATATGAAATTTTTATTTTTTATTTCACCATCCTAATAGTTTACGATTTGCGGTCTATAACTAATGTTCATTTTTAATCAATATTTTACATTCTTGAAAATAAAATTACATGACATTATCTTTCAAATTGATTGCCTCTGTGGTTGAGTATTCTAAACCTTCGCTGGCCTACATCACTGCAACACAGAAGCTCTAAATTCTATTCAAAAAATTTCATCAACCAAATTTTTGAGATTTGTTATGATTGGGTTTGTAGTATCGGCCCTAAAGTGGTCGATTGTATATTACTCATAACGCAAGCGTAACTTACTTAGTATGGGGATTGCAATGTGTGTTTGTTTGTCTGTCGAATTTATTTAATACAATTAATAAACTTGCGATTTCTTCGTTCTATCTACTCCGACTGAATGTGAAAGGTATGGATTCCATAGAAACAATCGAATGATTCTCGAAGGTAATAATGCATGACTTCCTATATCGATTCCAACTTTTAATCGCATTATTATCGATAAGTCAGTAACTATAATAATCATTATTTATCTGTTACGACCAAAAACATTCAAATCTCCCATCAATCGATATCAATTCCAAGTCTTTAAATGGTAGTTCAAACGCGTATCGTTCTAGTGATCTCTTGAAGATACGATGTAATCGAGTTAGTCGATTCATTCAAATCGTAAATCGAGTGTCTCTATTCACGCAGTCACTCGAATTACAGTTACAAGGCGCCCTTGCCTCTTTTCAGGCTAGGGCTGCCACCTTTTATTGAAGACAATATACTACTTTTGATTTTAAACTGTAAAAATATAGTACTTTTGAAACACGCACACTCATTTATTTATTATATATTTCATTATCGTATTTTTCCATATGTATAACTACTTTTTGTTTTGGCCAGCAATGATCTATTATTATATTAAAAAACAATCATAAGTATTTGAACAAAAAGCACGACAATTGATTTAGCGGTGAAAATATAGTACAATTCGTACTATATATTTTTTTCTATAATATCTATATGTATATAATTGAAATCCACGTATGTAGTGGCTCATCACGATATCTCAGGAAGTATAATATCTATAGACTTGAACTTTGGCATGGACCTTCCTTCGCCGAATAGAGGTCAGCTAAGATCGGATTTTACGGCACTCGAAGCGGGCGGGTATCAGCTAGTATAGTATAATTTGCTAAAATATAGTGCGACACTATGTAATTATTACAGTACGGTTGGCAACCCTAATTCAGCCTTCTATTCATTGCACTGTGAATCACGTTTATGCGTATGTATTACGCCTATCAGCAGAGGCAAAGCTAATCGAAAATTAGTTTTAAACGTTTAGCACTATTGGTCATGTTTCTTAAAATAATATTCATTGCATTGCGTACAGTCATAGAAGGATAATAGATACTATAGAGTGCCAACTGGTCAGTAAATCGTTACTGGAATGTTTATAAGGGTTTCACTACTAGATGGCACCACAGATCTGTCTTCCTCGTTTTTTGCATTTTATTATTCAAATGTTTTTTCGAGTCTGTGGATGTAGATATCACTTTCAACGTGATATTATATATGTAAATAAGATAGTAAACTATTTAGCAAATATAAAGTACCTAAATATAACATAACCTAAGTGAATATATATATCTAAAGTTGTAGAGATGAAGCGTGCCCAGAAGGCTGGCTACTTTGGCACGCTGTATGGCAATGCTAATTCGCTGGGCGAAATATGCGCCAGCCTTCTTCTAATCACGGGTAGTGTTAAAGAGCACCTTACAAAAGTGTTTAAAGAAATTCTTTGCCAATGGAATTCATACACAAATGGCACAAATATGTGCCTTTGCTTAAGGCTGCGTAATCCATAAAAATCGGCATAAAGACTGACATAAACATTTTTTAATTTTGTTAAACCAAATAGACATAGGCTGAAAAGAACTAAAGAATTTCAATTTAAGACTGGTTGAAAAAATATGTTGATAGTAAATTTGTACATGTATATGTTATACCAATTAGATTTTTTTTTTTTTTTTATTCAGAATCAGCAGACAGCAGACGCCCTTGATGACAGGTTACATGCTATGACATTTGCAACAAATGCTACGAATGCGCTGCTCTCTTTAGGAGCTGAACTGGTACTAATGCGGAACAAACAGATTATTATGCCATACTCTAGACAGGTGTCGCATCAGTCGGCAATCTACACTGGCTGTGGTTTTTTTCGCTCTTACGACAGCCGGGCGCAGAATTGTATTTTTCTTCTGACGATAAAAAAATATAATATATTATACTAAAGATAAAAATATTTATACCTATATTTTATTACATAAATATTATAAGCGCGAAAGTTATTAAGAATGGATGTATGTTTGTTACTCTTACACGCAAAAACTACTGAATGGATTGTTATGAAAATTTCCAATAATATAACCTACACATCAGAATAACACATAGGCTATCATTTTTAAACATATACTGTGAATTATCCAAAGTATAACGATCCATCACCACTCGGGTGAACCCGCGGACACAGCTAGTATGTTTTAAAGATATACTGAAATTTCTGAGCAGGTAAGTCCCTAAATATAGATTGGGAAATGGTACGTAATTTGCTTGCTTTGGCAGCGCATTATGTTTGACAACCTACCTTTGATGGTTATAGATTCAGTTTTATTATTTTTTACATGGAATAGAATAGAATATATTTTTTTGTATTGTACAAAAATACTACATACAATCAAGAACATTGATATTCAAGTACAATCGGTGGTCTTCTCGCCTATGGCGATTTCTTCAAGACAACCTTTGGATGGAGTAAATGACAACAAAAGTCGCTAGTTGCTAAAACGGTATGCGTGCAATAATTTAGTTTATTAATTGGTAAATAGTAAAGTAAGTAAATAAATAATAATTACATAATATAATAATTTAGGCTATTATTGATTTAGGGCCGATTTTTAAACTACTAGATAAAAGTTATTCATATAATAAAGTATTATATGGAAAAAATTAAAATGTCAGTTGCATGAATAAAACAGTTGAATGGTTTTAGTTTTGAATTCGTTCAGGTTATAATTTATTCGATTGATAACTTTTATCTGATTAATAATGTTATACTACATTAATATAAATACTTCTCCATCACGTATAATATAGAAATATTTATGTGAACAACAAAAAAATACAACACACAATATCTACCACTATTTCCTCCGGCCTGCCCCATGATCTCGTAAGGGTAGCAGCCCCTTGCACCATACATTGTACTTGCCATGGGGTAACTTTTATTGTCGCCCATCTTACGTAGAACCACACAAACCCATTGTGTTACACCATACAGTTCATCCCAGAATAATAGAAAGAGGGGCAGTGAAGGTCAAACTATGTTGGCAAAGGATAAGTATTGAAGCGATACGTTACGTGATTTAATGGATTGCGAAGTAAATTGATTTTGCAAATGTTAGGCATATTTTAGTTCTTATTAATTAGAAGATTTTCTTGTAAAGGATCTTGTATTTATATCGTTTTTAACTGTCGTCAAAGAAATAGGTTCTTAATTCGTCAAGTAAACATTTTTTTAGATATGTTCAGTCATAAATATGTCGTTTCTAAAAAGACTTTTATAATTCTCTTTGCGTCCCGTATAAATTTTATTTAAATGTTTTTTATATTATTTTTTTCTGGATTTTCTGCCCTATAGGTCAAAAATTGGAAAGACCACAAGCTTTTTAAGAATATGACGCCCCCGTTGATCTTAATGAAAATATCAGCAAAGAACATTTATATAATTCATATACCTACTGAAAAATTATCATCAACATCATGTACTTGAAACAGAATCTTCGTCTTTCATTTTTTTTGCTATTTCACTGCATGAAATTTTTTATAGACTAATTATAAATTGCAAAAATAATTTTATTTATAGTTAGAGAGTTACAGTAACGTTACAGAAAAATGACTTTGACATGACATAATTAATTAATTATATAAACAGACAGGTCTGATCTGGCTATATAAAAAGATTTGACATTTCGAATCTTGATATAAATACGAATGTATTTATTTGTCATTCAACAATGATCACACAGGTTTATTACTATACAATACTACAAACAATACATTTTAAAAACAGCACATGAATCAAGAATGGATCTTACTTTTTAAGCTATACTTTACGAAGAAAATAATATATATATATATATACATATAAATCTATGAATAATATAATACTAGTTACAGTTACGGATATGAAATTAGATTATTTGCAAATGAAAATCTGTCATAACGTGTCCCACTTAAGGTTTAAACAAAGTCTACCTCTAACCGAAATAATCCAATATTTTTAATATCAGATTTTTAAGATCAGATATATATATATTGAAATATATTATTGTATATATATATGACTATGTATATTTATTTCTTAAATTAGTTTGAGTATTTATGTATCTATTTCCTTTTCATCCCATTCCCTTCCATTTCTTTGATTTTGTTGCCTGGAAGAGATCGCTTTGAGCAATAAGGCCGCCTATTGTATTGCTTAGAGAATATTGTAAATATGGTCTGTTTTTGTAATTGTATATTTTGGAGTGCAATAAAGTGTTATCTCTCTCTCTCTCTCTTTTGATTTGTATTTCGATGTTACGGTTAAGAAGCTCCATAAGATCCCAAGTATATGTAAATATTCCATTTTAGTCAAAATTGTTAAGGAACCGCCATCAAGACATATGCCAGTCAATTATGAAATAAAGGGCAGACGGTTTATATAATAGCCATTGGAATTAACCCAGTTCTAAGCATCTAATTCACATAGTCCAAAATTCACAATGAAGACAAGTGTGACCTCGTAATCGGTACGTGTGTATGAAATTTCGAGACTGTTATAAGATTGTATGAACTTTATTATATATTACGTTATATTTGTAGTATACAGTAGTTTTACATACGTTGGTACGTGTTTAGTCTATAGTTTTCTATTAAGCTCCTCTTCATTTTAATTGTAATTCTGAACTATATAATGTATCTATACTACTATAAAAATCTATGCAGTATTAAACATGTAGAATAATCTAGGGACAAAAGCTTCGGCCGAATTATATGTAGATGTTTGCCTAATGCTATATGAAGGAGTTGTTGAGGCAGCTCGAAAGGGCTCTTTTCATTAAACAGTTGAGTTCTTTTGTGACATTCGTGTTGTCTATTTTATTACACATTTAATGAAAATGAAAATTCAAAGCGAAAATAAATCTTCACGTTCCCACCTAAAACTTTACTCATGACTTAAGACAAAATAGTCAATCTTTATATGGAATAGTTTAATATTTTGTTTATTATTTAGGGTTCCGTAGATATTTCGGCTACTTTGGACCCCTCATTACATCGTCGCACTTATCCGTCTGTGACTATATAATATTATACATAATTTTCCTCGGAAGATTATGTTCTTATATTAAAAAAGGATTTTTGCAATGAATTACGATATTAAATGATTTTTAAATTACTTAAATAATTAAGGCCAACTCTAAAGTATTACAGTAAAAAATTATATTAATTACAGTAAATTTTTTATCCAAAAATTTATCTTGAAAAAACAAAGTTATACATAGTCTAGCCATAACTTCTGTTATAAGTGAAAATAAAAATAATTATTATTATATTCTGTTTTATAATTCTATTACAAAATGGTAAAAAATATCCAGTGTTGGGTATACTGGACCATACCATCCATACCATCAAAATTTTTAAGTAGTGCGTAGAGCATTCTGAGAAGAATCATAAATCAACGGTAATTTATCTCTACTACGGAACCCTTCATTATGGTGGACTGTGATGCATTATTATATATAATTTCTATTATATATATAAGACAGACTATCATAACCTATTTAGATTATAAGATAAGGCACTCAAACCATACTACCATCTATACATATAATATAAAAGTGAAAGTAAAATTGTTCAGGTTCTTTTGGCTTCTTCCCGACTTTAACAATGAACCGGTTGTCATAACATTCGGAACATACGTCCTTTCAGTACTAGATATGAACATAGGATAGATAGATAACATTTTATTGCTCACCAAAATAAACAAATACAAAATTAATATGCATAATTACAATAGTTCTTGGCAAAACAACAGGCGGCCTTATCGCTAAAAGCGATTTCATCCACGCAACCTAGCTTAAAAGAAATTCTTAACTAATCTGGCGATATAGGTGGAGCAGAATAAAGACAAGACTATACACTTTAAATATACATACTTACACTTCTTTATAAATTTAATACATATAGAATAAATACAGACAGATTTATATAATACCAATATATACATATATACGAAATAATCTAAATAAATATATTTATTAACGTTATACATGACAAGCACTTTATATTGACATATATTACAATAGATAAATAAGTAAATGTTTAATGTGTCAGACATATTAAAGATACCTAGATAATACTTTCTAAGTGGATTCCAAAATGTAGGATATCTTCATTTTATTCCAGAAAATGGGATACTTTCCGCGGAATGCCGGTTTATTAGACAAAGGAAGCGATACGAACCAATTTACTATCTATTATCTTATTCACATTTAGGTTGACTTGATTTGATTGTGATTTGAGATGACACTCCGATAAGTTGTAAATTTTCCGTTTTAAAATTAGAGCATTTAGCAACTGATAATTTGCAGTCGATTTTTTGTTGCGGTACACGGGTAGACGGTTCATGTAATGAAATATGGTTATCGTCGCTTATAGACATTTGCAACACTAGGGCGTTGCCAGCCTTAGGGATGGAATAGCGGAGATAGAATAAATGGCCATGAACGGTAAGCATACATAAAGTAAATATACACATACTCATCGTGCAGATAGTGGTCTAGAGATGGCGCAGCCCTGTGCTAAGGCACATGTGACATGTTGATAATGGGCCATGCATAAACTGTCATACACATAAATGTCGACGAGGTGGGGATCCTAAATTTCGTGATGTCACATTTAAAAATCTAATATATTTAAGATCACGGAACTGCTATTCAAATTTCTTAATGTAAAATTACAAAATACGTGATGTCATACCTGGGAGGGAGGAGTCTCATGAATGTGACCAGCTGTGACAAGGACGGGGAGGGGTCAAAATGATGAAATTCGTGTGAGGTATTTCACTCTATGTAGGGGGTCTCTATGAGCCGTCACCGTCAGGACTATCGGATGTGTGTTTGGTTCCCAAGATCCGTACATACGGCATAGAGATGGATGAAAGAGGTGATTTATTTGATAGGTCCCAGCATACCATCGGGATGACCATGATGGATTACGCCTCGTAAAAAAGGCGTAATATATATATTATTTATATATATATATATATATATATATATATATATATATATATATATATATATATATATATATAATACATTATAGTTTAGGTATAATTGTTAACAAATTTAAAACTAAAGTAACATAATCTTGTCCTCAGATTAGTGCTGGTCTTCCGCTGAGCCCTTAAGGCACGGTCACGGCAGACATATGTCTGTAGACATATGTATATATATACATCATTGCAAAGCATGAAAACAGAATCTTAAATAGTACACACATACATAATAATATAATATTAATATCAGCCCATAAATGTCCCACTGCTGGGCTCGGGCCTCCCATTATAGGCGAAACGGACAGTATACCCGCCACGCTTGTCGAAGGCGGCTTGGCAGGTTTGACACATCGATTATCTCGATGTGCAGGTTGCATCACGATGTTTTCCTTCACCGTTGTTAGCACGTAGTAATTGTAACAATATGCACATTAGATCAGAAAACTGACTATGAGGTGCATGCGTTCCGGTCAGGATCGAACCCGCGCCCTTCGGTTTAGGGGCGCGTGCGCTAACCATTACGCTACCACGACACATACATGCGTAGTAGAAATAAGAAGTAGGTAAAATGATGTTCATAAAAAAATTATAGAATAGAAAACACTTTATTGTTCACCAAATAAGCAATTACAGGATGAATAATTTAACGGCAAAACAAAAGGCGGCCTTATCGCTTAATGCGATCTCTTCCAGGCCACCTGACTGAGAGAATACTTTCAACAACTTATAGATAGATAGATAACACTTTATTGTACACCATTACAGAAAAACTTACGAACTAGTATTATTATAGTACGGTGGTACAAAGGGCGGTCTTATCGCTAAAAAGCGATCTCTTCCAGACAACCCGTGGCAAGAATATCCGATTAGAAGTGGCGATGGTGGTATACATAAGTATTGTACGATTACTATGTATGTTATGTCTAAGAATAATTATTATATTAGTATTATAAATACGAGCATTTAAAAAATGAATAAGAAATAACATTGTAATTATTTCATTTATTTATTAATACCACTTGTATCATGATTTAGGTCGCATTGTGATGCTGCAGTGTGATGTTTGATGCAGAAATGCTGGCTTGATGTTGTAAAAGATGACATGCATGATGGTCTTAATACAAGTGATGCCGAAGACCACGCAAAGTGAGAAGAAAACGTAGTAAAGCGGACCCCAGGCGTCGAAGCGAGCGCTTCGAATGCAACCGGGATTTAACGCTCACATGATGACGACGACTAAAATTATGATTAAAACTATTACAATAATTTATGTGCAATATGCCCTTTAAACAAAGACTTCACTACAACGCTGAGATATTTTAAAATCAAGGTTGAAAAAAGAATTTATTTCGTTTATTTTTTGAAAAAACAAAATGTAAGATATAAAACGTGATTACCGTTTTATTTGTATGTGTAGGTCGTTGTAACCGGTCACTTATGCAACTTATATGTAAATATGAAACAGAGAGGCAACTCCATAATATATTAAATATACGAAAGGTTTTAATTTATTATTTTAGTAGTAAAATAATTGTATTTATATAATAAAGTTTTTTATTCACTTATTCATATATTTTTGAATGTTTTATTTATTGTCTACACCACCGCTGTCATGTTTTAATATTTTCATTTTCCTTAGTTAGACTTTAGAGGGTTGCCTGGAGAGATCGCTTTAAGCGAAAAGGCCGCCCTTTTGTTCAGCATTTATTGTGTTTAGTTTTTAAGAACGTAGTTTTGATTAAATAAAGTGTTTTCATCCATTCATTCATTAATATTTGTGTCTTATTTTTGAAACATATTATTTAATACAAATTTATTTTATATATTTTTGATTAAAAAGATCAGAGTAATAACGTAATGGCTCAGGTATTTATCATAAGTATTTTGAAGTAAAAATCAATTCCGAAAATTATATCGTGCCCACATGGACATAATTATATCCTTTTTCAATACAAACCAAGCGACGGTAAAAAGTCATTTCATATTTTAGAAAATTGTACATAAATATAAAATATAGCCATTTTTGGACATCCAAGTTTGAAAAATATTTTAGCACTCCAAGCGTACCCCTCTGAAGTTACATAATCACATGCTTTTACTGTGGCACCAGTGAGAAAGTTGTCTTTGACACGTTGGTAAAAATCACGGAAAAGACCTTATTACACCGATTAAACCACTTGCTGCATACTGTATAGGAATCCACTAGTCCTCCATTTTAATTAAAGATGGCTGTAATACCAAATCTTAAGAGAAGCAAGGTAACTGTCAAAACTTGCTTTTTAAACTAGAAGTGGCAGTGGACCCATCACATCTATCGCAGTACCGATGCTTGTTGGAGTCCAGACCAGTCCTGGAGTGGAGTAAACGTAGTGAAAGTCGCCCTAGAATAGTGAACTAAGATTGGTGATAGGCGCTGGATGAGAAAAATAGCATATATATATATATATAGCATAATAATTATTATTATAATAGCTGTTTTCAAGACAGCTAAATAGCTGTACTTTTTTTATTTTCTACGATTTTGGCTACGCATCCCTATTATAAATTTCTCTGTGTATATATATAATATATATTAATATATTTTAAAGAGGCAAGATTTGAATTTTTGTATGTTTGCAACGAATAAACTCAAAAATTACTGGACTGATTTAAAAAATTCTTTCACTATTAGAATACTACATTATCACAGATTAATATAGGTTATATTTATTACTAGAAAAAATCCCCATTAAATTTAATAATATAACCCAACTGTATAAAATTAGTGTTTAAGTGAATACGGGGATGGTTGAGATTCACAATTAGAATTGGTAGGTGGCTCTGGACTCGCGTTCTAGATTTTTATTTTTTCACGGCAAGACGACGTTTGCCGGAAATGCTTGTCTTTACATAAAGTGTTTTGTTAGTGTGTATGTCACTGAACTGCAACAAAGCCCGTGGACGAATTTTGATTAATTTTTTTGCGTCAATTGCGTCCGGTAGATGGCGCTGCAATCGAGTTCCAGGATTTTGACGAATTTTTATTGGATATTTATTGGAAATATATTATACATATATCCGGGTTGCCTGGAAGAGATCGCTATAAGCGATAAGGCCGCCCATTGTTCTAAAACAAATGGATCCATATCAATTGTCTAGATTTAAGTTTATGGTGAACATAAAGAGTTTTCATTCATTCATTTCATTCATTCATTCATACATACAATACATAAGTTATTATAAATGTATAAATAATCATGTTTATACATTTATAATAACTTACGTATTGTATATATATGACGATGTATATATGTATGTATTTGTATATTTATTTCTTAAATAAGTTTGAGTATTTATGTATCTTTTGCCTTTTTCCTGCACCACCTATATCGCCTGATTTAACTTTCTTTCATATAGGTGGCCTGGAAGAGATCGCTTTGAGCGATAAGGCCGCCTATTGTATTGCATAGAAAATATTGTCAATATGGTCTGTTTTTGTAATTGTATATTTTGGTGTGAAATAAAGTGTTATCTCTCTTTATATATATTTGAGTTGGTCGCTCGGTGATTTAAATATTCACTAGGACCCAATAGGTGGCACTGCATTCGGTACAAAGATTTTTATTTCGTAGAGCACGACAACGTCTGTCGGTCTCGCTACTATGTATATAAAATTACAACTAATTTTGTCGCTATTACTCTTAAAGCCAATGCTATTCTTAGCTTGAAACCACACGGGAAGCGCGGTGACGTTTAAAATATTCAAACTACACTCAACGCGATTGTCAAGCTAATGATTTCGTCAGTAATTAACCTAATTAACTGAGGACATGTCACGGCGATTCATATTTTTGGTAAAAGAGACAAATAACACTTTATTGGACACCAAAATATACAATTACAAAAACAGACCATATTCACAATATTTTCCAGGCAATACAATATTTTCTAGGCAATACAATAGGCGGCCTTATCGCTCGAAGCGATCTCTTCCAGGCAACCTAAATGAAAGACATTTGAATAAGGCTATGTAGGTATGTATTATATACAGTATTAATTTATTATAGTTATAATTCGTAATTGAAAATTGTGAAAATTAAGTACTTGGACGAAATTCAGTTATAAAGAAGATTACGAAGAAGGCTTTAGTATATTTACTGAGATATGCCCGCGACTCCTTTCAACGTTTGAGTTAAAATTCCCGCGGGATTCCCAGGACACACCATTTAAATAAAATGTAAGCTATGGTTTTAGTGAAAACGGATTAAGCTAATTTTTATGAACACGAACAACGGATTCCCGGTTTAAAAAAATCACACAATTATTACATAAAATTTGCTATCGATCACTGAAAAAATCGCATTGGAATTTGATTTATTTTTTTCAAGTTGGCCTAATTGAAATAATTCCCAGAAAAATTCCCACGGCATTCCCAGGATAAAAGGTAGCACAGATTTTAAGTTTAAGAATTTACTGTCGATCAACGAAACCGCATCGAAATTGGTCCAGTAGTTTTGACGTGAATCTCGAACAACCAGACAAGAAATGTAAAAAAATTGCACTGTGTTCTTGTTTATATAGTCTATTCCAGTTGCTTTTTTAAATAGCTTCAATGTACAAACGTGGCATGTTTAGAATTTTATAGCTATTAGACTTCATTGTAACGGATGCATGTTATGCATGATGCATCCCTATTGGTTTGGCCACATTTGAGAACAATACTTATGAACAAAATTCTCACTTGTAAAAATTATTATAGATAGAAGCATCGGGAACAATGGTCCCCAAACTATTTTGTCTAGTAGAACACTTAGAAATTTTTAGTGCAGTGGACCCTCTATCTATTTAACCACCGCCTTCAAAGAACGTTCTCAATTCATTGAGTAAAGATATATAATTTTTTATATAAATAATATGTTCAGCCATAACTTTTTTATTTGTGAACTGATTTTGATAATTCTTTAACGTTGCATTCAGTATAATTTCTAGTTGGTCCCATATGTAATTTTATAGCTTGTAAGTACACACGTATAATGTCAAATTTTATTATTACATATTTATGGAAAGTCGACAATTTCGTCAAGACTTGCCTAAATTAAAATCACTATTGTAGACCCCTATTTGCGACTCGCGGACCCCCAGATTTTGTATTCGCTGCCGTGGATCCCCTTGAAGTTTGATATGGACTCCTGGGGGTTCATATTGACCACTTTGGGGACCTATGATCTAGAATAGACACTAACTTTGAAAAACAGCGTTATCTTATTCACATTACCCGGTAACAATGGACACGTTGTTGTTAACGTGTTGTCATGTATTATCTTTGCAAATTTTATGAAACAAGCAGCGACTAATTAGTAATTACTATACGCATATTTAATTAGGAGTATTTTACCTGTCCAAAATCTTTATAGGTACCAAAACCCTTCTAAACGGGTTTTGTTCAAACTAATTTTTAAGCTCTAGTAATAAGGTGAATGGAGCGCTAAACTCTTTTATGAAAAGCCAAAAAGTGTCTGTAAAGGCACGTTTGGCTGTCCATCAAGGGGTGTTGGTGCCAACACAATGTACGGCAGTGAAAGTTGGGTGTGGCAGAAGAAGCATGAAAGTAGAATAAATGCAGTTGAAATGAGAGCTTTGAGAAGTATATGTGAGGTAAGCATGAATGATATGATACGGAATAGTGTAATAAGGGAACGTCGTGGATTGAAAGAAGATGTAATAACAAGAGTTGAAAAAGGAATGTTAAAGTGGTTTGGGCATGTAGAGAGGATGGATGAAAATAGAATCACAAAACAAGTGTATGACAGTATTGTGAATGGTAGAGTTGGTAACGGTAGACCACGACGTACACACCATTATCAAATAACAGAAGTATTAAAACGAGGTCAGGTAAAAAGCATATCAAATAAACGTGCATGTATGAAGAGGTTAATGAAAGTAGATGAAGCGAAAGTTGTTTGCCAGGATCGTTGCAAGTGGAGATCTATAGTCTCTGCCTACCCCCATGTGAAAAAGGCGTGATAATATGTATGTAAAAATTCATTTAAGAAAATCGTGATAATTTTCCAAGTTCCTACAATACTGTGTACACGAAAAATTTAACCCCCAGTTACAAGTATTTTGTCGATTTCACAAGATTCGATTTTTGACAAAATGGCTACGGGATCCTAATATATACAAAAAGTTACTTTCACATTTATATATAACTAGTATTTACACGCGCCCTCACTCGCGTTAGCGTTTTCCTACGGGAACCGTACAATTTCCAGGATAAAAAGAAGCCTATTTACTATTCCAGACTATAACCTATCTCTGTGTCAAATTTCCTCCAGATCCGTTCAGTTGTTCAGCGATGCGATGGCCGGAAAAAGGCAAAGGAACGTGGAATACGAAGCAAGGGAAGAGGTACTTACATTGCCACCACTCCACCGTCGCACTGCAATCGTCCTCCGGGGTTCACACACTCACGGGATTTGATTAGGAGAATTAAGTTATTAAATTAAAATGTTTTCTTTGTGTCGTGTTCTAGCAATCATTTCACTATATATTGCGGTGACAGCACTGACATAAAGATGAATGTTTGTCATGTTTTGTGCATTCTTCATTTGAAAGTATATTATTTTCTTGATGGCGAGAATGGAGAGGAAGAGCTTATAAAGAGGTGTTCGTCGGCACAACCATACTATACAAATGGAGTACGGTTTAATTTGATTCAATCACATTTTATTTATGCATCTCATACATTCGTATTATTCTAAATTAAAATACAGTGCAAACTCCATGTAACGTCATTCCATTTAACGAAAAACTCCTTTAAGCGTCGAAGTAATTTGACTTTGGTTGGTTTAACTTGTCTTCCATACAGTGATACACTCTATGTAGCATTACACCCATTAATAAAAAAGTACCTTTTAAGTCGCCAAAATGAATAAAAGCTGCCGCAGCTGTGTAAGTACATTTTTTATCACTTTATTATCCTAGCAAGTAATAAACTCGACTGACGGCATCATGCATACTGAAATTTCTAAGTACTTCCTATATCACCAAGATGCCTCAATATCGCTAGATATGATTAAAATAAGTTAAAAATACAACAAAATTACTATACCAGCAAAAGACGTCAGAAAAAAATAACAGACGTCTTCAATTTAAGGACAACTCTCTATAACGCCATAAAATACACAGTCCCTTCATTTGGTTACATAGAGTTTATACTGTAGATATTATACATACTAGCGAGCCCGTAGACATTGTCCTGCTCTGATAAAATAAAAATCTAGAGCCTTAGTGCAGCGTCAGCTCCCGGGTCCAAATGTCCAAATAAGCGACGGCCTCTGTCGTTGAACGGGCTAAGCCATTGCTTCGATTCCTGGCATAGTAAATCTCGGAAAAAGGATTTTCGTTATTTACTATGGTCTGGATGTTTGGGATCGGCCCCAGAGTAGTCTGTTGTATATTTCCTATAACACAAGCGTGTTTGTCTGTCGGTTATTATTTATTATATTATTATTAAAGTTTTTAACCAACCTGGGATCCACTCAAATACACACAAAAATCATCACAATCCTAGAATTCCATTTCAGGGCCACTTATCTGACCCAATTGTGACTCCAAACCATCCCGGGACCCATTTCAATACATACAAAATTTTCAGTCCAGGGGCTAAGGAGGAAGAGTTCAGTGACATACACATGTACAGAAGAATTATATAAATTAGATTTATGTATATATGTAGAACTGAATGTAGCTGCGATGATTGATTTTCAAGAATGAATGAACGTCGTACCTATTGTATTGTTTTCAATAACATTTTGTTCACTCCTATTAACCCGATTCAGTGGTCAAGTTAAAAGAAAAATAAACTTACACTTTTGTTTGAAGGTCACCAAAACGATTTTCCCATCAGCAATTTTTTTCCACAAGTCATCTCGCTAATGATATAAGGCATCTATGTGTTGACTACAGACATAACGGCCGTGACCTTTCGCGATTGAAATTGCAAGATAGGGCTAGTGCATATAATACTTTGAGCTTCCCTTTTTTCCTACCAGTTTTTTCTTAGAGCAGAAGTTCAGCAGACGGCTCACTTGATGGAAACCGGTTACCATCACCCATGGACATTTGCAACACCAAAGGTGCTATACAAATGCGCTGCTGCTCTCTTAAGGGAGACTGGAACCTGGTCACTAATGCCGGAATACACAAGGTTGTTATGGCGGCATACTCTAGACCAGGGGTGGTCGTCATCTAGTCGTGCAAATACCCTACCACCTGGCTGTGGGTTGTTTTGTCGTCTCTTACGACAGGCCGCCCGGCCGCAGGAAATTGTATTCTTGCTCCGTTCCTGCACGGATAGGAGTGCAAGACAGTTAGATAAATAGATAGGATACAGTTTTACACAACTTACAATGGCGATCGGCAGTTTTCGGTTGAGCAGACAAGTGCAGACCGGTTTCGACATTAAATAATCTATATTGAACTTTATTGCAAGCAGAAATGGTAGTGTTGTTTGCTATACCTTGTTATCTCTCTTCCGCTTACGCGGTTCGTACACTGTGTTCGTACGCTATTAAAATTGACTACAGCTACAGCGCAGGTATATCGAGAGGAATTATTAGTTGTGTAAAACTGTAACACTGTATTGCTCACCAAAATAAATACTGTAAGTATTACCAGACTTGTTTCCCCACAGTGGTAGGCAGAGGCGATGTATATCCTCTTGGTACGACAAAGTTACACACATTTCACTCGATTCACTTTAATTAATCTCTTCGTATTATTGCAAGTTTATTTTGTGTGTTTTTACAAGATTTTATTTCTATCTGATATTTTTTCATTTTTCATATTTGGTCGTGATAATTATACCGCGATCTGCTAGCACTAAATTAACCTCTTATCTATCTAGTGTTGTCATAAACATCACTTTTTTAGATACTTTTCATTCATCGTGTGTACATGCTCGTTTGCGTCGTTCGAACAGGGGCATTAAGGGCCGATTCCCATATCTTCTCAACCGTTCACTTTCCCCTACTGTCTCCTAAAATTCTATAACCTCAATACTGTTACATGCCGACAAAGTGGATGCACACTTGGTTTTCCCTTTCCGCATTTTTACTTCTTTTGTTTACATTTTTTAAAATTTGTAATTAAGAAAAACATTCTATTGTTATTCTACTTGTTTTATGGCAGTCATTAGACAGGTGTGTCGAACTAATTCTTGGAAATGATTGTTTTGCGTCGATACATATTGTATTTGTACAGGATAAAAGGAATGCCCGAACGGAGGTGTGAAGCAGTCAAGCGAGGATTACGATACCAGCATGACGTACATTCAATGAGATATAGTGACGTACATTGCGCGTGTTATTGAATCGTGCAATTTGTACTGGTAGTGTCTATATATATTTGTACATGTGTTATACTTGTTTCTATAGTTCTAATAAATTCTATAGTAATTCCAACGGCATTTGAATTTGAGTCCTGTAGCTCGTAACCATACAAATAATGCCAAAATTCAGCCGGTGGTAGGGCAAGTGAACGAATAGTAAGATTGAGGCAATATAAAGGCAACAAATGTTGTTAGGATGTACTTAAATATCGCGGGCTTCAAGCCAGAGGGCGTATAAAAAAATGTTTTTTTTTATTTCGTCTATCATTTATATTTTAATCGATACACCACCTCTGTTTTTTTCTTAATAGTAGGTTAATTAAAAAAGACCATTTCACGTAATCAAGGAAGTACTTTCATAGACACATGCAAATTTTCAGTTATAGAGATACAATGGAAAAAAAAGTTGTTTGTATCTCCTGAAAAGTTGGCTTATACGCACGCCCCTCTGGCTTGAAGCCCGCGATATGTAGACTGAAACTACGCCGACAAGAGCTCTCCTTTCTTCATAGAGAAAACATAACATAAATAGATCTGTTTCTAATACATGCAGTTAGTTATTCATTGTACTAAGTGGTTACTAAATAAAAACACAAATTACGCCACAGTTAGTATAATTGACCGATAATACAGATATTCTCTGTGAAATTATGACGTAACAAGATGGCGAAGCGTGTTGTTCACGCAGTATTGGGAAATTCTTGTACGTCATGACTTTGATTCATTCTACGTCAGTTCTTTTGTAATGTTAGGATTAAGAAGAGTACGTACTTTAGGTTAACTATGATAGAGATCCTGTGTAATGAGGTTGCTATACTTCACAAATTGTACTAATATGTCAGGATTGTCAGGTAATTTAAATTTGTTTGCTATGCAAGACAATTCTTAGTAACTTTCTTTTATTTTTGGTGAGAAAGAAATTAAATTAATGATACGTGTTTATTTCTCAGTTATTTTGAAATTTTCTGTGCAACGAAGGCTGGTTTGCAGCGATTTTTAAACGATTGTTAAAACAAAATAATCGCTAAAAATGTACGTATAAACACTGTTTATTTATTTTAACAATCGTTTAAATCCACCGACTCCACAGAAATAAGTCAATGGAAAATATTTAATATTATAAGTGCAATAAACATAAATAGTGAATATGTCTACTATCTTTAGTGACTTTGCATATGTATGTGTATGGGCATCATTATTACGAGTATAATCATATACTATATATATATATATATATATATATATATATATATATATATATATATATATATCTTGTGCAGAAATTTCTAGGGAAACTTATTTTGAGTTAATATTTCATTAAGTTTTCGCGACTAGTACACGGTAATTAAAACAAAATTTTAACCATTGAGGTATAGACGTTTATATGATCTAAGATTTTAACGGATTTTAAGTGCGGCGGTGTAGCGCCGCAACGATCCCGTCTTCCGTGATCACGGCTTCTAAATGTGGTCGAAACGTTGAAATAAATTTACCGCGTTTAAGATAGTTAAAACTAGTATTTGTTTTTAGATGATTTAACCCTATTCTGAAGCTAATTTTAAACTGACCACAAACTAATCAATCGAATTTATTAGGAATCAAAAATATCTTCTTATCGAAATTTATAGATTAATGATTGTTCGTTTGGGTACTCAAACGTTAGTTGGTTTCTTCATTCACGACCTTGAGAATGTTCTTGTGAAATTTGAAAAATAAGTCATTTTAACAATGTATGTAGGATCATTACTATCCTGGGATATAGAATAACTGATAATAAGTTTTCCATACTTGTTTATCATTAATAATATATAATGTAAGCAACTGCATATCGTATGATATGCGTATATGTATACCACTTTCGACAAATTGAATCTGTTTTATTTCTACCACAAGTTTGGAAGAGATACCTGCTTAGCGATAAGACCGTATATTGTGTAGGTACATTTAAAGTATTTCTTATTATGTTCTTAAAATCAGGTAAATCAGGATTGTGTCATTGCCGACAACAATATTTGTTTAAGTTGGGTATATGTAAAAAGAAAAACATATTCTACAGTTTAAATGTAATATTTATTTAATGATCATCTCTTAGCTTAAGACAGGAAACATTTATAAAATAGCAGCTAATCACAATAATAAAATTATTATAACATTTTTACATCGCTCTCTTAATTCACTATGTTCCGTCGAACAACATCCACTTGCCTTTCTATTGTACGTACAACAAGCCAACAAAGTTACATCGTCTGTCAAAATTTAAAACCACTTCTCTTTAATAATTTACATTCCATAAATATTTGATGAAGCTCTGTTGACGGTTGTACAGCGTTGGGAAGTGGCACAATTCGTTTTTAAAACAATAAATAACTACACCCCCTTACAAATATATTTGCATCGTTTTAAATCATCTGTTATTTTCATAAAGGTTCTAAGTAGTCATATAAAAAAAACATTGTTCTTAAATTCTTTAGAAAAACAAAAGCAAAATGTTGATAAGGAAATTAACACAGGTTTATTTAAATACGTTCTTTGATTGATAAGATCAATGACCTTTTTCAAAATATGCTTAATTAAATGCATTAATTTCAAATTCAACAAGAGTAACATTGAATTTGAAATTTACGCAAACAATAATAATTGTCTGCGTAAATTTCAAATACGACATTACTCTTGCTGTATTAGTACCAGTTGTATTAAAATTTGAAATTTTATCAATCGCTTGTACATATACATTGTTTATCCTTAAAAGATCATATTGTTTCGTTACAAACAGGATTTTTGCAATTAATTACATATTTAATCATGTTTCAACGTCTTAGACAACTTAAACCACGTCTAAAGTTAGATATTGCAGTAGAAAATGTTTTATATTATTCAACTAGACACAATTTAATTAAAATTTTGTCACAAAATTAAACTTGTAAGAAAAAACAAGGTATACATATATTCATACATATTTAAATGTGAAGTTGACTTTATTTGAATGTTTGTTGATTCTTTCTTCACGGCCTTGGAAATGAATACATACATACATAACTTCACGCCAGGTCCCTTGCGGGGTAGCCACGAACAACAGAGCGCCATTTAGGCTTATTCTTACACACCTCACTTGCTTCTTTGAAATTCATAGCTCTTGTCATGCAGGCTCGTCTGTTCTTAAGGCTCCTGGCATGAACATATGCATAAATATACGATAACGACATGAACATAAGATACTAATCGTCTTGGAAGCTGGGATGGTTTATCTGGGTTAATTTTTTGAATTTTACTCGAAGAAAACTTGTGAACAAAAAAGTCCTATTCTTTAAAATTAATTCATAACCCACCAATAACTGAGAGGGAGTGCCAACAATGGTGTACTTCCCCCTATACGAGCCTCCGTTAATTAGGACGGCCAAGGGAATAGTTTTGAAAAAATAATAATTTCGCTCGCAAGCAAAATTACTTTAAAATACAAACATTTAAACAAAATTTATCGATTTTTAAGCATGATGGACGCCTAGAATATCAATTTTCGTCTTACATTGAGATACAACCGATTCATAATGTTATAATTAATTAATTTTACGTACGAATTTGCTTTAATGAGGCCTTGCAAATTTTTTTTGACTGTTTTTAATTACGTAAATTGACTTCCAATTGTCCAGTGCCTTGCAATCTATTTATTCCAAACCTCTTCAAATTAACTACAGGAAAATGGGCAGTAAGAATTAGTATAAAAACTTGTTAGTCAATCAAGTTGAGTAAGAACAGGAGCCCAAAGTCTGTTATTACAATCGTATCGGAATGATCGGTAACTGATGTCATATTAGCACAATTATGGAAGTTTTTTTATACAAAAGTTGTTTTATTATACTATTATGTAGTCAAATAAAATCATTACCAAACTGCATCATATTGTAATATTATTGTTGTGTGTTGTATAGTCCTCTACTGGTCCCAGGCGGACGAACAGCGCTGATTCTTCTTCTTGGCTAGCATTTGATGAGACTGGGTCTAATGTAGGACTCACTTTGTTTTATTGTGTAACTTTATGTTATAATTGTGTTTGTGTTCTGAATAAAATATTTTTCTTTCTTTCAAAAGCAATATGGTGCCACTATGACGCCAGTGGATAATCATTACGACACCTTTGTAATAGTAGACTTCCAGCCATGTACTCTGTTGATCTTATTTTACTTAAAATATTTTATCTCTTTATAAAATATTTTACTATTATTTTTATATTTTTACTATTATTTATTATTTTGGTTTCTTTTTTTAAAGATTCTATAATCGTTCTGTTTCGAATTTTTGTCGCCAATAACTCGCATTGACAAAGACGTTGTCTATAAAAAAAAATGAAAGTTTAATGTGATAAAACGAAGGATTACACGAAAAACAAAGATAAAATACGGAAATAACAAAAAAAATATTTTAATATGAATTGCTAATGCCCACGGAAATCATAATTAATACATCTGTTTAATTAAAGTATAACAGCGATCGTATGTACCAATATAACCATTTTACTTGACTGTATTAAAGTTTCACTACAAATTTCAAATTGAAACACTACAAGTGTTCAGTTTATCGCGACTGATTACATTCTCTGTCTCGCCTGCTTATGCGTTATTAGAAAGAGACGACGAATGATTCAATAACTGTCTCTTTCTTACCATCGTCGAATCCATTTATAATTAACTAATTTACTGCCGCACTCAAAGATCATAAGTGACGATTAACTTAAACTTATACTATTAATATTTAAGAATAGATTCCTAAATGAAAAAAATGTAATTAAATGATGGAATAAATTGATGCATAATACTGTCATTATTAAAATTTAGAATTATTAACTATCTCTGAGTGTGGCGGTTGAAGGCTCGGCTTTAAATTAAAATCTAAGAATCTCATAATCTCTGAAGACAAAAGTGGAAGCCAATATATGTTTAAGGTTCACTGCAAGGACAGACCACAAAAAACTTTGATACACGTTGCTTTTGTTTGTCAATTCAATTTGTATGTTGTCTATCAGATGAAGTCTCCTTGATTTTGTATGAAAATAGACCATGACGTAATTACGAGCCCACTGGCTACCAAAAGGAATGAAGAGCATCTAAGAGTATTAAACATTAATATGTTTAATATTAATATATTGTATTAATCTATGTGATTAGGTATGTTAATGGTATTTACATGCTGATTAAACTACGCAAATAAATAAGAAAGGTGTGTACATTATTTAAAATGCAGATGAAATAAAGTGGAAACTGCAATTTATAAGATGTGTAATTATATTTTTTTAAATCTTTCATCAATCAGTATATCTAAGTTTATCTTGACAAGTTCCGAAGCGGCCTAACGGTTTTCTAGCAACTGTAGGCAGACGAACAGGAATTTTCCTGGATTAAGATTAGTTGGTGTAGGTATGGTATATATAAAGTTACACCACAGTTAGTTAACAATATAAAACAATAAGTCTTACAATATTATTATCACGGAACTTGAGGATAGTGGCAACTTGTAAACAGCTTTTTTCCTTAAAGAATTTGTCTATTTTGCAGTTAAGACATTCGAAACTGAACACGATTTTTTTATCCGTGCAGAAACGGAGAAAGAATACAATTTCCTGCGGCCCGGCGGCCTGTCGTAAGAGGCGACAAAACAACCCACAGCCAGGTGGTAGGGCATTTGCCCGACTGGATGGCTACCACCCCTGGTCTAGAGTATGTCGCCATAACAACCTTGTGTTGTGTTCCGGCTTTAGTGACCAGGTTCCAGGCTCCCTAAAGAGAGCAGCAGCGCATTCGTAGCACCTTTGGTGTTGCAAATGTCCATAAGCGATGGTAACCGCTGTCCATCAAGTGGGGCGTCTGCCTGTCTGCTGATCTTCTGCAATAAAAAAAAAAAAAAAAACGATTGATTACAAGTTTCTCGAGTATAAAATACAAAAATAATTTGGACGTGGTTATCACACCGTTAAGCTTGTGTCGTGCTTATTATCAATACAAGTTTACTTTTGGTATAAGATAAAAAATCACTTTTCTTGCTGTGAACCACAAACAGATAATATATCGCGAAGACCAATTTTACTAACCACATTTATCGTGGAAGAAATATTTCATGATACCTAAATGGCTTCAAAATGTTGTTAACAATGAAAAAACTACTTAATTATTAAAATTATGTGCGTTTTATTCATTTTTGTAAAATACATGTTTTTTGTATATCCAATATTATAATGACTTTTCAGCCTTGTTATTTTATATTTGACAGTTGAATTCTGTCACGCTCAATTATTATAATATTGTCAAAAAAAACATTGACAGTATATGCTGTGGCATTTTTTCAAACATAAAACAACAGGCAGAAATGGTATCAATACTGAATTTATCTCGATTTCTTTTTGATATTTAAATGAATGCACCGATTGATAAATATTAGTATTGAAGTTTCTATAATCATGATTTTTTTAAGTGTGTCGCGTTTAATATGCTTCATGTATTTGGTTAAAGTATAAAGATTCGATAAATAAGTCATAAAATTTATGCTAAAATCCTTTATTGAGAAGTATACAATATACAAAATTAATTACCTGGCAAAAGTTCTGATGGAACTGTTCCAAACATTACGCTTTTGTTACAATATTTTATTAAGTTTTTGTGACTAACAAATCAAAGACAAATTCAGTATTGGAAAATTCCAAAGACCGCGTTCATTCACATCCAATTAATTACAAAGTGCCACACCAGCCCTAATAAGGGCAACAGCTGTGTGGACAAGCGCTTAAATTTATAAATTTTACAATATACATAATTTATTCAACATTACACATACAACGCGTTACCAAAAAATATTGAACAAAAAAAATTGTCTACTGTTACATTCAAATCGCGATAAAATCGTCTATAAATGCGATCCCATATCGGTCCGAAATTTAAAATCCGGTTAATGCATATAAAATGGCCAATAGAAAAGGGGATTTGGTTTTTTTTTTAATTTTCAAAGCTTTTTACAAGCAATGTCCAGACGAGTTGGTTGGGAAAACTAGCACAAATACGACACACAGGCTAGGCTAATATCACAGGAGTGCTGGGAACGGTGCGGAGACTCATACCCCCTTGTCGCCCTCGACTCCCCTCTGCCACCCTGCGCCTCGTTCTACCCCTCCACGCCCCGCCGCGCACGCTTCAGGTACCTATTTACTATTCAGAGGGGGCAAAACGGGCTACAACCAATATATTTTGCGACAATTAAGATTTCAAAAGAAAAGGAACTCGAGTGCCCCAAAATACCAATTGCACAACGCGATTGATTGCTTCCAAACTTATTGCACAACCATTTTGATAAGTATGTTTTTCATTACACACATTCACTAGCAAATAAACGTTGTTCAACATTTTAGAAAGTCAAATAAAACAAAACCGCAAAGAAAACAAACGATATTGAAATTTTGTATATTCAGAATAATTATGTAAACGACGTTCATACGCTGAATCCTAATTATACTCTCATTCCGCTAAAATAAATTAACAATGACACAAAGAATCCGCTACATAAAACGTGGCGTATTTAATATTAACCAGAATATAATATCATAATGGTAACAAAGCATAATACGGTGACGTGGGCAATAAGGTAACATTTTAAATAATAAACAAAAACGCTCAAATAAATCTTAAAGTGATAAAGTTCAACAAAACTCTTTCAAAGTAAAAACCACGTAAAACTCAGACTCATAAAATGCAGCGCGTGGCGAACATTTGACACTGGCGGCCAACATTTGTTACCCAATATTACAAGCATTAGTCGGCGCGCGCGAGTATTTGATAAGGAAACAAAAAATCCCATCGCCACAGACGATGACACATTCATACATCAAAACTTCCAGTTTCCTTTGTCATCGTGAGGTATGCATGCGTCGAAGCACGTTAGTACTGGCTCAATAAAATTAAACTCATTTAATCAACGCGGCACTCTCGCGAGTTATTCAAGGGAAGTTAGTTTACAAATAGCTGCTATTCTTTGTTTCGGTTACCGATGTGCCCGTTCACTCGACGCCCGTATTCACAAAACGTGCTAATTATATCGATCTCACATAAGGCAGCACTAATAATACTATCGAAATAAAACTACATTAAACATTAAGCGAGTTGACGACGTCACCAATCGTCTACGCAACCGTTCCCAGTCGTTTTGCACTATCTCTTAAATCACTATTCACTTTATAATAGGTACAATTGTATAACATAATAATTGCTTAAAATCTATGCCTCCATTTCTTATTAACGGTACCCGTTAACTCATCAGTCCTCACTTCGCCGTGTCTGCCGCGGCCGAAACAAGTCCTCCCGTCTCCGTTCGATAAAAATTAATCGTTGAACACTAATTGGACCGCGCCCATCGGCAGCGCCTGAGCAACTTTCACTAAAATAAAAAAACACGCTAACAAAGTAAGTACTCTTCTTAAACAACAAAGAATTGGCTAAATATCTGTCCGTTTGGGGTAACGCAAAATGTTAAACACGATTGGTCGGTCCAGGCGCCTCGGAGCCGGAGCCGCCGCGGCCGAGCACGCTCCGGTGAACTCCGGACTCGGCCCCGCGACATACGCGTGCACTCGCTACGTGCAGCGGTAACGCGGTCAGCGACACTCGTCGGGAGCGCGCAAGCGCCTCATTCGAACCGCTCGCATCACAGTGGGGTATGCAGGTGCGCACTGCGACGCGGTCATGAGTCGAGAACGGTTAGGAGACCAGGCGGCAGCAGCGGCACTTCCTGCCGGGGCAACTGTCGCGCGAGCTGCGCACACCCGAGGTTGGCGTCGCCGAGTTCAGGGATTGCGTCTAGTAGCGCTAAACATTCGTCTTCCACAGCGCGCCTGGCCTTCTTGCCAACCCATGAGTCGTCGCATTCCTCCCTCGCGCGACGCCGTCTAGCCTCTTTCTCCCTACGCGCTTCCTCGCTTAGTCTGCAGTAAGTGTTATTGATGCACACAGATCTACGAAGATCCCGTGCGGGATCCTCAATATTTTCCAACTTTTGGGAGCAAATTTCAATAACCCGTTTCCGTTCTTCGTTGGCTCTAAGCCGGGCCGAAATCATGGACAATTTGGGCCTGGCTGCTGGTTCTGTGCGTGGTGGGCCGAACATGTCGTCCTCGAAAGCATCAGCGATCTCCGCACCGCGCGCGCTCTCCCGCTCCTCTTGCGGCGTCATTCTGTAACAAATACAGCAACACATTAGCGTCTATTAGCGATACAAAAAATAACTAGTGTGAAATTAGACCGCACAAAAAGCGAGGTCACAGGCCTAACTAATCATCTTGATAATAATTTTTAAAATTCCAAGGCAATCGATTCTTAGAATTCCATTAATCAAAAATAAAATGGCATGCGAATAATTCCATAGAACACCCTAATTATTTCATAATAGTATGTGCTAAGTACTAGGTCAACCCAAGAACAATGCATCGACGGCCGAACGAGCAAATCAGGTTCACAACTCGTTATAATCCACTCTCCGACCGCAATCACATCAAAAGCATTACAGATATTAGTGAACGAGTTTAGCGATAAAAGAGCGAGCGTGAACCACATTGAAAACGCATTTTTCGTAAACACCCACCTAAAAGATAGATCAGGAGAAATGATGAGGAATCCCGACATGTACATCGTAGCAGTTTCACGTTCACCTTATTTTATTAATTACTAAAACGCTTCATTCAATGTCACAAGATTCAAAACACTCGCACAATACGGGCGCGCAATCCGTCACTTTGTCCTCGGCTACTATAAAAAAGTAAAAAGGCACAAGTGGAACAAAAATAAAGCGCGCATCGAGCGGCGTGCGCGCAGCCCGAAGACCACTCGACGAATGACAACACACCTCGCTCAGTAGATAAGACATTGAAAAAGCCAATTGCGTCATGTACTGTGCTACGTACGTGTGGAGAGGAAACGGGTGACGTATGAGAGCCGTCATTTTCGACGCTGTTTCATGACTTTTAATTTAAATATGGACAAAATCCTCATCATTATTGTAACTTTACATGACAAATAAGGCAACAACTTCTATGAACCCAACCTTGAACCAAATATAAGGAAAACTCGCAATTTATTCGCCCAATCACTTTCCATAGAGAAAAATTGCGCTGTATTATAATACTTACGTAAAGCGAATATTGAAACAGTAAACAATATTTTTGTGTACCAGAAAATATGTCTGGTCTAAGAAAATCTTTGGAAGAAATGGGAGCATATACATTGGGATAACAAGAACAGTATAGAGGGTACTTGGAGTTTAACAATGTTCCACTTGTACCTTTACAATTGGTTATTTCGACTAGCCAGGTGAAGTGGCCGCGTTATATAACAATTTATGCATAATATAACAGATTTATATTGTACGATGCGATATCATATTCAAATGTCCACCAAATTTTTACTGTTATAAAACCATATTATTGTATTGAAAAGTTAAGTTGGGAATATTTTTATTATATGTTTAACATCACCTACATACAGTCTTTCATAAAAATTAATAATTTGTTACACACTTACGTTATCGTTACTTTTAAAGGAATAAGCATAATTATTATTACCGTAAATCATTTTATAATGACTTCTCATTTCTAACGCAATTATGATTACGCGAAGAACTAACAAATATCCGAACAAACATGAATTCCAATACCAACATTGAAAATTTAAATGTCATAAAAATATAATCTGCAGCAGTTATCCGTAAACCCAGAATAAAAGTCTTTTCGCTCTATTATGGAAATAATATTCACCAAGGCCATAAAGAACAATAAAAAAAATACAAAACAAATTAATTCGAATAGCAATATTTGGCAGTAAAATGACATAAACAATTTTTTAATTTGGATCAGATATAATTTGGTGGAACTATATCTATTAAATTGTGTCACTAAACATTCACATTTGAACTTACGAATAAGTTCGGCAACGTTCACTAAAAAACTTATTATCGAAAAAGCATTAAAGTGTACGTGTTTTTGTTGCGAATACAGAACTAAGGTGTAGATCTTGCTTTGAATTGAACAGTCTCAATAGTTCCGAATTTACCTAGATTACTTTCACATGCCAATCGATTTAGAAACAATATGGTTGAAGTAAAAGAGTTGCTTTTCATATAGAGCATATTCCCTATATTAACTAAAACGTAATGTTGCGGATATACAGTTCTTGAAAAACCATATGGTTTTAATTTACATATATAATAACTGATCATGACATTTTATAGGGACTTGTTTTAATATTGTCCATGAAAGTAGAATTTGAAATACCAGTAAAATTGTTACTTTAAAAAGTTCCTAAATTAATTTAGTCCTCGATTTAAAATGATTTACAATTAATAAAGAAAATCCTTAAGATGGTTCTTAGAATGTTTAACATATTAAAACTCTCGTTAGAGTTAAAAATGACTGCATCCAATTATTTTGATTATGCCGCCGAGGTTAAATTAAAAATAATAACCATTTCCTAATAAATAATATAAATAAAAAAATAATTTATTACAATTTAAAATAAATGTTTTGAACCATCATTTCAATGGTTGACACATCGATGTTAGATAAACTAAAATCACACACGGATAGCACGACGCACCCCCAGGGGGTGCCGCCCTGGACTCTACTCCGTCCAGGAAGCGGTACGAGGGGACGCGTCCCCGGGGCCCCGAGCCGCCACTGTCACATCCCCCTTTCACTCCGTGACAGTGGTGTCCCACCTTCCGCCTCCAAATCCCAATGCCTTCCCTTCCTTCCCAAACCTCCTCCCCAAAACGCCCCCTCCTTTCCCGATGGGTCGAGGACGGCGGTGGTGATTCCACCCCACCACCGCCGCCTGACCGGCGACCTACCTCCCCCGCTCCGTCCGCCGACGCTGCTGTGTGCGCGAGGCGGCGGGGAAAAGGGGAGGAAGGAGAGGGGGGAGGGGTGTTGGCGCAGGAGCAATCCTTCGCAGCCTCCCCCTCCCCCCTATCGCGAGGCCCCCCCCGCCGCTGACGCTGCTGAGTGCGCGAGGCGGCGGAGGGGGCGGGGTGGAAGGAGAGGGGGGAGGGGTGTTGGCGCAGGAGCAATCATTCGCAGCCTCCCCCTCCCCCCATCGCGAAGCCCCCCCCGCCGCTGACGCTGCTGAGAGCGCGAGGCGGCGGAGGGGGAGAAAGGAGAGGGAGGGGTGATGGCGCAGGAGCAATCCTTCGCAGCCTCCCCCTCCCCCCCTATCGCGATGCCCCCCCCCCCGCTGACGCTGCTGAGTGCGCGAGGCGGCGGGGGAGGAGGAAGGAGAGGGAGGGGTGATGGCGCAGGAGTAATCCTCGCAGCCTCCCCCTCCCGGCGGCAGCGGGCGTCGAGGTCTGGGGGATCACATAGACCTCCGCCCGCACTAATGCCGCGAGAGGGCGCGAGAGGCAGCCGCGCGTCCCTCTCAGGGCCGGGGAACGTCATTCCCCGGCCCGCACACAGGAGAGGCCGCCTCTGTTTACGAGGCGGCCGGCCGCTGCCGGGGTTGCGGGTTAAGCTCACGCATGTACCGCGACCCCGGCGCTAGGCGGAAGGAAGGCTCCCATGGGGTTTTAGTGGGTATACCGGCAGCCGGTCGTATTGAACCGGCGTCGGGGAGCCCCACACACCGGCCGCGCATGATCCCCCGCGCGGCTGACGGTGCGGCAACGCATTTCCCCAGGTAAAAAAAAAAAAAAAAAAAAAAACGGATAGCACGACGCTATAGCGAGGTAACATAGCCTTTTGGGCACCTTACCATAAACAAACAAGAGTGATCTAGTTTCAGTCTTAACGGATTATAAATACCTAGAATACAATATAACTAATAATAATGAATAGGAATTCGTTTTTTCTGATAACTTTTGTTTCTGTATTATTTGTTTTAGTATGGTTTACAGATAAATAATAGTAATATAAATTTAACTACGTAAGTAAAAAAATAACAAATACAGTATTTTCGACAAAAAGAACATACATATAACTTAAATATTTAAATAAATGTATATTATTATTTTTTTTTTGTAATGTGCTTTGATTTTGGCTTGTTTTTTACCATTATTAATGCCTGTTTTACTTCCAGATTGCATGGAATTGAACAAAAAAAATTCTGATTTGTTTCAATGCTGAATTTCCATGTGTATTTATTATTTTATTACTGAACATACATTGTTATTTAACATTGAAATTACATATAATCGAATACAATGCAAGAAAACTTATTATTGTATTCTACTTATAGTCCCTCACGACTATAGTAGAATACTGGGCCTAGATCAACATTTCTGTAAGGTGCCCAGAAGGCTGGCTACATTTACGACTAAAAGATTAAATTCAAACATTTTTACTTTAACTTCGTGATAAAATGTGTATACCGCACAAGGTCATAAAAGCCATATTAAAAAGATTCTAAGCACAATACTATTTAATAATAGGTAACATTAAATTATAGTTATGTGCTCACGAATTGATATTAATTATTATTTCAAATTAATAATCGCTCTTTGTGTTGATACGCAATTAATATTATGTAATCCACGGTATTACGTTTTTATATCCAAAGCCTATAGTGAAATAAAACATTGTGGGCTATATAGTTTTTATTAT
The DNA here is from genome assembly GCA_012273795.1 of Dendrolimus punctatus. NCBI lineage: Eukaryota > Metazoa > Arthropoda > Insecta > Lepidoptera > Lasiocampidae > Dendrolimus > Dendrolimus punctatus. The sequence continues at coordinate 4,544,573 of CM022542.1, forward strand.
AATAACTATCTATCTCCGATACTCGAATAAGTCTCGAGTCATACTGCGGAAATTCTATTTTCCGGAATAAATGGTCACCTCCTTTATCTTAGTTAACGAAAGCACATGCCGCTTGATTATTTTATTAATTTATAAATAAAATATGAAACTCAACAACACTCAACAAGATTACATTTATCTATGTTAAATTTAACACCTTTTGTAATACCCATTTCGCATTAAATAAATTGAATTGAATTGCATCAATACAACAGGCGATATTATCGCTAAGTTTTCTTCCAGACATCTTTGGATGGATAAGAAGTTTAGTAGGACAGTGGTATGTTACATTATAATCTGTATCGATGTTAGTACTTTAAAATGATAAATGCATATATATGTATGTAATTTTGGATATCGTAACTAAGTCTTTGTCAAACAAAAAACGGTTCTAAATCGCGTGTTTTATATGTGTTAAAGCGACATAAATTAATTCTTTTTAGTTTTTATTATATTATCAAATACATTTTTAGTAAATAGTTTTCCTTGACTATCGCTATAGCTTATGAACATATTAATTGTTTGAAATCTGATAGTATCTGACCTGATTATATTAATCGGACATATCCAACCCTGTAAAGAAAAATATAACAAAAATATATAAATTTATTCAAACAAAATTATATTCTCATTTCTTTTTATTTTTTTAAATTAATTATTTTTTTGTTATTTTCTTAGACAAAGAACATTTTTCAATTTCATTTCAATTAAATATGAAATAAAATTTGCAGATACAGTTATGTAATTAACCTTATCATGCACTTTAATGTAAATTAATGATACTACTATAGTCAGATGTTAAAGATAATAGAAGTCAACATTATTTTAAAAAGATAAACATATTTTAAATCGAGAGGTGAATGCACAACCTGTATACTAGGTAAGTTCATAACGTGGGATCGACCTTAGTACTATACAGGTGTGTTTCATTTTATTATACCTATAATATACAACATATTTAATGGAAGATTCTGGGGCCTATCCCAGTACTATTTGTATCAGAGAAAATATTAGTAAAGCAATTCGGAGATCTATTCTTTAGAAAACCGAATTTGGAAGCTTATGGTCTAACAATGCAAGCAGGTCAATTCCCTGGTAAGTCGACCATTGTAGCTAAGTTTGATTAGTTGGATTTTATTCGCTAGATAACATAATAAGTAGCTATAAATGTTTGTTAATATGTATTTCTCGGTGTCTATGCTAAATTGAAATGAACGATGGGGAGTGTGTTACAGCATTAATTTAAGGCATGTTTTTTATGACGTGGAAATCTATACTAATATTGTAAATGCAAAAGTATAGATGGATTTTGATAAAATTTGGCAAAGAGATGGATTATGGAATAGCATATAGGCTACTTTCTATCCTGGCAAAATGCACGATTCCCGTGAGATAACGGTCAAAAGCTAGTGTTATATATATATACACGTGTTAACAACGGTGAAGGAAAACATCGTGATGCAACCTGCACATCGAGATAATCGATGTGTCAAACCTGCCAAGCCGCCTTGAACAAGCGTGGCGGGTATACCGTCCGTTTCTCCTATAATGGAAGGCTCTCGAACCAGCACTGAGGCACTTATAGGCTGTTATTATTAAATAAATTAGTAAATATTAAATATCAACTAAAAATTGATTCGTTGGCGGGGTGCAAACTTTCCACTTTTTGCGGCAACGAGGGCCGAAGCCAATCTAGAAGTATATATGAAAGTGAAAGTGACTTTATTTGGATGTTTGTTTGTTCCTTGTTCACGGCCTTAGGAATCAGTCTAGCAGTTAATGCAATGGCGGCTTAGATTAGAAATTAGTCAAACATATCAGTGAATGTATATTAGTAGCTTTTTATTTCGTTAACACATAATATTTTTTTTATTATAAAATTGTTTCGCTTTGTTAAATTTCTACAATATTTAATTTAAACAGCTGCACAATTACTAGCATATTTATCATAGTTATGTTCATTGTATTTTAATTCATTTTATTCGAATGAAAATAGTAAATATTGAACCGTTACATACCTATATATACGGGGCAAGGAACTGTGTTGTATTTTTTTATGCTTACTACTTCCAATGGCTGTAAACGTGTAATTTCAATATTGTAATGCTCGGACTTCATCTGGGATAATGTACAGGTCGATTCACGCAGATATGACGATTGGTTTAATGCATTATTTAAGATGCGACATTGTTCATCATATTAAATATTGAAAGACACGTATTTATACACTAATGCGCGTTAACGGCTTTATTTTCAATGCCTTAATAAAACGCATTCTACCACAGTCTAAACAACCGATGGTAAACTAAGTGAATGAATACTAAAGTATAGCAACCGACCATTGGTTTCAAGGATTCAACTATTTCATTAGTAATCTTAAAACGTCAAAAATTATTATTATATTTAGGTTTATGGCTTGGCAGCTAGGCCTTTAAGCCAGATCTTAGTTTACAATATAGTTTCTTCATTTTTTAAGCCTATGTGTAGCACAGCTGAGCTGTAGATAATCAGCTAGTGCCATTCAACGGAGTTCTTGTGACAACTCAAAAGGCCACATTAGACTATACAGTTCACATTTTCCACAAAACACATAATTACTACTCAAAAACTATCAATATCTTACAAGTATTGTTCATTTTAGAGTAATTTAACACATTTTTAGAAAATAAAACTGCACAGTTCCTCATCTCATCAGTTCCCGACAAAAACTCCTAAAACGTCAAAACCAATACTAAAAATTACAGATAATACAAGCATTTAAAATTCGAACTCCACTCCGCGGAGTTTTTTTTTCTTTTTCCAAGGCGAATGCGCGACGACAGCGCATGCCGGGTGTTGCCGACGACCCCAGTTACGATCTAATAAATCTTGCTCGGCTCGCCCGATGCTACTGCCTACCTGCACTTTCTTTTCTCTGTCACACACTGGCAACGGCACGCCACCACTGATACGTCAAGAATGCTAACATAACGCAGGGGACCGTTTTCGTCGAAGCTTTTGACATAGATATGGCTACTAGACATTAAACCGTGGCGTGATGTTAAACTAGTTAAGACTTTTGAAGTTCGGTCACTTTAAACAACATAATCTTCTTTACATACAAGTATTATTTATTACATGAATCTAATAATCGAGTGCGGATTTGATTTTTATTACGCCTTTTCAGTAGTTGTGATCACGGAAGACAAAGATGTTGAGTGTGAAGACAAATAAAATTCTGTGTTTAAAATCGTTAAAACTTAGCTTTAAGTATGTGTTCTAGTCCCAAAAAATTAATAATATAAGTATTCTGGCTTTGGAGATATTTGTATCGGTGTGTAGTATTGCCTTCTTTTTTCTATTATAACATTGTTTCTTAGATTACCGGTTTTCATTTTAAACAGTTAGGCCATATTACATCGTTAGGGCGACTGTGATGCGATGACGATTTCAGTAAAACAGATCTTGAACACGAAAATATGGTGGTAGCAGCTTTACATTTACAAATTGTTTTAATTATTATATTACAATACGTCGCTAACGGCTTATCAATGTGGCCGTGGCTTTTATGACGTCAGAAAGGCTATCCATCGCACATAATATGCGTCAATGTATGAATTACGCTAATTGTTAACGAAGTAATCACTTTGAAATTCATATTCTTTGATATAATTCTTTCATTACTTTGTTTAAATGTATACATAAATTATATTTCGATACAAAAAAATCTAGAAACAAAACATGAAATGGCATACTCAACTGTTTAACTTTAACCCCTTTGTTCATATTAGTGATACTAGATTTACAGGCTCAGTGTTATTCATAATTGGATTCAGAATGTGAGTACGAAAAACATTTTTAACGAGCCTATAAACCTCGTATAACAACTATAATGATTAAGGGAGCGGGGAAGTTTAGATATTTTCAAATCAAAATGTTTTATTGTATTTAAGTAAATTTACGTAAACATTTCAAAGATGTTTTTATGTTTTGCTAGGTGGTAGGGTATTTGCCCGTCTGGGTGGCTACTACTCACCCACCCCTGGTCTAAATTATGCTGCCACAACAACCTTGAGTTGTGTTCCGGAATTAGTGGACAGATATCATTAAAAAAATCCGAAGACAATTAAAAATAAGTAAAAAGACACACATACAAACACACACACACGCACAAATAGTTTTAGATTAATTAATGAACAATTACATTATATTTAAATTCCTATAATAGAATTGTGATGGGTGCCGCGATACAGACCTAGTGTCTAGTGCAGCAACCGCCGCCAAAAAAATTGTTGCCTTAATTTTAATTCAAAATGTGTTATTACTATAAGTTTTAGACATAACTATATAAGGCCTAGAAATAAGTTTATATAAATAAATGAATTTGATATTCAAACGAGTTTCTTTTTGCTAAAACTTGAAAGTTGATGTTTTGTTGTGCAGTTTTATAAAAAATCGTGGGTTTTTGTGGATGAATATTTTTACTGTTTATAGTCATGTCTCTTTTCGAGTTGGTACAAGAACTACGCTGTTTGTCATCCGTTAACTAACATTAGCCTACAATTTGGTCAAACTGACAGCTAATTCAAATCCGAGTAGGCTGTAAATAGAAGTTCCTTTGCCTACTATAGAAGCGAACTAAATATTAGCAATGAAAGACAATAACAAATCATTCGTAATACATCTAAAACATAGTTTTACTTAAGTATAACAGTCGCTTAAACCGTATAAAATAAAATAATATATGAATTTGATTTTTCAACGAAAAATATTATGAAACAAAGTACAAACACCACATAATCTGTGTTCGTGCCATTATGACGTTAGTGATAGCGTGTTCTCATTTTGAATTTTTCCTGTTTGAATGTGATCAAAAATGACATTTTTTTATTGCAGTTCAGCAGACAGGCAGACGGCCCACATGATGGAAAGCGGTTACCATCGCCTATGGACATTGCAACACCAAAGGTTCTACAAATTCGCTGTTGCTCTCTTAAAGGAGAATGGAACCTGAATCGGAACAACTCAAAGTTGTTATGGTGACATACTTAAGACCAGGGGTAGTAGGTGGTCTGGCAAATGTCCTACCACCTGGCAGTGGGTTGTTTTGTCGCCCTCTTACGACAGGCCGCCCGGCCGCAGGAAATTTTATTCTGTCTCCGTTCTGATCGGATAAAATTTAAAATATTAAATCATCACTACACAACATAATATTTTCTATATAACTTTTACTTATGTTTTTAACACCAAGAGGATTGCAACATATGTAAAAGGAGTTATGATCAAGTGAATAGAATAGGACTTGACTTTCACTTCAACATCTCGGCCTGCAAACATTATACTACTACGTCATACAGACTATCGAAAATACCATGTATATCTTTTATAATCTCATGTACAAGACGCGAAAAATGAACAAAGGAATCGGCAAATATTTATACAAGTTTTTATCAATTCACAAGAATTCCAATATTCATACAAAAACTCTCAACATCTACCTAAGCGACATAAGGAAACAATGGGTACTCAATTATATTGAAGATAAAAGAAAGTTCTACCAATACAATATGGAAACCGATTTTCTGGTAGATATCTGATATATGACATAGCAAACTCCAGAAAAGTGTTAACATACCACCTCCACCAGGTCCTGGTGAAAAGGATAATCCTTAGAGATACTGGCTTAACATTCTGAGGAATCTGACTAACAATGATCTCGCACTGGAGACCAAAGACGAAGAAAAGCGGTAAAGCGAATCTAGCGAGCGGATGTTCCGGACACAACTGGGATTTAAGCTATTACCATGATGAGTAGTATAACATTTGTATAGTTGAAATCGAAGCGTAGGTCGAGACCTAGCTGTCAGTGTCAATATGTCCATTTGATGGATTATTGGTGGGTGTAGAAATTGCTTTCTTATTACTTTCTGCAAATTGTCAAAATTGACCATTAGTTCCGACTTTCACTTAATATGTTCTTAATTTTTATAACGACATTCAATTTTCACATAGATTGGACAACAATGGCGTTGACCCGAAAATCAAGAGCTTGGCAATATGTTGTACGTTTTAAGTATAAAGATGGGGACTTTATCCGATACGCTGATAAAGAACAAAAGCTAATAAAATGTTGCTAATATATAGCTAGTATATATTTTTAAAAATTAAGATAAGAAACAAAAACTGTATTATAGGCCTATTAGTTATTCGTTTTGTATGTTAGGCCTTTATAGCCCTAACATACAAAACGAACAAAAACCATATAATTCAATATACGACCTTATCGCTTAAAAAGGTTTTCTTCCAGGCAACCTTAGGAAACGGTTTAGATTTCGGACATATTTATTAAGTACATTTTTCTGCCTTTATCTTCAAAGACCTAGTAGTTGTGAAAAATGTTTATGATACACATAGACAAAGGTATTGCCAATCTGTAACCAATCAGAACTAGAATCCAGATGAATAGAGTTTCGTTACATATGAGGAAGAATATCGATCTTATGTTTGAACGCGCTCATCTCAGGAACTACTCGTCTGATTTGAAAAATTATTTCAGTGTTAGATAGCTCATTTATCGAGAAAGGCTATAGGCTATATATCATCACGCTAGGACCAATAGGAGTGGAGCACCAATAACGAATGTTTCAAAATAGGGGGTTCTTAATCTTACTTTTTTAAACTATTCCACACGTTTGAAGTCGCGGGCATTAATTAGTAATATTATAAAATAGATAGATAATACTTAATTGTAAATAATAACATGAACTTAAAGAGTTTATATCTTGTTATGTATAAATGGCGGTCTTATCGCTAAAAAGCGATCTCTTCCAGACAACCCCAGGAATGAATTGAGATGATAATTGCGATGGTGGGATGCATAAATTACAACAATATTATTTGATATAAATTGACCGGTAAATGACAGTGGTTTGTGACCATTAACACATCTTTAGGCGTTTTTCCCTTTTTATTTAGTTCTAGTTTTTATATAGTTCATAGTATAGCTTGTAGTTTTTATTTAGGTTTATATTTATAAGTTTATCTATTTTTAGTATTTAATTATATGTTTTTAGTTAGTTTGACTTTAATATTATTTGATTACTTATTATGTTTGTATGTAAGAATTTTGACGAAAAGAAATAGAATGATATAAATTTTATTTAAGCACAGAAACCCATTCCGTATTCATTATTAGATATAACGTCTCTGATTTCGCCACAATACTTCAAACAAAAGCATTTTCATACATGACCTCGTTAAAAACATTCAAGTGAATCAAGATTTTCTTTTAAACAATAAGCATTATGTAAGGTTGTCGGCAAATACCTTTCTAGGTCAGTGCCTGATATAATTGGGCACTCCAGTTTAGTTTGGGATAACTTGATGAAGGCTAATTTATTACCCGGGAGTCATTTACAGGATCTTGAACTATTCTTTAGGGGCGGGGTGCAGACAGGGCATTTGTTATAGCTTTATGTCATGTGGGTAAACTTTAGGATTACACTATTTGTAACTGACAAGTCTAGGGCCATATACTAGAGCATCCAGAATCTAGTTGAGCTTCTGGCTAATTAGACACTGAAAAAGATCACATCGCAACAAATATTATAAACGCGAAATTTTGTAAGAATGGATGTATGTTTGTTACTCTTTCACGCAAAAAATACAAAATGGATTTTGATGAAACTTCCAACTTCCAATAATATAATAGCTGACACATCAGAATAACACATAAGCTATAATTTATAAAGATATGTGAATTATCCAAAATTTTACGATTTTCCATCACCACGCGGGTGAAACCGCGGGCACAGCTAGTCATAGATAAATTATACAATAAGTAAACATTTTTTTTTATTCAGCGACTTTATTCTGATGCCTTTTCTCGATTTTGGATATCTTGCAAAACGATATCTTCCGCAATTGACTTTTAATGGCTTTTTCATGTTTTAAGCTAATAAAAAAACACAATTACATCAAAATAAATAAGAATCACAATAATAAAAACAACGATAATGTTTGGTAAAATAAAATTAACATTTGTATAGTGTTGCCACGTTAAAAGTTTGTGAATAATTCAAGAGTCTACTTTCGTTAGTCAAACTCTGCATTTTAAACTAAAGAACACGATCATGTTCATCATATTGTACGAGTTCATCAGACAGGCAGATGGCTCACCTGATGGAAAGCGGTTACCATCGCCTATATAAACATTTGCAAAACCAAAGGTGCTGGCAATGTGCTACCGCTCTTTAAAGGCGGGATGGAAATTGCCACTGTCGGAACACAACTCAAGGTTGTTAAGGCGGCATACTCTTGACCAGGGATGGTAGCCATCCAGAGGGGCAAATGCCCTACCATCTGGCTGAGACTAGTTTTGTCGCCTCTTACGACAGGCCGCCGGTTGCAGCAAGAATTGTATTATTTCTCCTTTCCTGCACGGATAAGGCACAGGGTTACATAGCTACTTGAGCAAAATCTCGTTATATACATATGTCCTTTGACCAGTATTATGACAGGAATTTTTCCTCCAAAACTGCTGGGTCTGTATGGACGTAGATAGGATAGGATAGATGTCATCCGTGTAGGAAAGGATAAAGACTAAAATTTCCTGCGACCGGGCGGCCTGTCGTAAGAGGCGACAAAACAACCCACAGCCAGGTGGTAGGGCATTTGTAGCCTTTGGTGTTGCAAAATTCCTGCAATAAAAAAAATAGATAGACTAGGTTTTCATTTTTTAGAGCAGGACAAGGTCTGCACGTAACTCTATTTGATGAATAAAATAACTATTTTCCTTACATCAATATTAAATTCAATCAAATACGAAAATCTTACAAAAGCTTTTAATCCGCTAAAGAATAGGTGAAACGAATTCTTGTTAGTCAAATGTATACAGCTTCGCAGTATATTATCGCTGTTCTTAGGAGAAGAAGCGATGAGAAACTTCCCAGAATCCTTTTACCACTGGCAACGATATTAAATCAGTGTTACTGAAAATTACCATAATGACGTATACATCGCGCGTTAATACGAGCACGTTTGGGATGTTAATAGTCCACAGCAAACAATGGAGTCGCCGGCGATTATAAATCACGAGTAATGGACGCAGCTGACGCGATTTTAAAACTTATTGACTATGCATGCATACGTTACGGTCGATTTACAATGTGGAAAGATTGTATGAGTTGTGAAGTTTTATGATCTTCTCTACGTTTATTGGCTCATGCCGTTGTATTTTTCCTATACTAAAACTTAAATTCAGCTCTTCAAAAGAGACTGGGTACAGTATTATTTAATCTGTGCCATGAGCTACGCTGTAATTTAAGGCTCCAATTCCCGCGAAAAGTCGAAAGTGGGGTGCAAACAAAACAATTTTTTGTGGGTAATTAATATTAATTTACCAAAAAATTAAAATCTCACGATATGAGACGTGAAGTGATTTTTCGTAATTTTTATACAGTTATTAAATTAAGAAAAAAATTCACCAAATCATCTCCAAATGGTTGAGATGTTTTTATTCCTGCAATTTTTGACAAAAAGGGATAAAAAAAGTAGCTACATGTTTATAAAAGAGAGAAAAATAGTTGGTTTAATTTTTTTAAATAATAAATATCCAATATCTTCAAATTTTATTGTTAATAAGATAAAGAAGTATTTAAATACAACTTTATTTTAATATAATTAATTATTTCATAAAATGAAGTAGTATTTAAATACTAATTCATTTTATTAACAATAAAATAATAATGCACCAGAAAAACGACCGCCAATACGGAATTCCGCTATCGCCCGAAAAATCCTTATTAACAAGCTTTAATATCAAAAGATACCTCGCAACCGTTCTAGAAATAGGGCACTTTATATTAAAAAACGTGAATTCTGTCAACAATAACAAAAATATAGGCGGGACATAGGTCAACACCTACACACACAACACTGAACTGTTGCGTAATTTCGCTTATATTATTTTGGATAAGACAATACAAATATTATCTATGAACGGTGAAAAGATCTTTCGTGATATCTTTTAAATGTTGTTTATTACATTTTTTACCATATATTAATTCAACTTCACACTTCATTCATTCGCAAATCGCAATTACAAATGAGATGTTACACTGCAAGATTAGGTTTCAAAATTTAAAAAAGAAATAAAAATGCATATAGTAAATGCTAAAGTGGTTAACAAACAAACTACCCGTTTTCGAAAGTTTATTAAGCGCCATATCCACTTTCCACCGAAACTAGGAGCGCTCTTGGCACTTTTCCCACCACAGTAAAGTTTATATTCCACAGCAGAAACGGAAATATAATTGTGCTCACTTACACAACACCTGTGAGTACCATCTGACTTTATTCAGATAAATATTTACAGGAAAATTGCTCCCATTGCAAAAATCCGATGTCCTTATTTATAAATAGATTTTGTTACCGATTAATGATTATTATGATAACTTGACGCGCAGGGTTACCAACTAACAAAAATATTCACTTCCAAGCTGAAATCAGAAATCTTTGTATGTAATCGCCACACTTATTTGAAAACGCCCCGAAATTCAAAGAATAAATTAATTAAGTTTTGTAATATTTTTTATTTATGAGTTCTTTATTACATCATATAAGTAATATTAATTTTTTGGAGTTATCTATCAACTTTATTTATCAGGTTATTGTGGACGTACGACATTCCAATTTTAAATATGGATTTTAATCTGTGTCAGAAGAGTTCTATTATTTTATACGTGGCTTCGCACGTTGTATGGATTTAGGTTTTTATCAAGAGTTTTAAAATCGAGAATAATTAATAAATTGGCAGCATGATTAAGTCGCAACCCACATAATGTAACCCCTGTCCCGGCCTCAGCCAAATTAAAGGTAAATTTAGCTTGGGTTATATATTGGCTAACAAACAAAAAATATTTTTTTATTTATAACAAACCGCACAATCACTTTTTAGCAATACAGTTTACATTATTAAAACCAACGCAAGATTATCAATCAAAAACAATAAATACTTTAAAAGTATTTATCATTTTCCTAATGTTTGCAATTTATTATGAAAAACTAAAACATAATTTTCCGATTCCCGCCAGAACGTTAGTGTTTTGTTCTGTGAGTTCTTTATGATGAGGAGGTCCGCTTGCTATTCCTTCACGGATTTAGAAATAAACAGATAATAATAAAATCTGACATTCATACATTCTATAAAGGCAATTAAAATAGGATACGTTTATCACGGATAATATGTATCGGATAGATTCCGTTGGCTAAAAATCCCAAGTAGGCGAGCAAAGTCGCGTGGAATGCGCTAGTTTTTTATAAAAATTATCAAAAAATATTAATGTTTTAAGATTTATAAAGATAAGGTAAGTCGTGGTAGTTTAGTTACTAACGTGGCTTCGAATCTTAACTTAGTGAGTTTTTGATTTTAAGTGCATTTTGGTACAATAACCATGTGCTTGCTAAAGAAAAACATTGTTGAGAAAACACGCGTCAATCTTTCTTGCACAAGTGTTGGCAGCATTAAGAAGTATTGGGTTGGATTTTTTTTCTAGGAATATTGGATGTTTCTAGTTTTAAGTCAAAACCAAGTATTAAGCTTGAAGAAAAAACTATTCACGACCGTCCGATAAACTCAGCAGCTGGCTGATAAGTGTTATTTATCTATATTGCTTTATAATGACGCTAATTGCTTGATTAGACACCCACGTCTCTAATATAACACGGAGGAATTAAATAATAATAATAGGCAGACAAACACACACAATATATCCCCAAATTAAGCAAGTTACGCTTGTTATGGGTAATATACAATGGACCACTCTGGGGCCGATCCAGACACCCAGACCATGGTAAATCACGGAGAAAATACGTTTCCAAAATTTACTATACCGGGAATCGAGCCCGGAGCCTCTGCGTTGCAGTGAGGTAGGCCGGCAAAAGCTTAGCCCGTTCAACCACAGAGGCCGTCTAATATACATGTAATAGGAATTACACTCGCCCTGTACAAAACTTAAATGTATGAACTATTCAAAACAGGTAGATGGAGCTACAGGTCATGCTTCTCTAGTTTTTCGACATATTTCCATATCACAATGTCGTTTTCGCAAAAATTGGATCATGTTGCTCTTTGTACTAATATCTCAGTGATTCTTCGAAACTGCTACGTCTATTATTCTATATGAACAAAATTTGCTTGCCATTTGTAGTCTATATTCGTCGACTAAAACCTTTCATCATGCGTGGACTACCTGATTTTATTAAATGTACGTTTTCAGCATTTACGGCCCAGCCACGACTCTGTCAATATAAGCGACAACTAAGCGTTAAACGACGGGTGACAAAAACAAAAGTGTTGTCTGTTTCAAATTACGGAAATAGAAAAATTAAAATCGTTATTCTAAGTATTTATTAAATAGTAACAGGAATAAATCTATTTTTATAATTAAAATTAATATTTATTTAGTGGGAAAGTTTACGATAACGTTACAAGTTACGATGTGTCAGCCATATCGTCCTAATTGAAATAGACTTTAAGTGTATGAAGCATGCCACGAGTCGTCGCACTCGGTGCCAACCTCTGTCGCATCGCTCGTCTCGTCGCCCGTCGCTAAGTCCAAGGTCGTAGCCGGGCCCTAAGGCATGATTGATGTAAGACGATGCGGGGGCGAGCCGTGCACTGAACGAGGCCCGAGCGAGGCAGATTTCAAGAACATTATATAAAATAATTATTTGTGTTACATACTACTCCACCGTGTTACACCCTACAACACCGTGTTACACCCTACTATACCGTGTTAAACCCTACTCCACCGTGTTACACCCTACTACACCGTGTTACACCCTACTACACCGTGTTACACCCTACTACACGGTGTGGCTCACGAATCCCAGTCGGGGGTTGGCCCATTCGGGTAAAACCAAGTCTCACTGGAAACACAAATACCGAATAGCATCAGTCAAGCAAACAATATAACGACGTATGGTGCAATGACTAATATTCACAAGAATAATACATAATATGGGTTTACGCAATGACATAATGAAATTATACTAAACTAATTATCAAGTTACATGAATTAGTTTTAACCAATTGTTCTTTTAAACACCACTTCGCAATGTTTGTGTATTTGAAATAAAGAAAAAAGATAAGAAAACAAACAAAACAAAATACAAATGTTTACTTCGCTGGGTATTAAGTTAGGCGAATAACCATTAGGTAAAATTTAAAAATATTTATACATATAAAACATTCAAACTTTTTTTAGCTCTGATCTCGCTTATTAAATATCTTATTTAAAATTTAACTTGAGCCTTAAGTAAAAAAACAAGTTCTTTATTTTTCAAGTTGGATAAATATAACAAATTTTCTGACTAAGACGAATTGTTTTAAGTAGGTACCTATACATAATTATATTATACACTCACTTATTTGAATGCTAAAAGGTTACTAAGAAGAAAACGATGTAGGCGACAAACCTTGTGTAATTGAAATGAAAATAGAATAGAATATTAAATAAAAATAGTTCTAAACGTATTTCAGTAAACCCGTACATATTTCCATTCGCAAAAATCAAACTCACTGGCTTAAAGGTCTTTCTACCTGCTAATTGCCTTTTAACCTTAAACTATTAAGTTAAACAATAAAAACCGGTTAATATTAATAAAGCTTCACAAATCACCACATTATCATTTGTATCGTAACTTAAAAACCCTCTAGAAATCACAGATTTGAATCTCGAATTCATCTATCTGTACTATTCCCTCATATAATGTGAGAAAGAGACAGCAACAGAGGCAATGGACAAAAGGTCTTTGTCAGGTAGAATTTCTAGGGAACACTTTAAACCGTTTTTCTGTCGCGCTTGATACCTTAATCTTATTTAACTAAAAACTATAACTTACAGATGGCGGTATATCGTATTTAGGTATATAACTTTCACTTTAACATTGTAATTTTGGTTGACGTTATTTTTTAAATAAAACATTACCGAATATTTTAGCTAATGTCTTTAATTAAAGTAAACTTTACAATTATTCATTATTTTTACTAGAAAAAGGTGACGTAGGCTTTATGTTTTGTTGAGTTACGAGGGCATAAAGGATATTAAATTAATTTTTTCATCGTTCTCTTATTGTATATTCTCTTTGCGTTTTAGTCATACGTACTATGAGATATATTGTCATAATTTAGCAAAAAAATAAAAAAAATGGTACAAAAATGCATGACTAAAAATATGAGGTTAGTCGGCCTAAAGATTAACTAAAACTTTTTGGTATTTAATTAGTATTTTTCTATTTAGTAATTATCAAGCTTCAGATTAAGCAGTGAAAGTAAATCTCGTAGAAACTTGGGTATATTTTTTAAAGCAGCATATTTTAATACACCATTGAGATGTAGAAACAATTTTTAATTTTTTAATTAATTTAAATTAAGTCATTACTTCTGTTCAGCGTCGTAGCAGACGCCTGGGTGCGTGGGTAGCTCAGGGGCGCAAACCTAAAGGGCGCTCGCTTAAAAACCACCGCTTATGATTATTGATTCTCTTCTTACTAAATTTTGGTTGGCGCAAAATTTAAAACTCACCCGGATACTTACCTCTTACACTAGTTTTGTAGCATTTTACTTAGCAGCAAGTGTGGGGTAAAATGTACTTAGTTAACATTTTTTTTATTTAGGCCTCATTATAATGTGAGCTCATTAGATACAGTATTTAAATAGCAATACGTTACAACAATACACGTTACTTAACCAAATACGCTAATGGCTATTACCAATTAATGACGTATGTTACCCTTGCAAATAATGTACAATAACCAACAAAAGCGACTAATTTTTAAATTAACCCTAAAACTACTTTCAAAATATTTACAGAATATTCTCGAGGCGATAACAGTTTCATAGAAATATCCCACGCAATTTCCCTAAAGCCAGTTACAAATTTTCCCAGTACGCGTGCGTATTACATTTTTCAGAACTTGTAGGTACTTAACCAGACATTAAACGAGTTTATCTCTTTATTAATATTAAGTGTACTCAACGAAAGCACATAAAAACAAGGCTTTATTCCTTTCAGCTTAGTTTCTAAAATCAAAGTTATATCAATCACAATGATTTGAATACTATTGTATAAAAAAAACAACGGTAGAGAAGTCGTTAACATTCTTTGAATTTGAAATTAGAATTCAATAACATGACATGCCTCCATTTAAATAATGCGATAAAATCTAACACACGGATTTGAAATTTATAAACAATAAATTTATCGCGTTCATATTTATTATTTTAAGTACACGTTTATAAAATATGAATGACAATTTCTTATTTTAAAAAAAGTCTCTTGAAACTGTTCTGTTTTATTTTAATTACTAAGCTCTTTGTGTCGATGTAATCATTATTTAGAAAATAATTGGAAGTAGAACGTAATGTAAACAGTTTAATTCGAAGTGATGACGCGTAGAAGTGATGCGCTAACAACGCTTGACTGTGCACCAGTTTTTCCCCTTTTATGTTTAGATTTTTTAACCACAAGAAGGTCATTAATATTTAAGATATGTGTCTTGTTGATGAGTGAAATCGAGATTTTTTATTTTAGAAAGGATCGTTATAAAAATCTATTGTTACACATCAGTGAATGTTTATTTAAAAATATTTTTGGACAGTCAGAAAGAAAAGTTTTTTTATTTATTTAAAGATTCATAAATAATTGTTATATTGAGTTTTCTAATTCATGACATCATCAGAAACTTTGCGTAATAACCAATCAATATTCAACAAAAGCAAACAGTGAATTCCGTTAGTTTCAATCTGTTACTAAATAAATTGTGCGCGAACAGATAGTTACGTCAAGCGAAATTAATTTGCGCAAAACTCACTTTACATTGACTAAAAACCGCATTATGCAAGTGACAACAACAAAATATGCAAATTAAAAACACAAATAATGTAAGCTTCCTTTGTTCTGAACATAAAGTTTAAATATATATCTGTGCGAAGTTCAATTTAAAAAAAAGCATTCCAAATTTAAATTTAAAATTACCTGATTAATGAATGATTATTCCGAAATAACTGATCACTTCAAGTTCCGAATGTTTGATAATTAAAAAAATCACTAAAAACAATTAAAAAGTCGAACAGTTAAAATAAACATAACGCCGTGTATGCACGAGGTTGTATCACATTAAACGATCAACTTAGCACTTGTCCAAACAGGCGGTCGGCGACGGTGCTACATAACTAAGAACGTAATCGGGCCGAGTCAGAGACGACTAGTAGTGACGGGTTCGCACGCCAAACTGCGTTGCGTTGCTCCATCCCATACATAAGTTCTGGTGATTTACAGAGGGCGCAGGCGGGCCAGCCGGCCCTACTAGATAGCGTTGCTCCCCTTGCGAAGGATACCTCATTATCCTCGCTGTAATCCGTGTGCCTTTTCAAATTTTTTATTTATATAGTAACACTTTCTTTGCTATAATTTAGATCACACAGTTTTCACTCATGTGTACTCATTGGTTAAGTAACACGTGTATATAAGTATCCTTAATTTCCACTGATTGAAAATTAGATAAATGGATGAATCTCCTGAGCGGCATCAATGTCCACATTACGTTTACTTAAACTATTGCCTGATCATTCAACTATGTATATTTATTTTAAAATATAAACTAATTCAATAAAATAAAACTTTATTTATTTATATTGTATTCCACCCATAGTCCCTCAAGACTAAGTAGAATATTGAGCCCAGATTACAGTATGCTATGGACTATGGATAAGGTGACCAGAAGGCTGGCTACGTTTCCTAGCTGGATCGTCGTACTTATCCGTTGCCCGAGGGAGGCACCAACCTTCTCATCACCTGAAGAGTCAATGAATGGTTTTGATAAATTTTGGTAAGGCTCGTACCCTCGGGACCCCACATTCCAAGGGTAACATTAGCAAACGGCTCAAACATATATGTAACTCTTACTGAGGGTTGCATATTTGCTATACGATACTGTTTCTTTATCCACATAAATTAAAAAAAAAACTTTGGATGTGGCTATACTTGTCTGAAGACATTTAAATATAAATTAAATAGTGTAATTCAAGGCAAAAATCCTGTTTGTAAATTTTGTAATCTAGGAAAATGATCTTAGGTAAATCAAGATATAGATAAATACGAGATAACTGCACGTGGGATATTCCGAAATAAAATGAAGCATATTATTTCCGTTAAATTTCTTAAAAAGGCTTATTTGGTAAATATTTCTTAAATTTCCAATATGTAGTGTGTATACACCTTTAGTATATAGTAAAGGAGAAATAGCACCCAACGAGCGCTGTAATGTCCCAAAATTTAGTCCCCGAAAATAGCCGAATACAAATGTATAATTGCTTAATTAGGCCGCAGTTGTTTATTCTATAAATGCTTACCATTGTTACGTTACTGTTACTTCATACTACACAAATACTTTTTAATAAGAGAAAGTTGGAAAGAATTACGAAATTCCTGGCAAAAGCAATTTTAGTACTTGTGTGTACAAAGTACTAATTAACATCATACTGAGCTATAATATATAGCCAAGATTTGAGATTTAAAAGCCTGGCAAGTGCGTAACAGTCTAACTGTGAAGGATTCCGTAAAGATATCAGACATTCTAGGTTTTCTTTACCTGGCTTCTGATCCATAAAAAATCATATAATAACTGCCCATAAATGTCCCACTGCTGGGCTCAGGCCTCCCATTATAGGGGAACGGACAGTATACCCGCAACACTTGTTCAAGGCGGCTTGCCAGCTTTGACACATCGGTTATCTCGATGTGCAGGTATATCACGATATTTTCCTTCACCGTTGTTGGCACGTGGTAATTGTAACAATATGCACATTGGGTCTGAAAACTGCCTAAGTGGTGCATGCGTTGCGGCCAGGATTGAACCCGCGCCCTTTGACTATGGGACGTGTGCACTAGGCGTTACGTTACCACGACTACGTCCTCCCTCATGTTATCCGAGATAGCCCGTCGGAAACCATTTTTAAAAGAAGAATCAAAGAACACTATCTATCCTAGTTAACTGATATATATGTATATGTATTTTATATATGTATATACTAGGTATGTATAGATATATGTGTATCTAAGTTTATGTATGTATATCTGTGTGTAGTTTATAATTTAATATTTACTTTCAATAAGTACTTATGTACACAACCGTGCCTCTTGTTTCCCAATCTCGCTAGACCCATAGGTTTGCTGGAAGAATACTCTTTTTAGGTTTAAGCTCGCCTGTGTACATCACCACTGTTTTGTAGTTTTATTTGTAACTATTTTGAGTACAATAAAGAATTAAAGAAAAGCGTTGATCGAAAATAACCATATCACAAAACTACTTAACTGTTCTTATAATATTTTCTTAACATCACTCGTATTCTATGAAACATTACTCCACGATGGTCTGGTGAATTTGGGAAAAAGTAATAATTAAGGGTGGTGGTGAAATGTACCTGAGGGATACAAAAATATTTCACTGTATATGTATAGGCGTTTGGAATATAGATAAAAAACAGGGGCCCAATTCTATTTATACTATGTCGTCACGACAGCCGTACTATATCGTTTCAATTGTAGATTTGCTTGATTTTGGTATTCCCTTAATAGCACTGGCGCGCTCGTGGCACGCTACTCTATCAATATATTAATACGCGAAGCACAAACAGAAAAAACTTTGTACCCCTTTTTACGAAAATTGCACGGACGGAGGGGTATAAATCTCGCACATAGCATGTAGAGAGAAGGAGTGCAGAATGCTTATAATTTCCGTTATTAACCGTTACGCATAATATATCATATTCTTTATTGTACAATTAAATTAATATAACTATACACAAAAAGTGCTTAGAAATAGGTATAAATAGCAGCCATATCTTTAATTTTATTATCTATTAATTTATAATGGTGTAAAATATTACAATGATTTATATTTAAATATAATTTTGTTAATTGTAAATTTATTTTTAATTGTATATATTTAAAGATTTAAAAAAATGACTAATAAGTTTACTCTTCTATGAATTAAAAAAATGGTAACTATAATTTTAAGATCCGCGACTTCGGCCGAGTGGAATTTAATTTAATTTACCTACAGGCGACAGTGGCGGCGTGCGGGTAGTTCTTTAATTTTTTTTGTAAAATAAAAGTAACCAAAGTTACTCAGTATAACATCACCTGTCTGAAAAGTTGTCTGGAAGAAATCGCTGTTAGCGATAAGACCGCTGATTGTACTACTTATAAGATTCTTAATTCATGTATATTATTATTTTCTTGAGTGCAATAAAGAATATTCTATTCTATGCCGGTAGTAAAGTCCAATCAAAATCGGTACAACCGTTTCAGAGAAGCCAAATAGCCAGAACAGACAGACAGTCAGTTAAAAAAAATATAAAATGCTTATAGATTTTAGTATCGTATATACATTCATATACATTTAGTAAAAGGCTGTTATTTTAACATTACAAAGAGACTTTTAAATTTTCATTTGTATTATATTATTTGTAGAGATAAGTAAAGCTTAACGGTATTATTCATATTGAGTTAGAGTATGTTGAATATGTATGAAGGACTCTTTAAAAACCATAAAGAAGACTTCAAACTTTGTTTAAACATTAATTTATGAATAAGACCGTATGTTTGTATACGCTATCCACTGTCCCTTTACTTTTTGCACCGCCTACATGGCAAGATTAGTTAATTACCTGGAAGATATTGCTTGAAGCGATAAGGCCGCCTACTGCATTGCCTAGAAAGTATTGTATTTTTTAATTTTATTATTAAGAATATACATTTCATTAACTATAATATTGTAGTAACCAAATTAACTTTAAAAAAACAATTGAACGCTAAAAAATAAACTAACCTATAAATAAATTAATATACACTTACATAGTTTATCTACAAATCGCTAAAATTCTTATTCTTAATAAAATAATAAAAAAAACTATATCTTAAGAAAATTTTTGGAATGGTTTATTTTGGTGTGCAAGAAAGTTTTATCTATTATCTATGAATTACATTGGGTCAATTAAAAAAACACACTGAAAATTTCTAAGACTAACTTCTATCCCGCAGGAACGGACAAACAATACAATTTCCTGTGGCCGGACGGCCTGTCGTAAGGGGCGACAAAACAACCCACAGCCAGGTGGTAGGGTATTTGCCGTATTGAATTAACAAAATAATAACCTTTAGCTATGTTGCGGCATTAGTATTCAGAATCCAGTCTCCCTTTAGAGAGCAGCAGCGCATTGTAGCACCTTTGGTGTCGCAAGTGTCCATAGACCCATCAGGTGGTCTGCTAAACATGCTTAAAAAACAATAATTTATGAATTAAATGAATTTAACATAAATGCGATATAGGCTCCGAATAATAAGGAGGAGTGGAGATTGTGGAATAGGCGCGTGAAAAATCTTCCAACGAACAAACATCGCGACAGGAGACTGGGATATGCGGCGCGTACTTGGGGAGCCTACGTCCAGCAGTGGACTGAGATTGGCTGAAGATGATGATAAGATGAACAAACATCAGAATTTAAATATTAATTCTCTGTGTTAAAATCGTATCCAATAAATTTGAATAACACACGATCACAAATGTATTGCTCAATTGGTATTCAAGGCTACAACGGAGCTACAATAGTAATTGTTATAGATTCATTGCTAAACTATATACATTATGTAGCCAGTATTTGGAGATATATTAAACAATTATATGTAATCAACATATAAAATACAATTAAGTCTCATGCATAAAAGAATCGTTAACGTAAAATTTGCAGTCATAAATATAGTCAAAATAAATCTTAAATGTTGAACCTTGTTTCATGTAATATTTTGTATATATTTTTGTACACTTTAATGCATTATATTTTATCTGTTCTGTTAGAGTAATGTATTGTTACATGCCGTCAAAGAAATGCGCACACCTGCCTGTCGTAAAACGCAGTTTATTACCTTTCCTGCATTCGGAGTTTTTTTTTAGTTCGTGTTTAAAATTTGCAATGAAGAAAAGCAAACTATTGTTATCGTACTTGTTTTATGGCTGTCATTAGTGTCGAACTAATCCTTGTTGTTATTGTATTATGTCGAAGCTTGCCAGTGTGCGGATTAAAACAATGGCCGATCGGAGGTGGGGCAGTCAAGCGACGACTACGATACGAATAAACGTACATTTCGAATTGCTATATACTGACGGGCTTTGCGCGTGTTATTGAATCGTGCAGTTTGTACTGGCTGTGTCCTGTCATATTTGTGCCTGTTTTGTAAGTGTTTGTACAGTTCTAATAAACTGTATATACGGCATTTTAATTCGAGTCCTGTGTAGCTAGTAACAGATTTTAATTATTAAAAACTGTACTCCCAATTTCTACTCCATTGTAATATGCATTAATGTTTTCCTTTGATTTAAACATAAGTAAAAATTAATTAAGTGTTGTGTTAATTGGTTGTAAGCGATTCTTTGTAAGTCCATTGTTTAAAGTAAAATGAATCATCATTTACATAAACAACTCCAAATAAATCAGCTAAGTGCATATACATATATCATTCTATTCGCAATGAAAGGTTCGAAGATATAGATATAGTTACAATCTATAAATCAAAATTCCGGATTTCTGGGGCAAATTCCGGACAATAAATTTAATATTAACTGCAACTAAATTAAAATCATAATAATAAACTATTGGGATTGGCATTATAGTCTACACTTATATTATAAAGAGGAATATTTTTTTATGTTTTTAACGAATAAACTCAAAAACTTCTTAGACAGATTTAAAAAATTCTTTCATCATTAGAATGCTACATTATCTTATAGGCTATATAAAATTCTCGTGTCACAGTTTTCGTTGCCATACTCCTCCGAAACGACTGGACTGATTCTCATGAAATTTTGTGTGCACATTGGGTAGGTCTGAGAATCGGCCAACATCTATTTTTCATCCCGCTAATGTTAGGGGTAGTACACCCCTAAATTTTTTATTTTATTTTTTAGACAAAATTTTTAATTTCTATTTTTTTAAGATACAGAACTAAAAAATACATACAACCCTAAATTTTCAACCCTCTACGATCAACCCCTATTTCTAACCGGGCAAGACGACGTCTGCCGGGACAGCTAGTATAGGCTATATATTTGGTACTTTAAAAAAATAGCGATCCCTACTAAAATTCTAAAGTTAAAAATTAGTTTTTGAATGGGTCCGGGGATGGTTTAGTTCCACAATAAGACCTGATAGATGGCACTGGATTCAGGTTCTAAATTTTTTTTCAGAGTAGGACAACATCTGCCGGAATCGATAGTATATTAATTATATAATCACAATTCTGTGCTGGGTTGCCTGGAAGAGGTTGCTATAAGCGAAAAGGCCGCCCATTGTTCTTATGGAAATATACTCTGTATTAAATTATCTCGATATTAGTTATGGTGAACAATAGTTTTCATCCATTCTTTCATTCATTCACTGCTGAATTAATAAATAAATAAACAAAACTATTTTTGTAAAACCAGATTACATTCAATTCAATCTTAATCTGTTGTTGGACTATTCAACCGAATCAATTGATCAGAAGGCGCAGAACTGAATCTTATATTTACATACATCACTGCGGTTGCTTTGTCTTAATTGAAAGCCAGAAGTGTACCGGTCCGTGTAATATCAGCATTAGATTAGAATCAAGTTAAACAAAAGTACAGCTAAATAACGGAGCGTGCAATATCAGGGACGACGTCACGTACAACACTGCACTATAATTGACTGGTGTAGTAAGTGTAAGTTATAAAGTATTCAACATTCACAGCCTATGTAAAGATGGGTTACGTTGGTAACACACGTTCTACTATGTCGGCTAGACAGTTTTTTACTGGTCTCTAGAAAGGTAATTTACCTTTGAGCAGTATATAGGTCACGTTAAACCTTCTTTATAGGATTTCAGCAAATAAGGAACCCTGACGAAATGTATGCTGGTTCCAGGCAACCGTATCCTGGAGATGTGGTTGCCTGGAAGTGGTGATTGCTTTATGGAATAAGGCTTAGTCTTAACACAATATTTAAGCAGTCGTATTTCTTGTTACATAAATTATACCACCATCGCCATTATCATCTCATTTCTGGGGTTGTGTGGGAGAGATCGCTTTTTATCGGTAAGACTGCCCTTTGAGTACAATTAGATATTGTTTTAGTCTGTTGTTTTAATTTTGTATTGGTATATAACAAAGAGTACCTATTGTTATAAACTTTGTATGTTACTAATCACTTTTCAATAATTTATTGCATCTATATAGATTTGGCAGGAATATAGAGGATGCAATTTAGGAGGTACTTTAATTGTAAATAATTAAAATAAATTAATTAAATATACTATTCTACGTTCAAAGTGTGTGAAATATTTTTAAGTCATATTGTTGTCTCTTAATTGAAGACATGAGTGGATGAAGGTGATAAGTCTCATAATTCCAATTCTGAGTAAATCGAGATAAAAGTTTTACTTTTATTTGAAAATGAACTGAAGTTAACACCTTTTTCAACTTTTTATTTTTTAAATATGCCTTATATCTATGGTCTAAGGTCTGTAGTCATTTGGTATCGACTTATAACATTCATCTACGCAAAAAAAAGCAAAAAACCGAATATGCGACATATTACCTTCATCCACTCACGTCTTCAATTATTTTTATTTAAGTCACTAGGTGGAGAGACACTGCATCCAGTATTGCTGACAATGACAATGACTTCGAACAAAAATCTTTATAAGCGTATCTCTCTTTTTCTTATGCAATTGGCTACTAAAAGTTTTGAATGAAATGATAGTTAATGCTGATTTTTAAGATGTAATTAGTTTGTTATATTTTGTAATTAAACTGTTGTAATTAATTTCTCAAGTTTCGATTGTAACTAAAATTTTAAAGACTAAAAAATTTGTTGATATGTGCTAATAAAACGACTTCATTTGATAACTTATTTGGTAACTCGACGGTTTCAACATTTAAGTTGAAACTTTCGCTTTCAGCACTGCCTCTGAACATAAATCAAATTTCTGCACATTTTACACTAGCTTCTCATCCCATCATTCATCTCATGTTTCAAGCCCAAAATGTTTACAAGATAACCAACTGTGACATTCAGACAGATACTGGAGTGAGGTCATAAAGATGATTGTTTACCGTTAAACCGATATTTTGTACACCAAACTTGAAATTAATTCCGTACTGGATCTAAATTCTGCAGGTTGCTACGCAAACCATAAAAAAATTTGAGTTTAAATAATATTAAACAAAATACAATACAAAAGAATAGCACTTCAACCAATGACCTGAGAAATTTGCAATAGAATGTGGGACCAATTTGTTACCTGGCAGGCATGCAATACCCTTTCAGGAAATAAATAATGAATCATGATATTGTTATGTCACAGACCATTAGTGGGCATTTTTAAAATAAATCTGGCAGGTGCGTGAAATACCATTAATGATATAAGTTTCCTTAGAGATGACAAACCTATTCGCCAGATTAGCTTAAACTATTCCTTAAGTTAGGTTGCCTTGAAGAGATTGCTTTAAGCGATAAGCTGCCTATTGTATCTACAATGACAATATTGTAATCGTGTATTTTTGAAATTGAATATTTGGTCAGCAATAAAGTGTTATCTATCTATTCTATTCTCTTTATTTAGCTACGATCAGAGGAAATGTTTTGTCCTAAAATACCTACATTAATAATATTTGATGGATATTGAATGCATGACTGGATGAATGTATGTACAACCAGAGATATAAGGTATCACGATACAAAATTTCATGTAAGTAGGTCCAGTCGTATCGGAGATTAGCCGGTACAAACAGACAGACAAACAGAAAAACAAAAAATTGAAAAAAATCGAAATTAGTTCTATTCAATTCTTACATCCCCTGACTCGGTTTTAGCAAATTTCATATACAAATACAATTTTATTATATGTATAGATTTGCATAGGAATAAAGGGCGGCCTTATCGCTCCGGCATCCAAATAGATCTGAAAAGAAAATTTATACAATTTTTATATATTAATATCGTTCAAATCCATTAGATTACATTCGATTATAATTTAATTGAATACTAAAGAACACTAAGTATAATTCTAACATAATTATAAAATTACATACTATTGAATACAATGTAAGAAAACTTAACTTATTTCCTACCCAAGTCCCTCAAGACTATAAGTAGAATACTGAGCCCAGATCACCGTCTTCTATGGGTAAGGTGCCCAGAAGGCTGGCTACGTTTCCTCGCTGAATCGCCATACTGATCCGATTAGATCAGATTAGACAACACTTTATTGCTCACCAAAATAAACAGTTACATTAGTGAAATAATTACAATATCAATAGCAATACAACAGCTTATTGATAATATCTCCAGGCAACCTAACTTAAAATAAATTCTTAACTAATCTGGCGATGTAGGTGCTAGGGCCAACTTAAATATACATATTTGCACTAATTTATAAATTTAATACAAACATAAATACAGACACATTTATATAACACCAATGTATAGACATATGTAATTATACAAATAAATTTATATTTTATTAGATATGACAAGCATTTTATATTAACCTGATTAAATTACGATAAATTAACAGTTTAATATATTAGACATATTTTTTATTAAAAATTTCTAAGTGAGTTCCGAAAAATGGGTGATGTCAATCAATTTTAAATATTTTTATTATCTTATTTTATTCTCTTTCGGATTTTTTCAATTCTTATTGCAAAAAGAGGGGGGTGCACACAATTTTCACAAATACAAAAGTCATTAAGAAACATCTTCATGGCTTTTCAAGATCTGACTATCGGTAACTTAACAAAACTTCATAGTGTATGTTTTTCAACCCCTCTTATAGGTATATACTATGGTGTGCGTAATTCCATCATCTTTTGTCGCTAGATCAGTAAACTTATGATTAGGAATTATATGATAGATAGATAACACTTTATTGTACACCATAACAGAAAACTAGAAAATTCTAATTGTGTACAATGGGCGGTTCTATCGCTAAAAAGCGATCTCTTCCAAACAGCCAGTGGAAAGAATATTGCTTATATATTATTATTAATTAGGAGTGGCGATACTGATATACAAAATTATTGTACAATTACTTACGTTTTAAATAATAAATACTTACATAACTATACTATATATACAAATATGCAACTATTTAAACATAATAAATATATATTTGTTTTTAGTTATCATTTGCATGCCTGAAAGGGACAAAACATGAACATAAAATAACATATTGTTATCTAATGTTTTTATTTATATATTTTTGAGCAAATTAATGATTTGTTTTGATTTCAGGTAGATAAATATTTGTATATTTTCACTACTTTAGCTAATGGAAATGTGTTGCCAGTTGACGTGGCGAGCACTTTAGCATATTATTTATTTTGTGATTACATTACAATTTTTACAGCAGTATATACATTACATATTCCTAGTAAGTTTCATCCATATAGACCCAGTAGTTCCCGAGAAAATTGACTGATACATAAAGAGAGACAACACACGGACGGATGGACATGTTAAGAAATAAAGGTTCCATTTTAGTTAAAATGGCCGCCGAACTCTATCTTTGAAACCGTTAGAATGACTAATCTGATCAAGTTCCCGATAGAGGTACTCGTTTTCTCGTTTTAAACCTAAACATTCGCATAAAATGAACGAAGTTTCGGAAACTTGAAAACATTCATGTGCTTTTTATTTTTTCATCTGAGTCGCTTGGCTTTTTTTGTTTCGAAGAATAAAACTTTTTATTCTCACCTAGTTTTAATACAGATATAAAGTTCAGTGACTGTTGAGGTATTTATGTATTTAACTTCAATCAGTACGATACTCGATTAGATTAGAGAAGTATAATCAATTTTATAATCACGTGTTTGTGTATTTAGTTTTCAGATTGGTATGGCATTGATTCGTGGACATTAATATTTTATTTACGAGTAAGTAGGACTGGTATATTAGATGAAACTGGTCAACCTGCTGTTTATTTTTAAAATATTATTTTAATATTTATTTTTATTTATAACGCCTCCTTTAACATAGGCAATTATCCTATTATGATTCTTGATATCAATTTCGAAATATGTTATAAATATATTTTTATAACATGTAAAAAAATTAGGCTGATTTAACTTCTAGGATAAAATACATTGGGTGAATTATTTAATTAAGTTATGTGTTTTCATGTCTTAACAGCCAATGTTGATAATGTTTTTCTAATGGATACAATCCAAACCAATGATAAAAGTACGAGAACCATAATAACGTACATATCTCGTGAAAGTAGATAGCTCTAGTTGTAGTTAAATAAATATTTACTTTATCCTTCTTGGAAGATTTAAAAAATAAAATTTCATTTAATTTACGTGTTCCATAAGTTGACTAATGTTCATCAACTGGAGATAAACATGGTTTAATCTCCAGTCCACGAACACCACTCTCAAGACGGTTACATCTTATTAAATAGTGTAATTGGTGGTAAAATCGTGTATTCTCCCCGCAAATTGCTACTGCGCCTGGCCGCCATCTTGGTGACGTAACCGTAGCCGAACACTCAGTACTGTTAGCATCACTGGCCGGCGAGTACGCGTACATGTCGAGTTAAGAATGAGGTCACGTGAATGTTAATTTGACAAGGTTTTAGCGCATTAGCAATTTGCGGGGATAATATTTGTTTGTGCTTCCATCTTCTAACGAAAAACAATATTTAATTATAAAAGATCCAAACAAATTTTAGCTAAACGCTATGGAACTAGTAATAAACTTTCGTATAGATGTAGATGGTATGTAAATTTATACAAATTATTTAATCTAATTTAAACTGTATAATATAATCTAATTTATGCTATATAAAATCGTAATTTTATTTTTAATATATGCAATGTGTAAAGTTTTATAAATAAATAAAACGTTTTAAAAGTTTTTAGTATTTAAATATTAAATTACGACTAGTAATTAATATTTATTTTTAATAGGTATTATTATTATTATTAGACATTCATAGCTCTTGTCATGCACGCTCGTCTGTTCCTAAGGCTACTGACATCACCTTCTGCTAATACACGATCAATTTGATCATGGAAGGTGTGTCGTGGCCTTCCGCGACTTCTGCGTCCATCCAGTTTTACATTGTATATCTGTTTAGTCATTTTTCATCATACATTCTTTCCACATGCCCGAACCACCGGAGCATTCCTTTCCTTACCTTCACCCTAGTTTATCAATAACAGCGTTAATAACGTATAGAAATTACATATTGAATATCTGCTCATAACATGATAAGCAGGACCGTCCTTTGCTGAGATCGAACTGTTTTTCAGAACAAATGTGCATTTCTTTATAATTACCACGTGCTAACAACACAGTCGATGTCGAAGTCGTGGTAGCGTAACGGTTAGCGCACGCGCCCCTAAATCGAAGGGCGCGGGTTCGATCCCGACTGGAACGCATGCACCTCTTAGTCAGTTCTGATCTAATGTGCATATTGTTACAATTACCACGTGATAAAACCGGTGAAGGAAAACATCGTGATGCAACATGCACATCGAGATAACCGATGTGTCAAACCTGCCAAGCCGCCTTGGACAAGCGTGGCGGGTATACTGTCCGTTCCCCCTTAATGGGAGGCCCGAACCCAGCAGTGGGACATTTATGGGCTGATATTATATTATTATTATTATAACAACACAGAAAGAATAGTGACGAAACCTGCTTAGAGATCACCCTGAAAAGTGCCAATGAAATAATACCACAAAAGTACATTGGAAAGGACAGTTTATTTCTTTATGTTGTCACACCTAAAAATATTAATGTTGCCAACCGAATCTACGAATCCAAATTGCCGTCCTTGGCTGGTTTCTATAGCATTCTAGAAAAACGTTTGTACTATTGCTTAAAATTTGACTATAAAAGAGAGGTTAGTAAGATCAAGTTAGATATAGAAACACATGTCCTGAACATGATATTATGTACCTTTGTAACTATATATAATTTTAGTCTTTAAGTTCATTTTTGTATTGGTGTATCATAAAGTTCGATGGTTCTGTGGTTGAGCGGGCTAAGCCTTTGCCGGCCTACCTCACTGCAACGCAGAGGCTCCGGGTTCGATTCCTGGTATAGTAAATTTCGGAAACGTAATTCTCCGTTATTTACCATGGTTTGGGTGTCTGGCGTCGGCCCCAGAGTGGTCCGTTGTATATTACCCATAACACAAGCGTAACTTGCTTAATTTCGGGATATACAATGTGTGTGTTTGTCTGCCGATTATTATTATTATTATTAATTACGTTTATCTCACAGCTAGCTAAAATGACCACGACACTATTTTTAGGATCATCGTTACACTTCTCGTAGAAAGGAAGGTATTGCAGTCTGTTGCGTATAACATTTATGTTAATTATTGCTTCGCTACTCGAATGCGGGTGCTATTTCGACTGCAGCCTGGTCTCTTTATTGACCATCATGTCATATAGTTACCCTCAGGTAACCTTATTCGTGTTGTTCTTTTAGACAGTATGTGGACTTTTGTCATTTATCCCTTAAGCACAGGTTGGATCATTTTTATGTTTAAATTATTTGAAATAAGCCGAGACTCCGCCATGGCATGTGAGGACCTGGGTCCCAATAGGTGTGATGACGATATGTGTGTTTGTCTGCCGATTATTATTATTAAAGTATTATCTATCTATCTAAAATACTATCAATATTTGATAACAACTAGAATAGAATTTGCTTTATTACATAACATTAACATACAGTTCAAGAAGTATGAGTACAGGAATTCATAGGCGGTGTTATTATTAAAATCAATGTCTATCAGACAACCTTAGGTGGGATTACAAAAGTTTGTGAAATATGTGGGTTTTGCAATATACTAACTAATATAAATATTGCAGAGTTAAATCTGTATTAATTGACCCATAGAGTGCGAGGTAACACACCTTCATGACATATACATACGACGAACTATTTACATATTGCATTTAATTATATATAGAAAATAGATATATAGATAGATAACACTTTATTGCTCACCAAAATAAACAAAAACAGGATGCATAACTACAATACTTCTTGGCAAAACAAACGGTGGCCTTATCGCTAATAGCGATCTCTTCCAGGCAACCTAGCTTAAAAGAAATTCTTAAATAATCTAGCGATGTAGGTGCAGCAGCAAAATGATAGGACTGTACAATTTAAATATACATACTAATACTAATTTATAAATTACATACATACGTAACTTCACAACAGAGCGCCATTTAGGCTTATTCTTACACACACTTATAATTGCAAATTATAAAGAAGCAAGTGAGTTGCTTCTTTATAATTTGCAATTATAAATTGAATACATATCCAGACATTTATAAAATACCAATATATAGATACGTATATACGAAATAAATAATAATCTAAATAAATATATTTATTAACATTATATATGAAAAATATTATACTATATATTGATTTTAATTTAAGAATTACAGATGTGAAAACACGGTAACAGATCTTATATAACATTCTGTGATGCCTCAAGCTCATATTAAGACGGTTGCAGTCGTCAGTGGTGAATACATTTGAATTTGAATGAACACCGACCGGTGACAAACAAGCAGATGTTAGATCGACCCCCAATTGCCATTTTCTGTCTAGCGTAAAGAAGTAGCTTCTGACATTTATCTTCTATATAAATAAAAATGAATCTTAGAAATGTATATACGCGCATAACTTCATTGATTTTGATGTAATTATTTGTATTTGTATGAGTGGCCCCCGAATGGTTTAAATGCACAATTGGAATTGGTAGGAGTTAATAAAATGGGGTTATAGATTTTTATTTTCTCAGGACAGGACAATGTCTGCGGAGACCGCTAGTTAATATTAATTTAAGATGAAGTCATCATCATCATCCGAGCGTTAAATCCCGGTTGCGTTCGGAGCGATCACTTTGACGCCCAGGGTCCGCTTTCCTACTTTTCTTCTCCTCTTCGGGCGATCTTCGGCATCCGTTATGTTAAGACCGTTGGTACGCATGTCATCCCTCACAACGTCAAGCCAGCATTTCTTGGGCCTTCTCCTTCGACCGGCATGGCTAGACATTTGTTCCCCACGTAATTTAAGAAGAAGTATTGTTTTGTATATTATATTCTCTAATACAGGTATTATCATGAAGAAGAATACTTAGTATTATAATGACATCATAAGTACCTACTTATGCTCGGCCTAAATATATGAGGCAGCAATTGATTTTTTTGACGCAGGAGAAAGTTAAAGTTAAAAAGTGAAGTCTAGTACCCACTTTAATGTTTACAAAAATGTTAAATTTACATCCCATAGACAATCGAAATCATTTTAAAAATTCAAACCGGGAGTGATAAAATTTATATGAGAATGCGGAAGTCGGGATATAACCGTAACGCGTCGCCGTGGCAACTGCGCTGTTGTAACCCGAATATAGGAGGATAGGCGGGTCGAGGTTCAATAATTGCAGGCCGTCAAGACTTTCACCTTCGCGCGGCCGATCCGCCAAGGCCATCGAGCCACTGAGGCACCGTTCACCGTAACTTCCGCCCGCGGCCCGCAGCCAGCATCGAGCATTATTTGCTCACAGCCGATGGTGTTGCCATTATCATGCAGATCATCAAAATTTGTTATGGAAACTGTATGTTTGAACATTACAATGGGGTAGTAGTTGACACATATCGCAATGAATTATAAAATAAAATTCGTATAAAAGAGCGTGTGTTCAAATACCATGCCATTATCAACATTATAATATCATGACAGAAATAATTTTGATTATTGTTTAAAATATAATTAATACCCTATTTTTATAGAACTAGCTGATCCGTGCCCACTTTGCCAATACTTATTACTCACAATCAAATATACCCTATGTCATTCAGGAATATAGTATCTTTCCACTGGTGAAAGAAAGGTTTAGTTGATCCAGAGACTACCCCATACAACGTTACAACTCACAAACTGACCCTCTCTATAATATTATTAAGTATAAAGTATAGATGACGTCATCATTTGCAACGTTTTGCAAAATTTATGTAAGACATTTTATATGATGGTAGAAAGTATCTCAAATTTTGCTGTCGACTACACCCTATCTGTAGCATTTTTTTAAATTTGCTAAATTATAATATATAGATTTCTTTTTTCAATTTTATTATTTACTTATATTCAAGTTATATTATCTACTTTAAAAAAACATTTCTATGAGGCTTTACTCGAGTGATTTCGTATCCCATAGGAATTCTTAAGTTTACATAAAAAAAGTATCCTGCGTGAATATCTAACCCCTTAAATACTCAGGTACAAAAAGTTGTAAATATAATAAAAAATATTTAATATTAAGTGTAGAAGGTAAAGAGGAAACAAAGAAACTTACAAAGAATCACATTTTTAGAATTATATATTGTAGTCTAAATGGATTTGAACTATTTATATTTAACTATAAATGGCGATGACTTAGTCGGCATACTACAATAATTATAGTCTTAAGGGATTATAGATCTAATACAAAGTGACTCATATTAAGTAATTGTAAGTATGTTTATTAAAAGTTAAGTTTTCTATCTTGTATTATTATAATATATCTTTGGAATACTAACAATAATTTGTTCGATTCTTGTGTAAGTCAGAATCTAAATACAATTGCCGATGTCCATGACTGTTTTTGTGAAATCAAAAAATGAAAAGCAAATCAGTTTGGACTTAGTTTTTACTTTTTTTAAATCTCTCAACAATACAAGGAGTAGAATTTTATCTGAATTTTTGGTCCTTCGAGCCTTATTTACAATATTGATAATTTTATTTCCTCGTTAAAAGATGTCAGTAATTGTACTTACGTCAAAAACCGGTGCCAGTTTGAAATGAACTCTAAGGTATGGCATATAAGATATATATAGTGTTCTCGGTGCAAGAGTTCATAAACCTGCCATAGATAACATTTTTTCCATGTTCAAAGCGTGGCGCTCAGGCAACCACGCGAACTCCGCGAAACACGACGCGACGTTTCGCTTTTGCAAGAGCCACAGAAAGCGGTACCGGTGCAACGGACGAAATAACGGTTCACCACTGAAGATTTACGTAATTGCTTCTAGGAAATAAAATTTGGCAGTTAGCAAATTGCAATTAAATATTAGTAATTGAAAAGCAAATCCAATTTGGGTCAGCTGAGCGACGCATCGATACGAAATAACAATACGTAGGAGTTCACAGTACGTCCGTAAACAAGGTCAAAGAATCGATTCTGTTGCAATATTGGCTATTCCAGTAGACAATGTTAAAGTAAGGTTTTTATTATTATAAAAACTAGTTATTGAAGCGTGTCTCATCTTTGTTGTTTCATTACCGGGTACCGAGGGCGCACAGATACTAAAATATCTATATTTTGATTAATATATCTTTTAGAAACAATGGTCAGTATAAAAGTCAGCAAGTAAACAAGTACACATTGATTTAAGGGCCTTAATTCACGAATTAGCAACAGCAAAGTGCTAGTGTATATCTTTGTCTAATGATGTTTTGATGAGAACTGAGAAGCTTGTGTGTAATGTTTTAGGTTCCTATTGAATACTATAGACCACGAATGTAAATGATTAGGTTTTAGAAAAGAGATACTTATTCTGGAAAAAACTTCTTCATACAGTTATAAAAGCATTTATAAAAGTTATATGTTACACTTACTTAGTTACAGTAGTTGTATGTCAAAAAATGTTACTGTACAATAAGTACAGTGACATTTATTGATTGGAATGATACTCTTTAAATTGACCAAAATATAGCAAATACGTAATGCCTGGCGAAGGAAATGACGAACGTAGTGGCGACAGCATTATAGTGTAATTGATGGTTCACACATATTAAGTTCGTAAGTAGTTAATTAAATTTTAACTGAATCCTGAATTTTGAGTGCAAATTTTTACTAAAATCATCATTTACATGTGTCACTTAAAATTTAGTCAAAATTAACTTACACTTAACTCACTGTTGGCAAGACCAACATTAAATTAAGAACAATATGTTTTGTTTTTTTTCTCTGTTCTGTAATAGTTTTCGCAATAAATGCATGCCTTTTCACGTTTCAACCTATTTGATTTATTTAAATCCACACGATATTCGGACAATTCACAGTCCACTGCCTCGGAAGATACTATACATACAGTTTTCCACATACGTCTAAACGTGTTATAAGAACTAAAGTTGTTTAGGCTGTGATAGTACTGCCTCGTCATTAAACTCGTTTGTGTAACAGTGGTGTAGTCGCTCTGAGTGCCGAGTACTGCGAGTTACCAGCCGACCCATATTTACAATGTCGGAAGATGCGCGAAGTGTACTATCTCACACCGCTCGTTAAATCGATGCTTTTAATATAGATGATGACTCAAGATTTCATGCTTTTTTTAAAACCGAGCCCACGTGATAAATTATTAATAACCTTTCAAAAATCGTCATATATTACGCACGTGCAGTTTTCATTAATAATTAAAATATCTACAGTCCACAACTAATTAATATTTAAAGAAGTGTTTAATATAATATTCTGTATAAGTGTAAATGGAATCTAGGTATGTTACCATGCAACATAACTAATGCCATGGAAGAATCAGTACTTGTCATAATAATAATAAATCTTTATTGTAGAAAAATCATATACAGAAAGTAATATTGAAGTCGCTAACTCCCGGGATAAGCACTAGGCCTCTGTTTCGGGAATCAGCACCGTCGGACATTTAATATTTTTATACTGTAATAAAGACAAAACAGTAACAGAGTATATATCTAGTATATAAGCATACTTATGTAATAACAGACCGTTGTTCCGCTGCTTTAGAAAGAATGGTATATCCTCCATGCTCACTAGCGGCTGATTGATAGGTTTAATAAGTCAGTAATCTCGATATGCAGGTTTCCTCACAATATGTTACTTCTACGTCAATAAGTGCTAATTATAATCCAATACCATTATACCAGTCAGACTGCTTATAAGTGGTGCACTCTACTTGGTCAGGATTGAGATCTACAGCATTAAAGTATGCCAGGTCATTTAGTCATAAAAGTCAATAAATTTACCATATTTACTTACTTACGTACTTCTCCTAGTGGGTACCTTTAATAAAATTTGAATAAATTATCTTACATTGGAAGGTATGTATATGATTTTGGATGATATATTGATTTGTGGTGTGACAAAGGATGTAACTGAGAATAGTGGAGTATCGAAGGAAAATAGATATGGTGCCGACCCCAAATAAGTGGGAGAAGGTAAAAGATTACGCGAGTGAACCTTTGTGTAAAATCTAAGTATACAAATATACAAAGTTTTTATATAATTATTAATTCTGTTACCTTTTGTACCACTTCACATGCAATCTAAAAGACAATAGGTAAAAAGTACAAGGTACTGCTTTAGTTGAAATTTGGGCGTTATCACAAAGTGTTATGAGCTAGAATCAGTTGTACGAGTAAAACAGATGGTCTTGTATCATGTTGCTGTATTCAAAGGAAGTTTTATTAGGTTTATTAATGCAGTCGACCGATGAATGTCATAGATGTGCAAATTTTATAAATACACAGCGAAACGAATAGAATCGACAACGGAAGTGCATAGTATGCTCTTATATATGCATTGTTACAAACCCATAACGGCATTTAGGGCATTAGAACGGATTAGCTTTAATAAAACAATTTTATAAATAGAACAAACTCATAGATTATACGTAGGTAGAAATATTAGTGTGAACCGTAACGGAGTCATCGCCTGAACCAGTAAGCTCTTTCTGCCCGATCTCTTTGTAACGCATTTAGGGAAATTAAGAGCGGATTAGCTTTAATAGAATAATTTTAAAAATAGAACAAATTCATAGATAATACGTAGGTAGTAATATTAGTGTGAACCGTAACGGACTCATCGCTGGAATCACTAAGCTCTTTCTGCCCGATCTCTTTGTAACGCATTTAGGAAATTAAGAGCGGATTAGCTTTAATAGAATAATTTTAAAAATAGAACAAATTCATAGATAATACGTAGGTAGTAATATTAGTGTGAACCGTAACGGACTCATCGCTGGAATCACTAAGCTCTTTCTGCCCGATCTCTTTGTAACGCATTTAGGAAATTAAGAGCGGATTAGCTTTAATAGAATAATTTTAAAAATAGAACAAATTCATAGATAATACGTAGGTAGTAATATTAGTGTGAACCGTAACGGACTCATCGCTGGAATCACTAAGCTCTTTCTGCCCGATCTCTTTGTAACGCATTTAGGAAATTAAGAGCGGATTAGCTTTAATAGAATAATTTTAAAAATAGAACAAATTCATAGATAATACGTAGGTAGTAATATTAGTGTGAACCGTAACGGACTCATCGCTGGAATCACTAAGCTCTTTCTGCCCGATCTCTTTGTAACGCATTTAGGAAATTAAGAGCGGATTAGCTTTAATAGAATAATTTTAAAAATAGAACAAATTCATAGATAATACGTAGGTAGTAATATTAGTGTGAACCGTAACGGACTCATCGCTGGAATCACTAAGCTCTTTCTGCCCGATCTCTTTGTAACGCATTTAGGAAATTAAGAGCGGATTAGCTTTAATAGAATAATTTTAAAAATAGAACAAATTCATAGATAATACGTAGGTAGTAATATTAGTGTGAACCGTAACGGACTCATCGCTGGAATCACTAAGCTCTTTCTGCCCGATCTCTTTGTAACGCATTTAGGAAATTAAGAGCGGATTAGCTTTAATAGAATAATTTTAAAAATAGAACAAATTCATAGATAATACGTAGGTAGTAATATTAGTGTGAACCGTAACGGACTCATCGCTGGAATCACTAAGCTCTTTCTGCCCGATCTCTTTGTAACGCATTTAGGAAATTAAGAGCGGATTAGCTTTAATAGAATAATTTTAAAAATAGAACAAATTCATAGATAATACGTAGGTAGTAATATTAGTGTGAACCGTAACGGACTCATCGCTGGAATCACTAAGCTCTTTCTGCCCGATCTCTTTGTAACGCATTTAGGAAATTAAGAGCGGATTAGCTTTAATAGAATAATTTTAAAAATAGAACAAATTCATAGATAATACGTAGGTAGTAATATTAGTGTGAACCGTAACGGACTCATCGCTGGAATCACTAAGCTCTTTCTGCCCGATCTCTTTGTAACGCATTTAGGAAATTAAGAGCGGATTAGCTTTAATAGAATAATTTTAAAAATAGAACAAATTCATAGATAATACGTAGGTAGTAATATTAGTGTGAACCGTAACGGACTCATCGCTGGAATCACTAAGCTCTTTCTGCCCGATCTCTTTGTAACGCATGTAGGAAATTAAGAGCGGATTAGCTTTAATAGAATAATTTTAAAAATAGAACAAATTCATAGATAATACGTAGGTAGTAATATTAGTGTGAACCGTAACGGAGTCATCGCTGGAACCAGTAAGCTCTTTCTGCCCGATCTCTTTGTAACGCATTTAGGGAAATTAAGAGCGGATTAGCTTTAATAGAATAATTTTAAAAATAGAACAAATTCATAGATAATACGTAGGTAGTAATATTAGTGTGAACCGTAACGGAGTCATCGCTGGAATCAGTAAGCTCTTTCTGCCCGATCTCTTTGTAGCGCAGAAAGCCATCAAAAGACTGCAGCTCACACCTATTGGGACCGAGGTCCTCACATGCCACGGCGGAGCCTCGGCTTATTTCAAATAATTTAAACACAAAAATGATCCAATCTATGCTTAAGGGATAAATGACAAACGTCCACATACTATCTAAAACAACAACACCAATAAGGTTGCCTGAGGGGTAACTATATGACATGATGATCAATAAAGGCTGCAGTCGAAATAGCACCCGCATTCGAGTAGCGAAGCAATAATTAACATAAATGTTATACGCAACAGACTG
Source organism: Dendrolimus punctatus (assembly GCA_012273795.1). Lineage (NCBI taxonomy): Eukaryota > Metazoa > Arthropoda > Insecta > Lepidoptera > Lasiocampidae > Dendrolimus > Dendrolimus punctatus. Next base: position 4,582,609 of record CM022542.1, read on the forward strand.
CAATATCTTCCTTTCTACGAGAAGTGTAACGATGATCCTAAATATAGTGTCGTGGTCATTTTAGCTAGCTGTGAGCTAAACGTAATTAATAATAATAATCGGCAGACAAACACACACATTGTATATCCCGAAATTAAGCAAGTTGCTTTTGTGTTGTGGGCCGATCCCAGACACCCAGACCACGGTAAATAACGGAGAAAATACGTTTCCGAAGTTTACTATATCAGGAATCGAACCCGGAGCCTCTGCATTGCAGTAAGGTAGGCCGGCAAAGGCTTAGCCCTATAGCATAAAATATGTATGGTTATTACGTAGTTAATATAATTTTGATGCTTATATTTGTTTAATAAGTAAACCCAATGGTCCACATTTATTATTGATGTATATTGATTTCCATGTTTTTAAAATCTCGTAAACTGGACATACCAGCCGATATTGGCACGCGTTCTTATCAATATGTTATTAAAAAGATAATAAGTTGCTGTTATCAGTCGTCGACGTCACGGTAACAAATTGACGACAATAGATAGTTGATACCATAAAGGGAAACTAACCATCGGGCGGCGCTATATTCTGACCTCGAATGTTTATCGGTCGTTGCTTTGTGTTTGCGGAGGGTTTTAGACAATGTACGCTACTGAGAAAATGATATCATAATGATTAAATAACATGGTATTTTTTTCAGAATCTAATACAAGTTACATTTATTAAAGCACTAACTTCTCAAAAGGCGTACATTTTCGGCAATTTACACTACTAAGCGATTAATATTGTTACATACCGGCAAAGAAATGCACCTGGGTGTTGTAAAATGCAGTTTATTACCTTTCCTGTATTCCGAGTTCCTTTGTTTACTTCGTGTTTAAAACTTGCAATCAAGAATAGCATCCTATTGTTATTGTACTTGTTTTATGGTGGTCATTAGTGTCGAACTAATCCTTGTTTTTATTGCATTGCGTCGAAGCTTGCCAGATGTGCGAATTAATTCGGTGAAAGCGGCCCTTTGTCGGTATTATACAGTTCAGTATAAAACAATGCTTGAACGGAGACGGAGGGGTGGGGCAATCAAAGCGATAACAAGCGAGACAAGACGTGTGTACAATTTAGTGACGGACTTTGCGCGTGTTATTGAATTGTGCAATACATTGGGACTTTAGCATCTACTTATATTTGTACCTATGTTATACGTGTTGGTATAGTTTTAATAAATTCTATAGTAATTATGACGGCATTTTAATTCGAGTCCTGTAGCTCGTAACAATATCATAGTAATAGTGATCAATTGACACGATATTTTTACTCAGAATCTGGTACAATTTGCATTGCTTAAAATACTGATTGGTTTAAAGACAACCAATGCTTTCAATATATATTTTTTTATTGCAGAAGTTCAGCAGACAGGCAGACGGCCCACTTGATAAAAAGAGGTTACCATCGCCTATGAACATTGCAACACAAATGCGCTGCTGCTCTCTTAAGGGACTAGAACTTGGTCACTAATGCGGGGACAAAACACAAGGTTGTTATGGCGGCATACTCTAGACCCGGGTGGTAGCCATCCAGTCGGGCACATAACCTACTACCCAGCTGTGGGTTGTTTTGTCGCCTCTCACGACTGCCCGGCCGCAGGAAATAGAGTGAGAGAAGTCTTAGAGTGACAATTGATAGCCTGTAAATACCCCTTCCCCATTAAATGGGGCTATGTAACAGTGAAAGAATTTTTCAAATCAGACGAGTAGTTCCTAAGATTAACGCGTTCAAGCAAACAAACAAATTCTTCAGCTTTATGTATTAGTATAAGTTACACTTTTATTAATTACTTTTCTAAGTTATAGACATTAATTAACGTGAATACACTTATTAGTTTAAATTTCTAAGTAATTGCAATAGAATTGTAAAGATAATTAGGCTTTAATAATATTTTCGAATTAGCAATTTATTTCATTAGATCAGGGGCTCAATATAGGTGGGAAACCAATGGCATTTAGTAGAGGGAGGCGGGTTTCACTTCCCCCGCGTGACACGACCTATGACATTCCACCATATTGATAGGATAAAAATAACTTCAAAATAATTGTACCAGAGGTAGGATAAATAAACTTGAAATATCTGTGATTTCAAAATAAATACCAAAATTTAAGTGGATTTTTTTATTTATAATCTTAATTATAAATAATGGTTTTTAGAAGTTTTGGGTATCAATCTGAAAGATAATAGAAAATATGAGAATATATTTGTATGTATACATATTTTTATATACCAGTGGTATGGTAGCTCGTAGCCAAGGCTACATTGTTAATTTGACTTTAACAATAAACAAAGAGTATATATGCGTGTGTGAGTCAAATATATGGTAGTATGTGTAATGTTTTTTTATTGATTTAATGCATTTAATATGCACAATTAAAAAAAAATGGAGTTCGTAGCTTCTTCTCTATATAAACTATAAGCGAAATTTCATACTCCTACGTCCAATTTTCGTAAAAAGGGGTACAAAGTTTTTACTTCACATATTAACATATAAATAGTGTGATAGACCCGAACGAGGCAAAATCATATATATTTAAATTAATTATAATGGAACTGGAAAATAAAACGGCATTTTTTCCTTACGTTCGAATCGCAACCAACTCGATTTTCTCTTTATTATAATATCGTAATAAAACCAAGTTGACAGTATTATAAAAATTTTACAAAAAATATTTATTCCACAACTGATAGTTTATTTATTTTTGCTCGCAGACAAACCAAGCAAGTAAAACTTTTGTCTTGGAAATATACAAAGATTCGTTCTGGGGCTGGTCCTGACACCCTGGCTATTATAGTAAATAACAGAAAGTTCATTTACGAAATTTACGTGGGCTCACTCCCGTCTGCAAATAAGCCTCTCCATGAGCCAGGGTATGGTTAGTCACCCTTGACATCTCCAGTTCGTATATCAACATCCCTGGAATTTTTATCATGTTGTGACGTTACTTTTGCGTTAAACAAGCCATTGAACTTTAGAGATTTCAAGCCACAAAATGACGTAGTAAAGGTTGTTCGTAATGTTTGTTTGGAAATTTCCACAAAACAAACAATGCGTACGATCTGCCATGTTTTTCAACATTGCCCGACCGAGTGTGGCACAAGACTCTCAAAGTTATTGGCCTCGTCGATTGATTGATCTGAAATCGAGATTTGTTTTAGTGTATGTAATGTAAATATTATTATTTTTTAGTTTAATTCGCAAACTGGCCAACGCAGCTTACTTTTATTTTTTATTTAGGTTTGTGGCTTGGCAGGTAGGCCTTTAAGCCACATCTTAGATTACAATGTAGTTTTTTTTATTCTCTTAAGCCTATGTATAGCTCAGCTGTGACAACTCGACAACACATTTGACTATACAGTTCACATTTCTCAGACATAATTACTACTGAAAAACTATCAATATCCTACAACTATTGTTTATTTTAGAGTAATTTTATAAAATTAATTTTATAATATTTTTAGAAAATATAACTGCACAACATAACATCTTTCAGTTCCCGCCAAAAACTTAACTTACTTCTAAACAAAACTAGAACACATAATATGGTTGCTGACTGTCCTTCTTGGTGCGAACATAGCAGCTTTATATAAAGACATTGAGTACACAGTAATTTAAAAAAAAAAAATGAAGTTAATAAATCATCAAAAATGACTGTGAAACTTCTTGATGTGCTTAATCAATGCATTGAAAATTCGAGCTCGTGGTAAATATTAATGAAGCCAGTACAAAGACGAATATGCCACTAAATTTTTGTTAAGAGTTTGTCCCATCCAAACTTTGCCTGGAAGGGGTTGCTATAAACAATAAAGCCGTTCTTTGTACTGGAACTTATGAATAATTTCTAAGATTATTTGATTAAATTTTTTTGGCTATATTCGTCTATCTATCCCATATAAACAATATCTTTTGTCGGCATAAAAAGTATCCTAACAGTGGCGTAGTTTAGTTTAGACGGGCCCTGTATCAAAATGTGTTAGGCGGCCCAAAGGAAGGGTAAAGGGTATTTTTTAAATAAAAGAACCTAAACAAAAAAAGAAAAAAGTAATTTGTAGAAATAGCGACGAACTTACATTGCTAACATGTATCTTAAAAATAAAAAAAATATTTTGACAATTTGTACGCCGCATTGTCAGTCACTCATCGTATTGCTGTGCCGACATGCTCACAAAAATGATCTAATTTTTTTATTTACTTTCTATAAAAAGAAATATAAAATGATAGAGTACAAAAATTTAACAAACTTAATTAAATGGGGAGGACAGGAGCCCAAACTAGGTAAAACCCTGTGTATTTCTGGCCCCCGCCTCTCATGAAGCACTAGTTTTATAATAACCGCCACCAAAGAGCACTACAATGAAAGAAATTGAATTAAAATAATTATATTTAATTTATAAGTTATTACTTATACTTAATGCTTCTAGGAGCTAAGTTGGATAAACAATTCAAATCAAAAATACACTTTTTTCCTTGACGATTTCAGTTTTCCTAGATTTTCTGTCTATACCGGACAATAATGACAAGTCTTATAGCCGTTTCTGTTGGCCCAGCAGTTATTCTCAAATATATTTTTTTATTGCAGGAGTTCAAAGGACATGCAGACGGCCCACTTGATGGAAAGCGGTTACCAACGCCTATGGACATTTGCAACACTAAAGACGCTACAAATGCGCTGCAGCTCTTTCAAGGGATACTGGAACCGGTCACTAATGCCGGAACACAACTCAAGATTGTTGTGGCGACATACTTTAGACCAGGGGTGGTAGTCATCCAGTCGGGTAAATGCCCTACCACCTGGCTGTAGGTTGTTTTGTCGCCTCTTACCGCCCGGCCGCAGGAAATTGTATTCTTTCTCCGTTCCTGCACTCTCAATCACTCACACTCATTCACAATCCCCTATAGCTTGGGGGCCCCATATCTTTGATACGACTGATACGACGGTAGCTACGCCCCTGTATCCTAAGGATTAACTTATTATATGTCTTTCACGCGATGCTCAATTCTAACAGACATATAGATAAAAATAAAATGGCTTATACTTGTATATTCGAATGTGTTTAACCAATTGTAATTTAAATTAATGTTATTTATTCAAAGCTATTACAACCAAAACAAATTGCTTACAATAAACTTATTTTGCACTTGTTAGCAAAGAGTTAGTTTCTATGGATTGAATCAAAGTTGAAATTATGCAATCGCTTTCAGAATAGAAACTAATCTTTGGAATTATTGCTTAGGTTTCGTTATTTAGTTATTTAATGTTGTTACTGACCTAATTATATTGGTTAAAACTTCGTTTGAGTCGTAGGAATAGTGTTATTATGGTTCGGTACCTATTTAGGCAAGAACGAAATCCTAATCGCTCGGTAGACGGTAATTCCCACACTCTGCAACCATGCCGCCGCCGCTCGGCCGCTACACTGCTATTCTTTAAATTGCTATGCATATAGGGCTTTACTTATAATCGTTTCTTAAGTTTAAAGAAACTGCTCAGCAACTGATTAGTGAAAATCTTACCCATAAACTCCTCTTTAGTCGAATATTTTGGGTATAACCTACGTTAATTCAAATTTCGTTTATCTGTGCTCCTCTTAAGTAAGCAACAGGTAATACATGTTTATAAGTGAAAAAAGATATTCATTGATTAGGGACTGATTTTGATTCTCTTACTTAAGAGATGCCTAATCGTTTCTTAACGAGATTATTATAAGTAAGGCCCATAATGCGTATATTGTCCGCGTTCTCATATCTCTATGTATATGTATAAGTTGTCTGTGCTCCCATACCAGCATTCTAGAGCAAAAGCGGTGGTGACGGCCGTCGCAACGAATGTACGGTGGCGGCACATTTGCAGTTTGGCGACGCGGCGGCGGTTAGGTAGCGCTGTAGTATACATGCACACTCATAAAGTCTTAAATTTGTATGCCAAAGTAATTATTCTCCGAAACTGTGTTTGCATTGATTAAACTTAATAGAAAGGTAAGTTGTGTATGTGTGTATATCACTATACAATGGTATACTCGTAGTGAATTTGCGCAATACGAGATTACGGGTGCTATCATTCATTTAAATCAGCGTTGATGTTTGGAACGAAGTTCTTTATCGCACGTTACTCGGCGAATGAGGACTAGACGAAGAAAAGTATTTGCGATAGAAAAAATGCTGACCACTGCATATATTATACAATTTCGAACTTTAATGCAATGAAATAAGATGCAAATAATATTCATTAGTGTATTATACGCTGTTTCAAAAAAGAAGGTCTTGGCCTTATTAATATACAATTTATATGGTGGTTCTTCGATGTTCTCCGATGGCCTCCGATAGCTTCCGATGACCTCCAAAGGCTTCTGATGGTCGTCGATGGTTTTCAAAACTTGGTTGCAACCAAGTGTCATAAAATCACCTCATTAGTTCTTTTTTCAACGTACATATAACACGAGTCCCACGAGTCCTAAACTCAAAAGGCGTGGGTTCGATCCTGGCCGGAACGCATGCACCACTTAGGCAGTTTTCAAGACCATGCATATTGTTACAATTACCACGTGCTAACAACTGTGAAGGAAAACATCGTGATGCAACCTGCACATCGAGATAACCGATTTGTCAAACCTGCCAAGCCGCCTTGGAAAAGGGTGGCGGGTATGCTGTCCGTTCTACATTTATGGGCTGATATTATTATATATTTGTATACATATTTGACCATATATTAAAGGGCTTTCACCAGTCTTCATCACATAGTTTTTAACAATATAGCGTTTTATGTGCATTCGATTATTGCACCGCAAACTCGAGCAATTCGATTAGATTACTATCGCAACTCTACTTCAACGTATGCAGAGTATTCTGAGCTCTGCTGCTGCGGTTTTAAGGTACTTTTTCATTTGTAAATTAAACCTCTAATAAAGGACGCTCAGTTATTTTGTTAGAAAGTTATTCTTCATGTTTACACTTTCACTCGATTTATAATAGTTGATAGATAAAATCATTTGATAGCCTCTAATATTGATAAGAGACTGGTATATTAAAACTTAACGTAATGCGATAATTAACTAATAATACGTTTTCATGATAATATATTCTTTCCTTCAAATATGGGGAAGTCCGCAGCCGGTAGAGACCCCGTTTATGGTTTTACCTTCAATATGCTCATATCGGCACTTAGTTGATAATAATAACAGTCTATAAACGTCACGGGATTAACTCGTCAAGTCATATAAGGAAATAAAATTAAAAATCCAAACATAGTTAAATATGTACTGATGTGTAAGGAAGTAGTATGAAATTAAATGAGGTAATATTATAAAAGTACTTAAAAGTGTTAAAAGAAAGCTAAATACATAAATAAATAATGAGAGGAAATATATTAACTTTATATTTATATAAACCTTAAAAAAGCAGATGTCGTTAAAAAGAAATAGAATATAAGATATATATTTTCATTTAGGGGAAAGCCACCTGTGGACAAATCACTGCGGTGGGGCGTGTGGGATTCTCCAAGTGAGGATGGTACTAGCATCCCCGCAGAGATGACATTGTCACGCCGCGGTCGGGGCTACCCAGGAGAAATCTGCCTAAGGACAAACCGTGGAGGAAACTCGGTGGGGTGTGTGGGATTCGCCACATGAGGATGGCACTAGCACCCCCGCATGGATGCCATTGTCACGGCGTGGTTGGGGATACCCATGGGAAATCCGCCTGAGGACAAACCGTGTAGGAAATGCAGTGGGGCGTGTGGGATTCGTAACGTCAGGATGGCACTAGTACCCCGTATTAATGCCACGCTGCCATCGGGGAATAAAATCCCTAGCCATTATTCTAAGACGTCCCGTGTCTGGGCTCATTCAACATACACCTCCATCCCGGAAGGACGACGGCTATCTTCATTAAGGCCCTTCCATTTTTAGTGGAAATGCTGGGTTTCCCCGACTACCTTCCCGCCTTACCGCGAAGTGAGAGTAAAGCGGAATAGTGCGGGACCCTCTTCTCCGGCAGAGTACAAAAGCCCTGAGAACCTTAATCATCAGAAAAATCCAGCGACAATTACTCCAAAGCCAAAGCAAAAATGTAAAATAAAACAATAAAATATTGATAAGATCGAAAAAGATAGAACTAAGTTGAAACGTGAAACAATTAGCAACTGTAAAAAACCTAAAAATACTTAGAACAAGACAAGATCGTTGTTTGTTTTCACTTTTTTCATCTTTAGTCCGATTTTCATAGAATTTGATGATAAAAAATATTTTTTTATTCTATTAAAGTCCCGGCAGACGTTGTCCGGCACTAAAAAAATAAAATCTAGGACTCGATGATGGCGCCACCTACCAGTTCCAATCTAAATAATCCAGGGAACCACTCAAACACTCAGAAAAAATTTCATTACAATCTGTAAAGACGTTCTCAAGTTATCCGCGTACAAAGCTACGATTAATCTTTAATTCTATAGATAGATTAATCTGAATGATGCCACGAAGCGGGTATATGCTTCTCTACAAAAATAAGCTTTTTTAAAAAAAAATTAAACACAAGCTTTTGAGATCCTGGATATTATGTAGCAGCAGAGTGCTAGCCAAGACGAGTAAAACATGCCCAAACACGACGGGTCTATCTTGTTTAGTACAGGAGTTCCTATGGCCACCTTCGGAATCCGTCATCAGATCAGCTCCATGTTACCAGATTATTGCAATGTCACGCGATATACATATGTGTGCAAATTTTAAGCTAAATCGGAAACCGGGAAGTTGGGCAAATTTAACTTGCAAGATTCCACCTGAACTTACATATATCCATTGCAAATTAAATAAAAGCTTGTAAAATAAACAGAATGTAATTAAAATCATCTAATTAATTCACCAACTACAGATTACAGATAGTTATAAAACCCATTAGCAATAAGAAAAAATTAAATAATATATAATTATTTTAATAACTATTTTTAAGGATAGACTCGATAGTCTTTACTGTTTTAAGTAATTAAAATTAAATAACTTGAAAGTCATTAACGAACAATTAAGCAAATTTTTGCATATTACAATATTCGACTAGCTCTCGAAGTTTGCGACTTGGAGGAATCCCAAATTGATATACATGAGACTCTTTCTTAAACACGAAAAACGAATATAAAAGGAAAGAATAAGAAGAACATTTATGTCGTATTCGGGTATTCTTTTCTATTTTTAAATACGTTTCTACAATATTTATTCCAATGTGAAAGATGTATCAATGAATATTCAAGTTGTGATATTACATTTTTATAAAATGACAGAATGCACATTGCCGTCTTCCATCTATGTACATTCAGCAGCTACTGAGAAAAATAGCTGTATTTGTGACATAGACCATGGAGGGTTAAGACGTTTTTGTAAGAGTTTCATACATAAATACATACACATGTGTATATAAGCGTGTGTGTGTGTGTATACGTACGTGTATACTTATAATTTTTCTTTATTTATAAACTGCACCATTGTCAGTATAAAAATCTACGAATCCCTGCTATGGGTTGGAACAGTTCGAAGGGGTCGCTTTTTAGCGATAAGGCCGCCAGTTGTAGGATGTCTTATATTTTTCATTTATCTATGCTTTTGGTGTACAATAAAGTGTTGTTTAATTACCTGTTTCCGATCAGGGTAGGCAGAGACGATGGACTTCCATTTACTACAATAACTTGACATACATATAAGTTTGGCCGTCGTCCGTCCGGACTGGAGGTGGAAGCGCGAGCAAACCCACAGCCCGGAACAGCACTTCACACGTAAGGCGCTAGTGCCACCCCGACCTGGCGAATTCCATACATGGGTCCCGACCATGTCCCCTCGTGCGACATAGTCCTTAAAAGGATTTCAGCTGTATAAAAAAGAGTATTTGTCGACCTCGGTGGCTATCACCTCTGGTTTAGATTATGCCGCCATAGCAACCTTGAGTTATTATCCGGAATTAGAAGCTAGGTGGCCAGTCTCCCTTTAAAGAGCGTCAGCATATTGGTAACAACTTTAGTGTAACAAATATCCATAGGCGATGGTAAACGCTTGCCACCAGGTAAGCCGTCTGCCTGCCTGCTGAATTCATGCAATAAAAAAATACAAAAAGATCTGTCTGTATGCCAGCTTCACTAAAGAAACTGTATCATATATAACGTAGGTAAAATCTATACAAGTAGGTAATTACAATTTTTTAACAACAGTAACATAGAAGGCAATAAGGTTTAATGTATACGTAATACATATAACTCAATGGTAAAAGAATCCCGGTATAAATCAGTTGTGAAAGCAGTTTCATTCGAAACAAAAACAATATTGCTAATCACGTAATTACGGTTATACAGTTTGATGCGACGTAGGTCGGTCGCCGTTCGAGCGAAAGCCGACGTGTTCCGAAAATGGCCGACGGCGTTCGTGGCTGATACCGACCGAGGCCAGCTGACGCCGCCAGTCCTTGATAAGTTGATTATTAAAAATCAAGTGACAACACTTGCAACGTACAGTTCCAAATAGGTCATTAAACTATGCCTAGGAACGGTAAACGGCTTGTTCTTTCTCAACGAGAACGTCTATTTTACGGTGATAGATACTCTGGACGTCTGCACCGAATAATAGAATAATGCGATCGCTACTAAGCTCCTGCGATTGTTCGTGCAAATTACTTTGTTAAGCCTTCTTCAGAATACATTAAAAAAACCAATAGATTGAACACAACTTAAAACGGTATTATTATCGCAGATATGATCATATGACCCTTGAATAAGTAAATTAATGTGTGTAAACATAACCTAATACTTTGTAATAGACGCTGCTATATTATAACAATTATAAAATTACATACTATTGAATACTTAGTTTATATAAGCAATCTTATAATTACAAATGCAACAAAAAACGAATAGTAGTGACTAAAAGGATATAGTATAAAGAACATACTTAGCTGTTTTAAAAATTAAAAAAAAAGGAGCGTAGGGCCTTAATTAACTTCAGATGGGAACGTTCATAAAACGCTAACCGCGTTACCACGTTGGATGGCAACGCTCATGCGTTGCCCAAAATACAGGCCAGCCTTTTGGTCGCGTGAGACTTCCATAAACCGTGAAGATCGGTCTCGATAAAGGCGGTGAGCTTCTGGACACCATGGTCAAAGAGTTTCGACACTAAAACCCACAAATATTATCCAATGCCAATGGATGAATATTTGCGACATTTTTATTTGACTGCATGGGTCAATATAAGTTAAAAAATGTTAAAAAATGTCTATATATGCAGTAAACAATTATTACACAGGCGTCGGGTCTTCCCGTGTATAGGCGTGGGCGTTGACCCACCACGCTTGTCCAAGCGGGTTGGCAGGTTTCACGCATCGCTAATCTCACAGGTAATCTCACTATGTTCGCAGTCAATTATTCAATTGAATTTCTAATTTATTTTAAAAATTATCGATTTAACACAGAAGTGTTACAGTTGCAGCACACAGAGAGCTTAAAGAACGTTATTTTAATTAACAATTAAAATAGGAGAACGGATAGTATACCCACCACGCTTGTGCAAGGCGGGTTGTCGGGTTTGATACACCGTTTATCTCGACTTGCCTTTGATTTGAAACAGCCAAATGCGTGTGAAAAGTGACCAGGTTTTGAACCCGCGCTTTTTGAGTTTGGATCGTGAATGCTCTAATACTAACCTTATTATTTTACTAGATTTAAAAGAATATATACTCTTTGAACTTATTTTATTACTAATAGAAATTTATAAATATATAATGACGCGGAATGCAAACTTAAACTATTTAATCGAAGAATTTTTGTTCAAAGCTGTTTTTGTTGTAATACTAATAATTATAATAAGGATTGTAATGCAAATACAATAAAATGTATTTACGTAAAAATAACTTCATATTATTGGGTTTGCATCTAGTTTTAAAAATATCATGTCAGGATACACAGATAAATAAATTTGAGGTATGTGTTTGTAATGTCAAAATAAAAATGTGAAAAAATCAGGAGATTCCGAATATTTGATTTTTATATTTTTTGGCTGTCTATCTGTCTGGATGCTCCGACTAATCTCTGATACGGCTGGACCGATTTTGAAGAGACTTTCACTGGCAGATAGCTCCACTCCAAAAAAAGTAGTTTTTTTTGGAATACCGCGGAAGTCGCGGACTCAGCCAATGTTAATTAATTTTCAAAGAATAGTGAATGCTCTCATAAATTCCTTTTACATGTACCTACTTATGACGTTATAAGTAAGTACGCTCTTACATAATATAAGGCTGCGACATCTTGTAAGATTATAAAAAAGTATCTCAGTAATTGATATGACTGGCAAAATTAACTGCAACTCTTTTGTTTACTTTGTGTTTAAAATTTGCAATTAGACAATCGCCTATTGTTATTGTTTTCGTTCGCAGAAATAATTAACCAGGTGTGCAGATTACGGTTTCTCGGAAACCTCAGTTAACGCGGCCCTTTGTTGTATTATACAGTTTACTATAAAACAACGCCCGAACGGAGGGTTGGGGCAGTCAAGCGACGATCACGATACGAGCAAAACGTAGATTCAATGAGCGATATAGCGACGGACTTTGCGCGTGTTATTGAATCTCTATTTATAGTCTAGTTTTTTACCTATTTTGTACGTGTTTGTATAGTTCTAATAAATTCTATAGTAATTCCAACGACATTTTAATTCGAGCCCTATGTAGCTCGTAACAATATAATCAATATTTCCGGCCATCTTTCAATATAAAAAAACACGTCGTTATCATGCCGACGCGAACAAAGTTTTGCTGAAACTACTAGTTTAAAAAAACATTGCACTGTAAAATCGGATCATAACTGAACACTGCATGCAAGGTAATATCTTTATTATTATAATTAAATTATACTTAGATAAAACGCTGAAAGTGAAACATAAAACTATATTACAGGTAAACAAAGCATGTAAACAATGTGCCGTGTGAAAGTATTTCATTCATCACATAAAATTAAAAGTAGTCCGTCTGGTAAGAAATTTATCTTATCCATTTTAGACACATGCACGGTATTCTGATTGTATAAGATCGATTGACCGATTTCACACAACCGTAATCCGTGCAGGAACGGAGAAAGAAACAATTTCCTGCGGTCGGGCGGCCTGTGGCAGGACCCGACAAAAGAACTCACAGCCAGGTAGTAGGGCATTTGCCGATCTGGAAGGCTACCACCCTTCTAGGGTACGCCGTCCTAACAATCTTGAGTTGTGTTCTGGTATTAGTAGCTAGGTTGCAGTCTTCCTTAAGATATGGTGACCGCTTTCTGCTTCTTCTGTGTGTGTAGTTCAAACGCAGCAGAAATAAAACTTCAGAAAATATTCTCACAGATCTAGTTCTTCTCTAAGTTTTAGTAATATAAATATGATTCCTTTATCCTACATCCGCCAACATATTATAATTTAGAAAAAAAAAATTATTTTATTTTTTTACATTACATGCCCCCGCGCATGCCCTCCAAATGTACGGGCCATTTTTATGGCCCGTGGTCATGAAAGACATACATATAAATTTTAGTCTAAAATATTATTATCAGTTTTCTTTCAGTTCAAATTGGACCTTTGTTTAATTCTCGGTCTTATTGATTCTCTAATCTGTGTTGTAGAATATAAAACTTGTAATTGATTCTCTCGCAAGCTTAGTTCTATAGAGTATGTGTATATCTCTTTTCAGTGTCGCTTTTTCGTTTCATCGAGTTTCAAATCCTAAAGAAGTTTCACTCGAAAAATCAGTGTTTCGTTTACCTGCAATTAAAATTAACATTATTCAACCGCAGTATTCAAACTTCTACCATATACAATTTGCAACTTGATTTATTCATTATCGTATTTATATAACATTAAATTAGTTATATATGACAATAACTTAATTAAATACTAAAAATAAACTAAATTATAAATAAATTAATAAAAAGAATGTAACAAATCGCTGCCAGTGAGAAGCGTGCTCAGAAGGCTGCATTGCCACTGTATGGTGATGCTGATTCGCTGCGCGATTTGCAACTTTTATTTCAAATTGTATATAATTTATTTTAAAATAATGTGTTGTAGATTTTAATATAATGGATAAAATGCAATAATCTTTATTGTACACCAATATAAAACAGTGACAGTTATTGTAATAAATACAATGAAAATGAATGGGCGATCTTATTAAAGTAATCTCTCACGTGGAATCTTTTAATAATTAAATAAAGTTAAGTAAGACTTAAATTATTAGCTTGTTATTAATAAACTTCGTTGTTACATTGAAACTTAGTATGCTTTGTAATAAAATTTAATAGAAACCCCTCACTTCGAAAAAATCAATTAACTAATGAGATGCCGATTTCTAAGCAGCTAACAGTAATTAAATATCGCACAAAGGTTTTTGACCTGTTCAAATTCTATTGTTTAGTTTTTAAACGTTTCTGTTCGAACAATTCGTCATCTATTGTTTTCCTAAAGGATTTTATTAATTCATAGAAACAACGTCTACTTGTGCCTACAATACAATATTGAACTTGCTACAGTGGCATTTAAAATATAAAAAGTAAAACATATTATTCTAACTCATCCTTTCTATCCTAATCTTTCTACCTGATATATAAATAATACGGGCCTGTAGGGGAACAGTATACCCGCCACGCTTGTCAAAGGCGGGAAAAGGAAAGGAAGGATTTTTTTTTGGGTCCTAGTTCTGCTTCGTAACATCGACATCGCCTTCTTAAGCGGACAGGACACCTACGGGCTTATTATGTATCAATGCGACTTGGAAACCTAATTGTTATGATCGTTGTATAATAATTAGCTATTAACTTTCCTAGTTGTTGTATTCTAATATGAAAACTTCATATAGATATACAGTAAAATCCCCAAACACTGTTTATCGTCGTATAAAACTACAGAGCGTCCTTGAATATGTAAAAGTGTAACGAATTATGAAATCTTAAGTGTAACAAATCAAATAAGTTGTTCATTATTGTTTAAATAGTAATTAAAATTATTTCTATCAAGATAATTTAAAACTAAGCTGATATTATCAAGGAATTTTAACGCCAGCTTTATAGGAAGTCTCATATTAATGTTTAGTATTTACTGTATTATATTGCGTTATATTATACTATTATATACCCAATTATAGAATTTATATTTTAATTAAGAGAAGTATTATATTACTATTATATTTGCCATAAGTCCTGTGTTCTAAACTAATGTTTTATTTCAAACAACTACACAAATATTTTATTATGAAAAAAAAATATTATCAAATGTAAGTCTGCCAAAGAAAGTAATACTTTAATTATTCTGCTGATATATGAATATTTAACATTTTATTGCAATCTGATTCCTATCCCACAATATGGTACACTTAAAAGTTGATGTGATTTGGTATACATACATAAAGTCATGACCACAGTATAAAATTAAAACTAGTGGTGTCGCATTCATTATCTTTAAAAGTCGCGAAACGCCTCATCACTATAGAAATAAATGTACCACATTTACATGACGACTAGCTGACCTGACGAACTTCGTATCGCCATACTTTCTGAATTCCTAAAAGACTTTGTTTCATGATACAAGAACAAATTCTATAAAATCGCTCCCGGTGGTTAGGAGGATTCTAGATCCGATCTCAGCGCCACCTATCAGTTCCAACAGTATAAAAAGTATACTGTTGGAATATCTTTAAAGTTGGATCAAACTGCACAAGGTGCAAATTTGATTAAAAACGGTTATGTAGTTAAGGAGTCCATCGCGGACAAACAACGTGACACGTAATTTATATATATATCAAAGATTATCAGGAACAATATCATATTCTCAGCTGGTGTATGTCAAATTGGACAGAGGTATAGAAGCACAAGATCGCAGAACTTATGGGGAAGAGGCCAGAGGACTGCTTACAGCACGCAGTTGCTGCAATGCGGCACGTATCTAGTTATATATTATAATCTTGCTAGCATTAGACCAATACAAAAGATAATGAAGCTATGGATTAGTGTGTAAACTAAGTACTAGTCATAAAAATGTAGTAAATGCATATATTATTAATTGAGTTGTGTTCCGGCATTAGTGACCAGGTTCCAATCTCCCTTAAGAGACTAGCAACGCATTTGTAGCACCTTTAGCGTTGCAGTTGTTCATAGGCGATGGCAACCGCTTTCCATCACCTGGGCCGTCTGCCTGTCTGCTGCACTCATGCAATAAAAAAGTAAAAAAATATTAAGCCGCATACTCACTTTACCCGTTACAGTTAGGGGTTATTCATTAATTAAATCACAGATTAGGTGGGGACAGGTGGTCGACGAAGTGTGACATTGTGTGACAAGGGGTAGGAAGGGGCCTTAATTCCGTGACGTCACATTCAAAAATCTAATATATTTAAGCTTATTACGGAATTGCTGTTTCAATCTGATAATTTCTTGATGTAAAATTGCAAATATGTGACGTCACACTACAGAGAGTGTGAGGTGTGTAAGAATAAGCCTAAATGGCGCACTGTTGTTCGTGCCTACCCCGCAAGGGCCTTGGCGTGCAGTTATGTATGTATGTATGTACACTTGAGAGAGAGAGGAGTCTCACAAATGTGACTAGATGTGACAAGGACGGGGAGGTGTCAAAAAATGATGAAATTCGTAATTTGTGGATGGCTCTTACTATAATAAAAAAATATAGTTTGAACACACGTGGCTCGTGATCCTTAATCTAATTACCGAAATACGGCTAGCGCTTTGGATTAGAGTGAGAGAGGAGGAGCCTGACTACCGCTGCCGTATGCGTGAAAGAAAGCGAAGCCAGACAAACTGGCGCCGTAACACGTTCCGTAACGAAGCGGTTTACCCTCCCATAAGAAGAGATCACTTCAACAAGAGCGCGGTTATAGAAGCTCGCATAGGGCTCACAAAAAGCTATTTACGGCACTGATAACTAATAACCATGTAGATAGATATACGATGAAAAAACTCAACGAGACGACGTCATACACGGCGACGAGGGCAGTGCGTTTACTCCATCGCGTGACCTAGCGTCACGTGATTGCAACGCTATAATCATCCACTAATTTTAATAATACGCATGGCGTTGCTTGCAGCGGCAGTAAGCTGTTTTGTATTCGAAATTCAGGCCCACATTCCACAACAATTTAAATCTAGGCTAACTCTAACGTGGTATAATCGATGAAATTGTATCGCCACGCAGTCCTGTGACGCCACGTGTATTGGAAAATTCTTTCTAATATCTACAAATTATACATTATTATTCTTAATTGAAGCGCAAGGAAGTAGAATCATGAATCCTCACTGATATGCATTGTGTAGTACTATAGATTAAAAACAATTAGCAGCCCGATGGACACTGTAAAACAACACTTTAAATAAATATATATTTTTTACTGCACTGTGAAAATTATAACAATAAACTGCACGTGTATATATAATTATATAACATGACATTAAATACATTTCAACGTACCATATTCTATTATTGCTTTATCAATGAGTATAATGGTTAAGGTATTTAATTTTTTTAGAAAAGCCATTAATATTTATTCTTTAATCCGGGCCCCTAATTTTGTTGTCTATTTTTTAAATTATTTTATTGACTTTACTGATTTTGTAAAAGTATATGTTTTTATACTTTCTTCGTAGTTAGAAGTTTCTAAAGAACCAACTACGGTAAGAGTTATAAAAGCCACTGAATTTTGTATGCCTTGCTTTTAAATTAAGGTTTTTCAAGCCACTCTGTATAACTTTTCATACTTTTTGTTAAAAATTGACATATATAAAAGTAACGGTTATTTTCCATCAATAAAAAAAAAACAATGGATAGTGAAAAGCCGCCAAACCTTGGACATGCGTGGTGGGTATCCGTCCTCTTAAAGATTCGGAGGCCCGAGCCCAGCAGTGGGAGGGTCGTTTATGGGCTATTATTATAAAACACTAGGTTTTAACATACGTTGTCTTGGCTTGAAAAAATAAAATCTACAACCTGATTGCATCGCCATCTACCGGGTCCAATTGTGAATCTAAACTATGCAGGGACCCTACTCAAACACCCAAAAGTTCTTGTGGAATCCGATTTCAACGCCACCTATTGGTTCCAATTGTAAATATAAACAATCCCGGAATCCACTCAAACATAAAATTATCAAAATTGGTAAAGTAGTTGTTAAGTTTTAGCGAGACCAAAAATCCATAGACAAGACACGAGTTTTAGTGATATTACAGGAGTCTTGATTGTAATGGATCAAACCGGATATAAGAAGTAGTGCTAATTAAAATTCTAAGCAGGTCACAATGACAGTATCGTGTACTTAATATTTGATGAAATAAATCTTATAAGATAATCTTTACGCACAATACAATAGCTGAGTAATTATGCCTTGTCTTAAAGACAAGATATGAATGTTTATTAATGTACTAAAATATTAATTTGGAAATAATAAATGAAAGTAATATCACTGAACATTTATTATATTTCCTTTAAGGAAAGATGCATAAAATATAGGTACTTTGTTTTTACTTACGAGATATTTTTTTCAATACAATTTTGATTTAATCGGGTGTTTAGATGGTTAATATAAAATATTTTGTACTTTTTATATTAAGGCATTTCGACATGCGTTCAGTAGTTCTGAAATTATGCTGTAAAGACTGTATAAAAATCCAAAATTTAGTACTTATATTTGGAATCTGCTGGCCTGAATTAGCACCCTAATTATTTTTTATAAATTTATTGTACGAATTTTTATTTACAGATCCGTAAGAGAACAACGGTGACCGACATAGCTCGCAAAATTAGCAAGTTGATGTGGCAGTGGGCCGGTCATGTCTGCCGCAGGACCGACGGCCGATGGAGCAAACAAGTCCTGGAGTGGAGACCGCGTCTCGGTAAACGTAGTGTCGGACGCTCTCCAGCCCGATAGACCGACGACCTGTCCAAGGTCGCCGGTAGGCGCTGGATGAAGAAATCGGATGACAGGGATGAGTGGCGCCTTCTTGGGGAGGCCTACGTCCAGCAGTGACTGCAAATGGCTGACGTTGACAATATAAGTTAAGCTTCCTTCATTGTCTTAGTTTATAATATTTGTTAACCATCTGCGACTTGATACTATAGTTATAATCATTTAGCACTTCCTGTAATTAACAATATTACCTAATGCGGATTTTTGTATGAACCCGGCCGACTCGTAGACGAAAATAAATGTCGTGTCGATGACGTAGACCTTTGCCGACACTGAGTCAAGAAAGCATTGAAATCGATATTTTTAAAACCAATGTCACATTGTATGATATTTGCCAAAAGTGTCAGTGACTTTGCTAAAATGTTGTCATAACTCCAAGCTGTCTCAGTAGCCTAGAATGATATTCTTACACCGCCAATATTAAGTGTACTCGTAATCTCTTCTCTCCCTCTCTCTAATGTGTAATGTCAGCCCATGAACCTCTTATTGTTTTTCTTAGGCCTTCTCAATATAAATGAGAAACAAAAGTGATTCCACAACACTTTTCTAAAGAGGGTTAGAAGGTTCCACTCATCTGTATCTTGGTGTCTAGGTTGCATCATGATTTCCGTTAACACGTGGTAATTGTAATATTGTGCAAGGTGCAAACAGTCTAATTGGTGCATGCTTCCCGGCCAGGAATTGAACCTGTGTCATTCGTAACTGTTTTACACGAATCAAAGCTACATTATCAGCATATCCCGTCATTGCTGATTTTAATATAATTTATTCCTGCCACGGGTTGTCTGGAAGAGATCGCTTTAGCGATAAGACCGCCCTTTGTACGCAATTACTGTAGTACCGTTACGAGTGCGGGACTCGAATTAAAATGCCGTTGGAATTACTATAGAATTTATTAGAACTATACAAACACGTATAACACAGGTACAAATATAACTGGACACAACCAGTACAAATTGCACGATTCAATAATACGCGCAAAGTCCGTCGCTATATAGCTCATCGAAAGTACACACGCCTCGCTCGTATCATAATCGTCGATTGACTGCCTCACCCCTCCGTTCGGGTATTGATATATACTAAACTTTACAATACAACAATCGCCCGCGTGGACTGAATTATCAAGAAAACATAATCTGCTCACCTGCGGCCATAAACAATTACAATAACAGTAAGATGTTTTTCTTAATTACAAATTGTAAACACAAAGTAAACAAAAGAATTCCAAATGCAGGAAAGGTAATAAACTGAGGGTGTGCATTCACTTTGTCGGCGTGCAACAGTACTAATAGGAAGTTTTTCTATAATGGTGTAGAATGTAAAATTATCTATTTATCTTCTAAAATTATCTATTCTATACGTACTAGAAAATAATCAAATATCCATTATAGAACCTCCATTAGATCGATCCTAACTACTTATGTACTCCTCGACCAATAGCAAATACATTACTTAAGATAAATAACTGTGAGTTGAAAACCATAGGTTCAAAGGCTAAAAAGCGTTTGGAAAGTCAATTAAACAAGTACCCAAACCTACGTTCGTATTCCCAAGAGTTATGTTGTAGAACGGACTATTAATCAAGCGTAAATGATTTATTTAGTATGATTATTCCACCCATTAGGGAAACTGATTAGACGTGTGTTTGATAATGTAATGTGTTTTAATTAATAGACCGGCGAGTATCATCATAATTTGTTGTATTCCTTGTAATCTATACCAATAAAATTGAAGTGTTGTATAGGATCAAAATCAATACCAAAATTGAATGAAAAACTTCTATTTTATGATAGAAACATTTTTGAAATTGTAGTCTGTTAGTTTATCTGAAAGTTAATCTCGTGTAAACTCCAAAATGGCTGAACAAATTTCAATGAAATATTTGAATATTTTTTACCAGCAGGCATACATATGCCAGACAGCATATATATCGCGGGCTTCAAGCCAGAGGGGCGTATAAAAAAATGCGTTTTTTTTTAAATTTTTAAACCTCTGTATTTTTTTAATAATAGGTTAATTAAAAAAAGAGCATTTCACGTAATCAAGGAAGTACTTTAGCAAATTTTCCGTTATAGAGATACATTGAAAAAAACTTATTATTTTTTTTGTATTTCCTGAAAAGTTGGCTTATACGCCCCTCTGGCTGGAAGCCCGCGATATGGGCCATATATAACGGACCATACTGCGGAGCCTTTCCCACATACCCAGATTATAATAAATAACAGACAACTCATTTTATGAATTTTACCATGTTAACAATCGAACATGGAGCCTCTGTGTTAGTGAGGTTGGCCGGCAAGGCTTATCCTGGTCAACCACAGAGGCCGTCAAATCAAAACAAATGTATTATTTTGTTTTAAATTATGATTTATGTTCAATCCGCGGCTTAGAACTGACAACAAGTTCTGCTCAATAGGAGTATTGGGCTTAGTTATTGTAACAATATTGTTACGAATTGCAGGACTCGAATTAAAATGCCGTTGGAATTGTTATAAAGTTTATTAGAACTTTACAAACACGTATAACACAGATACAAATATAACTGAACACAACCAGTCCAATCGTAATGCACGATTCAACAACCCTCGCAGTCCATCACTAAATAGATTACCGAATGTACACAAGTCTTGCTCCGCTTGTGGTTATCGCTGGACTGCTTCGTCCATCAATCGAGGCATTGCTTTATACTGCACGGATACAATATGTCTGCTCAGCCGCGTGATCGAATTTCCTAGAATCACACCTGGCTAATGACTGCCATAAAAGACATATAATACACAATGGGCTGTGGTTTTTTCTAACCACAAATTTTAGACACAAAGTAAACAAAAGAAGTCCGAATGCCGGAAAGGTATTAAAATGTGTTTCTACGTCAGCAGCAGGTGTGAATTTGCCTTTGTCAGCACTTCGGTCGTAACAATATGCACACTCACGATCAGCAATGGCGACATAAAAACCGATGTTCACAAAATAGATAGCAGTAGATAATATACTAAAAAATTCAATATGGTATTATCGTTAATGTATATTGTTAAACACTCCTTTAAATATTAGTTTGTTGTGGACTCTAGATATTTTAATTATTAATGAAAACTGCACGTGCGTAATATGTGACGATTTTAATAGCGATGGGGGAAAAATATAGAGATATAAAACAAAAAATACCTACGTTCCAAATTCAAATATTTAGTATTGGTGGCCAGTACTATGCCACACCAAAGTAATAAATACTTTTTGTTGGAGATTCCAACATATATAAACATCAGTCTGTTTACCAGCGCCTTACATAACTTTTATCAATACTGTAACGCTGTTATCAATAAGTTGAAGCGTAGATAAACTATTAAACCGTGAAATTGTACTAATAATATTCAACAATAACAGTGACTACAGATATGACTCGTGTTTGTAATATAATAAGTGTTTTACGTTTATTTTAGATATGTTCTTTATGTAAATAATATTCAGTTGGGTTTCACACAATTTATTCCGATCGGCAGCACGAAATGGCGTAGCCAACTTAAGGAACCCTTGCGGTCTTGTGTATTATTTTAATTTCTTACGGCCTTACATATATAATAATCTCGTTAAGAAACGATTAGATCTCTTAAGTAAGAGAATCAAAATCAAACCCTAACCAATAAATATCTTTTTTTTTTCACATTTAAATTTGAATGATTAACGTAAGTTGTATCCAAAATATTCGACTAAAGAGCAGTTTATGGGTAAGATTTTCATTAATCAGCTGCTGAGCAGTTTCTTTAAATTTAAGAAACGATTATAAGTAGGTAAGGCTCTTTGTGTTTTCCGTTCCGGAACACACTTATGCACCTTTTTTAACTTTGAATGTGAGATTTCCGGATTTATCGTCTATTTGAAAAAAATATACCGGAGCAATAAAAGGCTCTCCCAAGCTAGTAGGTTATTATTATTTCGTATCAATTTTTTTATAAATTTTGAAAAAAATGGCATACGGGCACCGCGGAAATTCTTCTAATTAAGGTGACTGAATAATTAAGATTACCCATATATTGCCGAGAGGAAGTGGAGTTGTTTAATTTGTTGTTGTTGTATGTATGCCAAGCAACAAGTTGGATAGATTTGTCTCTTTGTGTGTGTCTTACCTATTTTAGACCCCTCTATGGCTTTTGAAGGTGAATTTGACTATGTCCTTAAATAACTTTTGTTTGAATTGTACTTATCCCATTATACTACTGTATACGTAGTGTTACAGGCCGACAATGTGAACGCAATCACCTTTCCCCGCATTTGGACTTCTTTTGTTTACATTGTGTTTAAAATGTGCAATTAGACAATAGCCTATTGTACTCGTATTGTATTGTATTGGACTCCTTTATGGCCGCATGTGTACAGATTACGTTTTCTTAAAAAAAACAGTCCACGCAGTCGAGTCTTGTATTGTATAGTTAGTATAATCAATGCCCAAACGGAGGAATAAATCAGTCAAGCGACGATTACGATACTGGCAAGACGTGTGTACATTTGACAAGCTATATATACTGACGGACTTTGCGCGTGTTATTGAATCGTGCAGTTCGTACTGGTTGCGTCCAGTTATATTTGTACCTGTGTAATACATGTTTGTATAGTTCTAATCAGTTCTATAGTAATTCTAACGGCATTTTGACTCGAGTCCTGCACTCGTAACAGTAAATAAGTATACAGTTATTGTCAATTTCCGTGACAGGTGCTGAATTCCAATAAACAAAGCCGCGTGGCAAATACTAGTTAAATTTATATTTTTATAAACATATAAATAGTGCTTTTTAATTGCAATATAAAACGATTCAATGCACAAATACGTCCTACATTCATGAAATCCACAAAGTCTGTTTATTTATATAACGAAAGTCGTTTTTTTTATTCAATTTGAATCGGTGTACGTCTAAATTAACACAACTATAAAAACGGGTTCAGTGCACTGTCTATATATACATTGCTCCTTCTTAGAAGATAATTTTGGTACATCACAAACACGATTTTTGCAACCATTTGAAACAATCATAGATAATTTTTATAGTCATAAAAACGTCAAAGCCTCTTTGATTTTCTATGAATGTACTGCGTTGTGACGTCATAATTGTAAAGAGTCAAATGACTTGTTAATTACTTTTTAACAGTAATTAAAATTATTTTTTGTTGAGATGTTAAAAGTTAGATGCTTTTAAGATACTTCACAACACACGCTCTTTATTATATATTTATTGAGTCAAATACAGAGTTAAAACTATTTCTGTCGTGAGATATTTTATACGTAAACTAGTGGGCCCAGCAGACGTTGTCCTGCCTTGAAATAATAAAACTTAGAACCCGATTGCAGCGCCAACTATCGTGTTTAATTGTGAAACTTAACCATCCCGGGATCCGCTCAAACAGTTTTTTTCAACACCTTGGTTGAAGTTTTAGTCGGGATCCCTAAATTTTTCTATTAATAAACATAGCCTATATTTATCTGAGATGATGTAGCATTCTAATCGTGAAATAATTTTTGATATCGGTCAAGTATTTTTTGAGTTTATTCGTTACAAACCTATAAAATACAAATGTTTCCTCTTTATAATATTAGTATAGAAGTGTAGATGATGTTAGAATATAATGTAACATAATTCTGTCTACATCTCTATTCGTTTTGGAAAAGCATACCCAGTATTGTCCAGCCTTTATATCTTCTGTATAACGTTTATATTTTGTATAGCAGCGTTAGTCTGTGTTCCGCGGAACCGTAGGGTTCCGCGATACCCCTCTAAGGGTTCCGCAAGAATTTAGAAAAAAAACAAAACACCTCTCTGTGCAAAACTACGCCTCTCAACGATTTTTGGTGTAGAGTCCGTGGTGAATATCCAATGCTTACCAAAATGAAAAAATACATTAATTAAATTTTAAAATATTAAATTTAAACTTCATGCGCCTAAAGAATGTTCACTTCAAAAACAGTTTCATACCTCCATTAGTTGGATTTTTTTCTTTTTCAATGTCTTCTATTATTTATTATACTTGTTATGTAAATAAGTAATAAGTAACTGTTACATGGTAGGTACTTTTATTATGCTTATTAATAAAGAATATACTTTTAAAACTATTGTATTATTGTAGGGTTCCATCAAGTATATCGCTTTCCAAAAGGGTTCCGTCACTAAAAAAGATTGAGAACCGCTGTTGTATAGCATGTAAGGAATCTATGAAGATATGTCGCAGCATGAATCGTTAGTGTGTCTTGTCATTATTGCGATGGTAACAATGTTTTTGTGTTTCAACTCAATTAATTCTTTGAAAAGTAATTGAATTACAACTTCTATATGTATTATAATTTAAAAGAAAAAACGTGTGCGTCTCGAGACGCCCGAAAGAAGTGATAATTTAAAGCCTGACAGACTGGCGCCGTAACGCGTTACGTAACGAAGCGCTGTACACTCCATAAGAAGTTATCACTTTAAAAAGCCTGAGATAAATAAATAATTATAATGTTTTTTATTAGACATGTTGCAGGGGAGTTTCTTGCCGCTTCTTTAAACAGCGATAACACATTGCGAAGCGGTGTACATAGAATAGGACGCAGTTTTAAATTTTGACTTCTATGGTTACGTTCCATTAGAGACTCACAACGACCTCGATTTTTACCGTTCCACTTGCTACCGGCGTTACAATCGTAAACCCAAGTGGAACGGTTATTCGACCTTACTCTTGACATGGGTCGTTATGAGCATTGTGTTAAGATCGAAACTGATGACGTCATTAGTGACGTTTTCACCACGACCACAACGACCGCGGTCGCCTTGTAGAACGGCTAACGGAGCATTTTGGGCATTGTGAGCTACTAATAGAACGCGCTGTATGTATGACCTTCAAAAAGTGTTCTTCAGTGGACTTTATTTTGGCCAAAACTTATGAATTTGAATTTAAATAACTCTGAGCCCAGCTGTGGGATATTTATGGATTTTTAACATGTTAGTATACGCACACTTGGATATGATTTACAATACTCGTACAACTCGACACGTGCCGTCGACTCCGTGGCGTGCAAACTCGAGCCAATTGCACACCGACTTCACATCATCACTACTTACTACTACGCACAATGTTTTTGAATGAATTCGTTTGTGCGTATTTTTAAATAGGCGTCAAACGATTTTGCATTTTGTTTATCGCGTGCGAATGATTTGCCAGTATTTATTACCTTTACTATATTTCGCTTTTTATAATATCTATAATATTGTAAATTTCTGTCGTATCTGCACATTAGAACTATTTTTAAAAAACAATTGGAATAGACTGTATAAACGACGGAAAACACAATGCAATTTTTTTAGATTTATTGTCGGTTTACCTGTTTGTTCGTAATTCACGTAAAAACTACTGGGTCGATTTTAATACGGTTTTCTTCGAAAAAGGAACTCGAATTCCAATGCGATTTTTAACTGATCGATAGCAAATTTTATTTAATAAAATGTGTCATAAATAATAAAAGCAACCTTTTATACATACATCTGCTTACTACGGCTTTATGTGCGGTAATGAAAATATTTATTTTTTAAAAACAAATGTATATACGTTGGAGCCATTACCAACAAGAATAGAATAGTATATGGAATCTAATTTTAAAGCCAAATTGGCCTGTATCAAAAGAAATCCTGCTTATCAATAACCTAAATACTACATTTATAAATATTTCTCAAACATTTTTATGAAATAAAGACGATAGTAAAATTATTGCGATTTCACCTATATATTCTGCTAGTTTTTGTCCGCGACTTCGTCTGCGTGTAATAAATAGTTTTATAAAAATAACTAAAAAATACTCCCGATTTTAGTTTAGGCTATCTAACACCGAAATAATTATTTAAATCAGACCCGTAGTTTCTGAGATTAGCGCGTTCCAACGATCAGACAAACTTTTCAGCTCTATATACTAATATAAGATTTAAAATTAATTAATTTGCTTAATATTTTCATTAAGTACAAACTAATTTCGAATACAAACTCATACGTTATTCCTCCTAAATTGAAGCCTTGAAAAACCTCTCCAATTTTCCTCCACGTTGCTTTTATATACGTCAGATATATTAAGTTTGTAAGTTGGCAATCCCACTGTCTGGGCGTACTGATCCAGACGCAGACAGGGGTTCACTGCACTAGCAGGTTTTGGACCCCACTATCTGTACGTATGTACAGACGCATGAATTTTTAATTGTTACAGATCATTGAGCATATAAACCATTCTTACTAAGAATTCCGATGTTTTCCCCGAGCTATATGTTCCGTTCTTCCTTGATCATCTGGAACTAACAAGGCTGTATGAAAGTAGTTTAAACGAATTATACATCACTTTACCAAGTGATGTAATAAATTCGTTTTTCTTATTAAATAATTATTTGGATAAAATTTTGGTTTGATTGCGTCTTTACATACATACATACATATTGTCACGCCTGTTTCCCATTGGGGTAGGCAGAGACAATGGATCTCCACTTGTTACGATCTTGACAAACACTTTTCGCTTCATCAACTTTCATTAATCTTCTCATACATACACGCTTATTTAAACTACTTTTTATCTGACCTTTTGCGTATAAATTGCGTCTTTAGATGATTAATATAAAATACTAGCTGTCCCGAGACGTCGTCCTGCCCGAAAAAATAGGGGTTGGTCGTAGAGGGCTGAAATTTAGAGTTGTTTGTATTTTTTAATGCTGTATCATAAAAAAATAACGTACAAATTAAAAAAAATAGGGGTGGACTACCCTTAACATTTAGGGGGAAGAAAAATTGATGTTGTCCAATTCTCAGACCTACCCAATATGCACACAAAATTTCATGAGATTCGGTCAAGCTGTTTCAGAGGAGTATGGTAACTAGCATTTGACACGAGAATTTTATATATAAGATTTTCTACTGTAATATCTTACATTAGATTTGGCTAAGCTAAGTAAATTCAAAACTAACTAAAATGCAAAAAATAAATGTTTTCTTGAAAATTTCGAAGTCGGTGCGAAATAAAAAATAATAATTAGTATATTTTGAAAATTTGTTGTTGTTTTTTTATGACTTCAAGATGTTGTAGAAAAAAATTTTTTTTGCATTTTAATTATCCTTGAATTGGCTTGTTTTTGTTAGATTTTTTATTGTACATTTTTTTAAATCGTTTTTGTTTTTTGTTATTTTCTACTTTTTAGTTACGCAAATACTTGAATAGCTTTATAAAATAAAATACGCGTTGTTCGAGAGTTAATCTCGATTTCTCATGATGAGGGTATCCCAGATTCACTCATCAGATCCTGACTTGGTGACAATGGTACCACCCAGTACCCCATCCCCATATACTCTTTCGAATAACAAATATTTGAAAATCGGTTCACAATTGACAGAGAAATCGGGTAACAAACATACCAAAAAATTGATTATGCGTCGACCTTTATGGCGTCGGTCAAAACTAATGCAGGAATCAGGAATACTGGTGTATTGATTTTAGTTAAGGTGGCGTGGACATGTAACATGTGATGAGGAGAGATGAAAGTCACGTGACATAGAAATATACTTCTAGCAATCTACGAAGGCTAGCGGACTACCTCCTGGTTGTGCGAATACAGGGGCGGTGGTAGCATTTTCATTTCTAGATTCAAGTGAATGAACTGATATAAATATTTTTGTATGTTGTGTTTTTTTCAAGCGTTTTAGAAAACATTTTTGCCACCGTAGATGTGTACTGTGCCTACCGTCTCGAGCCGTCCCTAAACATGTATATGCACATTACGATAGTGTGCGTGTCCAGGCTCAACCGGCATTATTTATGACCGATTTCTACATATTACTATCCGTTAATTTGCCTAACAATCGGTTACAATTTAACATGAGCTCCAACAATACTAAACAAGTAATAGTAAATGTAGCAACCTTTAATTATGTACTCTTAGTAGTCATTCACTGCTTACCTTACTTATTTGCATTACCCTGGTTATATATTTACGAAACTTGCATATTTGTTAAAAAATATCCAAAACTATTGATAAGATTTAAAGATATCAGGTACTTTTAATTCAAGAAATCCCGATCGACTTATGTTAACCCATAGTAGAATTGGAACATGTCAAAGAAGTATCTTACTCCTTGTGCGTTAATATTTATAACTAGCTTCTGCCCGAAACTTCGTCTGCGTGGAAAGTGTTTTTAACTATCCCACGGGAATTCTTTAATCTTTTGGGTCAAAAATATCCTATATACTGACCAGGGATATAAGCGTTTCGAAGATTAGCCCGTACAAACAGAAAACAGAGAAACAAAAAAATGAAAATATCTAAATTAGTTCTATTTCACTTCTCACGTCCCCCTGACACGGTTTTTAGCATTTTTTTTCTTTGTACAGAAATTCGACCTCTATCGTTCTATCATATATATGTACAGATTACTTGCCAGAGAATTTTAGATTACCCTCTTTGAAAGAATTCAAAATAAAAGTAGTAGGGTGGCTGGTGGTGGATACGCATGGCATTTTATACGATTGAGGAATATTTATTATTAAACGGAAGGATAATAAGAACATATCAGTATAGTATATTATATTATATAATAACAGACCATAAATGTCTCACTGCTAGGCTCGAGCGTTCCATTACAGGGGAATGGACAGTATAAACACCACGCTTGTCCAAGGTGGCTTGGCAGGTTTGACACATCGGCTATCTCGATGTGCAGGTTGCATCACGACCTCTTTCCTTCACCGTTGTTAGCACGTGGTAATTGTAACAATATGTAAGGTCGGAAAACTGCCTAAGCGATGCATGAGTTCCAGGCCAGGATCAAACCCGCGCCTTCTGAGTTTAGGACGCGTGCACTAGCCATTGCGTTACCACGACTATTACATACAATTGTTAATTAAATTATCTTAATTTGATTATTTTATGCATAATATATAATTGATAGAGACAATAATTCTATAATAAATACTTATTGTAATTGTACGAATATCATGTTTCGTAAAAAACTCAAGTGTTGCCAATTCGTTTTCTCTGGAATACTCATATTCTTTCACTCCTTTACAAAGTGTTTAACTCAAAGAACTCTATGAATTTATCTTTTCCCTTACATTTTACGACCTTCTACGGATCTTAGACTTAGTACTCCCAAACATTATTCATCTGTTTTCAATCATTCTTTTACTGTACAGGCTATTCGACTCTGGAATGAGCTACCTGTCACTGTTAAACAAACTAAATCACTAACAATATTTAAGAACATGACAAAGAAGCACTACGTATCGCTTTTTAGCGATAAGACCATTGTGCACATTTGGAATACTTTTAGGCTATAAGTTTTTCTTTGTCTTCTGTAATGTTGACAATAAAGTGTTATCTATCTATCATACATATATACATAACTTCACGCCAGGTCCCTTGCGGGGTAGGCACGATCAACAGGGCGCCATTTAGGCTTGTTCTTTCTCACACCTCACACCTCACTTGCTTCTGGGACATTCATAGCTCTTGTCATGTACGCTCGTCTGTTCTTAAGGCTCCTTACATCGTCGTCGTCAGCCATTCACAGTCCACTGCTGGACGTAGGCCTCCCCAAGACGGCGCCATCTTACATGTTATGATTATATTATCTATCATAATTAATAATATAATCATAATATGTATAAGGAAATATGAAACTGTTATTATTTAGCATAACATCTGCAAAAATGTCCGTTTCAAACAAATAAATCACTTTACTTTGACTACCAACCCAATGGCACTCGAATCCTAGCTGAAAAGCATTCATCAACTATGCAGTTTTCTGACCTAATGTGCATATCGTTACAACTACACCATGCTGACGGTGCAGGAAAACATCGTGATGGAACACACATCTTGAGAACTTACACATCGAGATAACCGATGTGTCAAACCAGCCATCCCGCTTAGGACAAGCGAGGCGGTTATCCTGTCCGTTCCGTTATAAATAGGAAGCTTAATCGCAACAGTGCGTTTATGGGCTATTATTATTATCGTACATTTTAACCAATATTTGCAGTCCTTCATGAGTGACTTTTTACAATATCCCCAATATGTTTTTGAGAAGAAAACTTCAACTCAAAACATCACTCTTCAAGCTCCAACCAAAAACTGTACAAAACGTTGTAGTGAACATTTAAATCAATAAGTCAAACTTGACGGATCGTGAACGCAAAAGAATATCAGCCGAAAGGGCGGCATTTAACAAATTTTACAGCACCTATTATCTGTTCTTCAACACCGTAAATTAAACAGCTAGGTAGACGAAAACCAGATCTGTTGACCAACTAATCCAGGGATCGCGATCTGTTTTCTTTGTCCGTAATCGAGGTACCGACCGGTCGGCCGACCAGTCCGGCTGCCCTGTGACATCCCTGAATCCGTTCAGTCGGGTATCTAAAGCTTATAACACAATGATGGATAATATAATAGATTTTTTGTTTCCGTATTAAGCTAGCTATGGCCGTCATTTCGCTTGTGATGGACATGATTTTTATGTAAGGCACCACTTAAACCGAGATTCGAGACAAACTCTCAGACAGACACAAATAAAAGTCTAAAAATAGTCTTATGAATAGGGATCATATAAATATTCGTTTTCATTTTAATTATGATATGATACTTTGATTTTACTACAAGCTTTTATTTAACTTGCAATGGGTGTATGTATGTGACTTCAGGTGGAATATTGCAAGTTAATTTTGATCAACTTCCCGGTTTCAGATTGAGCTGAAATTTTGCACGCATATGTATATCGCGTGACAATGCAATAATATGGTATCATGGAGCTGATCTGATGATGGAGTCGGAAGGTGACCATAGGACTCCTGCACTTAACAAGATAGACCTGTCGTGTTAGGACTCGTTTTACTTCTCTTGGCTAGCATTCTGCTGCTACATGATATCCAGGATCTCAAAAGCTTGTATTTAAAAACCTTTTTAAAACAGCTTATTTACAGATAAAATACGGGCGTGATGAATCGGCCTTGCATGAAGTAAATCCTTTTATTTTCGTCCTCGTAGCTCTTTAGTGTGTACTGGGCTAAGCCTAATGCGTACCTTCAAAGATGTTCCACAAAACAGGTGTATGTTTAAGGGATTCCGTTGAAGATCCGTATTAATTTGCCAGAGCGACGGGTTAATCAAAGTATGCGGGTGAATTCGATTGGGACCATCGAAGTATAATATTAAGTTTGAATTATGGCAGGCACCGTTTAGGGAGTTTTTCTAACCTGTGTAATTTTAGAATTTTAGTAGTTTAAATATATAAACCACTACAAGACGAAGTCTTCAGAGATAATTTTAGATTTACACGGCGAAAATGATACAATTTTGATTTCTTGACCCGAACATTTTTAAGTAGAGATGCCACGAATAATCGGAATTCGCCCACTTTTGAAACTATTCGGAATTGGCCGAATACTGAATGCCAAATCGTGAAGCATAATATATTATATTGTATATTATAATAACATATTGCGCAAATATATTTCCATCAAAGATTGATAGTTCAACTAGGTTTTAACAGTGTTAAATGCGATTTTAATTAAGGTTTTATTTTAATATTACGTTTCGGCTACTTTTTATAATATTAGAATCATATAAAAATCATTTACAGTCGCGTTTAAAACCGTTAAAACATAGTTTTAATTATGTGTAGCTATAATACCCGAGAGCGGTAAGAAAATACTTCATAACTTGTTGCTTCAATACTAACCTGCTACGCGCGAATTGCACACATCTTACACCGAACTTTTGGTAGCCAAATATTCGGTTTTCGGCCAAACCAGTCTTCGTGGCATCTCTACTTATAATTATAATCGTACGCGGGATCAGTGCTGAAGAATAAAAACCTCCTGTTACATAATTAACACGTGCTGGTGATGAAAACAATATATTTAGTAACCAACACATCAATATAACCGATGTATGAAATCTGCCAATGCGCCTTGTATAAGCATGACAAGGCTTTACCGTAAGTTTCCCTAAGGATGGATGGAGAAAGATGAATGGGGCTTGAGCCGAGTAATGGGACGTTTATGAGGCTATATTTTTTTAATAGTAGTAAAAATGTGGATATGAATATAACATATAGTGAAGGTGGCGAAGTCAATGGGTCAGTTCATACACCGCTTTTTTTACTTTTTTAAACGGAATTTACCACCAACTACAATTCAAAGACAGAAATGAATGGAGCTTCATTGCCTGATTTGTCTTCGTCGTAACTATTCCAACACGGAACAAATGAGAGGTGTATGGAGTTCCCCTACTGACGGACTTCGAAACCTTGACTATAGATCTTTTTTTGAGCTTTAGCGATAGACCGCCTGTTGTTTTGCCAAGAAATTATTATGTATTTTGTTGTTGTATTTTTTTATTTTGGTGAGCAATAAAGTTTTATCTATCTATAGATCAATTACGAAAATAATTTGACTATTAAATGTTAATAATTTATATGATTGTCTCTCATTATGCTTTTTGAGTGTTGCAGTGACAGTACTAAAGTTAAGGACATCTTGGGTAGCGGAAGCAAATATCAGAAGTATTTGTCAAGCAATTAAAATAATTTTAATTACGTGATACATACAATATGACCACGCCTATTTTCTTACTACCGTAACATACATTATCGACTCATCTTCTTTTTCTATTCTACTATTTCATTTTTGTATTTTTTTGTTGCCTATGACAGGTTAACGGCACACTTGATGGTAGGTGGTTACCGTCGTCTGTGGATGTCTGCAACTTCGGGGGCGTTGCCGGCCTCTAAGATTTTTTTAGCGCTCTTCTTAAACAATCCTATGTCGTAGCGCAGACCAAAACCTCGATGTAAAGTTCCCTCTAAATCATTGTTCCCATTAAAAAAAATATATGTCAGCTCCGACGCACGACTAGAGTTTACTCCTTAAGTACAATTGTTTTTGCATATGCCCTGATGGATATTATTTTAGATCGATTTCATTGCATTAAAGTACGAATTTGTATAACAAAAAAGTAACACTTTTGAGTTAGCGTTTATATTATTTCACTCCTCATAAAACTTCAATAACGGGGGTCAAGCGCAAATCCACTGTTGCGGGCACACCCACAACCCTAATAGACTTGTGACGTCACGTCATTAAGGTCGATAGGCTGCTGAGAATATATCCAATTCCTTAATAAAATGTAAAGAACAAAATAATAATTTAAAGGTTTATAAATTTACTAATGTTTCCCTATTGGTTACCCACGCAGAACTTGCATTGCGTGAGCTCAGCAGACAGGCAGACGGCCCACTTCATGGAAGGTGATTACCATCGCCTATGGACATTTGCAACACCAAGGTGCTACGAATGCGCTGCTGCTTCCTTTAGGGAACTGGAACCTGGTCATTAATGCTGAAACACATATTCTAGACCAGGGGTCGTAGCCATCCAGATGGGCAAATGCCCTACCACCTGGTTGTGGGTGGTTTTGTCCCCTCTTACGACAGGCCGCCCGGCCGCAGGAAATTGAATTTTTCTCCGTTCCTGCACGGATAAAAAGAACTATTTAGGGCGTAAATGTTTTGTGAACATTACTTTGTAGAAATTCAGTATATTGATGATGAGCGAGTTATACTTTGCTTGCACTTAGCCGAGTATCTGATACCTGTGACTACAAGCTTTTCTGCGGGCTGGATCCACGTTTGCCGAGGGGGCCTTATATGAAAATAGATTCTTAAAGAGTTAACTCCGAAAATATAGCATTTGCCATTTTTCTACAAATTACAAAGTAAACGCTTTTCCATTTAAATACAAGAGTGAATATTTTTTAAATTACAGCCAAAAATAATCAAACTGGGACACCATACTCAATGCAGACAGATTACGCGAAAGTAGTTCGAATTCCGCCGACCGGCCGACTCGGGCTGTGTCGTAAGTTCGTTCGGCTGCCGACCGTGGAACTCAGGCAAATTGTGTTGCTCATCTTTTTGTTACCAGTATAGCGAAAACTATTTTTTTATTATCTATTTATAATAAAAAAGTTAATTGACAACGTCTGATACAGATGATTAAAAAATACGGCGTCCGATTTTATTGATAGGTATTCAAACAAACTTGGCTTGTGCGTTTTTTTTTCGAATTTACATAATCACGCGTAAATAGAACCCAAAGCGGATGTTATTATTTTGGCTTACAAAGTATTTTTGTTACAATGTTCTATAAGATTTTAAAAGTCGTTCTAAAATCAAATTAAATTTAAAAGTTAAGTTTATTTTTCTTTTTTTTTGGTTTTGAATGTCAAACGTTTGATGTTCGATCCGGTTAAGTTTTGACCACATTTTTTACCAAAGTTGAAGTTGTTGAGTTGCAATTATCATTCAGATTTTTTATTTATTGATTCTGTGGCAGTACGAAGTTTGCCGGGTCAGCTAGTATATAATAAAACTACGTTTAATTTAACGGTATTCTATGATCACAGCTACTGAAAAGTCACCGAAACGTCGGAATAAAAATCAAATAAAATATCGCGCTTAAAATAGGCACGAAAATTTAAAAGAATCTGTACAAACTTTTACTTTGACAATCGTATGATTATCTATATGTTAATAGGTGAAGCAAAAACTTTGTGATCCTTTTTACGATAAATTGCGCGGACGGAGGAGTAATTTAAATATAAAAAACAACATACACAACAATGTATTTGACACAAACATGCATATATACTCTTTTGTTTATTGTTTAAGTCAAATTATCAGTGAAGCCTTGGCGAAATCTGTGGTTATAGAAGTTATAGTTTTGACAACAAAATCCTTAATAATGTTTAAACTAACTATAATTTAAATTAATTATTATGGTCGAATTTCGACCACGGGCGACAAATAGTAATAAGATGTGTAAATATTAGAGAAACTTCAGGATCTTTGTTTTCTATGACAGAACCATACATACTAGCCTCGTATTTTACTTATCGTACCTGTACAAAACCGGCGAGATTCTATGACTACCGGTGATCGAATAAGTACCTTTCACGATCTAAGGCGCGGCGTCACTTTCCCCGCTCTAGTGAGTTTTTTAGAACGTAACATCGCGATTACATCAATAATATCGCGTGCAGTCTGAACTGCACCTGTGAATCGGAATGTATCGCAACACTAACGTTCGATATTTGAATTTAAAAATTCGTTTATTGTGATGTATTTTCGACATTCAAGAAAAAGAACAATATTGGCATAGAGTAAAAATAAACATCTTAAGGCCGATTTTTCAATGGTCAGATAAAAGTTCTCAGTTGAATATTGTAACTCGACTAAATTCAAAAGTCAAACAATTCAACTGTTTTAGTCATGTAACTGTCATTCTTAATTTTCCCAGGTTGTATTTTATTCTATAGAATAATATATATCTGGTGATTGAATTAAAACTTAGAAGAAAAGTGCCAGTATCTCTTGCCATTTGATATTTGTTCCAGTAAAATAACAGTACATTAATTATTTTGGAGGTTCGGCTCTTCACAGATCAAGACGGTCTCAAAGGAATCTGCTTAGCCAAAAAGGTTAAGCGTGAGAAAACACCTTAAGGGTGTAACACACTATGCTGCAGGTACTATAAGATATATCTGAGAGCATAATCTTTCAATATCGTTTCTATGTAATTCAATAAACCGTCACTCAAAACGCAGATGACATATATTATCGTATAGAATATCTGTAGGCACCGAACGATATCGTAAGATGGTGACAATATTGTATGCTTATACAAATATATTTGCAGATATAAATACAGCATTAAATTTTATCTGGATAAATACAGGTGGTTGTCCACCGACCCAGAGGGCATACTCTCAAACGTGTTTCGTTTTAAAACATTTTTTGCTTGTTTTTTAAATTTAAATAGATTTTAAATTGTATGTTCCATTTATTTTAGTGTTATATAGACTGAATGATAGTAGTTTTAAAGAAACTTTTGTTCTTTTTCTCTTCTATGTAAAATCTTTTACTTTAATCTCTTTCGGCCGGACGAACGAAAACGAACGACAAAAGGTGTTTGACAGTAAGGTCTCTGTTTGCGCTTCTGCAGTGAGCCGGAAGATTGGAGGGGGGGGGGGGGGGTGTTAAATCAAATCATGAATCGCCATAAGTGTTGCCCTTGGGTTTCAAAAATACATAGTAAATCTTTTATCTGACAGATCTTTGTAAATATGAACTTCATTTTGGCCCTTTTTAAGCTTTTATGTAGCGACATATTGCGTAGTGTATATTCCTTTAAAATAATTAAGTTACCTCGTGAGGATGTACAGCATCTGTTAATGGAATGCAGCAAAAATAAAGATGACAGATAACAACTCATGAGGGAGCTGGGCCTGAATCGTTTTGATGTAAGTAGGTATTTTTATAAAAATTCTGGCAAAGCTAGCCTTAAAAAACGCCAGTTTGTTGGCCAGCTCATTACTTATTTAAGATTTAATATATATTATTGCATGTTTAGCAGATGAAAAGTCCCGAATAAATAAAGATGAAAAATAAGTTTTTATACGCAAAAAAAATATTGTATCTGCATAGTGTGTAAAGGCCTTATTCTCAAAAGAGACAGAATAATTTAGTGTTTACAAAATCTGCAAATCTATAATATATATAAGTATTTACTGACCAACGAAACAATCACACAATAATAATAAATAAATTAGGCATACTACTTATAATTATGTATTTCACTATTATTATAACGCAACAATTGGAAAATACTCTAAAAACTCTTGTTAACGAAACGACGCACGGTCAACTCAAAAATATGTAAAAATATACAAGATTAAATCATCTTTAAGTACGCGTTAAATGTAGCTAATCGGCATTCAAGTATAAAACAACATTTGAATAAATTAAAACGTTAATGCACATAGTTCAGACGTAAATGTTTTTGAATCCAATCTCAATCATAATAGTGGATGGTGCGTAAATCGAGCATGCTATTTGTTTGAATTCGAGTTACAACGTAGGAGAGCATATCGTCCAAATTCCATTCAGACGGGCAACTATATTGACGAAATAATATAACATACACAAAACAGCTAATCAAAATTCAACTTTATTCCGTCGTAATTAGAAAGGCCGTAGACTGATTTGAAGATGTAGTTTATCGCCACGGGCGTATCGAAAACGCACCGCTTCTATTTTTAAAATCGATGGCGCGGCGGTGACCGAAGTGGCACATTTGTATAGCTTTTTCAATTAGAGAACAGTTAGAGCACATCTTGACGTTTGAAACGGTTCGAAGTTTACTTTTTAAACACTATTTAAAAATACATTCAATCTGTGCGTTTATTTATTTAAAAAAAGTGTATAGCGCTACTGCTATATTTTTTTGTTCACTGCAAAAAGTAATTAAAATTAGTTTACTTCCGAATCCGTTTTATATTTTTACCTTAGTTTCCTGTCTACGAAATACATTTATTTTCATTTATCCAATTAATTCTATTAATAGGACCAAAAAAAAGAAGACATACGCACTCATTAATATTTATTTAAGTACTATAAGCAATATTATGTAACAAGCTTAGATCATAGATAGTAACAAGACTAAATGTACTTTTAAGTATTTATAATATCACATTTTATGATGCCATATTATTATGCCTACCTTTTTAAGGCCAATTCTATGTATACTATTACATTCAGCGGTCCAGAATCTCTCTTTTTCTTTCATCTACTCTCAGTTATTAAGCTCGGCACGATGTTTTTTCTTTCACACCACAAATCTTTATATCATCCTTTACAAAATACATCCATCTCTTTTTGGTCTACTTTACATTCGATAGGAAAGCTATAGA
This sequence comes from Dendrolimus punctatus, assembly GCA_012273795.1. NCBI lineage: Eukaryota > Metazoa > Arthropoda > Insecta > Lepidoptera > Lasiocampidae > Dendrolimus > Dendrolimus punctatus. The sequence continues at coordinate 4,621,396 of CM022542.1, forward strand.
TTGAATGTAAAGTTCTATGACTCTCATAGAACTTTATAGTAAATCTACAGCTTTCAGTCTTATACGGTTCGTTTTGATTAAAGTAGAAATCCAGTTACTAATTAATAAACACTTTATATAACTGTGTACTGTGCAAATTAGTTTTTACGAGCGCGTTTTTAAATAGCGTACATAATGGACATGTTAATTTGAACGATACGGCCAATTTTCGCACGAAAATATGGCCGCTTGCCAAAGGGATTATCGAATAACCGCAGCGTTAGAGATTGAACTGTATCGAATCCTATAATATCGGTTCAGATATCGATATGGTAGGATTCAATATTTACATTTTAAACTATTTCTTCTGAACGATATTCGAGAATATTGGTCTGTTGCATAACTATCTTCACCTACTTATACCTTTTTTACTATCTTTTGTTAACTATCTGACAATTAATTCTCAAATACTTCATTATACATATATTCATTATTCATCATTGCTAGCTAGTTGTTAAAATTCTTAAGTAAAAAAGTAGTTTCTGAGGACATATAGAAGAGAAGATAATTATAATACATATTCCTATATGTATTATAATTATCTTTACATGTAACAGTCCTGAGTAAAAGTGTAAAATAAGTAATAAGGAGGCCCTGTAACGTGTAACTATTCGATATGGTGTACTGCCACGATAATCCAAGGAAGGTCGGGGTTCACAAATGTATATGTGAGGCTTACCAAATCAATCTGATTTGCTAAAGTAATCGTTTGTTTAGAGATAAACGATAACCTGTCATGTTTTAAATTTCGAATTCCATTGATAACTATTCGTAGAAGTCGATACCTCTCAGTTTTCCATTGTTCGATATCGATACTTCATGCTCCACACGCGTATCTCTTTATTTTGGAGATTTCGAGGTTACTGCCCTATTTGATCGACTTGTAATTTATGGCGGTACGAACTTGCCTTATTTGAGTTTCTATTACATTTTTCGATAAAAGAAAATGTTTACGGTAAACGGTATTTGTGATTTTTATTTAATGTTTTTAGATTGCCAACAGCTTAAAGTAAGGGAACCTTTAAGGTCTTAATCTAGGGTCTATATAGCTGTCAAAATAATCGCTACGATGACACTAAAGAGCCACTTACATAGAGAGAGATTCTTGCCTCAAAGATACAATTGTCAAAAGCAAGAAAAAGAATATTATCATGTAAACTCAACATACAATATCGTACGTTGAAGGACGATAAACACCTGGTAATTGAATGACGTCTTTGTGTAAACCGAATACAAAAAACCGTACCCATTACCGAGCTCAAAGGCAAGTTTCGCATCGACATCAGTTTAAACTGATACGATACTCGCTTGAAATTAAAAGATGTCATACGAGTTCTAGTTTCGATAAGTCGAGAAATCGTAGGCAAACATCTCAATGCGATTATCGTCTCGCCTGTCAATTGTCGCCTACGAAAATAATATACAATTATCGCCCTAAAATATGCGATAAACTCTCTTCATGCAAATATCGCTTAAGGCGTGATTTCTGCATCTTAGTATCCATTCAATTTTCCTGGTCATTAAAAAACAAAATCCATATAAGTAGTGTCAATTTTCTACCAATAGTTTTTTTAAGAGCTCGGTCGACCCCGTTGTCTTCCCCTAACTTAATCAGGGTCATTTTAGTCAGTCGTTCTTTTCTCATCTGGCTGACATTCTTTTCCATCTTTCATAACTTTCTCCTCCTTTTTCTTGTATCAGTTTGTTGTATGTTTATTATCTTCTTCTTGTGTATGATAAATAACAATTAATGTTTGTATTTATGTCCTTTATATAATCGTGAACTATACATTTGATCATGTAAAGATCTCTAGCAAAGTTGTTGTGTTGGTTCACAATTGGACCCGGTAGGTGGCGCGACTGTCGGCGTATCAATTGAAGCTTTTCTGGGCAGGACGACGTCTGCCGGGACAGCTAGTATTATATATATCTACGGGAGTTTTAATAGTAAGCTGTAGAAATCGGACATAAAGAATTTCGCGCATTTATGGCCAAGACCATCGAACGCTCTAGCTAAGCGTTAGTGTGATTAGGCCAATTCACCAAATCCTAAAATCAATATTTTGGATAGAGTCCTTCTCTGAACTTGTTTGTATTTGTAAATAACAGAGAGTTGTGATATTAGTTGGTGAACGATTAATCCGCAAGCGGTGCGCCAACGCCCACACAAATGCTTGAAACATACCTACATATATATCTATGTTTATATTTTAATTTCTAAATATATTTATTAATATTGTATATATTATATTAATATATACGATATTGATATATTGTTTAATTGCTATTATTAATATTGTATAGCTAAATTTGTTGCTATATTGCTATACACATATAATAATGTATATATTTGGATATATATAATATTAATATGTGTTATTGTCTATTTTATTTTTCGTAATTATATGTATTGTGTAATATCTATCCTATTAATTACATGTATTTTATTTGCACACCACCGTCATACACTCTTGATTCCTTTCATACAATCCACAGCCCGGGTTGTCTGGAAGAGATCGCTCTAAAGCGATAAGGCCGCCCTTTGTTCCTGCCTAGACACGAAATGATTGTAAATGATTTACTTTATGTGTATGTGGTGAACAATAAAGTATTTTCTATCTATCTATATATGTGACCAGTTGATGTTTGAATCAAAAAAATGAAAATCAATTGTTTCATAAAATATCTAGTAAACGTCTAATGCGGCTATTAAGTAGTCTTAAACTTGAACTAAAAGTACGCACAACTGCTTGGAACACACATATTAGGGGTAATCCATTAATCACACGGTAAAGCGGGGAGAGATCGACGAAGTGTGACATTGTGTGACAAGGGATGGTAGGGCTCCTGAATTTCGTGACGTCACATTTAAAAATATTTATTTAAGCTTTAAAACACGAGATTTGAACTATTAACGAAAAACATCAAATAATTTCCAATTCTTTCTGTATGAGCATATTGTTAAAATGATTAAAAATAATTTAAATGGAAATAAAACTATATATGGAACTGCTGTTATAATTTAATAATTTCTTGATGTAGAATTGCAAAATATGTGATTTCAAACTATGGAGGGAGGAGTCTTACAAGTGTGACCAACTGTGATAAAGACGGGGAGGGTCAAAGAGTCATGAATTCAATTGACGTAAATTGTGGATGGCATTCGTGGTTTTTATCGAATGGGCACGTACATACCTCTGTGACTAGTCGATAAAATATACTACAAATCCAACTGGACTGACTAACCAAGTGTGCGATAGAATTAATAGTTGCATAGAACATTTTTTATTAAGCTAATACGTCGAGTACCTAGTATTATGCCTGTGCTCCTCCTGCGATAATATAAGTAACTGTGACCAAATGCGACTTACTTACAACGTTAAAAAATAACGCGTCAATAATAGCTAAATTAGTGTATATACATGAGTTATCTGTCAGTTTATTTTTTTAACAACTCTACAGACTCTAGTTCTGTACCCTTTTGTACAACTAAATTTAGAAAAAAGTTTTTAGAATTTATACACGCTTATTTGTTTTTGTGTGACATTTATTGATGTTTATGTTGTGGCGTATGATTTTATAATTTATTCTAAATTTAATACTAAACTTACTAATGTAGAGTGTATCTGTTACATGCTGGTGTTGCGAGGAAATGCGTGTGCAGTATGTGCCTTTTGTCTATACCTATTAACCTAACTAATGCCATATTTGTTGTTGGTGTTATGTACTTGTATCTATCAATGTTTAACGTTAATAACGTTAAAATATCATTGTCCCAGACGCAGTAGAGGCATTTGATTTGCCCTACAAGTGCGCGAGATCCTATAAAGGCTTCTCATAAATTGAAATGTGACTTGGATGAGGCTATAACAATGCAAAAATGTTTAAAGTAACATAGACAATTTATGCAATATATTCATACGTACAGGTAACGAGGTAAAAGTGCCCTTTGTGCATGGATCGAGTGCAACGTAGTAAGTACATTACGGTTATACTTTCACGACGCCGGTGCATTGAAGCGTATGCAATTTCGAATTTAAAAGTAACAGATACGAGAAAAAATGTGACTAAAACATTGCATGACTGCAAATTCTAAAGACGTCATTTTGTGGCAAAAAGAAAGTAACAGAACCTTTTTTTTAATAGCTTAGTATGAAATACTGTTTGAAAGAAAAATTTAGATATATTTATATTGAGTTGCGGGACTCGAATCAAAATGCCGTTAGAATGACTGTAGAATTTATTAGCGCAATACAAACACGTATAACACAGGTACATATATAACTGAACACAACCGCCGCAAACGTAATTTACGATTCAATAGCACGCGCAAAGTCCGTCACTAAATGTATACACGTCTAGCCTCACTCGTGTTATCGCTTTAACTGCCTCATCTCTCAGTTGGGCATTCTTTTATATTGCACCAATACAATATGTCTCGACACAATACTCGAACGCATAACAATTATTTCCACGAATTACACCTGCTAATGCCAACCATAAAGGATTGCAATATACAATAGGCTGGTTTTCTAATTACAATGTTTAAATACAAAGTAACCAAAAGAAGTCCAAATGCCGAAAGCAATAAACTGCAGGTGTGAATTATTCTTTGTCAGTCGTAACAATATTTTAATTACTTTTATTATTTGACTAAAAACATATATATTATCAGGTTTGCTTAAATTGTTTTAAAAATATAAAGATTTTACTGTTAACTAAATAATTAATTGACTAATTAAAATTGTTTGTGTAAAAAATTTGGTAATTGTGTATACTCTTGATGATGGATGGGACTTTTTGCTCCACCTGCCAGTTCTATCTATATAAGTATAACAACAAAACCACTTTTTAACACGCTTTTATTAGCTTCACCTGTATGTAAACGCCCCCTTTGAGCTCGATTTTGTCCTACTTTGAACGATCAGATTTAATTCAAACTTTGCACACCTGTCAAAGGTCGATGACAATACAATAATATAGTACCATGGAGCTGATCTGATGATGGAGTCGGAAGGTGGCCATATAGGAACTCCTGTACTAAACAAGATAGACCCGTCGTGTTTGGGCTCGTATGTTTATATCGCGTGACAGTGCAATAATATGGTACCATGGAGCTGATCTGATGATGGAGTCGGAAGGTGGCCATAGGAACTTCTGTACTAAACAAGACAGACCCGTCGTGTTTGGGCTCGTTTTACTTGTCTTGGCTAGCACTCTGCTGCTACATGATATGCAGGCTCTCAAAAGCTTGTATTTAAAAACATTTTTAAAAAAAATCAACTAAAAAATAGAAAATAAAATTTAATAAATTTGGTTTCTGATGAATGGGGTCTGAAAAAAAGCGTGGGGTGTATTCACAGCGCTTTTTCTTCTTCTTTAATATCTTAAAAAGCGCTAAGAAAGCGTGTTTTTTTGTTTTTTAAACTATTATTTATTTTAAATTTTTATTATAAATTACTGTGTGTACCTTGATATCAGTATGTAACTGAGGAATAACATTTATTTTCTGTTATACCTAACGAACAATTTAATTTGAATGATGTGTTATAATGTTCAGTAGTTGAGATGAGGTTGATGCTGACCAGGGCTGCGGAGAGGCTAGGTCATATACCCGTAGCCCTGACATAAGTGAAGACGGAACACCCAGGAGTTTTGGTGCGTATCCCTAACCGGGGGTGGCAACAGCATGGCAACCAGTTCTGACTAGGCATGCTGGTGCCATCCTCGATCTGGCGAATCCTATACACGGGTTGCGAATTATCTCCCCTAAGTTTTGCCCTTGTCGCGGCTTATGGTCCTCAAGCGGATTTCCACTGGCTAAAAAAATTTGGTGCTAAAAATCACCACTCGGCATAGCTTTATACTGAGAGCCAAAATAATTTGCTTGATAATGCGGCGTGCAATATCATTAATTGGAACTCTATAACTTGTATAAAATAATACATATATGGGTAAGGTGGTTTTTTTATTTTTTTATTGCAGTAGTTCAACAGTTAGGCAGATGGTCCACTTGATGGAAAGCGGTTACCATCGCCTATGAACATTTGCAACACCAAAGGTGTTACAAATGCGCTGCTGCATTCGGGATTCTCATTAAGGGAGACTGGAACCTGGCCACTAATGCCGAACACAACTCAAGGTTGCTATGGCGACATACTTTAGAGCTGGGGTGGTAGCCATCCAGTCGGGCAAATGCCCTGCCACCGGGCTGTGGGTTGTTTTGTCGCCTCTTACGACAGGCCGCCCGGCCGCAGGAAATTGTATTATTTCTCCGTTCCTGCACGGATAAGAATAATAATGACATAACGAAGCGCTTTGTATCTACCGCAAAAGAGTGGAACTTAATGCCGGAGTGGGTCTTTCCTGATACTTCAATCTTAGTTTTTTCAAGTCCCGTGTGAATATTACCTTCTCGTTAAGTATGACCCCATCTTAAATCATATTTCCGTTCTACATCGGGTGAGTCAAACGCGAATCTATACTACAATTAAAAAATTGTTTGCATTTATTTCGATTCAATTAAGTTATTTCTTTCTTTCTAACATACGTCCATTTTTAGTAAAGCCAATAGGCCAAAAGTTTGCTTCTAAAGTCAGAATAAGAGTCGTCAGCTCCTCTTTGTAATAATTATGCACGAAGTGGAAAATCTTGAAAACAACGAATTTATTTGAACGAGACGCGATTTTTATTTAAATTATGGCTTGGTCACTAGGCCTTTAAGCTAAGTCTAAATTATTATAGACAGTTCATTTAATTTTTGTTTCATTTTATAATTTACCAAATCTGTTTTTGTTATATTTAAATAATGGATTATAACAGGCGTCACGTAAGCGACGGAAGTCATTAATTTTATTAAGCACTTCACTTATTTCACTGTCTAAAACGAGCCTATCTAACAAAAAATTTGCCTGTTTAAAAATCATGTGCTTTATTTTTTTTTTTTTTTTTTTTTTTTTTTTTTTTTTTTTTTTTTTTTTTAGGTCTTCAAAACTGAACACATTCAGAAACATGTTTAAATACATTAGAAATATAATATTTTGTAATTTTTTTGAATGTGATCTTTTATATGAAGACACAGCTTGCCTTATCATCTAGAATTTATAGCACTAAAACTGATACAAATACAAATGCTAGTAAGCCGGTGCGGACGCTTACATGCATGTGCGCACACCCGCACTCAGCATAAAATCATAATATTATTATAATAAAGAAAAAAAAAATACAATGATATAACAAAGCAAAGAAAAAAAAGAAAATGTTAAATATTATTGAACACTCAAATGATTTTGTTACAAAAATGTCTTATTTTGTATTTAAATGAAGCAACAGAACCAAAAAATATGTCTATATCGTTGCGGATTATGTTACAACCTGATGTCATGCGATATATAGGGGAATGTTGGCCAATATTAGTCCTGCAAGTAGGTAAGCAAAAAGTTTTTCGATTTTGAACTCGGCTACCCATGCGTGGTACAGAGAATAACATTTTTCCAAGAGTGTCTGGAGAATCGATGAGACCATGTAGTAGTTTAAAGGCAAACAGGATATCAGCGATCTTTCTGCGGTTTTCTAGAGAAGAAACATTGTAATGTTGTAGTCTTAGGCTATAGCTCTGTAATCTATGGCATTTATTGTCCAAAAACGTTACTTGATACATGAAACGTTTTTGCACACGCTCTATTCGTCCAGAGTGAACCTGATAACTTGGATTCCATATGACACTACAATACTCTAGAATACCGCGTACAATCGAATTATAAACGGTAATGGATAAGTCTGGATCTTTAAATATTTTCATTTGACGACTGATAAAGCCTGACAGTTGAGAAGACTTTTTAACAATTGTATCTATGTGATATCTGAAACTTAAAGTGCTATCCATTATAACACCCAAATCTCGTACAGTTTTTGTTTCTTGGATATTTATAGTGTCTAATGTGTAAGCAACTTTGCAAGGAATGTTCTTCCTGGTAAACTTTATATGATAACATTTTTCCGGGTTTAATACCATTCCGTTGTTCACACACCAGCCTTGAATATTACTTATATCAGATTGTAGTTTGTGAATATCTAATGTGTTGTTAATAGTACGATACAATTTTAGGTCGTCAGCATATAGTTTGTATTGGCTTTGGATAGTGTCACAGAGGTCGTTAATAAATACCAAAAAGAATAAGGGACCTAGATGTGACCCTTGGGGAACTCCACTTGGTACGCTGAATGCTAAGGATTTGAATCCGCCAATTGCCACTAATTGAGAACGATTTTCTAAATAAGACTTACACCATCGCAAAAGAGAACCGTGAATACCCAAAATCTGTAATTTAGCTAAGAGTAAGTCGTGGTTAACTAGATCGAAAGCCTTCCGGAAATCGGTATAAATGGCATGTACTTCTTTGTTATTGTCTAAAGCCGTTGCTATGTCAGTTACAAACTCTATTAAGTTAGTTGCAGTGGATTTTCGTGGAAGAAATCCATGTTGACTTGTGTTTAAATGTTTTTGTAAGTGGGGTAGTATTCTTTTGTGTATTATAGATTCAAAACCTTCGCACAAGTGGATAGTAAGGAGATAGGCCTATAGCGGGTCACGTCGTTGATATCACCATCCTTGTGTATAGGCGTAATGTATGCAATCTTCCACTTATAAGGGAAAGCACCAGATTCTATGGATTTTCTATAAATCATATATAAAGGTTTACAAAGGTTAACAGCACACTCTTTTAGCAAGATAGGAGGTAAGAGATCAGGGCCAGGACTTTTATTACAATCTAGATTTTTTAATGCCTTAAAAACGTCTTGTTCATTGAAATCACAGTCATTAGATGAAATTACATGTGCATTTGAAATACTAGCACTCAATGTATTGTTTAACGGTATGGGATTAACGGTGCTGTAGACCGATTTGAAATGTTGAGCAAAGAGCTCTGTAATATCCCGACCACCTTTAGCAGTTGCTTCTCCCAGACGCATTTCGTTTGGGATACATGTAGTGTTCCTTTTCTTATCTTTAACAAATTTCCAGAAATACTTTGGATTACTACGAAGATTTTGAGCTGCGTTATTTTTATAAACATTGTAACATTCTTTAATTAATGTGTCGCATCTTTTCCTCAACATGTTGTATGTTAATTTGTCTAAAGGATTATTGTATTTTTTAAATCTAGAGTGAAATTTGTTTTTTTCTTTTAAAGCTTTAAGTAATGGCCGACTAAACCATACGGGGTATTTACTATTACTCTTGTATTGAGGAGTGTGCTTATAAATAATAGGCACAACTGTGGTATAAAATTTATCTAGCATGTCATTAACATTCTCTGATCCTTCCCATAACGTGAACCAATTCAGTTGAATAAGGTCTCCATTTAACGCATTATAATTAGTTTTATGAAAATTATAAAAACCTGTGCTTTTAGGCTTCATTAAAGCTGTAGATGAATTTTTAATTTCAACTTCGAAACAAGGATGATGTGCATCCAGCGGTAGAACTGGGCTGTTAACTTCCAGGACCTTTACACTAGCCGGTTTATTACATAGAACCAAGTCTAGGATATGATGATTAAAATTATTTATATGATTGCATTGTTTAAATTCATTATATGTAATTGAATCTAAAAATTCATTAATGACGTTTCTGTAATATGTTGTGGTATATGATAAACTGTCTTTACTTGAGTCATAAATCCACTGTATATCAGGCATGTTAAAATCGCCGATCAATAAGTTAGTTGCTGATTGTGAGACCTTATTTTGTATAATGTTAGTAATATTTTTCATGAAACAATCAATGTAATCACAAGTTATAGGAGGAGGTATATAAACCGCACAAATGTTTATCATTTGACCGTCATTTGCCTTTATTGTGATCCACAAGTCTTCACATGTTGACTCCCAGTATGCTTTTCGAAGAACAGTATGTTTCTTAAGAACGGCTACTAAGACACCACCTCCGTCCTTCTTCGTAGTTACCGAAGAAGTGGAAGCTCTGTCTCGCCTAAATAAAGAATAGCGCTGGTCGAGGAGTTCATTGTCGAAAACAGTATTGTTGAGCCAACTTTCCGTGATCACTATGACATCGTAATTATAACTCAAAAAATTAATATAACATTCTTCAGTTTTGGTTCTAAGGCCCCTAGCGTTTTGGTAATATATTTTCAAATAGAATTTAAAAAAATAAATAAAAAAATATGTAGCATGCAATACAAAGTACTATTACTTAAATTTAAAGACCGTCGAGCGATGCTATGTCCTTAACTAATATAGGGGGTGACTTGATGTCCTTGCGTAAAAAGATGCGACCATTTCTAACCCACACGAACTGATAATTTTTGTCCTTTGCTGTTTGCCTCGCTGCCGAATGAAGCTTTTTGTTTTCTGGGGAGAGGTGTTCGAGAACATATATTTGTTGTTTATCACCACCAATTCCAAGGTGTGCCGAGTTAAGTTTCTCGAATTCATGACTCTTATTGAAGGTCTTCGTAGCTGCTAACAAATTATCGCGTGAGCGAGGTGTAGCGAATTTGACTACAATACTTCGAGAGCGTTTTGATTCTGGATTCAATTTGGCGACTCTGTGGAAATTTACTATTTCATTATCTGTGATATCACTTGATACTGTTTGTATTAGTTGTTTAATTATAGTTAGTAAGTTTTCATTTTTATACTCTGGCACACATTGTATTTCTAAGTTACAATCTCGTGCATGTTGTTCCATTTGATTCATTTTATCTTTCAAGGTGTTAAGTTGACTTGATAATTTAATGTTTTCAGACTGTAGCTTAGATATTAAAGTATCATGTTTTTCATTTAATATGATCTGCTCGTCATGATGTTCCGCAAGAAAATTTACAGATTTGGAAACATCGTCGAATTCATCTCGCATGGATGTAAGCTGGGAACCCATATCACGTATTTCTTGTTGAACTGAGTTTAGCGTTGAGTAGAATTTATTTAGGCTATCTTGTTGTGACTCAAATCTATTATTCATGTCCTGACGCAAACTACGGATTTCGTCTAAAATAGTCATAGTATCCAGTTGTATATTGGATGACGATGTAGAAGCTGTAGGTGAAGTTGGTTTTGTTTCATATTCCTTGGCTAGGCTACGTGCAGGTATCGGTGTATTGCTATTATCGCCTGCTTTTGGTCTAGAAGCTGTACATATGGGGCACATCCACTTGGCTCGAGCTAAAGATGAATCAGTGTATTTAACACATTCAGCGTGATAATTGTGGTTGCAGTTGCCGTTAGTACATTTTATTCGCTTGTGAGTCACCAAGATATTAGAGTTACAAGCCGAACATTGCACCATTTTTGTCTTATATGGCAACAATAATAAATGTATCCTATAATAAACTCACTGAGGTCGAAATATCAAACGAATAATAAGTTAAAGCGCAGTGGTTAAAATTCTCGTTTGCGTTTTAAATTCACATTTATCAACCACTAGCGACATCTAGGTTTTAATATGTTTGTTACAATAAGATTCCGCAAATAAATTTATATTATTGTAGACCACTAGCGACATCTAGTATTGGGTAGGCGTTTTTCCGATTTGAAGAAATTAACTTTATTGAGTATAAACAAATTCTCATAAGATTAACTGACACTTAACACGATGATATTTATTTAATGTCTTCACGGAAAACAATTCTGCTATGTAAATTTATCGCTTTAAATAGTTATCTTAAGCTACTTTTTTCGTGAGTTGTGACGGTAGATGTGAAATTTGTATTGTGTGTATTTAGATGATATTTAATTTTACACCGGGATTATTTTCAAGATACATACATTGTATTAATTCACATATAGTATTTTAATCCATGTTTAGTTTGTTCAACTAAATACACATAGTTTAGATCACACGTAAACACTACGATAATAGTTCATGAAGGCACTGTACTCGATATAAACTATTTAGTAAATTATCACTGTCCCACTTTATTTTTAGATATGTAAATGTTCACAGGCGATGAATTAGAAATTAAAAAGAAAAAACAACACACTTTTCTTGTTAAATTCACGTTACAGATATTTTTAAAACTTATTTTTTCGTAAGACGTAAGGATTGTACGTATCAGTAAATCAGCGCCACCTATATATTTAAATCACTAACGTTAGTTTCATGGACTTTTTACACTTACTCGTATTGTCGGCAATTATTCCCAGTCTAGACAAATGAGCAGGTGCGGTGGAGTGTCCAAATCTTAGCCTATTAATAGTCATTATAAAAACTCTGCCCCTGTTGACGTCAGTCAGTTTCTGAAACTAAGGCTGTACAGGAAAACTTACCTCATAAAGTTTTCCTGTATACTTGCATACCATTTGCCTATATTTTTACATTTTGATTATTTTAGATTATAGAATATTTGTAGTCAAATACAAATACATCTTTTAGGGTTCCATTTCCAAAACAAAACAGAATTAATGCGTTAACGCTCATTGTCTCTACAGGTCCTGTAAATAAGTGGCATTAGCTGGAATGACATATTCAGTCTTTATAGCTATTTTTTTCTCCTGTGAAGGTAACGTTACTGCTTGAAACCAACAGAAGACCAGCGTTGGTTGTTATCAACCAGCATTTGCTGAGTTAGGGCCTGTTTAGAGTTAGTTTTGGCTTTTATTAAACTACTGTATACTTTAATAATTATAAATAACTATAAATTAAACATTATTATCGTTCTTTTTCTTTCTTTATAACGATTATTTTGTTTAACAAAACTCCGTTTTAAAGGTTTTAAGCGCGGTAGTTTATTTGATTTTGGTTATTCCGACGTTTCGACTATTATTTTATTTTAAGATTTTCAGTTTTGGTTATATTAGAGCCTACTGAATCAAAAACTGTAAGTCTTAAAATAAAATTATTATTTGAAATAGCTTTTGCAACCAAAATATGCTTAGGTCCAAATATCGCTTACGACAAAATGACTCAATTTTATTACGCTGAATATTATGTTTTCCATACATTTTCTATTCTATTCCTTTATCGTTAATGCCACTGGTTGAAAAGGCCAGAACTCTTCTAGTCTTGGTGTGTGATGCTCTTTCTTTTACATAGGAATTATTATTCCGACTTATTCTTCTTTCATTTATGTATTTTGAACGCTCTCTGTCAGTTATCTCATGTTTGTGATTCGAGACTTACACAACTTTGCATATTAAGTGTGTTATTACATAATTATTACTGTCTGCATTAGTTTGTTGCCATGGGTAATATATCAACCGTGATATATATGCATAGTGCGAGTTTTGACGACGTCTGTATGTTGTTGATGTTATTTGCTATTTACGTTACGAATAATGCATGGACCTTTTATGTACATACATAATATCACGTCTGTATCCCATAGGGGTATGTAGGGACTATGGAATTCCACTTGGCCTGATCTTGACATACATTTTTTGCTTCATCTGCGATTTGATCGTGGTAAGCACGTCGCGGCCTACCAGTGCCGACTGTATATATAATAATTATAAATTACAAGTATTATTAAGTAGTTATTAAATTATATAACTTATAATATAATATATTATATTATAAGTTACATAATTTAGTAATCATTCTTTAACTCTTGATTCGGATCTTTATTTTGTTTTGAGATTTCTGATTTTGAAAATACCGCCAATATTTATCGCTTAGGAAAATTCATCCGTCCAGGAACAGAGAAGAACATAAATTTCTTCATTAATGGTTCGATACGGTGACAAATTAAAGCACAGCCAGGTGTCAGATGGTAAGGTATTTACCCACCTGGATAGCCAGCACCCTTGCTGTAGAGTACGCCCCTATAACGACCTTGAGTGTGATGTGTGTCGGTATTAGCGCTTCCGGTCTCCCCTTTGAGGTCGGCAACCCATTGGTAGCACCACTGGTGTTGCAAATGTACATAAGTGACGGTAACCACATTCCATCAGGTAGATCGTCAGTCTGGAGAATACGATGCAGTTTTTTAGATTTATTGTCGGTTTGTTTGTTTGTTCGGGATTCATGGGCAGATTATTAATGTACTTGTCCAATTTGAAAGCCTGCCCTTAAAACTTCAAGTTAAAATTTTGTTGCGATTCGTTTTGCCACTTGTCCGTTGAAGTTTCACTTCTACTACTTATGTGTCCCAGCACACATTTTTATATCTCTTGCTTTTCAAGGACATAAATGTAAATGTATAGTTTTGGAAAATAAATTGCTTTGAATTTTAGATAGAGAGTTTAAATATAACAAATATTCAAGAAAATGCTAAAACATTTTCTGAACTCAGATAAATCTAACCGACACGATGTTTAAAACAAAGTGCTCTCGTTATGGTTGATATCGGATACACTGTTCCCACAAGAAGCCATTTTGTTGAGATCAAAATATTTACACGCATTTAACAGATGGTTAGCGTACCGTAGCGTCTTAGTTTAAGGTGACGATAAGAGAGTTTTAATGATCTAATCTCGAGTTCACGTCTAAAACAAGTAGTGTTAATGATTTGAAAAAAATATATATGTTAAATAAGAGCATTTTATTAATAATTTAATATTTTAGATTATGTTTGTCTATACTAATATTATAAAGAGGTAAAGTTTGTGAGTTGGTGACGTCTACTAAACCAATTTTGAAAATTCTTTCACCAGTGGAAATCTACTTTATTTTTGAGTGACATACGATATATTTGATTGTGATTAATAATCAGTTTTTTTCTTAAGTGGGCACGGGTCAGCTAGTATTTCATAACGTAATTAATTTGTAATGCTGTGTCTAACACCGATAAAAAAGCGTATTTTTATGAAACTTCACCATTTAAAGACAATTTAAAATTATCCATATTTTAATATACGTCTTTTTTCAAAGTGAAAGAATAATAATTAATATCCAGTTGTGGTTTTTGGAATAATCTTTATGCTCGGATTAGCCGTCGGCGCTTGTGGGCGACGGGCGGCAGTGCATCGCGGACTACTGTCATGGCTAGGTGTTGACACGTCTCGGGGTTGCGTCCACAAACTATTCATATTTCAACATCCACGTTAACCACAAAAGTTAACAAGCTTTAAACCGAGGCAGTTCAAAGCTAGTTTCAAATAAAGCAAGCTTTCACGATACACGTCTTATTTGACGTATTCCCAATGATTTAGTAGCAAGTAGATAAATAGATAACATATTATTGCTCACCAAAATACACAATTACAATATTTATTGGCAAAACAAAAGGCAGCCTTATCGCTAAAAGCAACCTCCTTCAGGCAACCTAGATTAAAATCTTTAAAATAATATTATGTTCAAGTAGAGTGTCTATCATTCATACTACCTTATTCTGACCTAACTGTCACGCCATAAATTGTATGCTTATGATTTTTTACGACGACTTTACGGCCCGGCCATGACCTCGTCGTTACGAATGACAGCTTTTGTATAGGTACCCTCGTGGTCTAGAGTATGCTAACATAACAACCTTGTTGTGTTACGGCACTAGTGGCCGGGTTCCAGTCTCTCCTTTCAGGCCAGAAACACATTGGTTTGGCACCTTTGATGGTGGACAGTAACTATTAATCAGTTGTGTCGTCCGACCATTTGCTGTATAGGTTACAATAAAAAAAGACGATGTGCGTCTCGGGACGCCCGACAAACGTGATAACTTAAACTAATCTAATGTGATAGAAAGGGAAGCCAAGGAAGACTCGGGCAGTAACGCGTTACGTAACCTAGCGGTTTACCCTCCTATAAGAAGTTATCGCTTCAAAAAGTTATATTATTATTAACCTGTGATGCTATTTAACTAATCTAAAATACCTAATATGGTTTACGTGAAATTCACTGTCTAATCTAAATGTTCTTATACGAAAATATATTCTCCGATAAAATGTGAAAAATTTGAATACAAATAATTAATCTTTTGCATGTAGAAAAGAAGCTATTAAGTGCTATCCTCTGTATTTTTTCTCATAATTAATTGACTAGAACTAAAATACCAGTCACTGAAGGTTATAATTCATTTTGATTGTTTGTACGCGTGAAACCGAAATAAAATGTACGATTTAGGAATATGGTTTTATACATTTTTGGTCGGTTCCACGCGTACAAGCTAAATAATTGTAACTTATACTATAATAAATAATAACTAAAGCCTATAAACTTCCCTCACTGCTGACTTCGGACCTCCCTTTTACAGGGGAACGGACAGTATACTCACTACGCTTGTCCAAATCGGATTGGCGGGTTGGACACATCGGTTATCGCGATATGTAGTCAAAACAGGATTCCTTCCCGGACGCAATTTGTAGTTGTCCGGGTGGATAATTTGCTTATTTTTACACAGTTTTCACTAAAACGATAGTTACATTATTTTTTAAGTGCTGTGGTACTTTGTGTCCCGCGAATCCTGCAGGAATTTCAAGCCAGGCGCAGACGCAGTCGCGGGCATATCCTGATATCATTAATTTTTCTTTGAATTGGGCGAGTTTATTTATTTACTCAAAACAAACACTGTAACGGGGCTACACACGCTATTCCAACGACGAGCCCTTTGACACGCTTTTCTACTGACGCAATAACTATGGCACAAAACGCACTGAAGCTTTCTTTATTTTTACATCGGTTTATTAATTTATGTATTTTATTAATTTGTGATTTTTATGTATTTACAAAAACTACAAAGAGGCAACGTTTTAGTATTTGTTTAGCTTTTGTTAGAATAGTTACTCGAGGGCAATTAAGTATGTAAACGAATCATCGAAATGTCATTGTCAAGAGTGATATGGTGTCAATGTCACTCTAGCGAAACGTCGTGTCTATGGTAGCGAGGCGGCCATATTATATGAGCACTGAGCAGGAGAAATCGCTTCTTCTTGGGGATCGATCGCCAGCAAGTTTTCGACGAATCACTATCTATCGCCTTAATCAAAGTGAATTATAACGTAATTAGTGTTAATGTCATGAGCGATAATTGCTATTTACGGAATAGAAACATTTTGTTGAATTGGAAAAATAACATATGTTAATTTATGTTTTTTTATTGCGTGAGTTCAGCAGACAGGCAGATCATAGCGGTTACCATCGCCTATGAAAATTTGCAAACCAAAGGTGCTACAAATGCGCTGCTGCTCTCTTAATGGAGACTGGCACCTGGTGACTAATGCCGGAATTCAACTCAAAGTTGTTGTGGCGGCATTCTCTAGACCAGGGTGGTAGGCATCCAGCCGGGCAAATGCCTTACGACCTGGCTGTGGGTTCTTTTGTCGCCTCTTACGGCAGGCCGCCCGGCCCAGGGAATTGTATTCTTTCTCCGTTTCTGCACAGATAAGAATAATAATGGCATAACGAAGCGTTTTGTGTCTACCGCAAAACGGATAAATTTCATCAACCTATCCCCATTCATGTCATGTCATTATGAATTCTGATGATAAAAGCCTTTCTGAGGTTATACGGCCTTCATGAGCTTACAAGTTTATAAAAATTGTTGTTAAATTATTATTATATCATCATATATTTTCGTTATCAATATTTAACCTTCCAATAAAAATCGGTCTTTACCGAAAAGTACTGCTCACAATACTCTCTTAGAGCCTTATTATAGTACCTATTAATATTTATACCTTTGTTAGTACCTCCATAATGATTGAGATCGTGGTTATTTGTTTAAAAATAGAGTTTGCCACGCGGCTGTGCCACGTGTCGGCTCCAAGCAGTAGCTTTATTTTACTTACACAAAAACTTAATTCGGTTTTTAACATATAATAATAACAAAGAAACTAAGTCCATATAGTCTAGACAACTGCCCAGTAAAACATAGAAAAGAGTCGAAGCCAACCTGATTTGAAGTAGTACAACGAATGACATGTTGTTTATGACAACGTAGGTATTTGTTAATAATATGGAGGGTAGAGATAAGGAGAACCATCTCATATGGGAGGATTGTTGAAGAAGTATACCAGTATACAGTTCTAAATAACAATTCAAATACCGTCAATAATGGCGCTGGTGTGTAGACAAAGAACATGGTATGAATGTAGCAGTTGGTAAATGAATTGCAGAATGCCGAGTTAAAAAAAATCGAAAAGAGTAGTTGGTGATCGTACACTATTAATAACGTAAACTATTTACGTAGTATAAAATTATTTAGTAAATAGGTATATCCTCAATGAATTGTTATGTGAAAATGGGAAGAGGGATTTAGTTTCATGAACTTTGTATAATATGCTTAGTTATTTTTTCATATTTAATTTTATGAAACTAAAATACTCCACAACACTCTATTTTGGTGCCTTCTCCAAAATTCACCCTGAATGGAATTACGGAGCTATTTCTTCAAATAATGTTTTTCTTTCTTACCCTGATGCTAATGTGGCGCCATTCTAATTTAATACAATTCAATGGACACTTCTTCATATGCAGAGATGGTTCTCCTTACCTTTACTCTCCATATTTAGTAACTTGAAAAAATGCTATAGCAGCACCATCTATTTAATTTATACATCTATTCTATGGAAAAGACATAATTTATCGGGATACGCAGTATCCTAAGTGTTAACTCGGGATAAGCCATCTCTGTGTCGAGTTTCGAGTCATATACATACTGTAGTTTTCAAAGAGATTGCGATCATAGGCGTCAGCTTTTTCGATATATTCGTCTATCCCGCAAAAACGACGTCATTTATCGGGATAAAAACTATACTAGGTTACGCCCCGGTATATGAGTTAACTCTATGTCAAGTTTCATTTAAATCCGTACAGTAGTTTTGAAGTGATGCTCTAACAGACAAAAAAAATGCACTTACAGAATCGCCTGGTCTGAATTATCCCTGATAATTGTGTTCACATTTTTAAACGCATTATATAAACTCGAACCATTTGGAGAGTTAGTGTATACTCAAATAAGGTAAATATTGATACAATGGTTATGTTGTTTTTACAGGGGTTTGGTTATAAAAACGGATTTCTAAAAATCATCGTAGAAACGGAATCTCGTGTCATCATCATCATCATCCGAGCGTTAAATCCCGGTTGCGTTCGAGCGTTCACTCCGACGCCCAGGTCCGCTTTCCTGCTTTTTCTACTCCACTTCGCGCGGTCTTCAGCATCCCCGTTTTGAGACCATTGGCACGCATGTCATCCTTCACGACGTCAAGCCAGCATTTCTTGGGCCTTCCCTTCGACCGGACTGGCGGAGGCGGCATGGCTAGACATTTGTTCCCACGTAATTAGCCGGTCTGCGTAAACGTGGCCGTACCAGCGTAAGCGACACTCTTGCAGTTTGTCTGCTATGTCACGGACATGAAGACTGCCACGGATGCGGGAGTTCCTGACCGGTCTTTCCGCGTCACTCCACACATCCATCGCAGCATATTCATCTCCGTGACACGCAGCTCTTGCTTGTGTCGCTCAAGTACAGGCCACGCTTCACTGCCATACAAAAGGACAGGTCTGATGATGGATTTATAGACCTGTCCTTTTAATTTGACCGGCATTCTGGGGTCACAAATGACACCTGTCACCTCACGCCACTTGGCCCAAGCTGCTGTGATACGGGCCTTGACGTCGAGGTCGATATCCCCGGACGCACTAAGGACAGATCCCAAGTACTTAAACTGATCCGTGCGCTCGACCGTATCTTCGCCTATGCGCACGGATGTGGGATCTGTAGTGTTGCAGGCCAAGTACTCAGTCTTCGCCACATTTAGTTTCAAACCGCCGTTCTCTAGCGATCTCTTCCACGCATTTACACGTCCCACCAGGCGCCCCCTGTCCGAATCTGCCAGCGCGATATCGTCAGCATACATGAGCAACCATGGAGGTTGCTCATGCGCATCCCTGATGCTGTTCGACACTTCGTCTAATATCACGCTGAACAGAAACGGACTAAGGACCGATCCCTGGTGCACGCCTACGGTAATGGGGAAGGGTGTGGTGTCGCCAACAGCGGTCCGAACTATGGAATCGGAATCACGGTACATATCTCGGATAATGTCAATATAGGTTTCTGGCACCCCTTTGGACCTCAGTGCCCACCAGATCATCACGCGAGGAACACAGTCGAAGGCCTTCTGCAGATCCAGAAACAGGAAATGCAGAGGCGTATTCTTCGTCCTGTATTTCTCCATGATGATCCTTAGGGCAAAAACAGGGTCCATGGTTCCATGCCCAGGATGAAACCCATATTGACATCCCGAGACAGTGCACTCCTGCCGGATCCGAGAGTCGATTATGCGCTCAAAGAGCTTCATGGTGTGGGACATTACCTTTATTCCGCGGTAGTTTTCGCACTCCTGCACCGATCCCTTACCTTTGAAGACTGGATAGTTTGAAGAGTGGAAACGGAATCTCGTGTATTTTGAATTATCTATTTGGCTTAGCAATGTTTTACAGCACGTGTATGATTATCGATTACTATGATAAGATAAAAGAATCCGAATGCCGTTTGCACCGACTACTGGAGGCTTGTCCTTCAGTCACCATTAATGGATGATTTATGCTCGACCGTGGAAATCGATTTGTAGGTGCCCGAGTACGGTTGAAACCCTACAAATCGATAAAGGGCTTTTTATTAGAGTAGGTACAGGTAGGCTGACGGCCCACTTGATGGAAAGTGATTACCGTCTAGTAAATTAGCCAAAGATTTAGGATATAAAGAGCATAGGGCGTGTTCCTCTTTTACTTTACAACGCCCAAAATGCCCCTTTAGTCGATCTACATAGCGACAACACACAACGACCCATGTCAAGAGGTGGATAGAATAATCCGCTCCACTTAAGTCTACGATTGCAAGTAAGAAATTTGTATTAATTAGCAAGTACACCCTATGTAAACATTTTAGAAAAGAATAAACGCAATAGACAACAATTTATCCGCGCAGGAAAGGAGAAAGAATACAATTTCCTGCGGCCGGGTGGCCTGTCGTAAGAGGCGACGAAACAACCCACAGCCAGGTGGTAAGGTATTTGCCAGACTGGTTATAAATAACAATAGACGACGGTTATCGCTTTCCATCAGGTGGACCGCTGCCTGTCTGCTGCACTTAAGCAATTCATTTTTAAAAGTCCAAAAAGCACTGATATCTGGCAATCCCGTTCGTCCGGAAAGAGGAATATAAAAAAAAATAAAGAGTAAAAAAGTTATTGGTTACAGTCGCCCATGAATGTTTGCAACACAGCTGCGGGCCTCGAAATGGGCATTGGAACTTAGTTGCTAATGCTGGCGTACTCTAGACCAGGGGTGGCAATTAATTGGCTGACTTGTAGTCGCTTACGGCATGCCTCATGATTTAGTATTCTTTTTCCATTCTTGGATAGCCCCAGAAATATGCAGCATTGAAGTCATCAGCAATGTTAAACAAATTAAAATTATTCGAGTCGTATTAGTATTAAGCCAAAAGAAGGTTTGCACTGAAAATCAGCGTTGTGTCGGATATTATGCCGGCACAGCAACAAGCTTGTTTGCGGAAAAGGCGGGGTACAAATTCTCAAAATATGTTATTTTTAATACATGTTAGCAATGTAAATACTTCGCTTTTCTTCAAATAAATTTATTCTTTCTTTCTTTCAATGACAAGTGCCATAATCTTATGACAAAAGACGCCAAGGCCGCACGAAGTGAAGAAGCAAGAAAGCGACCTCTGGCTTAGAAGGAAACGCACCGAATGCAACTACAATTTAAGACTAGAGTGCTGATATTATACTTAATAGCTTTTATTCGAGACTCTCTCTGTGCAAGAACGAAAAAGAATATTACTAATTGTTACGGCCGGGTGGCCTGTCGTAAGAGGCGACATAACAACACAGCCAGGAGGTAGGGCATTTGCCCGACTGGATGGCTACTACCCCTGGTCTAGAGTATGCCGCCATAACAACTTTGAACGTTGTGTTCTAGCAGCAGTGGCCAGATTCCAGCTTCTACGTCAAGGCCGGCAGCATCTCTGGTATTGTTAATGTCCATAGGCAACGGTAACCATTTTCCGTCAGAGCCCCGTCACCTTGTCTGCTGTGCTTCAGCAATAAAAAATTACAAAAATTTTCGACTTTGTCTCGATTTTACTCGATCGTCTGACGGAAACCCTTTTAAATTCCGTGACAAAAATATTCTATATCCCATCTGAGACGTAATGCCAAGTTTCATTATGTCTCATAAACATCCGGTGGTTTCTACGCAATACAGACAGACCGACATGAATTCCAAAAAATGTTGTGTCTATTGTCTGCCATTTTAATGGTCCACTAAAGGAATCTCCTGCTTATTTTAACATAAGTGAATTTAGTAATTCCACGTTTGATCTTTGGAGCAGCTACTTTATCTTTGGTTAATTAAATATCCTGTAAGCATAATGAAATATTATTCCCTCTTCAAGGCCTTTTAACTATAAAACTAATTTTATGGAATGACTAGAGTACTCGGCAGACGTTGTCCTGCCCTGAAGAAATATAAACTAGAACCCAATTCCAGCGCCACCTACCGGGCCTAATCGTGAATCTAAACCACCCTGGGCCAATCAAACACATAAAATTTCACCAAAATTTTCCAATTTGCAATTCCATCGCCCAGTAATTGGTTTACATTGATGGTTTACAATTTGAAGTTGTAGTATGGATCCCTAATTTTTATATAGCTTATATTAATCAGGGATAATCTAGCATTCGAATGGTGAAACAATTTTTGAAATCGGTCCAGTAGTTTTTGCGTTTATCCGTTACAAACAAACAAAAATACAATACAATCTTTCCCCTTATAATATTAATATAGATTGGTAGATACATATAAGAACACTACAAGAATTCAAAACGCTAGAGAAAAGCATGGGTTATGACTTTAACCCAGCAAATGTTCCTAAGATTTGTAATGGTTAATTATACACACCCGAAATCGCATCAGTTACTTAATTTTAATAAAGTGTAAAATTTAGAATACACCATGAGCATCATAATTTATTTGCCACATCATAAAAATACACCCACGTTCCTCTATAATGGATATGTGCCATGTGGGTTCGCGAATCACCAACCGTGATTTACCGTTAAATAACAACATGTTACATTTCTGTGTATGCCAAATAAGCAGGGCGTCTTTCTGATGGTACGAAGGATAAGTAAGATTGCACATGGAGTACTGGTCACACGTGAGGATTGGGACACCAGCCTATCATCTTAATCCATTGGACTCTTATGTAGGTGTATGTGAGAATTCCGGGGGCTAGTTCTGCACACACCTTTATCCGTGCAGGAACTGAGAAAGAAACTTACAATTTCCGAGGCGAGGCGATCTGTCTTTAGAAGCGACAAAACCTATTACCAGGTGATAGGGTATTTGCCCGGATGGCTACAGCCCCTGGTCTAGAGTATGCCGTCATAACAACCTTGAGTTGTGTTCCAGCTTTAGTGGCCAGGTTTCTATCTCCGTTAGAGAGCAGCAGCGTATTTGTAACGCCTTTGATGTTGCAAACGTCTATAGACGGTGGTAACCGCTTTCCATGAATTATTTGAGATGCGACATTATTAATGACGTTAAACATTAGCAGATAACTCATATATGTACACTTATGTAGCTAATCATTAATGGAGTCACATTTATGACTGGTTCCTATATCCTTACTATTCACTCACTTGCCCTGCCATCGGTTCAATTTTACTTAAGATGTATGAGCTTTTGTCAAATTTTAACCATATAAGACAAAAAACGGTCCGTAAGATTTAGAAACTGGGCCTTAGTTAGTCAGGCATAATAAAATCTTACTTATTACATAGCTGGATCTTTATCCTCATGTGCGTAACCATTTTATTATTTATCATCAACTAAAAGCAATTAAACAAGATTTAAAACCTCGTCACAGTCCAACAAAACAAATAAACATAAGCGTTCCATTTCTAAAAGTAATATTATGTTAATAACAGCCCATACCGGTTTCATGTTATCATCACGCGATAAGATACACGACACCGATCGCCTCTCTTAAACAAACCAAACGATAAAACGCCCAGTGTCGCACTCCTAATCGCTATATTATTGTTGTATAATGATTTAAATATTATATTGATCTCGCTTTTTTTCATAGAAGTATAGGTTTGCGTTTGACCACTGTCTCACCTGATGTTGAGTGATGACGCGGTCTAGGATGGAGCACGCTTACCTAGAAGTTACCTATTCACTCGTGACTTAAGACTTCAAGATTGTACTTATCAGGAAAAAGAGACTCCGGCAAATTATTCCACTCTTCGGCAGTGCGCACAAGACAGATGAAGCGAAACGCTTGGTTCTGACTGGTGGAGTTTCCACCATGTACCGGTGGTAACCGGTGCGTCTGGTTGTCCAATGGTAAAATGGGATGGAGAAATCCGCTCGTTAAATTCTAAGGAACACTCTTCGAAATGTATCCGATAGAAGACTTAGCCCCGCGACCTTGCGTCTATGCTCTAGACTCTGAAGTTGAGCATAAAAAAGACGATCATTGCCGAACAGCTTCCTGGCTCTTTTCTCAATTAGCTTTTTTATAGTATATATTAGTTCTTAATACTTAATTGCATTGATTGATAATGTATATTAAAACACTATGCATACTTGAATACTGTACTTTATATTTAGTCTCTCCATCATATTATTATTATGTATAATGTTTTTATGTATTTTTAGATTAAAATTTTGATACAACTAAATAATGATATTTTTATACGGGTCTCAAGTTGATATGTGTAGATTAGGATGTGGACACTGATAATCAGTGCTGTGGCGGAGTATGTTCCGACACAGCAATACGACTGAGCCAACCTCGTCGGTCGCAAAGCAGCAACTACAAACATGTTTTGTCTCGTCTATTTTATAATTTGTCTCTGTATTAGGCAAATAATCTTTCTTTCTAACTCCCACATGTAGGCTTCATAAAGTTTACAATAGTTTCGTGTGGTAGAGTATAATGCTCTTCAACATATTCCCAGAAAACATTCAACAGCATTCAGTAAACAAATTAAACAAAATAGTAAAGCAACTTTTGTGTGAGAAGGCTTATACGACGAAACATTTTTTACATGACCGCTTTTTCTGTAATCATTCATATAAATTACTTTGTTAAACATTGTATTAGTGTAGACTACATTTAAAAAAGCCGAATAACAATAATTATTATGAAGTAAAGATATGTTGCCGAAGAGTTTGTTGCGCCGCCTCTTCTCCTTTAACAGTGACTAAAATTGCTTTAGAAGTGGTGGTAGACATGAGTCTTACAGATTACTTATTGAAAAAGTCATGAGACTTTTTCAGTAAGTAATCTGTAAGATTTTTTTGAAATAAAAACTACATGCATCATCATCATCATTCCATATAATGTTATGAGCAGGTATTACAAAAACTTGTCAGACAATGAAATGATTGGTGTCCGTTACCCGTCAAAATTTGAAAGTCTTCACCTGTTACCTGTCTATAGGAATGGAGAAAGAATACAACAACCTAAGGTTATATTCCAGCATTAGTGATGTAGTTTTCAGTCCCCCTTCGAGATCGGAAGCACATTGATTCTCTCTTTTTTCACCATATCCCATTAATTGGGGTCGGCACAATTTGTCTTTTCCTTCCACACTCTTCTATTCTGACATACATCTTCTGTCACACCACAAATCACACTAAATGCAAATTCTGCATGACTTCTATATAAAAGAGCATATATGTACATTTTTTTATAGGAATAACTTCATAGTTCATGTTCTTCTATAATTTATAGTAACGACATTTTCCCAGAAAGTGTATTACCTAAATAACCTCCCAGCGATGTTTCGGTAGGCATTTCATCTCGAGTTTACAACAATCAATTTCTGAGAACCTTCATATTGTGTACTACTGGAGGTTATATCAGATGTACCAGTAAAACAGTAACTTTCCACTCAGGAATGATACACAGCCAAGGCTGAAAGTAAATTAGTCAAATCAGGTGCCTGCGAGACGCTACGTGCACAGAATACCATGTGTTCGCACTCCGTTGATTCCGATAGTTGCATACAAGAGATCATACGTTTCATACACAGTTAAAAAGTGGTCTAATTTGATTTGATTACTGAGACATTCGTCATTTAAAAACCACCTTCATTATTCGTCATTTTGTGAGAGTAAAATGTAAGCGGCGCAATATATTGTTAAATGTTTTCGATAATTGAGGATATGAGTGGATATGATTCTTTTTTTCCAAAGAATTAAGCTCTGAAGTGCACAAAGACCGTGTTAAACCTTAAAATATTTTTTATAAAATAGTAAGTGATTAATGAAATGACTTAATAAAATTCTTTTAACATTTACATGTAATCAGTCCTTTTTGTCACTTCTTTTTTGATGGCACGCTAATTCTCGTAAGTTGTAAGTCTGTAATTTTTGTTTGTAGCTGCACTCCAAAAAAACTATTAAAAAATCCAGTCCTTTGTAAAGGTTAACAATTTTTTTTCACTTTCAGTTTTTATGGTAATTTTTCGATACTTTCCAAATTTCCTTTAAGGGCACCGCGTGCCCCCCACAAAAAAAGCACTACATGTAATTATTTATGTTTATTGCTATTTTCCGAATCCATTGTATAACGGCATATATTACAGCTTTCTACTAAATTCTATCCATATAAACCAGTTTCTAAAATAATTACAGAACCCCCAAATAAATGTCTAAAAGAGAGCGTAACAAACACATAAATTTTGGCTTTATCCGTCCTTGTATTGACTTAAAATCTTGTCTTAATTATTCGCTTTATGTATACTTAACGTGGTCATATTTTATATAAATTGAGCTCTTAATTACGAAGTAACAAGATCACCTTGATTTTATATCACTTCTCTTATTTTATTAAATACGGATTTAATATGTGACAAACAACAACATACCTACCAACCTATGCCACCTATACTTTTCCAACAATTTTACTTTTGACGTTTGCGTGTGTTTTTTTTAATGCACGAGTTCAGCAGGCAGACAGACGGCCCACCTGAAGGAAAGCGGTTACCGTCGCCTATGTACGTTTGCAACACCAGAGGTGTCATTAACGCGCTGCCGGCCTCGAAGAAATTTATCATCCTTTTTAAAAAACAAAAGAAGTGTCAAATGCCGAATGCCAAATGCCGAAAATGTAATAAACTGCAGGTATGCATTCACTTTTGTCGGCGTGTAACAGTACTAATGGTGTTTTCATACAAAACTACCTTCATTATTTTATATGATAAATATGATTAGTGTTTATAAAAATTATCAAACGTTCACTCGGCAAATACGAGGCTAACGTTCTTATTCATATTGAATTAGAGTAAGTTTGTAAGCTTCTTTATAGTTTTTGAAGTTGCCTTCAAACTTACTCTAACTCAATATTCATAAACCGACTATCCTTAATAATAGATAGAGCCACTAATACAATCTAACTAGATAGCGCTACTACAAACAAATGCTATTAATACTAGGTACATAATAATATGTAATGATACTGGTAAGATTTTATCTAAATATGTCATATCTAACCTTATTTTTAATCATAAAGCCACAAACAAACTTTCAATTGAGAATTACACAAGATTCAGATCAATACAATACGGCATAATTTGATTGTCAATCCTTAACAACCACAATCCCTTACAATTATTTATTTGAAAAACTACCCTCGTATTATCCTCGTGATAAACCACTAACAAAACAATTTCAACCGTAAGCTA
Source organism: Dendrolimus punctatus (assembly GCA_012273795.1). NCBI lineage: Eukaryota > Metazoa > Arthropoda > Insecta > Lepidoptera > Lasiocampidae > Dendrolimus > Dendrolimus punctatus. The sequence goes on from CM022542.1 coordinate 4,649,059, forward strand.
CTGTCGTTAGAGTTCACGATACCTTTGTGAAAGATTCTGGTTCAAAATTGGGGTCACAGTTTACCGTTGTGTAGTGCTGCCAGAATATGTAAGTGCTTTTGCAATGTTTTAATTAAAAACTGTATTATAACAAAATACTTATTTAAATCGATTTCGGTTGGTGTCTGCTTTTTAGTCGTAAGCAAGAATCGTTTGAACTGTTTATTGCAAAATGACGCTTTGGATTGCTTCAAGAATCTGTTGTATGTCCAATATCTACAATAGCAGACAGTCAAGTCAATTTGGATGCTCTTTACCATCTCACTACCACGCAACATCAGACAAGCTAAATATCTCTTTTAAAGTCATAGTTACCAATTCTTTTTGATCCTCTTAGGTATAACAACATATACGGCCTTACTAGGTTGTACCCAAACTATTCGACTAAAGAGGAGATTATGGGTAAGATTTTCACTAATCAGTTGTTGAGCAGTTTCTTTAAATTTAAGAAACGATTATAAGTAAGGCTCATTATTGTTTACCACAAAATTAAAAAATGCGCCAAAAGACAATAACAGTTACTTGATAAAACAAAAGGCGGCGTTATCGCTAAAAGCGAACTCTGCAGGTAATCTGATTCAAAGAGAATTGTTAAATTATTTGTAATTATTATGCAACATAGAAAAAGGAGAAAAAAAGACATACATGGACAGCAGATTGCAGACTAAAGTATTGTAAACTAGCACATACATTATTGCCTAAAACTAACCCTCTGTTATGCGCTAAATCTGTAAGTATTGTGTTTATTCATTGTCTACACCGCCATTGTCATGTTTTAATATTTTCCTTAGTTAAGGAAACCTCCTAAACTAAGAAAAAAAAATCCTGGAAAATATAACTTTAAGCAATAAGGCAGCCCTTTGTTCAACATTTATTGTACGAGTATCTATTTAAGAAGGTAGTTTTAATTTTGGTAAACAATTAAGGATTTAATTAATTCATTTGTACACGGAGTCAAATTGCGCATTAATTATTTTAAACAGTAATTAAAATTATTAACTATCAAGATTGTTTAAACTTGTTTTTTTTTAATTTTAACGCCTGCTCTTTTATATGTAAATTATGTTATTATCATTTACTGACGATGAAGGAAACCTATATCCCGAAGTTACTTACGTATAAAACTCACCCATCCACCCACAACAAGCTTAATCTATTCCATTTGCTCCCTAAATTGGGAATGACTAAACCCAACAGTGTGAAGATTATGATCAAATATTATTTATTTGGGTATACAGTACTATGTGGTTTATCAAGAAAATATTAATTAACTAGAAAATTAATTAAAATTATATACTAAAACTAAATAAAGAAGAGCATAATTATAGATAAAATATTGGGCCAAACCACTGTCAGTTACCGGGAACGTTCCCATAAGGCTGGCGGCGTTCCCAAAAGATATACATATATGATTATAAGATTATCGTATCGCCAGCACGTGGACTGTAGATTTTCCCAGGTGTTTAAAGCAGGTGCAGTGTGAACCATATGTAAAAGCCGCCTAAAAATTATGGCAGCATAGGCTGGAAGCACATTGGTGGTTTCTTTAGTGTTGCAAGTCTATGACTTATTGACAGTGGAAATCACTTACCATCAGGATATCCGTCTGTGGGCTACAACAATAAAAAACAATTCATTTAAAACCATTGAGCCCGCCTATTCGGAAAAACTTTCAGACAGACTGACAGAGTGTTCCAAGAATTTTTAGCATGCATCATTTATTTTAGTGAGTAATTACAATAAGAATACATCTCTATGTATAATAATAATAATAATAAAGTATTAAGTAAGTTTTAAGAAACGTGAAACGAGTTTCTTTTATGCATCTGCTACACCTGCTCCGTAATGTTTTAACTAACACACTAATAAAGACGCAGATATTGCCAATGGCTATGGGTCAAACATTAACCTATAATTCATATATACCCTATTGTAGCAAGCTAATATTTGACGCGTTATTTTTTAACACTATAAATAAGTCGTATCTAGACAGTGCACTAACACTAACGCAGGTCCTGCATTATAGAAGAATCCATTGAAGGGAAAAGCTACCAGGCCGTCGAAATTAAAATCTGTGAGATCTAAGGAATTGGGTATAGATATGGAAACACTGCAGTCCCCTTGCTTTCCCGTTGTATGGCAGCTTACTTTCGCAGGGAGCTCGGCGTATACTGACAGAAGTTGCTCGATTAATTACTACGTTCGCCCTTTTACTGGATCGCACGATTTGATATTACTATATGGGGCACATTTGCCTAAACGATTGCCTAAAGATTTTGTACCAATGCTTCGTGTTTTCCAAATATAACAAAACACGGACACGTGTTCACCGATCAACGCAAAATTTCCGCCTTCTTATTAACTGTAATTCTGAATATTCCAGGAGACGTATAAAGCGATTACAGAACAAAAAATAGGTGATTCCAAGTAGTTTAAAATGCTTAAAATACATCGTACGCTTAGCATTGTACAGACCTAAATCAAAATGTTGAGTAATTGGATTTTAATATCTAGTACATAAAAATAAGGCATAAATTGAAGAACTTAATATTTATAATAAGGTCTCTATTCAACACTCCACGAATTATGAATTATTATAGGTGAGCACGATCTCAGTTTTCGTAATTGCCTACGGAACCTAAATAAAAGCTTATTATAATATAATAACTTGTTTTTAAATAGAAGCTTTTGAGATCCTGGACGTCATGTAGCCAAGACAAGTAAAACGAGCCCAAACACGACGGGTCTATCTTGTTTAGTACAGGAGTTCCTATGTCCACTTTCCAACTCCATCATCAGATCAGCTCCATGGTACCATATTATTGCATTGTCACGCGACATATATATGTGCAAAATTTCAGCTTAATTGGAAATCAGGAAGTTGGTCAAATTTATCTTGCAAGATTCCAGCCGAACTTACATACATACATCCAATGCAAGTTAAATAAAAGCTTGTAAAATACCCCCACGTCTCCAAAATTCAATAACCTAAAACATTTTTTTTGAAGTATTTTGAAGCTCAACAACATCTAAGTTTTGCCAAATTTTCACCTCATATATTAAAATGAAACATGTATGGGTACAATTTTAACTATTATGGAAGTTACTATGTCGCCATCTATTACTTATAAATAGGTAATTATACAAAATCACCATTATTTTACAAGATCTGACTAAGAACAGATTCACACGACTATTTCTGGAAGAAAAAATCAATGCTGATTAATATTATGCATGAACGAATTAAGGTAAATTTTCCAAGCTTCAGGGTCAAATTTTAAACTATGCTAAAAGCAAATACTCCTAAAGGAGTCTCAAGGCCGAATGTAACCAAAACGAAAGTGGTATATATTTAGATTTGTAAAAAATCAATTACCCTTGTCGGGAATCGAATCGGCTGTTTTTGAAAAATAAATACCCTGTATTATTTATACCAAATCGTCGTATGGATATCAGAATCAATTTCTATTAAGGAGTGTCAAACGGCAAACTAAGGGAAAGGTTTTTTTTTAACAAAATGTTCTATTTTCTATACATTAAACCTCACCTCATTTTATTGAATATGAAATGATGAACATCGTTCTTTAAAATGCATCTACAAATAATACTCGTAAGGCGGGTTATTTTACCCCAATCAATCAAATCAGCATTGGGTAAACATTGATTACGTTTCGTTCAAAAGAGTCCGGTCAAATGATAGGCGCAATTTGATATTCATAATTAAGTATGGAAAATAGAACATTTTATCTAAAAACAACCTTGCCCTTGGTTTGCTGCTTGACATTCCTTTACAGAAATTGATCCTTGCAAACTACTCTGTTTTATTTTTTATTTGGTATATGTAATAACATAGTGTTTGTTTTTAAAATCCTCCCTGACAGGAGTGACAGGGGTAATTGATTTTTCAAAAATTCAATGATACCACTTTAGTTTTAAAATCGGCCTCGAGACTCCTTTATATGTTTTTCTCTATGTCTTATACTTTAGGATATGACCATGTAGGCCACTTGGAAATCTACCCTTTATATGTATAGTTACATACATATCTAGTGTTTTCTGAAAAAGGTTGAAATAAGTGATATGATGACTTCATAAAAATTCCCTTCGCCAAACGGCAGCGAACTCTATACAAATTGATTCACATCCAAGGCCATGAAGAACGAACTTACAAACATCCAAATAAGCCCAGATTCACATTTATATATTAGTTTAAATTGGAACAAGCCATTTGAAACCACGGTTTATCCTTTAATGAACTAGAGAAAGAAACAAAAACCTTTTTCATAAGAAGAGCACCTATTTGCTTTTGATTTTGTTATTCATTTTGTGGGCCGCCAGGGAGGGTGAGCGTTTCTCCCCCGCCTCTACCCCCTACTTCCAACACATCCCCACCTTAAGGGTATGTTAGTATTATGGCGCGACATATAGCACTCTGTAATAACTGTGCATTTTTCTAAATTTTTTTGCGTAAGTACAACTGTAATGGTTTATTTTCGTGTATTTTTCTAAAGAAAAATGTTACGTTACATCACTTACATCTAAAGAAGCGGTTGCTTTATAACCCAAAGCATGTATATAATATTAAAAATAGCGCTCAGTGATTTTTAGGGCACTTAATTAAATGAATCTCAAATATACTGCGTGGAAATTATGAGTTTCCGTAATAAAAAGTATTTCATATTTCATTCTTTTTTGTCATCTCAAGTAGCTATAGATGAAATTTTATAAACTCGATTCTTTTTCTAAACGATTAAGAGGAAATAAACAACTAGTACCAAACTTTTTGCATTAAAGCAATCGTAAAATATGAAACATATAATTAGGGAAAAGATGGAAGGACTCCAGCCACGCGAAACCAAATAAAAAAGCTATCATCAAACAAATGTCATAGCAGGTTATTTCAACACCCCTCTCTGTAATCTACACGCAGCGACACCATGCGTTAGCCATCGATCGTCCCATACTTTATACTCTGTATATTTCGCCATTAAATTATATTTCCCACAATTTAGAATCTTGGGAAAATTGTTGATCAGTGTTAAATTACTTTATGTTATACAGTTAAGCATTCTAATAGACATTGCATAACTCGAATATAATAATATTATTATAACTGAATATGGATAAATATGACAAAGAAAAACAACTCATAACCGCATATGACGTAAGATCATTTTGACTTACATTAGATGTAATAGGCCATAAAGTATACTGTATTGCTAGACTTGGGCCTTTGCACGCTTGTCCAAGACGGATTAGTGGATTTTACACAACTAGATTGTATGCAGGTTTCCTCATTTCTTTAAATTCAATTCTTCTCCACAAATCAACGCTTGTAATAGTATACCGAAATATTTTAAATTGACAAGTTTTCACGTAATACAAACCGCGCAAGATACCAATTGCAAATTCTCTATATTATATATTTTTTTTATTTAGAACAACATTCCAAACATACAAAAATTGCAAAAAAACTACAGTGGAGATGATAATTGGCAAAATTAAAATGTTCTCACTCCTAGCGCCTAGTGCATTTGAAAATACTTTTCCATTTGGACACATCATCATTTTCAAGACTAAACTAAGAAGAATGATATCAACTAATCGCCGGTTTACGTTATAAGTAATATATAAATATCCGAAACCATTCCATTTGAAATTTATCAAATATAAAGACCGAAATAGCTTTTTGTCTTTGCCAATCTAATTTAATCTAGTATAATGTATATTAGTTATAAATTAAATAACATGTAATTAAGTTATCTTATTCTTAAAAAGGGGTCTCACATGTATGTGAATTAGGAGGTGGGGACTGAAAATCAGGACTGTGTTGGACCAAGTTTCGGCACAGCAAAATATTATGTTACATCATTTCTGAAAGCACACAATTTTACATAATGTTTTCTAATTTATTTATCTTATATGTGTCACATTTGGAAATAAATATATTCTTTCTAAATATATCATTTCCTTGTTATTTACAATATATAATTTTCATTTATCACGCTTTAAAAACTGTCCTTCTATTTTTAATCCACCGCCAAATAATCCCACTTTAATTAAGAGCGTGGTAATGACATATTTCTAAACGTAACGACCTTGCAGGTAACAACATACAATTCGCTCACAAAAACATTCCATTACTAAACGACATTCTCCTAACGTGTAATACATCGCCGGTTAAATGAACGGGACAAATGTATCAGGAAAGAGAAGACGCGTGATGTATACGCTGTGACGCAATAGTAAGTACGGACGGTCGCATAGTAGAGGCAGCGAGGGAAATGACCACGACGTATAAAAATTCTTTAACTAAATGGACCGACCTCTAGCGGCTAATGTTTAGCGCTTTATATGATTCACTTACATACATTTTGTTTATCCATGGCTTAATAGAACTGTCAGTCTGGAGGGGATGCTGATTTAAGACCCTTATTGCCGAAAAAGGTCGGAAGTGGAGAGCAAACGAAACAACTTTTCATTGGTAATTTTATTTTGACTGATTCACTGTGTCAATAATTTACCAAAAAAGAGATATCAAAAATCTTCACTATATGAAATGTACGTTGTTTTGTTTCGCTATAATGATTTTAAGTAATAAATCACCAAATTATTGATATGAAACCATTTTACTGCTTCAATTAAAAGAATATCTACAATCTTACAAAAGAGAGTTTAATTTGTTTTTGTTATTTTCTAAATACTTCTTTATTTTATTTACAATAAAAGAAGACTAAAAAGAGACTGTATGGAAAAAAATATGTGACAAATCTTCGACTCCCAATAGAAGAGATAATATTATGGTACATCGTATATTTTGTTACTGATTTAAAATCCTTCATGAGCGTTTTTCTGTGGGATATCTTTACGGGATAAAATAAATGTAGTTATTAGTTTTTCTATAACTTTATATTAATTACGACAACCCGCTGTTAAATTAATGTTTTATCCGTCATCAAACTAAGTTTACGATGGTATCGATAAATCTATTTAATCTTATTCATTTAAATACTTTGCTTCCGCCATTAAAACTCACAGTCACTGCGTGGTATTAACCCAATCTTCTTTTAATAAAAGCGCTTTATTTGAAATAGTGGTCGACAAAAGCGTACATTCGACATGCACTATTGACGCCAGTTCGTTAAAAAGACACGTGATTGGTTATCTGTGCGACGGTTGGGCTTGATTCACACTATGACAGTGTAATCTCCCCCGGCTCGGTCCGTTGTCGGTCCAGTCATATATTTTTAAAACAAGAATCGCCGTTGCCAATTGCCAGGCATTTGCCCGACTGGATGGCTACTACCCCTGGTCTAATGTATCTCGCCATAACAACCTTGAGTTGTGTTCCGGTATTAGTGACCAGTTTCCAGTCTCCCTTACGAGAGCAATAGCGAATTTGTAGCACCTTTGGTATTGCTAATGTCCATAGGCGAGAGTAACAGCTTTCTATCAAGTGAGCCGTCTGCCTGTCTGCTGAACTCCTGCAATAAAAAATAAATAAAAACAGCAGAAAATCTCACTATGTATCGTTCTAGTTGCGATCTGATATCGCATGTATACCGGTTCGGAAAAGAACATATTGTGACTGAAGCGTGATCGGACCTATCATGATGGTCCAATTCTATAATTTCAGTATCATGGCAAAAGATATTATGGATAGGTAGGATAGAATGAGTGGCACCGTCTTGGGGAAGTCTACAACCAGCAGTGGACTACAAATGTCTGATGACGAGAAAATATTCAAAGTACAATTCCATTGCGATAGTGTCAAAATTCGCATTTTTCTAATCCACAATATCTTCGCGATCGCGGAATGATAGTAGAAAAATTGATATTATCACTAGCAGAAAGGAATATTAAAAAGCTACCGATATTTTATACATTTATTTCACGAGTTTTCGCTTACAAATATTTTTAAGATAGAGTGGCTTGCCAAGGGCACGCCATTCGAATTAACAAATTGTCGCAATCTGTAATTTTGAAGAAATAGTGATAGCAGAATTAAGCTCCTGTACCGACAGTGTGAATACACTTCTATTTGAACTCCAGAATAGTATTGTAGAAACATCGAGACTTGAGTGGGCGAAACTGGAGCGAAATTGGACCGTGAACGGCATCATTGTGATATAGTGTGAATAGAGCCTTATTATGGTTCTAGAATGTCCTGTTCAAAAATATTAAAAATCTGACTTTCGAATTCTTTTATAATGTTCAACACGGTTCTGGTTTTCTAAGCTTAATTTATTTTAATTACTTTAACTTAAATAATAAACCCATGTTACAATTGAAGGTATGTATGAGTAGATGAATGGGATATAAGAAGTGGTAGAGCCATGCTGAAATCATTATCTTGATTAGTACAGCTCTTCGAGCAGGCTTGATTGGTGTTCCATTCTCCCAGAATATCTATGTGGAACGGTTTACGTTAGTGTTGCCACCCGTACTACAAATATACTATAATGTATATATACTATATTTTAACCAATTGTACTAGGAGTGTATATTATATAGAAATAATAAAAATAATAAATAAACAAAATGTACTATATTTTCATAGCTATGAAATGACTATATATTGTCGTGATGTTTGTTCAGATTGTTATGATTATTTTAAAAATGATAGATCTTTGCTGGCCAAAGCAAAAAATACCAATAAATACACGTGGAAAATTCAATAATGAAATAAATAAAATATACAATAAATAATAAAAAAATCAATGTATATTATTTATTCCTTTAAATTTCCCAAAAGTATCTACTATATTTACTGTTTATACTATACTATTTACTGCTTAAAAACAAAATATTTTTCGAAAAAAGATAGCGCCGCTGCTTTGCCTTTGCCTATCGTATTTCGCATGATGAATGAGAGATCCGACGGTCCACTTCCCCTATTCCTATCTTGTCCATCCATCCCACCTTAAAGGCTGGCACCGTCTTCGCTTCGCACTTTCTTTCGCCATCAGATGGGCTGTCTGCCAGGTTCTCAATTAAACATTAAAAAAAAGTTACAATAGTTAAACATTGAGAAATGTGCGTGAGAGTTTTTTTACCTTCATACAAATTCCTTCATCGCTTCTTGTAAAACCATGGTCAAATATCATTGTTTTAACCTCTAATATAGTTTGATTTTTGTGTTTACAGTGTCTTGGTAGCGTAATGGCTAGCGGACGCGTTCTAAACTCAAAGGGCGCGGGTTCGATCTGGCCGGAACGCATTCACCACTTAGGCAGTTTTTCAGACCATGCATATTGTTACAATTACCACGTGCTTACAACGGCGAAGGAAAACACGTGATGCAACCTGCACATCGAGGTAACCGATGTGTCAAACCTGCCAAACCACCTTGGACGGGCGTGGCGGGTATACTGTCCATTCCCCTATAATGGGAGGCCCGAGCCCAGCAGTGGGACAGTTATGTGCTTTTATTTTTTTATAGTTTGTATATCGATACCTTCATACGAAGTAAAACATACAAAATCATAAAACATATTACATAACTCTTCTATACAATCACGTTTTCAATTATCATATGTTATTGATGACATCACCTGTACGGGCCTATACCTCAAGCTTACTAACATGAGAAACTTGCTAATCTAATTTAATGCTGGTAGGTATACTTTACAATATATAATAACAGTCCATAACGTCCACACTTCTATGCTCGGGCCTTCCGTTTTTATAGGGGAACGGACAGTATACCTGCCACGCTTGTCTATGGCGGATTGGCGAGTTTCACACATCGGTTATCACGATGTGCAAGTTTCATCACGATACTTTTCTTCGCCGGTTGTTATAATATTGTAACATGCCGACAAAGTGAATGCACTCCTGTTTATTAAGTTACCGCATTTGGACTTCTTTTGTTTACTTTGTGTTAAAAATTTGTATTTAAGAAATCATTATATTGTTATTGTACTTGTTTATGGCTGCAGGCGTGCAGATTGCGTTTTCATGGAATCTTGACGGGTCATACAGTTTTTTATAAAACGATGCCCTAGCGGGGGGGCACACATTCAAGCAACGATTACAATACGAGCAAGACGTACATTCGATAAGCTATATAGTGACGGACTTTGCGCGTTTTATTGAATTGTGCAGTTTGTACTGGTTGCGTCCAGTTATATTTGTACCTGTGTTATACATGTTTGTATAGTTCTAATAAATTCTATAGTAATTTCAACGACATTTTCATTCGAGTCCCACACTCGTAATAAGACGTATATTAGGTCAGAATACTGGCCAAGTGGTGCATGCTTTTCGGCCAGGCTACCACAGCTTCGTTAGCTTAAGTATATACACATACTGGTAATTACTGTTTTAATGATATGAGATGACATTAAATAAATAAAAAATGAGTACCGCTTCTAAAGCCCATATTTATCTTTCATCAGGTTTCTAATATAGATTCTGATTGCTTGTAATCTGGTTAATTACGCCATCATATCTAAGCTAGGATATGTGTAATTAAAATTGGTCTTTTGTAGCGGAAATAGAGGTTAACCTTTACTCCTAAAAGTCATTTATGAAACAGATGATTCAATTGAAATGTCCCATGAACGACTACTATTATCTATAGGAAGCAAAAAATATGGCTTGCTTAGTGGAAAGTGGTCAGTTAGCCAGGGGAAATCCGAATGAGGACCATAAAACGTGTCAAGCACGGAAGGTTTTTTAGTTAGCGACCCGTATGTGGGATTCGTCAAATCGAGGGTAGCACTTGCATGCTCCGTCACCCTCAGTAAGGGATACCCACTAAAACCCCTGGGTGTTCAGTCCTGCGCTTTATGCCAGGGCTACCGGTAAATCGGGGTGATCCAACTCCGCGTACCCCATCCACTGTAGGGGGACTACTTTTATTATCCTTCTCAAACTTAACATCCTCGCAGAAGGAGAAGGACACTCCTGAAATGTATGCAACGCTGTATCACAATGGTGGCAACCTGACTTGGGCTCACGGCCAAGGTAACACAGGTATCTCCCGAAATAGCCGTTTACCGAGATGACGTGCCATGACTTCGTCCGAGGTTCACTGCTACCTAGATCCTAGACGAACCTTTACAACACCACGCGCTTTGCTAAACCGAATTTGCAGTTTGGAAATATGCATTATTAGAAAATAATGTTTAGTCCTATACTGGTTAGGAGCGAAACAAATCGTAGCAATCTACTGAATTTAAATCCATTGCGAAATTTTATGGAAATCATAAGCTACAAATTGTGAGAGAACAAAATAAAAGAAGTTAGACCTTATTGAAAATAACTGTAGAGTCATCACTCCACAATTATTGCTTTGAAGTTTTATGTTAAAAATGTATATGATATTGATTAGAAAACGAATAATTATTGAATATTTTTCAAGTAAGAATAGACTTTAAGGGCCGCTTCCATAACGTTTCTTAAATTTATTTAAGAAACACTAAAGGCATTTAACACCCTTAAATATGATGAGCGTCTTGCACAACGCAAAATTTCTCGCTAAGTATGTTTAAAGAATTGTCAATACATTTTGTGTAAAACGTATTTAGGCAGTTGAATATGATTAACTAATTTTATTTAAAGGTGATCGTTATGCAAGCGACCCTTAGTATTAATGTTATTATTTACTGAAATGTGCCTTTTCGAGCAGCTACATCAACTCGCTCTCTTTTATATATTTCTACAGAGTATCATATATGTTAAGTATATGTATATAATATGTTAAACATCTTTGTATATAACATTTATGTATTTATCACCAACATACAAGTACTATATTGTATTAGATACTTATTATTAGTTAGCTTAGGGATAAACAATTTGTGTGTCTTTCTGTCAATTATTTTAAATTCGAATATCTCACAGGAACACATTGTTTGTATGTCAATGCAGGTACGTATATATGTAATTTCTAAGCGCTTCGAAATGTAAACAATGGTTTGTTGTTTACTGCATAGAGTAATTGACTTTACTGATAATATGAGACAAGGCCGTCCCGTGTCCCGATAACATCGACTGCCGCATTGCACATTGATTTTCTTACTTTTCAACGAAGGACGAAAAGTTTGTACAAAAAAACCTTTTTTTATTTAGTATTTTCGCGACTAGTGCACTTACTAAAACTTTTAAACATTTTTAATGGTTTTAAGCGCGGTGTTTCATTTTATTTTTATGCTGACGTTTCGGTTACTTTTGAGTAGCCGTGATCACGGAATACATATAATATCAAATGTCAATGAGTAATGTTAAAGTTTTTATTTCGCATTCCGCCAACTTGTTTATTTTAATTATTTAATATTAATTTATGTTTATGGTTATTATTTACTCTATGGGAGCCAAATCTAATATACCACCGCTTCACAATATGCTATGGCTTGAAGAGAAGAAGCGGCGCAAAAACTATTCAGCAAACATGCCTAGCTCTAAATTTTTTATATAATATTAAAATGAGTGGAAGGAAAATAAAAGAAATTATCAGTCAAGTTGGTTTGCGTTCCGTTGCACGCAGAAAGAGCTCACAGTATCTTGAGGTATGGCAGAATTGGACCTCTGAAAGTATACAACGGTATTAAAGGAAAGCTTGTTTTACCAAACATTAGACTGTCGTTGTACAAAAATAATGTTTACTGCCTGGCAATCTTAATATATAATAAGCTGCCCTCACATTTAAAGGAAATTAAAAGCATACCATTATTTAAAACAAAGCTCTCAGAATGGTTAATTAACAGGTGCTTTTACTCCCTTACAGAATATTTTAATTTTGAAAAACAATAAAATATAATGAATTAATTACAGATAAATAATTATACCACAATTTATGACTTATAATGATATTTTTTTTTAAATTATTGACTAGTTAAATAATGTTAGTTTTATACAAGTATTTTTAATAATGTGATTTTTTTTTGATAATTTTGTGACAAATAACAGAATGACAAGATAATAATAGTATTGTATAATGGCCTGGCAACTTTATAAACTGCCTGTATTGCATGTTCCAAAGGACATTTTATGCAATAAATGATATTCTTTTATATTCTATGCTAATGACATGATTCAAGTTTATGATATGGATCGCTTTGGTGGTTTCATCCAAATTGAACAAACAAAGAACCGACGAACATCGGCTTTAAATCTATTTCGATAATGGCATAATGGCAGACGCAATCTTTTACTCGGCCTGGTTCATTTCTCTGCTTCAAAATGAAGTCACTTTGTTTAATTTTAAACGTTGCACTCATTGGATGATTTCACCGCCAACCAAGGCTGGGGCATTGAAATATTGAACATTTGTTCTGTTGCACTGTCTTGTTTATTTTTAAATTATTTAGTCATTTGTATTACGATGATCAATGAATGTGGATAGCATTTGCAAGGGTTCATAGAGTATGTAAGCTATATCGCCAATTCCTTGGACTTAATATTGTTACGAGTGCGAGAGTCGAATTAAAATGCCGTTAGAATTACTATATAGTTTATTAGAACTATACAAACACGTATAACACAGGTACAAATATAACCGAACACAACAAGTCCAAACGCAATGCAGAAATTCGTAATTCCATAAAACCCGTAAAGTCCGTCACTAAAAGATTCCGGATTGTAGTACACACGTCTTGTTTCGCTCGTGGTTATCACTCGACTGCCTCGTCTCTCCATCAAGGCACTGCTTTATACTGCACAGATGCAATCTGTGTCTGCCCGGCCGCATGGATCGAATTTCTTAGAATCAGTTTGTACTTAAAATCCGTAACATCTGGCTAATGACTGCCATAAAAGATTACAATACAATGGGCAAACAACAATGGGCTGTTTTCTAATCACAAATTTTAAACACAAAGTGAACAAAGAAGTCCAAATGCCGAATGGTAATAAATGTGTTTCTACAGGTATGCAGGTGTGAATTTGTTTATGTCGGCGTTTAGGTCGTAATGGTATTCATTCACTTGCCTCATTATTGTGATATTACTTGTTAAAAATTATGTCAAACTTGAAGAGCACCGACTGTCGACTGCTGGTCACAGCCATCGGTGGCCAGCGAGAAGCAGTTCCCACGGTTTTTCATTCATTTGGTAGGGACTGGTGGCTGTGGTCAACGGCCCCTTTACGCGTAGTCTGAATTATAAAACTATATTACAAAAATGTTATTTAATATTTTTTATTTGTTGTATTGTTTGGATCCAAATAAAAATAAACTACAGTGCGTTAGAGCCAACAATAATGTAGTTAAATAATATTCAAAATTAAGGTTAACTATTAAGGGTTAAGTTTTTATTTTTGCCATCTGGCTGAGGAATTCAATAATAGGGAACCAAACCGTTTAGTAACGGTGCAAAGCAAAAAAAATATTCAAAATCCGGCATTAGTGTCATTGAGCCAATTATACAAGAATGCGATTTAAAATTCAAGTTTCGTAAAAATAAATACAAGTTTTTTTAAACTAGCCCGGACTTTGTTAACGCAATACTAATATTTAAATTCATATCTTCTAAATCCTGCAAGTTAATAGAATAGTATATAGACAAAAATTTAATTGAAATTCGTTGTGCGTTTCGTGGTTATTGTAGAAAACTTAGGTATCTTATAATTAGCAGATTTCACCAAAATGTTGCTATTATTTGCAAACTGTAGACACTCAATTATATTAATTAGGCATAGATTAAGTCTTCTGCGGGTCGATTTTTCAATCACAATGTATAAGAAGTATAACAAATTTAAAATGTCTCTTGCATGAATAAAATAGTTGAATAATTTCATTTTGAATTCACTCAGGTTATAACTTATTGGACTGATAATTTTTATCTGATAATTGAAAAATTGGCCCTTGTGAACAATAAAGAGTTATTACATCTGTGTAATCACATTTGTATAACGGTGCGTATGTAATAGAAAATAAACATGTAAGCATATAATTATAAAATAAAGAAAACCAGAAATTCAATATTGTACACAACTACAGAAAACTTTTAAGCTAGTATTTATTCGAATTATGCATGAAGACCTCCCGGTCTTATCGATTTTTTGCTCCGTCTCCTGACGAGCAAGTTGGCCAGGATATTTTTACTTTCTCAAAGTATTTTTTCTTTTTACTTTCTCTTCTTGTTATTTCTTTACTTTTTTATTCTTTTTTATAAACTATTTTTTTGTTTGTTAATTATACTACATATTTTATTGACTGTTTTTCTGTATTATTTTTTACATTTATTTACTACGGATCTTAACTACATATTATCTCTTCTCTCTAGTTATCCTTCTTACGTCTAGATATCTACTAAACATACTTATTCTACTACTTATTTTTATATTTTTATTTTGACTTTAATAACTACTCTACTATAATTTCTGTATTTACATTTCTTGACGGCCTTATTGATTAAAAGCGATCTCTTCCAGACAGAGAACCCTTGGCGAAACGTTGCAGATTGAGAGATTTCATAAGTAGATAGATAACACTTTATTGTACATCATACAGAAAACTTACAAACTAGTAGTAATCTAATTGGGTACAAAGGGCGGTCTTATCGCTAAAAAGCGATCTCTTCCAGACAACCCGTGCCAAGAATATTCTGATTAGGAGTGGCGATCGTGGTATACATAATTATTGTACGATTACTTACATGCATTTTAATAATAAATATATAACTATACTATATATACAAATATACACATAATACGTACTCTAAGTACTTGTTAGGCAAGGCTTAAAATACACTATAATGGAATTATACACATCCATAATTCAAACGTTAGTTAGCCCTTATAACCTAAAAAGTGGAACAACGAAGGCAAATACGCTAAATAAATAATAAGCAATATATAGTTTGGGCGGCAACACCCGAGCGACGCGGCTCGGAGAGAGCGGCGCGGCCTCGGTGACGTCACTAAGGTCGACTAGTGCCGGCCGCCGATCGCTTCCTATATTTAGTCAAAAAACTTGCAAGATTTAAGCAGGTTTATCCAACTAGGCATTCCGGTAAACTTGATTTAGTAAAAATATATTGACAATCTACTTTGCCGTGTGAATGCCGTTTTAAAATACTTTTGTTCGAATCCGGGCTAGCTTTTACATTTCACACAACTAGCATTGCTATCCAGCATCGCAATGCAGCGAGCCTTCTGGACACGCTTCACTCTAACAATTATGTCATACATTATCTATGTAAATATTGTATAGGATAATTTTTCATATCAATTCTTGAGATTAGAGTTTGTTTGTTTGATTGAACGCGCAATCAAACAAACAAACTCTTCAGCTTTATATTTGTAGTATAAGAGGTACTATTAGCATCTACTGACAATTTCTAACGCATCATTCTACTTTGGACAAGCGTGGCGGGCATACTCTCCCTTCTTCCTAATAATAGGAAGGCCTTAGCCCAACAATAGGAAATTATTATCTTCTATTTAAAATTTCAATTTTCTATTTCGGGGCCCTTAGCAAATACAATTTTTTTTTCAAAACATTCAATGCACAATGTGTGCTAGTTACAGATAATCCGATGGTGACGTACAGACAAACAGAAATGAGACTAAAAGGGTTTCTTTTTAGTATTAGGTAACAACTTTCTAAAATACCAAGAACTGTGTTTTTAAGCATGTTTTATTTGTATTCACAAGAAATTACCATCTTAATAAATTAAATATGTATTTGGATTGTAACTTAATTATGTCATCACAAATAGACTTAATTTAAAGGGACTGTAAACAGATACCATAACAATACGAGTATTTAGAGTATATTAATAAAATTTCATTCATTTATTTTATTTTTTCATTCAAAAAGTCATTACAGGTTTACGATTTTCCATAAACTGCAGTGGAAATACAGCGCAGCACGCTCGCATCGTTAATTGATGCGGAACACATGAATATTGATGAACTGGTTCGTTTCGCCAAGATCCGGAGCTGCCCAAAACACGTATACTCGAACTGATTTCCGTAAACACTGTGGGAAAATCTGCAGTAATCATATTCGTGATGCAGTAATTTAATTTTCGTAGTTTTGCAATCTTAATGTGCTTTAAGAGTCTTTGGTGGTGATTTAAAAAGTGATATAGTGTAAACTCCATGTAGCATTACTCCATTTAACGACAAACTCCCTTAAGCGTCGAAATCACTTGGCTCTAGTTGGTTTGTATTGTGCGTAAACAGCATTTCCCCCGCCTGAAACAAAAAGCTTGTCTTCTATACAATGATACACTGTATATAGCATTACACCCACTCTCAATAACGATAACTATTAAGTAATATGTTTTATTCATGAAATAATAAATAAATAAATCAAACACCTAATTAAAATAAACTAAATTATAAATAAATTAAACTAAAAATAAACTATATATACAAACTAAAATTAAACCATAAAATCTTGTTCCAGACCGCTGACAGTCGGAAACGTGCGAGTAAGTAATATAAAGTACCTTTTAAGTTGCCAAAATTAGTAAAAACTACGCAGCTGTGTACGTTATTTTATCCCTTTATTATCCTAGCCCGTAATAAACTCGACTTTCGGCAATATGCATACCGAAATTTTTAAGAAATTCCGAAATACTGATATTTCTAAGCACTTCCTTTATCACCAAAATGCCTCAATATTAGGAAAATATATAATAAAATACAACAAAATAACTTGTGCAACAAAAGACGTCAGATAAAAATAACTGATTTTTCTCCATTTCACATCAACTCTCTATAACGCCATAAAATGAATAGGTCCTTCAGTGTCGTTATATAGGGTTTACACTGTATTTTAATATGCAGTTTTATTTTAGATTTTTTAAAATATTTGTTAAAAGAGAACACTAGTTTTAGGATTGATTTTAACAAAGAATAATTGTGATTGTGTTAAAAATGCCGCAAGATCTCTATCTTTTGACGTCAATCAAAAGACCTGCATAATGTCAGAGGCTTTTACTTAACGATCTAAATGTTGTAGATTTGGTTTTATTGTGGACAAATAAGAAAAATAAATAAATGAAAATATTTCTCCCCATAATTCAAAAGTAAGAAACAGAGTTTACACATACGACACTGTTTTCTTACGTTAATCAATGAGTTCAAACTAATTGTTGGATTACCAAACATTCACAGTATTTAGTTTCCTTGCAACACTGATTCTGCACAAGCAACAACAAAAACCCTATCCGTTGTTGCATCCCCTTTGTATCCCACCCCTTCTTCCGCCTCCAACCGTTGAGAGCAATACACGCTATTTACAGTTCACTCCGTGCCTTTTTTATTTATAATCAGTCCTTAATTTAATCAAATTAAAATCCAGTCAAGTTGAACACTAGTTTTGTGGTATTTTTATTTAAATTAAAAGTACGCACGTCTTACCCAAAAAAATGTATATCTTTTTTAATCTCATATGGACTGTAAACACACTAAATTTTCATTTCAACACAGATAACAAAAAAACCATAGATAACATATCAAACACACACTTTTACCACTTTCAAAGCGAGTATTGATTTAAATTATAAGAAAAATACTAATTTAAATAAAAAAAGGCTACTAAAAACTTCATCACTCTTTTAATGACCCAACTAATCCCCCATACATGTACATTTTTTGTTCCACAGTGACCAATCCTAATTTTTTATACACAATTTCTCTTCACAGTCGTGTGGTGGAACATAAAATATATACACTTTCTTGCCAAATATCATCCATATCACCAAGTAGTTTTTGAAGAAATCGCGATTTTGATTATAAATATCCCGTTTTTTATGATCATAGAACTGTGATTTTCGAGACAGTAGTATTTCTCCGTGTGTTTTTTTTATATTGCTGAAGTGTCAGGCTAACGGCATAACTGCTGGAATATATTTAACTAATGTATGTATGTATACATTTGCATCACCAAAGGCGCCAATGAACGGGATGGCACCTGGACACTAATACCGGAACCAATTCAAGGTTATGGCGATATACGCAAACCACGGGTGACACCATTCCGACGAGCAAATGCCCCACCACGTGTCTGTGGGTAATTTTAGCTTATTTTAGTCCGAAATGTAGTCACACTTATGAGATACATGTATAGAATAGATAGACATTAAGTGCCCTAAACGGTGCGTACTAACAACATTCAAACCTAGGTCATTAGAAGAAGACCCGAGTATCTTACCCGATGAATCACTATGGCTTATACGTTTCTCGAGATACTCGTGCAATTTACTCTCTCCAGAAAGCTATGCACACATGACTCAAGTAACTGAAAATAATCACATACCTCTAACCATGCCGTTTTGATGTTTTATTTCGATTTTATTATTTTCGTGGATAGATCAAAAGATTGACTCACACTTAGTTTACATATCGACGGGTTAAAGGCTATATGTTTTAAACGACATTTTATGAGACTTAAGATAATGGGTTTTTTCAACCCCAATTAAAATTAACTTTTTCTATTTTTCAATTCAAAGCTGGCAAACAAACACGCGGCCCAACTAATTAAGAGTGGTTATGGTTACCTAAAGACGTTTGCAACACCAGGAGTTAGGCCCGCACGTTGCCAGCCTTTAGAATAAGTTAGGAGAGTTGGGATAAAAGGGATGTAGTAGAAGACTAGACTATATTGAGATAGAGGGTATGGTTTAGGCCAGCGGTTCTCAATCTTTTTTGGTGACGGAATCCTTTTGGAAAGCGATATACTTGATGGAACCCTACAGTAATACAATAGTTTTAAAAGTATATTCTTTATTAATAAGCATAATAAAAGTACCTACCATGTAACAGTTACTTATTACTTATTTACATAACAAGTATAAAAAATAACAGAAGACATTGAAAAAGAAAAAAATCCAACTAATGGGAGGTATGAAATTGTTTTTGAAGTGAACATTCTTTAGGCGCATGAGGGTAAAATTTTTAAGATTAATATTTTTAAATTTAATTAATGTATTTTTTTCATTTTGGTAAGCATTGGATATTCACCACGGATTCTACACCAAAAATCGTTGAGAGGCGTAGTTTTGCATAGAGAGGTGTTTAGATTTTTTCTCTAAATTCTTGCGGAACCCTTAGAGGGGTATCGCGGAACCCTACGGTTCCGCGGAACACACTTAGAGTAACGCTGGTTTAGGCAAATGAATTAAGAAGATGGGTTAAAGAGAAAGGAAGTGGTCCAATTTGTAATGCCACTAACAATTCAAAACAATATCGCATCAAAAGTAAAGCATTCCATTCATCGCCACATCTACGCGAAATGACCTGTAATTTAACAATATTGTAGGTGCCGCCCCAGAATCAAAGTAAATTAATGTGTGTAAACATTACTCAAAACTTTTCAATTTATTTAATAATATTATAATTACTTAAAAATCGAGCAGAAATGACAAAAGGACCGAGAAAAACAATAATATTATCCTACATGGGGCCCCGTTATTAATTATTCGTTTTTCTGAATCATTTGGAACTTCAAACACTTTCCCTGACAAATTTTCAAAATGTCGTTTAAAACAAATAGCCTTTCGCCCGTCGATATTGTTTTTGGCATAGTATGAAGAGATTATTATTAATTCATCAACATTGATAGCTGCTTCCTACAATACTTATCAAATAAAATATAGTATTTACGCAACTAACGTGGATAAACTGCACTATATTACACGAATTATTTTCAAAACGTAAACTTAACGTTTTATTTAGATTTGTTTGTGTATTAAATTGAATTGCATTTGATTTATAGTTTATTTTGGGAAACACGTAAATCCAATTTGGCTAGACAATTTAAAATACACATTTTGAGATAAAATTAATAACGACTACGCTTCCGTTGTTGCCTGTAATAAAAAATTGCTAAGAATTATCTTAAATAGCTAAGGGACAAGTTATGATCATCTATAAGTCGTGGGAAGAAGGTTTGCCGATGGTCGCACCTCCCGCTTCCTACGACTGGGGGGCTTGTCTAAGTAGTATTAAGAACTAGACGGCGCGGTTGTGGGAGGCAGGAGGGGTCTCCCCCAGGGGGTGCCCCCGCGGTTCTCCCCCTCCGACCGCGGTTGGCACAAGGGGAAGCGTCCCCGGGGCCCCGAGCGACCACTGTCACATTTCCCCTCTTACTCCGTGACAGTGGTGTCCCACCTTCGTTCCGATCCTTAAAAAAAAAATGTTCCTTTTTATCTCTCCTTCACACCTACCTATTCTTTCCCTCGTCTGACGGGCCACTCGCACCTCTCCGATTATCGGAGAGGCCCCTTGCGATGTGGCGGCGACGGGTCCGGTGACCAGGAGCTTTGCCGATCCCGGACCGGCGACGGAGTGGGCCTAAGGGCGGTCCACTCCTTGTAATGTATTGCCAACGTCGCGCGATGTGGGGTGTGGTGGCGGCGGTCTTACCCGACCGCAACCGCACCGCGGATGGAAAAAAACATTCAGATGAGTCTTGGTGGAGGCCTCGCTCTGTTCGCCCTTAGGGCAGGGTGACACCCCCACCCACCCGAAGCTTGGTCGGCGTGCCAGCAGCTGTGTGCCGGGCGGGTTATCCCGGCTGCGAGCGCCCTGTGAGCGGCGTGTGGAGTGTTCTGCACCCTGCAGACACTGCGCACGCCCCTCACAGCTAGTCTTAAGTCATTCAGATGATCCTCCTCATGGGGGGTAACAACTCTCCGGAGTTCAATCCCAAAAATGAGCACGAAAGACCAAGAGAACCTACCCCAGGTGAGTCGATCCTCCGCCCAAAAAAAAAAGGAGGGCAAATCTCACCCCGAGGCCGGCACCTATGGCCCTTGCAGAAGCTCCCCATCGTATTCTGGGGGGGGAGCGCTTTTTCGTGATGATTGCATTCCACCATCATCTTTAACGCATGATAGATTGCCCGAGATGGGCGGTGAAGTTAGTTTTAGAAGCAGCAGTCGGAACAGCGGCCGCAGCTTGATAATTAGCCGAAATAGTGGGCGTACATCAGCCCTTAGTGAGGATAGGAGCGGTGCCAGGAGTAGGACCTTGAGTGGAGCTGTCGAAGAATCTGATTCAAACATCTCGATGTTCTCCATTCGGTCTCGCTCCCGGTCGCGCTCACGCACAAGATCGCGGTCACCTTCCCGTTCCGGATCTGGGCCTGGAATTGGCTTCGAGCGAGAAATCAGGCCAATCGAGCCGGCGACCTGGCGATTACAGAAGAAGAGGAGGAGGCCTGTCCCACATCGTGGCCCTCGGGACCCCACGGCATCAAGCAGCGAAGAGAGCCAGATTGCAAAAACTCCCCGCAAAGTATCTCCACCTAAACCGGGGAGTTCAGACGAGGCGGCAGCTAGCCTGGCACGCGCCAAGAAGGCCGTTGCACAGGCGAATCGGACTACGGATCTCGAGAAGGACCACGAAGAGAGTACCGTCGAGCTGGTTAGAGCTGCTGAGGAAAAGCGTATCGCTCGACGGGCTCCGGAGCTTCTGGGCCGCTCAGATCGCAGTGTGGATGTCACCGGTGCCAAAACATCCCTTGCGATCGAAACAGATGTACGCAACGCTTTAGGGATTATTCGCCATGTGGCTAAGGTCCCTAAAGGCTTAAAGGGCACATTTATGAAGTCACTGAACGACTCCGCAGCGATCATAAATGATGCTTTCGAAGTGTTACGAAACCGCACGGAGTCCGAAGAAGTGAGAAGATTGGAGGCGGCCAATCGACACTTGGAGGCAGAAATGAAAGCCCTCAGGACGGAAATGGCGAACCTTAGGGCAGAGGTCACCCGTGCCCGTCCTGCGCCTCCACCACCGCCACCACCGCCCCCAAAAACGCAGGCAAGCCAGCCGCCTAAGGCTTCAGCTCAGGAAAAGCGGCTGGATGATCAAGAGCTGCTGCGTCACTTGACCCTTTCTATAGGGAAAATGGTTGACGCTAAGATCGCAGCAATAAGTGATAGGCTCCTCCCGGAGCAACGTATCCGCCCACCACTGGCATCAGATGACCGGTGCGCAAGAGTGCAGTCGTCTGCAGTATCCGGGAGGAGAAAAAAGAAGAATCTGCCAACTGAGTACCCTCCGCTTCCCGCTCCCAAAAGGGGTGGTAGAGGCGTAGAGGGGACGGAGGAAAATGTTTCTGCGCTCGCCTCTGTTCCTGGGCCGGCGCAATCGCAACAGCTTGAAGAAGGTTGGTCGGTGGTTGCTCGAAAAAAGAAGAAAGGGAAACCAACTCCTCCTCAAAAGCAAGGCGCTACCAACAAGACCTCAGCCCCCGGGCCGAGGACCAAGCCATCGAAGCCGCCTCCCAAAAGTCGAGGTCCGCGTTTGAAGGAGCCCAATAGCACGGCTGTAGTGCTTACTTTGTTGCCTGCAGCCGTCGAAAAGGGCGCTACTTACGCAGGCATCATGGAGAAGGCGAAAACTGGCATCAGGCTTAGCGATTTAGGGATCCCCGGCCTGAAACTGAAGACCGCGCGGACTGGAGCCCGTATGCTCCTCCTTGCTGGGAAGGACAACCATGACAAAGCAGACGCCCTAGCAGCCAAATTAAGGAGTGTCCTCCCCGAGGAGGAGGTGAAAGTCACCAGGCCCGAGAAGTGCATCAATGTGCGCATCTCGGGTCTGGATGATTGTACTACTCCGGACGAGGTCGTAGCCGCCGTCGCCCGAGCCACTGATCATCGCCCTGAAAGATTCAGGTCGAGTGTGATGCGTCTAGGCCCGGATAGATTGGGTTATGTCATACTGGCATGCCCAGTGACAGCGGCCAAAAATCTAAAAGAGGAGAGGATAATGGTGGGGTGGGCTTCGGCAGGTATTACAATCCTTCCGAACCGGTCTGAGCGGTGCTGGCGTTGCCTAGTTGCGGGGCACGTCGCATGTGCCTGCTCCTCCCCTGTAGACCGCAGTCGGGATTGCTACCGTTGCGGTCAGCCCGGACACCTCGCCGCCACCTGTGCCAATATGCCGCACTGCAGCATCTGTGCAGCAGCGGGTAAGGCGGCTGGGCATTGGATGTGCAGGGGAGTGCCGGCCGCAAACAAGCGTGCGGGTCCCCCCACCATTAATACCAGGACAGAAAACTCGCAACAGAAGGCCAAACGAAGAAGGTACAGAAAGAAGAAAAGGAGTAAAAAGGCTCCGGTCGCGGGTGCCCAGTCACCACCCCCACCAAGATCCCAATTTTTGGTGCCGGAGCCTGTTGATGCCACTAGGATGGAGGAATAATCGTCTCGATGGCTACCTCCATTCTAGTGGTGCAAGGAAATCTGAACCACTGCGCCGCTGCCCAAGATCTGTTGATCCAAAGCATGGCGCAGTGGTCCATTGGAATCGGAGTAGTCGCCGAGCCATACTATGTCATCCCCAGTGATTACTGGGCGGGGGACTTAGATGGCTCGGTGGTAATCATTGGTCGGACCGCCGCCTCGTGCCCGCCCCTTAACAACATCGTAAGAGGTTGTGGCTACGTGGCGGCAACAATCGGGGAGATGACAGTCATTGGATGTTACTTCTCCCCGAATCGTCGGCTCGTCGACTTTGAGGGTTGGTTAGATGAAGTGGGCACTGTGGTGGCCCGCAATCGATCTTGCCCCATACTCGTGCTCGGAGACTTCAATGCCAAATCTACGGCCTGGGGTTCTCCGAGCACTAGTCCGCGAGGCGAGTCTTTGGAAGAGTGGGCCATCACACAGGGTCTCGTCGTATTGAATCGGGGCTCCATATATACGTGTGTGCGCCAACAGGGCGGCTCAATCGTTGATCTCACGTTCGCCAGCCCTGCTCTGGTGCGCCGTATTAGTGATTGGAGGGTACTGGAGAGGGTGGAGACGCTCTCTGACCATAGATACATCCGGTTTAGCGTCTCCGCCCGGAGCTCGGACCCCCAGTTCCTTGAGCCCCCGGTAGGAGATTGTCCGCGCTGGGCACTGAAGAAGCTGAATCGGGAGGTATTCCGTGAAGCTCTGACGGTTGCGACTTGGTCGTCAGAGCTAGTGGTGGACCCTCCTGACGTCGAAGAGGAGGCAGAGGAGCTACGGTCGCTCATTACGAGCGTGTGTGATGCGGCAATGCCCAGAAGGGGCCGTTTTCGCCCCTCTCGTCAGGTGTACTGGTGGAGCTCGGCGCTGGAAGCGCTTCGGCGTGCTTGCAACTTGGCACATCGCCAGTATACCAGACACTGTCGACGGCGTCGCCGCGCAGCAGACGCAGTGGCCGTAGCAGCTCGGCTGTACGAGGGGTACAGGATCGCCAGAAGAAATTTCCAAATAGCGATTCGCGAGGCGAAATCCGAGGCCTGGAAAGAGCTCTTGGTCAGCCTTAACGTAGACCCATGGGGGCGCCCATTTAAGATGGCACGAAACAAGCTCCGTGCTTGGGCGCCGCCGCTGACCGAGTCCCTCTCACAGGACCTCGTGCGCGACGTAGTTGGCACCCTGTTCCCTTCAAGGGCCGAGCACGTGCCTCCTATCATGGCTCCGCTGGAATCGGAGGCCAGCGCGGACATAGACCCTGTGCCCACAGTGGATCGGGTAGAGCTGGGGGTAGCGATGTTACGGCTACGCACCAAGAACACTGCCCCCGGCCTTGACGGCATACCGGGGCGTGCGTGGGTTTTGTCCCACGACGCCTTGGAGCCCCGACTGTTGCGGCTTTTCAACACATGCTTGGAGCAAGGACGTTTCCCAGAAAGATGGAGGACAGGGAAACTCGTCCTCCTACGGAAGGAGGGGCGCCCGGCGGATTCACCGTCCGCCTACCGGCCCATTGTATTGCTGGACGAGGTGGGAAAAATCTTCGACAGGATCGTTGCAGACCGCCTCGTCCGGCATCTGACGACGACTGGGCCGGATTTGGCGGACAACCAGTTTGGTTTCCGCCCAGGGCGCTCCACACTGGACGCCATCATGCGTTTGAAAAGCCTGGCGGAGGACGCGGTATCCCAGGGAGAGGTCCTGTTGGCGGTGTCACTCGACATCGCCAACGCCTTCAATACCCTGCCTTGGGCTTGCGTCAGAGAGGCACTCCGGTACTTCGGGGTGCCGACCTACCTGCGCCAAATAGTCGGGGCATACCTAAATGAAAGAGCCGTCATCTACCCGGTCCAAGGAGGAGGGTGGAGTCGACGAGCCATGGTGTGCGGTGTTCCACAGGGATCGGTTTTAGGCCCTCTGCTGTGGAACATCGCATACGATTGGACATTACGTTGTAGGGTCCTCCCGGGCGTCAGCATCATCTGTTATGCTGACGACACGCTGATCGCCGCGCGCGGGAGGACCCATAGGCAGGCGTGCATCCTGGGCACGGCTGGGGTGTCACAAATTGTAGGCAGGATCCGGCGACTTGGTCTGGAGGTGGCGCTTCCAAAGACCGAGGCCGTGATATTTCACGGTCCTCGAAATCGTCCACCTCCGGACACCGCTATCGTAGTTGGAGGCGTCCGCATCGGCATCGGGGGGACCATGAAGTACTTAGGATTGGTCCTCGACAGCCGATGGGACTTTTCGGCACATTTTCGGCAATTGGCCCCCAGACTTAAAAAGGCGGCAGGAGCGCTGTCGCGCCTCTTGCCTAATATCGGGGGGCCCGAAGCTCCGTGCCGGAAACTCTTCGAAGGCATCGTACGGTCGATGGCCCTATACGGGGCCCCAGTTTGGTCCGACCGCCTGATGGCCCGGAACGCCACGCTGTTACGACAGGTGCAGCGAGTGCTGGTCATCAGGATGATACGAGGATACCGTACGGTGTCCTTTGAAGCGGCCTCGCTACTCGCCGGATCCCTACCATGGGACCTCGAGGCCAAGGTCCTAGCGTCGCTATTCCAGTGGCGTAAAGAGGCCCTGGCGAGGGGCACGAGACCGGCCCCTCAGGAAACCGAGGCATGCCGGTCGCAGCTCCGCGACGTCGCCATGGTGGTATGGGAGGAACGCCTACAACACCCCAGCGCGGGTCTAGCCACCATTGAGGCGGTGAGGCCCGTCCTGCAGCTCTGGCTTAGACGTAAACACGGCACCCTGACGTTTAGACTGACGCAGGTCCTCTCGGGGCATGGATGCTTTGGGAGGTACCTGTGTCGCATCGGCCGCGAGACGACTTCAGGGTGCCATCATTGTGACACCGGCGACGAGGATACGGCGCTGCACACACTCCAGGAGTGTCCAGCCTGGACAGAACAGCGCCGAGACCTCGTCGCCGTAACCGGATCTGACCTTTCGCTCCCGGCCGTGGTACGCACCATGGTCGGGAGCAACACCGGATGGGCCGCCGTCTCCTCCTTCTGCGAGCACGTTATGCTTGCAAAGGAGGAGGCGGAGCGGGAGCGTGAGCGCACGTCACGGCTCCGCTCCCAAAGGAGGACGCGCCGACGCCGAAGGGCTAGTACGGACCTTCGGCCGCCGTAAGTGGGCGGCGCGGGTGGGGCCCCTTGGGGTATAGGGGTTCTCACTCACCTGCATATGCCGTCGAGATGAGAGCGCGAGTGTTCCGCGCGCGCTCATCTCTCCTCCCGTGGGGCGAGTTACAAACCGCCCCACGCCAAAGAGAGCATGACGATGCCGGGGAATGAGTTCCCCGGCAATGGAAGAGGCTTCGTGATGGGGGCCCACGCCTGCCAGGGCTGCGGAGAGGCTAGGTCATATACCCGTAGCCCTGGCATAAGGCGAAGGACGGAACACCCAGGGGTTTTAGTGGGTATCCCTAACTGGGGAGTGGCAATAGCATGGCACCAGTTCTGACTGGGCATGCTAGTGCCACCCCCAATCTGGCGAATCCCACACTAGGTCGCGAATTATCCCCCCAAGGTTCTGCCCTTGTCGCGGCTTAGTCCTCAATCGGATTTCCCCTGGTAAAAAAAAAAAAAAAAGGCAGGAGGGGTCGTCATCGGCAAACCTGCTGCGCACGACTTATAAGTATAGCTATTTTAGTGGGACCGTGAAGTTATTGCTTAGCTGACAGCTGATTAAAAAAAATTAACAACGTGCTTGATAATCCGCCACAACGTAGAATTCCGTAGAGGTTTTGATACTTCGCTATGGAACCACAAAAATACATTTAACCGAAAATACCTCATATCTTCAAAACTAATATAATTATATTGTTCTAAACAGTTATGCTAGATAATATTTTTAAGCTCTACTATCTGATTTTTTTCATTAAATTTCGTAGTTTAAAAGTTAGACACAATTTTTACGATTTTAGAGCTACTAATCTCGCAATATATTGACTTCATTAAAAACTAAAATAAAAGATTTTATTTTTATGTAGAGATTCTTAACTATCTTTACTTCCCACTAATATTATAAATATGAATATAAGTTTGTTTGTTATGCTTACATGCGAAAACCACTGAACCGATCATCCGAACCGGAACTTTGTACACATATTCTTGGAGGTATTAGAAGAGGATAGTTGTTTGGGAAAAAAAATCCACGCGGACGAAGTCGCCGGCAGAAGCTAGTTTACTATATGTTGAGGATCAAGGAAAACTTCGTGAGGACATATGCACATCGAGTTTACCGAGAAGTGCTTATACATCTTAAATTCGCATTGGTCAAGTTAGAGTCTATACCGTCCGTTTCCCTAGAATAGAAACGTAAAACGTTCTTCTTCTTCTTCCTTACCAGTGCTGTAGGGCTTCCATATCCCGGTCATCGGTCCACCAGGTTGTAGGGCATCCTACGCTACGTTTTCCGAGACGCGCTGTCCAGGCTATAAAATAAAACGCAGTAAAACGTTAAGGAATTGATATAAAATTTCGCCAATTTAATATTTCTTACTTAATCACGTAGGTAATATAATACTTATTCTATGTAATATATAATATAATAACGTAAGTACTTTTAATAATATTATTATGGACACTAACATGTTTACTTTGAAATTATAAAGGCACTTATAGGGTATTCTAAAGAGGGAGCTGATATAATAAGTAAGAATCATTGAAAAACAAAAACCACTAAAGTATTAGTAATAGTCGTTGAAATAAACAGTATTATTGAACTGCGTTTTATTATTGAAAACAATTCACAAACAAAACAGTTTTTGTTTATGTCCACGGCTGACGTGCAAGACGATTTTATTTCCAAACGTGTCATCCATTGACTACTCTGTTGGAGTGTGTCTGAACTTTATGTTAGAAAACGAGTAATGTATTAGGAAACCAGTTTGAGATGTATAAATTCAAGGGAGCGGATAGAAATCGTTTACGTTGTGTCGTCAAAAGCGATTGTCAACAAACGCAATCAGACAAGACTGAGGTACGTGATTCGTCTACTTATTGAGCAATTATAAAAGTCAAGTTTTGTAATCTGTAGCAAATTGTACAATATTAGAGCGAAAGGAACTACAATAGGTATTTCAGAAATTCTACTTTTTTTAATGCCCGGTTCCTATATTACCTATATACTATATCTTACTATTCATTAGGTTGACCTACCATCGGTTGAACTTTTATGTCAAATTTTAACTGATAAAGGGCAAATTAACGGGCTGTAAGATATAGATAGGGATTGGTTAAAATTTCACTACGGTTCCATACAAGTAATGTCGAAATTCAACAATAAATGATAAACACGTCAATATAATGAAGAAAAGTAAACCTACTTTACTAATTTTACCTGTAGTGTTTCTACCTATTTATAGTCCTTGATTACTTAAAAACATAAATAGTAGACTGTGCTTAGGTCACTGTCTTCTAGAGATAAAATGCCAAATTCAAATGTTTTATTTAATATATGTTTTCTCTTTGAGGGTCACACTTATAAGTCAAAATTTAATTTCACTTCCCATTCTATTTATACGACTTTGCAACGTGTTATTGCTGTTAAGGAGCAGAAGCGGCAAGAAACTCCCCAGCAACACGTCTAGTTAAAAGTAAAAATACTTTTCGAAGAATTAATGGAGTTGTAGCAAAAATTGCATGCTCAGTAAAACAAAGACAGATAGAGGAAAGAAGAATATTATTATAGTTATAATAACGACGAGACGTACTTAAAGAAGTCTTACTATGTTAGCTCACTGAATAGATATATACATATTCCTTATTGCTTATTGTACACATTCAAACGATTGAATAGTTGTGATAAACAAAAGGCGAGCTTGACCCTTACAAGAGTTTTCTACCAGCAAACCTGTGTCTAACGAGAGGGGAAAAGAAGACACAGGTTTGTATACCCTAAACTTTGTTTCTATAAATATACTTATCGCTAGATAGTCGTTATATACCGTTTCGAGTGTAATGACAGTTACCTTGGTGCTACGAATATCCTCATAGTTAAATTAATACAATATTGAATTTTAGTATAAACAAACAACACGCTGAGTTCTGCCCTAGAAACTTATACTGCCGTGAATTATACAACAAGTGAAATAAATGTCGTATGTAAGTATGAATGCCAAGTTAGAAAGCTTAATAACTGCAATCGAAACCCCAATAATTTTTGTTTATGGCGTAAAAAAACGATGTATGATGTAATATTAATTATTTTGTTGCGAAACCATTGTGGTTATGCGAGTAATTGATCAGTTAACTGCTTAGGGCGTGAGACAGGTTGTTTAAAAAGATGTCTTCCTTTCTCATCGTCTGAAAGTACCCTTGGAGTTTCCTGGTCATGGGGATGAAAACAGTGTTTTTTGTCCCTGGGAAACGATTTTCTCTGCTGTATTTTTTTTTACACTAAGTAAAGTATGGTTTACATTTCCTTTTTCTATTCATTATCTTTTCTCTTTCATTATGTATGGATAATACGTGCGACTCATGTCCCAACTTTTTATTATAGCCACTGTTAAATCGTGGCATAAATTGAAATATAAAAATATCAAGAATTTTATACTTATAAATTACTTTTACACTAAATTTTTAATTAACTACCTGACCCGGAAAACGTTGTACCGCCTCAGATTCAACAAATAAAAAACTTTGATTTCTCAACGACGGGATGAATATCAAACTTCTGACATAAAAAATTAAAAAAAAACATTTTTGAGTTTTATTTAATTTCTGAATGACTGTTAAATTTAATTGATTTCTAAACGACGGGACGAACATCAAATGATCGACAGGTAGGGATAGTTTCTAAGTGAAAACGAAATTGTTGTTTTTACTATATTCCCAGCAATTTTTTCCATATTTACTCACATTTTAAACCTTCCCTGGATTTCCACAAATCAAATAATTCAAAACTAAAATCAGCTAAATCAATGCACCCGTTCTCGAGTTTTAGTGAGACTAACGAACAGCAATCGATTTTACACATATATAATATATATATATATATATATATGTCGGAGGGAGCTTTGAATCGGATTGATTGTTATTTGGACGCATATTATTATTTATTTACATTTTAATTCGATTTGTAAAATCTTTCTATAACTTAAAGATCGTCCTCTGATCGGTCTAAACTCTGACGAAATATTTTTTAAATCTAAATTAAAAGTGTATAAGCCGTGGCCTATTCTCTTTTATGCTTGCATTTTATCCTGATGATGCCCACTAAACCTGCAACCATTAAAGATGTCACGATATTATAGTTAAGTATTTACTATCATCAATGACAAAAAGTTCAACAGAGTTAGATAGAGATATCCGGTCCATATTCGGGTATGTTCCGGGGACCGAATTTGAATCTAGTGTTGGAATTTATAACAATTAAGTTTTATCATACTATTACAACAACATACTATCTTTAACGCGGATTCGTCGTTAGTCATTCACTATCCACAGCTGGATGTAGATGTCCTGAAGTTTGCGTCTTATACCTAGTCTTTTGTGTTCTCATCCAGCCTCCGGTGAAATGGCGCCAGTAATGACATGGTTTTGTTGGAATATTAATATCTTATGTCGATCCTATCTTATCGATTTTATCCGTGCAGGAACGAAGAAAGAATACAATTTCCTGCGGCCGGGCGGCCTGTCGTAAGAGGCGACAAAACAACCCACAGCCAGCTAGTAGGGCATTTGCCCGACTACCACCCCTGGTCTAAAGTATGTCGCCGTAACAACATTGAGTTGTGTTTCAGCATTAGCGGCCAGGATGCAGCATTCCTTGACCGAAGCAGCAGCACGTTTGGCTATACAAATGTCCATGGACGATGGTAACCACTTTCCATCAGGTAGGCAGTGTGCCAGTCTGCTGAAATCATGCAATAAAAAAATTAACTCCCAGCACCACATCTGGCTAACTCTTCTACTTCATATTTGTCTATCTCAAATTCTTTTATTTTCCTAAAGTACAGAAATATGTAAGATATACAATTCTCGAAGAATTAATGGAGTTGTATCAAACAATACACGATTAGTTGAATACACCTAATCTTATATAACAGCAATATATCTGTATTTGGGGCTTCATGAGGACTAGACTAAGAGGCAACTATTAATAGTTTTAATAGCTAAAAGCTACAGACCCCCGAGCAAATTGCCCTAGCCTTTAAATTCGTATATCTAATACACAAAATAATATCTCAGTGAAGACAAGCAATTTTGAATGAAGGTCATAACCTTCAGAAGTAAAGGACTGATAAATGATAGCGTTTACCTAATTCCTACGTATTTACATATACAATTCCATTTGTTTATTTGCTAAAACATGGTACATATATGATGACTACATAAATACAGTTTTCACGTGAATTTGCCTACTTGGCGTACTTTATATAATGCTAGCTTCTGCCCGCAACTTCGTTCGCGTGGAATAGTTTAGAAAAAAGTAAGTTAAAATATCCGCGATTTTGAATTATTCTTCATTGGTGCGCTGCTCCTATTGCTATTAGCGTGATGGTATATAGTCTATAACCTACCTCAACAAATGGGATATCTAACACTGAAAAAAAAACAAACCAGTAATTCCTGAGATTAACGCGTTCCATAAAAAGAAACAAACTTACCAGCTATATATAGTAATATAATATATAAAACTCTCTCACCGACACCACACCCTATCAAAATCTCCGCTTCTATTATGTTGCGTTTAAGAGAAATAACTTTCAGCCTGTTATAAGCTGTTTAATTAATTAAAGCTTTTTTAACTATCCCACGGGAACTCTTTAATTTTTCGGGATCAAAAGTATTCTATATGTTAACCAGGGATATAAGCTACCACCATTCAATATTACATGTAAATCGTTCCAGTCGTTTCGGAGATTAGCCGTTACAAACAGAGAGACAAACAGAGAAACAAAAATTTGAAAAAATCTAAATTAGTTCTAATTCTTACATCCCCCTGATTCGGTTTTTAGCATTTTTTTCATTGTACAGAAATTCGACCTCTACAATTTTATTATATGTATTGATAGATTCAAAATTAATACAAGCGACAATGTTGCATTTTTTAAAATATGAATATAATACCAAATTAGGATCAACTTAATAATAATTACTTTAATAAGAGCATATTCAATAATAACAAAAATACGTAAATCAATTTTAATAATAACTAGCCGTTCCCGCCCGCTTCGCCCGGCGAATAACAAACAAACAAACAAATTGAGAAAACATCCACGATTAATTCCGCGTCGAATGGTTGTGGTTTCATGCTGATCGGTCCAGTAGTTTTCGAGTTTACCTCCTACAAAGAAAACAAACTTTGCTTATATATATATATATATGTGTGTGTCGGAGGGAAGTTATAATTGGATGTATTATTGACTGGATGTATAACGCACAATATCATTTGTTAACATTTTAATTACTTCAAAAATTCTTAATTTAATTTAATTAGATTTGTTAAATGTTTCTATAACTTAAAGATCGTTCTAACCTAATAAAAGTTATGAATGTTGTAATTTAATAAACGACCAATGAGAGCAGAGCATGTCTAGAGCGGGGTCAGCGCCCTCTATACTTTGAGTAATATCTACTTGGGTAGACTCAGGAGTTTTTGTGACACATTTGGTTGGTGGCTACAGGTCGAGTTGGACCATGGAGTATTTTAAAGAAAGTATTGAAGCTGGAAGTATGAGCGGTGCCCTAAACCCGCTGCTCGGTCTAAACTATGTCAAAATGTTGATAGAATCTAAATTAAAAGTGTATAAACTGTGGCCGTTGTGTTTTCTGCTCGCATTTTATCCTGATGACGCCCACTAAACCTGCAATAACTAAAGGAGATGTCGTGAGAACGAGGCCGTTCTGCGACACACACATAAATATATATATATATATATATATATATATATATTTAAGTGATATTTTAGTACAAAGGTAAAATAAAGGTCAAGGAAAAATGCAGAGCTCTTGTGATATCACTTTGTTTCCTCTGACTTGCTTTGAGGAAATTCACATTCTATGCAGTGACATTGGTCTCACGATAAGCAAATGATCTTCCTGTTAATAAATAAGACCAGTTTATTACGAGTCGCTAACATTATGACAAACAAACTGAAGACCTTAAAATTATTAAGTTAGTAGTTAAATGATGACAACATTTACTCTAGGATTTAGGAGATTTTCAAAGCCACATTTTTACTAGGTGATTGTAGTTACTAATAATATTTATTCAACACATTGGCTTAAAAATGCATTTACGAAACCTTTATAAATTGTTCGAAAGTAACAACTGTCTATATATACACATATACACAACGGATTGTGCGGTAAAATAGTTACGCTCACCTAAGTACTTATTTTCCGCCGTGCGTAACCTTTACAATTGTCTTTAATTGCTATAAAAAAAAAGAATTTCACCAAAGTGTTTCACATAACGAGAATGAATAAGAAGAATGATCAAACCTCCTTGGAAGCGCTTTCGATCAATAAATACATTTATATACGTACATACATTTGAAAGATGCATTTGCAAATGCGCCGCGCCATTTCCATATCAGTCAAAGATTGTTAATGAAAATTTTTATTTCATTATAACCTATATTATACCTATTATTGCACTGTGTTCTCACAAGTGTGTTTGACGCGATAGTTGAATTTCACAAACTCATGACCATGGTGTAAGCCTTCGTGTTGATCTTAAGCTCACATTTATCTATTTGTTTGTAAAAAAAACTCACTGATATTTTTTTATTGCGAAACTTCAGCAGACAGGCAGACGGCCCACTCGGTGAAAACCGCTTATCATCCCCTAGGGAAACTTGTAACACCAATGGTACTACCAATGTGCTGCTGCTTTCTAAAGGCTGACTAGAATCTGGCCACTAATGCCGGAACACAACTCAAGGTTGTCATGGCGGCATACTCTAGACCAGGGGCAGTAGTTATCCAGATAGGTAAATACCAATCGGCTTTGGGATGTTTTCTCGCCTCTTACGTTACCACACTAGTATCGTAAAAAACTATTTCATGCTTTGTATTTAGATACAACCTTGTTGAAACTCTACAATATATAAAACCTTAATGCAAAAGAAATAGAGTCCGAATTGTGCACGACATGATTTGAATTGTCAATTAGAGCCTATTATTATCTCACGAAGGAAATGTTCGATGGTGGAAAATGCCCAAAACTTACCGATCATTTGAAACAATCACTTATTAGAACGGGTTTAATGACCATATTCAATGACGAATGACGACATAGTTTTACTACTAAATCACACGTGAGACGTAAAACAATATATCCTTTCTTACCATTACAACACAATTGGAAATTAAGTTGACTTATATTTAAAAAAAATGTTAAATAACAAAAATTGACATTTTTTACGAGGGGAAACCCGTTTGAGGGCCATCAGCCGCATGTAGAGCGGACAGAACCCCCTTAGGGTAAATTGCGGCCGATATGTGAGATTCGCTAGGTCGGATGGCACTAGCACCTCTAGCCAGAACTCAAGATGCTATTGCCACACCACGGTTAGGGATATGCACTAAAACCTGTCGGTATTCCGGCCTTCGTCTATAATTCCAGAGCCACGGGTAAATGTACTAGCCTCTCCGCTGGCCCTGGCTTGTCACTGTGACTGTGTCACGCAGATGTAGTAAAGAGTTTATCGCCTTTAGTCATAAGCACGTACACTAACAATAATGCAGGTGGAGCAGGAGAATTACAGCAGATGAGTATAACAAATCGTCATCTCGACAGAACCGTCTGTTGTGTGTGCAAAACAGGCACTTCGCCGATTTGTAAAAATATAAATAAGACGTACCACTTACGACGATTAACACGTTTCGCTAGTCGATAAACAATTTATAAAGCTAGTAACGTCTGCCAGTGTGGAAAGTCTAGACGTTTATTTCTTAGTCCAAATGTTATATACTGTATACTATATACGCTTTGTACTATACAGAAACGATTGTATGCAAATGTTTTATAGCGGAATGTTCCAGTACAAAGAGACGCGTTTGAAAGATCCAATCAAAATCTATCATCTATCGAATTCATAGTTTTGCTACTATCGATTTCAAATGACTTAGACGTTGTTGAGATGTTAAAAATAAATAACATCTGCATTTCCATAACCTATTTCATCTTTAAGTACGTTTTTAAGTATGAGGCAATTAAGTTTTGAATAACGTCGATGCGAATGCACTCGGATACATGCGCCGATTGCATTGTTACAGTCGATTAATCACGCGTTGGTATCATGCACGTAACATATAGCAATCCGATACTAACAATTATGTTCGGAAAATACTTTATTTGCTAATTATCTATGTGAATAGATATATAATAGAAGGTTAATAATTGGATAGAATAGAGCCTATTAAGAGTTGTCTATCATAAATAAATAGATAAAATATTTTGCAAAAGACAAAAGGGAAGGAAGTCACGAAAAAAGGTTAGGTTTTCTAGATCACCTAAATAATAATAATGAACATTATGCACATTTATTTTATGAAACATTTGATTGTTAGTATAATTAATCGGGATGTCCTTTATTAATACATAATATGTAAAATCTACAATACTAATTTAGAGACCCAAAACAAAGGTCGGGCGTGCCCTGACTATATATACGGACTTCGGTTTTCTTACCACACCGACCTGTATTTAGCGAAAGGGTCAAAAATTATATTATGCCATTAAGAGTAATCAAGATTCCGCTCTTCCAAAACTTTCATATTACCAACGTGTACTATTTTTTTATATAATATAATATACTAGCTGTCCTGGCAGACATCGTCCTGACCGGAAAAGCTTTAATCGATATGCCGACACAGCGCCACCTACGGGTCAAATTGTGTACCAACTCAGAAACCTTCTTTGGCTCATGCACGACACTTTGCTAAAGATCATCACATGATCAAATGTATAGTTTACGATTCTATAAAGGACATACCGACCAACATTCATTTTTATATAAGTATAAAGAAGATTCCATGCTGAATACTATTATTAATGGTTCGAAACTGTTCTTCCTTTGATTATGACGTATGATAATTTGACGTATGATTCGAAACGATATCAATAAAGTAGATTTAATTTTGATTATCATATAATACGAGGCAAAGACTTTTGACTTTTGCTTCAACCTTTAAATATTAGTACACCTCGATGGCGTAAAACATGCTGTACTTATTCACCTTAATAACACAACAGATAATAATCAGTAATTAATTTATAACTATATAATATAGTTTGTAAATTATTACATCTAGATTGAAATCCAATGACACATCCATGTTAAAAATATATTTTCGCAAACAAAATTATGTGAATAATGTCAGTAATAGTGATTCAATAAGTAATTAAAGCTAGGCATTACTTTTAGTGATACATTATAAGTTATAAGGTAATAGATTAAGAAAAAGAAAGCATTATACAAATTACTAAACAAGTGTGTGATCTTTTAGCATAGATTTTTTTTTAAAGCTAACGGTTTTGCATTAAATAAATATATCTATTTTTTTGTTTTTTAAAGAGAGTTCGTTGTAGACACGACACATTCTTGTCAACGGATTGTAATATGATGTGTTGTTTTTACAAACTTCCAAGATGAATGTTTTTTTATGTACACGTTTATTACACTGTCACCGTGTTTTATACAAATGAAGATATTTGAATTAAAACAAAATCTTCAGTGAAATTTACTTTTGAAT
Source organism: Dendrolimus punctatus (assembly GCA_012273795.1). Taxonomy (NCBI): domain Eukaryota; kingdom Metazoa; phylum Arthropoda; class Insecta; order Lepidoptera; family Lasiocampidae; genus Dendrolimus; species Dendrolimus punctatus. The sequence continues at coordinate 4,686,971 of CM022542.1, forward strand.
AAAATCTTTGTTATTTGATAAATTCTCACACCGTGCGTCCTAAAAATTGAAACAGCCTTGCTCAATATCCGCGATAAGGGAGGTGAATCGATGTACGCACTATGGATGACTACGTATTTACATACAGATTAGCCTCCCTTCAATAAATAAACCTTAAATGAGGTCAAAGGTTCGGTGCGGCCTTGTTGTACTACGACACTCACCAACGCAAGGCCATGGAAAGAATGTGGCCCAAAAGATAAAGTGCGATTATATAAAACACTTCAATGTTTTTCAGTTTTTAGTTGTCGTTCTCTTTTGTATTTTACTAGCTTCTGCCCGCGACTTCGTCCACGTGGAATAGTTAAAAAAGTAAGTTAAAAAACCTGCGATTTTGAAACATTCTTCATTGGTGCTACGCTTCTGTTAATCTTAGCTTGATGATACATACCCTACAGCCTTCCACGATAGGCCTTTTTAACATTGAAAAAAAATTGTAATCGGACCAGTAGTTCCTGGAATTAGCGCGTTCAAGCAAAAAACAAACAAAGAAACTCTTCGGCGTTATATGACACTATAAGATTACGTCAGTAGCTTAAGTTGAATTATTACTTATAATAATATCGTTGAGAAAGGATTAGCCATTTCTTAAATAAGACACTCATAAGCCCCCAATGAATAAATATCTTTTATCAGCGGTAGCATTCTTAAAATAACAAATTAGGCGTTCTGGTTTTGGTCTTGTGTTCATCATCTATTTCATATTGCTCCAAGTTAGGGAGCCAAACTCTTAGACATGTTCTTCACACACTAAAAAATAATACACATGAGTAAAAGCTTCAGTCGAACCAACTTTTCTGTATATTTGCTAATCTATGACTTCCATAATTATTATTTTATAGTCAAATATTTCCACTTATAAGATCTATTTGAAATTAATAAGCGCTCAAATAGATTAGCTATCGAGATAATCCGATCATATATATAGCTTTCGTTTATGGCCAAGTCCTATATCATAACATTCATTCATTTTCCTCATCATCGGCTTAACTTTGATATTACTTATATGGAATTTATATCCAATTTTAACGGATAGTAAAGCAATTAAACGGTCGCTAAAATATAGGAACCGGACCTTAAACACTGAAAATGATATGATTGGTGCCGTTGCGTCGTAGGCGTAAAGCTCTTTATGTTTTTGCCGAATCAATTCAGACTAATATGGAAATACCTTTACAACACATTCTTCAAACACTAAAACTATTTAATATTGAAATTGCTTAACATGATAAAAGCTTAGGTTATTACTTTAATTGTATGTATGATAATGTAAGGAAAGGTTATTTATCAATAAAATATTATTGATTATAAAATATATTTTATTCTTAGTTACAATACTTGAATGTGTATATTACAATTTTGTGCATGTACATTATTAGTATCATTATTTAATCTAGTTACCGAAATACTAAAGCTAGCGCTGTGGGTTAGAGTGAGAGAGGAGAAGACTGCCTACCGCTGCGTGCGAGAAAGGTTGAGAAAGGTGCAGACAGACTGGCGCCGTAACGCGTTACGTAACGAAGCGGTTTACCCTCCCATACGAAGTTATTACTTCAAAAAATAGTTCACATGAACAAAAGCTATAGTTAAAATAAAACCTTGGCACAGGCACGAATACTCTTTTGCTCCCGGCCGTGGTACACACCATGGTCGGGAGCTGCACCGGATGGGACGCCGTCTCCTCCTTCTGCGAGCGCGTTATGCTTGCGAAAGAGGAGGCGGAACTGGAGCGTGAGCGCACGTCTTTGCTCCGCTCCCGACAAAAGAGGACGCGCCGACGCCGGAAGTTGGACCTAGACCTTCGGCCACCGTAAGCGGGCGGCGCGGGTGGGCCCCTTGGGGTATAGGGGTTCTCACTCACCAGCACATGCCGTCGAGATGAGAGCGCGAGTGTGCCGCGCGCGCTCATCTCTCTTTGCGTGGGGCGCATTACAGACCGTCCCACGCCTGGAATAGACTGTGTAGGGACCGGAGGAGTAGCTCCCCCGGCATTGGAAGAGGCCCAGTGAGCGGGGCCCACGCCTGCCAGTGCACACAGAGACGGAATAGCCTACACCCGTAGCCCTGGCATAAGGCGCAGGACGGAACACCCAGGGGTTTTAGTGGGTATCCCTAACTGGGGAGTGGCAATAGCGTGGTACCGGTTCTGACCGGGCACGCTAGGGCCACCCCCGATCTGGCGAATCCCACACTTTCACCGGGTCGCGAACATCCCCCCAGGCTTCTGCGCCTGTCGCAGCTTAGTCCTCATACGGATTTCCCCTGGCCAAAGAAAAAAAAGGCACGAATACTCACTTGAACTAACTCTTCTGTGTATTACTACTCTATGACTTCCATAATTATTATTTTATAGTCAAACATTTCCAGTTATTAGATCTAGTTGAAATTAATAAGCACTGAAATAGCTAATACCGAGTTAATCCGATCATATATATAGCTTTCGTTAATGGCCGTTTCCTATACCTTACTATTCATTCATTTGCATCACATCAGTACAATTTTGACATTATTTCTATGGAGCTCATACCCAATTTTAACCGATGGTAAGGCGAATGAATGGTCGGTAAGATTAATTAAGAACGGGCCATTAAAAAGGTCTACCTCACTTTCCTAACTTTAATATTACAGCGATGTTCCCCTCACAGAGACAAATTAGTCTGGTAGATATTATATTGTTTACTTAAATTGTTATATTACAATGTATTTTATTGATATAAATGTAAATCACCCTTCACCCTATGAAATATATAAAATATAGGCAACGAGGTATCATGCTAGGCGGGAGGAGAAATGGGGAACAATTCATGAAAAATCCTATAGCTTTACAAATAAACGTTGAGTTATGCACTGTACATGGAGTGGAGGGGAGGAAACAAACCGTTAAACCCTTTCGGAGCCTTTTCAAGACCAACTTTCTGATAGTCTGGTAGGTAAAGTAATAGAAGCCATGCTGGTAGTGATCTTGATTACAGCTCTTATGGACGGATCGATCGATGTGATACCATCTCCTCTTTATTAGATTAGATTAAATTTGTCAGGGGCCGCTACCTGTTGGCCTTCCCCCACACAAACCTTCCAAAAGTCCTGACCATTTTTATGGCCCGTGGTCTGCCGAGAGATACTCATTTTAATGCATTTTTTTAAAATAAATGTATATATTTTAAAAGGTTATAAGGAACATGTAAAAAAAAAAAGAAATATGTGGTAATAATATTTATTTAATAGAGATTCATAATAAATTACAAATTATCGTCACGATGTAGTTCCATCTAATGTTCTATCAATGGTCCATTAACTTGAAGTAGAACAGCGACTATTTTATTTCGGTAGTTATGAAATCTTTCTCTTGTGTTTGCTATCAATCAATCAATCAATCTTTATTTGTAAGAATGTAGTTTATACAGGTGTTACATGATTGTAGATGCACAGTACATTCTACCACCTAGTGGTGTACAAAATTAATGAAATCAAAATTAACATTAAATCAACATAAATATTCTAATTAAAAAAAGTCAATTATCGATAAAATACAAGTAATTAATGTCAAGAGAAATAATAACAAAAGATCACTTAACAGGATATAAAGCACCGCAACACTTTTTTTTAAATATATATTATTTACAATATGTCATACATGTATTCGTCTACTGTGTAATATGCTTTTAGGATCAAGAGTTCTCGCAGTTTATTTTTAAATGAATTAATGTTTTTAATCATTTTTAAATCATTTGATAATTTATTAAAAATTAATATACCCATGGCAAAAATCTATGGTCGTATTAGTGCCGCAAAACCCAGGAGTCTTGTTTCAGTGAACATCTCTAACACGCTACAGAATTTAGATAACTGTAACATCATACGTAGGCATGATTATATTGCCCTGTTAATGCACTATATTCCATTTTTAAATCTTGCAGTACTTAAAAGAAGAAGAATATTAGAACAAGTCGTGTCGACTCGATTTTATTCATAACAAACTGCAGTAAACGCAATATCAATTAGTGCCAGATGCCTTTCCACGGGAAACCTGTTTCGGCCCTTTATATGGACAACTCAACGCTACCTTTGTTTCTATTTCTTGTCGTTCTTTTTATAGCGTGTTATCGTTGTATAATCTTTATCGCATGCTTTCTAAAAACATCTTCAAACGTATAATAGGGATTAAAAATGGAGATGCACACGCTCAGAAATGTTTATTAAGGTTCGATAGAGATGTGTAAGTAGAAACAGAACCCTATTTATATTGTATTTCATACCCCATATCCCTGTCTGTTTTACCGTCTGTGCATGTATGTATCTTAAACCAGTTTCTATAAAAAAACTATAGAGATTTACCACCTCTATGAAACTTGGCAGAAAATTGTATTCTGCATATATGCTGCTACACAAAAAGTATGTGGACACAATCATGTTACAATATATTCTACCACAATTCACATGCAAAAAAACAGGCAATAAAATAACTTCACATAAGAGATAGTTTCAATCAAAAATTAATTTTAACTAAATCCATTGATTAGTTTTTGTGCTATAAATGCGCTGGTGCTCTCTTAAGAGAGACTGGAATCTGGTCACTAATGCCGGAAAACAACTTAAGGTTGTTATGGCGACATGCTTTATAGACCAGGGGTGGTAGCCATCCAGTCGGGCAAATGCCCTACCACCTGGCTGTGGCCACTGGCCTGACCCACTTCACTAACAGAGGTTAGACCCGTGGCATCCCCCCCCCCACAATGCGCGGACCCCTGCAATGGAATCATGGGAGATTTTGCGCACATCCCTTCCTAAAGGCTGACAACACGTTTGCTTCGCACCTGGCGACTGTAACCATTTTTCAATATGTGGACCATCCACCTGTTCTTCGCTTCATAATTAATAAAAAAATTAACAACCGCTTTTCCCTTTTATGAAGTTAGAGAAAATAAAATTCTGACTTATAAATGCCGTAAGCGAAGTATTATTACGACTGATCAATAGAATGCGTGAGTCTATCCATTAACCGCAAGCAATGAATCATGTCTGTTAAGATATTATCCGTTCCAATATAAAGGTGTTCCTCTTAATTAGACAAAGAGGCTGTCACTGACACGGTGAGGCGGTTATTATACTAAGTTAATTTTCAAGCCCTTTTATATCATATCAACCGTTCATTTGTTTTACTATCGCATATATTTTACATAAGCTCGATACAAATAATGTCAATTTTCTACCGATTGTAAGGAAGTTGAGTGTATTTTCAGATATAAGAACCGGCCATAAATCAGTGTGTTGTTTTAGAGAAAGAAAGTCAGAATGTATATATAGGTAGGCCACGACTACTGTCTGCACCTTTTCGCTGTATTAGTGTGAGGTGGAAAATTCTGGAAAATCAAAGTGGTTGGTTTATCACAAATACTTTAAAAGAAAATTAGTTTAAGCAATATTTGTCAAGCAATTTTTGAGATATGGTCTATTTTCCTAGGTTAAATAGTTTTTTTAACTTAACGACGAAAAATCTCTTAGGCATCTTTCGTTATGTCAAGCACTTACCCAATTTATTTTCTATGTCTATAAATAACCTTACCTTACTCACGAGTTTTTGGCGGAAACTGAAAAGAGATATTATGCTGTGCAGTTTTATTTTCTAAAAATGTGTAAAATTACCCTATAATTTTGAGAGAAATGTGAACTGTATAGTCACTACTTTCGAGTTGTCACAAGAACTCCGTTGAATGGCGTCAGTTAAGATAACCTACAGTTCAGTTTAGCTATACATAGGCTTAAGAAAATGAAGAAACTACTATATTGTTATCTAAGATCTGGCTTAAAGGCCTAGCTACCAAGCCATTAACCTAAATAAATACCTTACCTACGTATACAGTTTTAATTTTTCGGGGCCAAATGTTAAATTATAATAAATAGGGAAAAACACCCAAGAGTCTCAGGGCCGACTTTGACGAACACTAAAGTGGTATTATTACATTTTGTAAAATCAATTACCCTTATTAGAAATCGAATCTGCTGATTTCGAAAAAAAACACATACTATATTAAAAAAAAAAAAAAAAAAAAAAAAAAAAAAAAAAAAAAAAAAAAAAAAAAAAAAAAAAAAACTATATTTTATACCAAATCATAGCCTATAAAGACCGATTTCTGTGAAGTGAATGAGATAGCATATCAACATGCAGAAGCCCACGAAAAGAGGCTCCATCATTATGTAAATATCGAGGCGATCCAACTGCTCGACACCACAACCCTAGTGCGAAGAATCCACAGAACTCAAAAGAATATAGTTAAAAATAAAAAAACATGATGACGTAAAATAAGTGACAAGAACGCCCTAACAGACGAGGCCTAAGTGCCAATCGATGACACATTAGGTTAAAATTAAATTATTTATTAGTCTCTAATTTAGGCTAGTAATATTTAGTAAAGTAATTGTTTAAGGGTCGCTTCCATGAGGTTGCTTAAATTTATTTAATTAAGAAATACAAAACGTATTTAACACCTACCACATAAATACTATTAGCGTCTTGCACAACGCAAAATATGCCGCTAAATATATTTAAAGAACTGTCAATACGTTTAGTGTAAAACGTATTTAGGCAGTTTAATATGATTAACTAACTTTATTTAAAGGTGATCGTTATGCAAACAGCCCTAAGAATTACTTTTACAAACTAAGAAAAATCTGTGAAACAATGTCAAACGGCAAACCAAAGGAAAGAGTTGATTGGAACAAAAACATGAAGCTTATTACTGTACCCTTGAGATAAAATACATCTAAAGAAGCGGGATATACGTATGTATATGTAGTACGTAGTTCATTGCGCCCACAATGCACACGGCCGCAGGCGCAACGGGCCGGACGCGACGGCACGAGCGGCGAACAGCTGATGTGCCGGCTGCCTGCGCAGTGCGCTCAGTGCACACCTGTGACACTCTCTCTTTCTGGCACGTTGCGTACGCCGCGGGCGCAACGTCTTGCCCTGATATGACGTCGCTCCACAGAAGCCGTGTGAACCGAACGTCATGTGGCAAATCTGAGAGGTGAAGCCGGGCTTCAGCTGTTCGTGTTTATCGGATACCGTATGATTATGTTATCTAAGACAATTTATTGTTCTTTAAACGAATTAAAATAGTTCAACTTGAATGTCTAATATTTAGATCTACACATGTTGCACAGTGGACTCGTGCTTGTAAGTAAAAACTTTTGCCAGTAGGTTGTCTGGAAGAAATCGCTGTAAACGATAAGACTGTCGGTTGTGCTATGTAAAATATTGTTATTAGAAAGAAGAAAGAAAGAAGAAAATAATGTTTATTTAGAGTTATTTAAAATGGAAACCATACATAATTATATTAATATGTAAAATATGTAAAAATTTAAATTTTGTGCAGCAAACATTGCCCTAGCTTTTGTGCCATATTTCGCTCTCCATCCCAAGGTTGTTGGAAAGATCGCTGTCAGCAATACAAGCGCCATTTGTATCTAATTCTAAGCTGTTTTTGTGTATTATTTCATTGATTTATTGTACAATAAAGTATATTTATATTCTATTTAATTCTAAAAACAATTTAACAAAAGCCAAAGGCTAACTAATCCTAAACAGGTCCTAAGTCGGCAAATGCTAGTTGTTAACAACCAACGGTGGTCTTCCTTTAGTGACAAGCAGTAATGTCACCTTAACAGAAAAAAAATATGCCTAAGAAAATTCTATAGACTATTTCTGATGCCAACTACTGTCTTGTCATCATCACTACATAGTATAAAACAAAGTCGCCTTTTCTGTCCCTATATCCCTATGTGCGCTTAAATCTTTAAAACTACCCAACGAATTTTGATGTGGTTTTTTCCAATAGATAGAGTGATTCAAGAGGAAGGTTTGTATGTATAATACATGCATCATATACTAAGGCAACATTGCTAATTTTAGAGGTTTCTATGTAGTGATGCCCGTGCAAAGTCGGAGCGGGCCGCTATGTTTTTATATACAACGTTCATAGTTTTTCTGTAGTGTATTTAATTTTGTATCAGCATTGCACCCGTGCGAAGCCGGGGCGGGTCGCTAGTGTGCAATAAAGTATATTCTATTCTGATCTGTCCTTTTAATATTAAAAAGTATCACAATTTGGTTTTATAATTTTGTATCCAATTGATTAGTTTATTGAACATGTTACAATAAATATTACTTACACCAACTGGATAGTTACCACCCCTGGACTAGGGTATGTCACCATAACGACCTTAAGTTGTGTTCCGGCATTAGTGACTAAGTTCCAGTCTCCCTTAAAAGAGCAGCAGCGCATTTGTAGTACATTTGGAGTTGCAAATAAAAAAGGAGGAGAGGATAGTGGGCTATTGGAACTCTCACTCATCGCATGAAATACGATTAGCTTATTTAACCGTTTCAGGCGGATATTCTGTAAGAGCGTGATATCATACCGGCCCTAAGAGGTTTAATCAAGATAACGACTTCAGTATTACTCTACAACGTCAAACGTTCTAAGTAAATTTTTCACGCTATGTTTTTCCGTTTCTTTTTTTTTTTTTAAATAATTGACAGCCTCTTTGATCGAACGTGCTTAGTTTTGTCGGCCTACTTTACTGCAACCCAGAAGATCCGGGTTCGATTCTTGGTATGGAAAATGTCGGAACCGAATTTTCTGTTGTTTACAATGTCTGTTATCGGCCCCAGAGTAGTCCGTTGAATATTGCCCGTAGCTTCCTGAACTTGGGAATATACAATAAGTGTACCCCCACATAACCCTAATACTCATTGTATGTCCCTGAATTTAGCAAGTTAGCTAGTGTTATGGGTTACAGCGGACTACTCTTTGGACGATCCCAGACACGTATACACCATAGTAAATAATGGAAATGAATAGTATGTTGAATCAGCAATAGTCAATAGTAATAAATATAAGTAACATATAGACATATAAATAGAATAATTAGCAAAGTAATAAAGTTAAGTACGTATAATTAGTTACTACTACGTTGGAATGCACTTAGTTAACACTACAGCACAAAAATGTAAATATTAACACAGAAAATAGCATCATACTACTTATAAGTAAATAATAAAACTAGAACATGAAATTAGAAAATGTAACACAGCAACCTAAAAAATGTAAAAATGTTGTAAACCTTAGTGCACATTAAGATAATAAAGGTATATATTTGTAAATTTGGCAAACCAGAAAAGGAAAATGTAAACTATAAGAAAGTAAGAAAAAGTTGGTATAATAACTATTTTTGTAAAATTCATTAATAAAGTAATAAATAAAAAACGTATCCAAACCCTCCCTACCCAAACCTACTTAAACAAGTAACAAACGTCCAAATCATTAATCCCAACCATAACCAATCACGGCCAACCACATCCAAAAACCCTATGTTGCAACAATTTATTTGAGTTCTAGTATAAGAAGTAGAAAAATGTTATAATGCATGCTATTAAATAAAGGAATAAAGATAAAAAGAAAAGATAACTCTGTCTTACCCTATGACGGAGAGACCGGGCGTAAAAAAATTAAAAAAAAAAATGGAAATTTCATTTCCGAAATTTACTATCAATTCATGTCTTATTACTGTTTCAATTTTAAAACTACATGGTAAGATAAATATAGATAGTACTTATAAAGAAACCCAGCTTCTAATCGAATAAAGTTGTCAAGTCGTTTGTGCTACAGTTTTAGAAATAGTGTCGTTGAAAAAAACTGTAGAAAAATTATACTGTTTGAATATGTACATAATTGCTAGGACGTCCGTCCATCAGTCGCGTGGGTTAGTTGCCAGGCGGGTCGACATGAATGTGGGACAAGTTCAACGCTGTTTCATCGACTTGTTACACATAAGGCTGTATGAAACTTGTTATAGTTTGTGCTAAATTCAAATGTGCAATACCTACACAATATTTGTTGATATTTTTTATGTAGTTACATAGTATCATTAACAGAGACAGATATACTAAGTAATGTGTTTAACCGTTCTGTTAAAAATAATAAAAGATAATATACATACATTATTTGTATGTCTCTCAAGACCACGGAACGTTTAAATGGCCCGGACTTTTGCAGGGCTAGCGTGGGACCACGGGAAGGCCAACACGTAGAGGCCCTTTCGACAATTTTAATGTAAGGTGGCGTGATACTGACCGGCGATTATCCCTGTCTACACCATATAAAAATGCACCCAAGGACAAGCCCTGGTCAGTGTAGGACTATTGCAGGAAATGAAAACAAAAGGCTATTGGGATGAAGTCCTAGTGGAAGTAGGGATCTGGACTATGGGGACTATGGCGTCTGCCCGTCGCAAGTTCGGATATAATGGACAAAATGGGCAAAAGCTAACAGGGAGTGGCCCTGCAAGGTCTACAAAATAATGCGGTACAAGATTAGCGAGGGGCAACATGGGATTGCGTGGCTAAGGGGTGTGGAGAGGTGGACTGCAGGTTCAGCGAAGCTTCTTCCGACGTTAATACGTGCATTTATTATAACTTATATATGTATGTAATATAGCATGATTATATTATGTTCACCACATGTAGCTATTTGAGGACAAATAGTGTTTTCTGGGTAAATTTCTGAATATTGGCAATGATTTGGCCTCTCTGACAGTAAGAGACAGTACGTATTCCAAACTTAAATACTTGTTTAAGTTAATTGTAACTTAACTTTTGTGCGCGGCAATAAGCCTTACTTGATAGCTACTTTCACGAATTTCGTTGCTCTAAATTATTACATACACATCCTGTTTGCGAATACATTCATATTAAGCCCCTTTGCACCGGCCGCATGGGAGTTGTTAAATTTCATCATACTCATTCAGCTGGACAACTGCGTATCAAAACTTTTCATATAAAAATTCAATTAAAAATATTATCATGTTGTTTAATGGCTTTTAATAACTACCTCACTTTGTTATTAAATTGGCAGAAAATAAATTTATAGACAAACAAACATAGTATTTTTTATAGCTAGAATATAGTGGACAGGCTAGAAATGGACACTTTTCGACTGGCAATCTATCTTAGGCGTGTTTTACAGATCAATATGATAAAAAATATGTCTCATCTGGTTATCAGATGGATGAAGGTCGATCTTCAGCGTCTCCCTTACTATTTCTCTCCCTTATATTGTTACGAGCTACAGGACTCGAATTAAAATGCCGCTGGAATTACTATAGAATTTATTAGAACTATACAAACACGTATAACATAGGTACAAATATAACTAGACACTACTAGTACAAACTACACGATTCAATAACACGCTCAAATCCGTCAATATATCGTTTATCGAATGTACGTCTTGCTCGTATCGTAATCCTCGCTTGACTGCCTCCTCCCTACCGTTCGGATATCCTTTTATACTATACTGTACAATAAAACCGCGTGGACTGAGGTTTCCGAGAAACCGTAATCTGCACACCTGCGACGGGTAAACAAATCCAATAAAATAGGCTATTGTCTAATTGCAAATTTTAAACGCGAAGTAAATAAGAGAAGTCCAAATGAAAGAAAAAGTAATAAGCCAGGTTTATGGCAGGCAAGTGTGCATCAAGTTTTTGTCGCTATCTAACAATATTATAATGTAGGTACATTGTCATATCACACTCAAATATTTTTTCTTAATTTCCCGCGTAGAGCCATTACTGTCATTAAACTACGCAGTCCTAATAATACAAACCGTACACTTGCTCTGCTGAAAAAGTTGTTGAAATGAATTTTAATTACATTTGTCTTGGTGTCAAGTTCGGTATTTGAACTCAGGACTTAACGGTCAATAACCGAGCACGAAACGACCACTTTCACTGCATATTTTTTTTTTAATTATTTGTGTTGTAGTTTTGTTTTTAGTGGCACAGCTGTCATTTAAGTACTGCATTAGGTTTAATTTTTTTCTACTTTTAAATAACCAAAATACTTAAATAGTTTTAGAAAAAACAATTAAATACGCGTTTCTATAATATTTGAAAGTTGTTTTCGATTTCTACTCATCAGATTCTGACTTGACCATATCAGGAGTATACTTTCTCGAAAAAAAAGTTCCACATTGATGAAGAAATCGCGTAACAAATTAAAAAAAAACACATTGAACTGAGAATCTTCTTCGTTTTAAAGTAGGTTAAAAAAAAGACAGATTTACTCGCGTTTTGGTTCGGTTGAGATTAAAAATGTCATGTTTTCCAACACCCTGAAACATATGGAAATAACACAGACAAAATTAAAGATTAAATTCCTGTTTCTAATCCGTATAATTTTCATTAAAATCCGTTGAGCCGTTTCTAAGCGATTCGAGACAAACTTTTTGACAGGCAGGCAAATACTAAACGCGGTCATTTATAATTAGGCATTAAATATAATATTAATTCGATCTTCGTATCGTATAAATAGCAGATTTTGGTTAAATTATGGTGCTTTTTTTTTCAAAATAAAGACGAACAATAATAGGGTTCAATGTCATGCAGAATTTGAATTTAGAATGTAATGTATTATGACATTCTAAATTCAAATTCTGGTAATACATATATACCTCTATCTGTAGAGATATATATGTATTACTAAAATCAGACATAGGTAGACGCCCCACCTGGTGGAAAGTGTCACCTTTATTGACATTGATAATTCTCCAATGCATAACCGGCCTCTAATGAACTTTATGAGCGCTTTTTAAATTACATTTGTAGTACGTGCATGACATTGTATTACAAAACCAATATATAAGTAGTTACCTAATCGACTCTGTCACTAAATTAAACATTCAGTATATTACTGGTAATAAGCCATTTTGGACTTAACTGTAAATAAAAACAGTTTAATTATGAATATTACATTATATTACCTATATAACTTGTTACAGTGTTTTCGAGTTAGTTATAATTTTACACAATTTATAATTCCGATCGGTAATTTTGGTTTGCTCAGAAAAGTGCAGACAGATTTTCCGACATGTAAATAATATATGTATATTCGCAAGCGGAAAATCCAGTGTTGCTATGCATTCTTAGCATTGTTCCGCTTACACGTTTCTTACACTCTAGATTGAAGTTCCTCGCGCTACTAAAATTGGTTCACTGCGCAGTTACACCGAAAGGAGTTATTATTAGTCGTGTAAAAGAGTCTTCTACTATACTAAATAAATACGTTTTATTTTATCGATAACAAGCTGTTTTAAACATAACTGTGATTTATAACCGTTTAATTGTGTTGAAAAAGGAATGCTAAGGTTTGGGCATGTAAAGAGAATAGATGAAACTAGAATTACAAAACAAGTATGTACATGACAGTATTATGAATGGTAAAGGTGATCCCGGTAGACCGCGATGTGCACACCACTATCAAATAACAGAAGTGTTAAAAGGAGGTCAGTTAAAAAGCATCTCAAATAAACGTGCACGTATGAAGAGGTTGATGACAGTAGACGAAGCGAACGTTGTTTGTTAGGTTTCAATTCTCTGCCTGCCCCTATGGGAAACAAGCGTGATAAGATGTATGTAGGTATGTAATTGTGTCAGATTAGTTTACATATTTATACATCGGTACAGTGTTATCAAGTTCATGATATAAAAGTGGTAAATAATGCATTAGTGACGCGCGTCACCCTTTCGATTTCCCGGAGATTAGTACACCGGGCAGGACTACGTGACAGTTGGCGTGCCCCCGTTCGAAATTTTAAATTTCGACCGAGACCGCCGCAACCCGCCGCCGCGCGGCCGCCATGGAGACGCGCGGCGCAGCGGTCGCACAAGGTTGCCCCGAGCACGCCGCGCCGCCCCGAGGTCATTACACTTAGATTTTATGTCCCAAATACCTAATACTGATACAATTACGCTGGCTAGAACATCATTGTAACTGTGATTTATTGAGATTTACGCGCATGATTATGTACCTACTTATAGCACGAGTGCATCATTTATTTTTACATATAAATGTCTGTATCGATCGGTAATGGAATTTCTATGATTAAAAGTTAGAAACACTGGCAATTTTTAGATACCTACTCAAAATGAGAGTTGTTTTTATTTAATACTAGCTTTTTGCCGTGGCTTCGCTCGCCTTAATATGAATTTTATATACAGAGTTATCCCACGGTACATTTTTTCGGGGTAAAAAGTAGCCATAACTACAAATAATCTATCTCTGTGCCAAATTTCATCCAGATCCGTTTAGCGGTTTTGACGTGATTGAGCAACAAAACAAACTTTCACATTTGTAATATTATATAATGCCTATGCATGTCCCAAATACCTAGTATTGATACATTTACGTTAGAACATCATTGTAACTGTGATTTATCGAGGTTTACGCTCATACTTTGTACTTTTTGCACAAGTCCATCATTTATTTTTAAATAAAAAGGTTTGAATCGAACGCTAATGGAAGGTATATTATTAAACGTTAGAAACATCGGAAATTAAAATATATGCAATGGTACCTACCTAATCAAAATTCGTTTTTATTTAATATTATTAGTACTTAGATTATTTTATGAAATTTTTAATACTGTTTTCCTTTCTTTAAGTGTTAATAGTGTTAAATACAGAATAATCATATCTAGTTCAGGCTCCACGTACCACGATAGAACTATGTTTGCTGAACCTTGTACCTACCTAACTTTCCAAGTAGATTTGTTCGCATCATACTTTAGATGCGTATCCAGCAAAAACTATCCCAGTTAAAAGGATAAAAACATTCTCCATTTATCTCTGATATTTTTTTATTTATCTTTATTTTATGTAAATTACAAATGTAAATAAACTATCATAAGGCTCCACATACAACATAAAGAAATTTAAAAAATCACTAAAAAAAAAAATAAATCTATTGACCTATTTTATGATAATCGGGTAATTTTAAACAAGTGAAGATTGAAGAAACAAATTCAACTTCACATCTATATATATTATATATATTCAAGGTAGGTCAAGTAGATATTCGTCAATGGGGTAAGTTCATACACTGCTCGTTTTATAACTTTTTTTAAACGGAATTTAAAGCCAACTACAATTCGAAGACCGAATTCAATAATGTCTTAGCCTCACTCACTGATTTGTTATTGTCTTAACCGTGTCAAACACGGAATTAATCAGAAATGAATGGAGTTCCCCCACTGACGGTCTTCGCCACCTTAAAACTATACATCATTAAAATGCTACACATTCTTATGTAATATATCTACCAAGTTGCTTATATGAAAACTTATAGAATTACGTACGTAATACGTGAAGCAAAAGCTCTGTAACCCTTTTTACGAAAATTGCGCGGACGGGGGAGTATGCAATTTCTCACACAGTTCATATACAGCAGGAGTGCAGAATGCTTATTGTTTTTAATTATGCGTAAAAAAATACATTAAATCAGTAAAGTGGTGTACACGCGTTAGAAGTTATACTTCTTTGGTCTAACAAGAAAAAATCTTTTCAAAAATTTTATCTTTCGCCTTATTCTACGTTTGTAGAAAAAACGACACTAATAATAGAAAAACTAAAATGTTGACTATACCTAGCTTCAGGGTGTCGGTTTTTCGTGACGATGTGCGCGCGCATCGTAATAACTCACTCTCATCATTTTTCCCTAACGCGCCAAAAGAAGTATAAATTCAAAAACACTACACACACTACCATGTATTTGACACACACGCATATATACTCTTTTGTTTATTGTTAAAGTCAAATTAACAGTGTAGCCTTGGCGAAATCTCTGATTATAGAAGTATAGTCTTTGAGAACATAACCTTAATAATATTCAAACTTAGATTTAAAATAAATTATTATGGTCGAATTTCGACCACTAGTTTTTAGAATTGTTTCTTTAAATATTTTTTTTTTTTAATCTGATGTACGATCATTATGATACTATTGTAATAGTAGACCTCGGAATGTTTTCCTTCTTCATCATTCATTCAAGTTATAGGAAAATAATTTGATTCCCTTTTACCAACAATACGAAAACAATGACAACTAATTGGAATGATATCATAAACATGATGAATCATTTATTACGAATGCCTTTGTGAATATTAAAATATATAAACATTATTCATGGTGTCACTTCTAAATCCACAATCTGAATATAGCTGAAATTCTAGTATGAAAATAGGGCATTTTACTCCAAATCTTCGAAAAAATCTAGAATTGTATAAAAATGTACTAATTGCCATAAGAAATGTAAATGTTAATTTATATTTACATGCATATCGAGGGCTTCATAACAAATGGGCGTACAGACAAAAGTGTAGTTTTACACAAGGGATAAAATTTCACAAAATTGTGAAGAAAACAAAACTAGTTGATTGTATAAGGCTGAATTTTTGAATACCCTTCTATTTAGGTACATTTGCATAGTGTCAAGACTTTCTAAAATGTTAAACAACAAAAAGTGGCATTTTTCCGTATACGCCTATATGTTATGAAGCCCTCAATATTTTCACGCCTGTTTCCCATGGGAGTAGGCCGAGATATTGTATCTCCACTTGCGACGATCCTGACAAACACATGCCGCTTCATCTACTTTTATTAACTTCTTCATACCTTTCCTAAACACTTCTACTAATCATGATATGTGCGTCGTAGTCTACCGGCACCAAATCTACCATTCACAATACTGTCATACACTTGTTTTGAGATTCAACTTCCATCCATTTTCTCTACATGCACAAACCTCCTTTTCAATTCTTAATACTCCACACATTCAATCTGCAACGATCGCTAAATGATAATAATTATAATTTATTAATTCTTAAAACATTTTTAATCATCTCAATTTAAAGATTAAATATTTTTTCTTTGTTCCACATGTTACAATCCATGCATGCCATAACGGTTTCTTGCATGATTTCATTATTTAGTAAAAACCATAGAAGAATAGAAAATAGAAGAAATAGCTAAAGCATAATGTTTTACTTTTTAGTGCCTAGCTATAGGTAGGCCTACGAAAGGTGCCGCGCGCTTTAAAAAATACAGGTCCCAAGAAACGGGAACTGAAAAAAAATTAATGAATAGCAAAACTATGTTAATTTTTTGTCATTAGGATTTTTTCAAACAGTTATTAATCTCTATATTGACGTAGGCACCTATATTTTATATTAAAAAAAACATAACAATGGAAAACTTGCCCTTTCAGAACTCGGTAAGATGTATTTTGTCCATTGACATCATAAAATGTAATATTTTAATATAGTATTAGGACAATTAAATATTTCATAAAATTTAATTTAAATAAAAATTCTAGCTGCTTGGAGCTGTAACTGTACTAGTCTCAGGTGCAATTGAAAAACAAAGGTCTGTCTGATACCGGTTGAATGAGGCAAAAAAATACTTTCAAGGGAAATTATCTTTTTACAAATTAGTTAGTTAACTAGTTTTTGAGATATGGGGTATTTTCGGTTAACGGCTTTTTTAGGTTTTTCCAGTTGAATAAACCAAAATAGTAAGCTTTTTTCACCTATACGATACTATTACGGTATTTGAACTTACATCCAATTGTCCAATATTTTATTATTAATCCAGGTGTATAAACAAGTTTATAAAAACAGTTAACATTTTCTTAAAACTATGTACTTAATGGTTATAAGCGCAGCCTTTTATTTTATTTTTATTACGACGTTTCGAATGCTTTTCGACCCCCTCGAGACGAAGCTTACACACCTAACGTGTCGTTGAAATACGGGTGAATACTATTCCTATACAGTTGAAAGTTTTACTGGCTGGAACTAACTAACTATACTACCATAGAACTCATAGAAGTGTTCTTTGTTGTTTACTTTTTTATTGTACACAAAATGAGTTTTTTTTAATTGCATTAGTTCAGCAGATAGACGTCGTTGGAATATCATATTTAAATTCATTTATAAACATGTGTGTGTATTTATTATTAAAATGTAAGTAGTTTGTATTATATGTTACGTATACCACCCTCGCCATTATCATATCAATTTATTCCTGGGGTTGTCTGGAAGAGATCGCTTTTTAGCGATAAGACCGCCCTTTGTACATAACCTGATATAATTTTAGTCTTTAAGTTCATGTTTGTATTGGTGTACAATAAAGAGTTAACTATCTATCTAGCTATAGATAGACGTCCCAGTTTATTGAAAGCGGTTACCATCCGCCTATGACATTTGTAACACCAAAAGTAACAACAATGTGCTGTAGCTCTTTAAAGGGAGTCTGGAACAGAAGTCACGGCTGTTATGGCGGTATACTCTCAACCAGGGGTGGTAGGCGTCCAAACAGGCAAACACCGTACCACCTGGCTGTGGGTGTTTTGTCGCATTTTACGTCAGTCCCCCCAGCCACAAGAAATTGTATTCTTTCTCCGACGCTGGACAGATAAATATTTCAATAAATCTACGAAAACATATTTGTAGAATTATTATTATCCGAATATCTAAATCTGCTGTTATTATATAACAGGATTTTCCGTAACAATGACAGTCAGTTGTACGTAACAAGTTATGAATAAAGCGGTTCCATTTTCATTGTCAATAACATTCAATACGACTGGACTTGCGAAAATAGATCGTGAAATTACGGTACGCTGAATCATATTAATGTCTCCAGCATTCGGCTTATTATTAGCAAAGATTACTAGACATTATAAGAATTCTGTTATTGAAGCACTTGTAGGGTTTTGCTTTGCATGTTTTGCAGCCTATTAAGCTATTCAAAGTCAAAGTAATTTATTTTGTGTATACAGGTGTGAATATGATGACCATAATTATAAGGATATAAGTATCACTGTGTCCGCCACATATGTAGCTTACAAAATAATTGAATTTAAAACTACTAATCTCTAGGTACAAATAACTATACAATTTATAATAATAATGATTAACAATAATTAGGATTTCTCATGTCACAAAATCAAACTCCTGTATCAGTACTTGGGTCAGAAAGACACTCATATACATAATAAATACATACATAACTTCACGCCAGTCCCTTGCGGGGTAGGCACGAACAACAGAGCGCCATACAGGTTTATTCTTACACACCTCACTTGCTTCTTTGACATTCATAGCTCTTGTCATGCACGCTCATCTGTTCTTAAGGCTCCTGAGATCACCTTCTGCTAATACAATCAATTTGATCATGGAAGGTGTGTCGTGGCCTTCCGCGACTGTATTGTGTAATATGCTTTATTTATTAATAATTGTCGTAATTTTAATTTAAAACTGTTGACGTTGAGTTACTTAATTTTTAGTGGTAGTTTATTGTAAATTTTAATCGCCATACAGAATAGACTGTTTTGAAATAAAGTGGTTTTCGAAGGATTCAAAACACTAAGACGTATTAATGTTTTTATAGCCTGATAATGGGGAGCTGATGTCCAATTAATTGAGGTACTTTTTATAAACTGACAGAAGAACGTCGCGACGGGCGACCTCATGAATTGTGTTCGAGCAGACCTACTTATGACGTTGTAAGTAGGTACAGGAAAGAGGAGTCAAACAGCGCATTAATTATTGTTTAAAAGTTATTAAAATTATTTGTATAACGATGTTTTAAACGTTAAATGATAAAATATTATATTAACGCCTGTTCTTTTACGATATATGTAGAATATTAGAATTTATTGTAAAAATGACCGCTCCCCTATTATCCTCCACACTAAATCAACAGACATTACATACTAGTTACTATAAGGCAAAACAATAGGGGGTGTAGTCGTTTAAAGCGACTTCTTCCAGGCAACCTAAATTATAAAATATCTATACTTTCTATTAGCTAATCTGAAAAAGTAGATGGTGCATAATTTAAATTCTGTTAAATATACATACATGAAACTTACATACATGTTATATAACTGTTATATAAGTGTAATGTAGTTCTAAGTTAATGCAAAACATAATGTCGGCAAAAACATTAAAGTTATTTATTACAATAAACGACGTTGATAACATGTATATATACAGTTGAGCGTAGTTACTCAATTGGAACTAACTCACAACTATGGCAAAATTGAGCGAAGTATACAGTTCTAAATCGGATATTATATGTACAGACTGAAATTCAAAATCAGCAATACAGCGAAAAATAATCGAACGAGTCTCGGACCAATCTTGATGAAAACTAAAACGGTATCATGAGATTTGTGATAAACTAGTTTACTAGTCGGGGATCGAATCGAATGATATTGAAATGAAAACACAACTGTATATATTGCAACAAATCATAGTGTAGCTTGTAAAGGGACACACTAAGAGGGGATGGGGGCGGGATCGACAAAGTGTGACATTGTGTGACAAGGGGTGGGAGGGATCCTAAATTTCATAACGTCACATTCCAAAATTTAATATATTTTACACCTAATTACGGAACTGCTGTTTTAATAATAATTCCTTGATGTAAAATTGTAAAATATGTGATGTCACGCTACGAAGGTAGGCGTCTCACGAATGTGACCAGCTGTGACAAGGACTTTCGTGTGGCGTAATTTGTGGCCCCAAAGATCAATTTATATGAAGGACTGTCGAACTTCAAACATATACGTAGGATATTCGTGGATACTGATGCAGGTCATCAAAGCTCCATAAAAATCTCGAAATTATTTAAAGCCTGTTTCTACTGAAAACATTTTTTTGTTCTGTGAACGGCCAACAAAGTCGAAAACAATAACAATAGGCTATTGTCTAATTACAAATTTCAAACTCGAAGTAAACAAAGAACTCCAAATGCGGGAGGGGCAATAAACCAGGTGCGCGTTTCTTTGTCGGTATTTAACAATGGAGTGATGTATAAGCGGACAAGCGGACGGACATGTTGATTGTAAAAGTGTTCTTTATTTGCCAAAAGGCTACCGAACCCTAAGCACGTCGCGTACTCACTCGTCTTCTGTAAATCAGCGAATATTTATTTTTTGGTCAATAATCTCAAGTTACTAAGGTACTCTTTGATATTCTCGTTTCCAATTCAACGCCTCAGGGTAATTTATTTTGTATTATATAGGGAGAAGGATGAATATTGAATTAGATCGTAAATTGATAACTTAGCATTTTAGCTGTGTGGTCTGAATTGCTCTACTGATGGTACATATAAGCTGGATGTTATTATCGCCCCACAAAACTTAAAAATATTCCTCCTCCTCCGCCAAAGAAATGTCAGCATCAAAGTTTAAACACCAAATTAGTATATGGTTAAAAACATTACATTGCAGGGACACAGATTGCATATTACCAAACCGACTATAACACTAGGGACTCTCACACACACGCACGCACTCATAGGTATAGGTTAATTTATTAATAATTCCATTATTATTGAAGTTCCTGTAATAGAATTGTGTTGGGTGCCGGGATACAGACCTAATGTCTAGTGCAGCAACCGCCACCAAAAACATTGTTGCCTTAATTTTAATTCAAAATGTGTTATTAACATATTTTTTAGATATAATTCTATAAGGCCTCGAAATAAGTTTATATTAAAAAAAAATGAATTCAAAATCCGTGCTATATGGCTTAGGGAGTCCCCATACTACGCGGCACGGATTCGGCAAATACAAGCCAAAAAGAGCTTTACACCTACTTTATTATTACGAGTGCGTGTCTCGGATTCAAATGCCGTTAGAATTACTATAGAGTTTGTTAGAACTATACAAACACAACACACAAATATAACCGAACACAACAAGTACAAACGCAAATATAACATAAGCACCATTGCTATGTCCTCCGTCGTAGTTCAGGACAGAGTTTTTTCTCTTCTTGTCTTGTCTTGTTTACCTAATTCTAATACACTTACGACGGAACCGAATGTTCGGTATGATTAGAAACCGGCAAGAATTCTACGATACCTATATCGTAGTGATGTACACTGCAATCGTTTCGTCGTCAGCACGCCGGCCTGATTCCTCGGCACTCGGCTGTGGCGCGTCGCGGGGCCTGCGGGGCTAGCGGCGGCGCCGCGCGGGGTCGAGGCGCCGCGGGGGTAGGGGGCGCCGGCCCCGCTAAACGGGATGCGCGCCTCCAATTTACATTTATGAAGTCCCGTAACAGATTCCGGGATGTTTACTTTCGATAATTAAAAACGTCTCAGGTGGTGCGTGCGGCAAGGAATAAATTTATGCGGGCGGGCACCCATCCAATGGCACTTGCTTCACGTGTTAACGCCTTAACGAGTTGACACATTTAATAGAGTTTTAATTAAAACTAATAAATTGCTTAACTTGATTAAAATATGATTAGTTCTGAGAGATATCTGCTTCTATACTATTTCAACATTCTGTAAGCAAATATATAAGATAGAACTCAAGACATATGGCCTTAGTTATAATCGTTTGTTTAATTTTAAGAAACTGCTCAGCAAATGATTAACGAAAATCTTACCCATAAACTCCTCTTAAGGATAAGAGGTGGTGGTAAAGTAACTCACACATAACTGTCAAAAATAACCAACATCGAGAGCTACTTTAAGTGACTGCTAAGAGGCAAGATGGCAAGTTTTATTTGAAACACCCATTGATTAGGGGCTTAAGAGTCTATTATTTAAGAGATGGCTAATCATTTCTTAACGAGATTATTATAAGTAAGACCCATAGTAGTTACTTGGTCTAGAGTAAGCCGCGATAACAACCTTAAGTAACTACCTAAAATCTGTGCCCCTAACTTTCAAGCATGCCCAGAAAAATCTACAAATCAACCAAGATAATAGAAGTTAGAAATAATATTCAACCAAAACTGATTTGAAGAAAATTGTACTTCAAGTAATTTTACTTCGACAAATTCGTTCCTTAGATAATATTTTTGTTTTATTACATTGTTTTACAATTTATGTTTTACTTAGCACCGCCTTCAAGATGTAGTTTTTTTATTGTTTGCTTTATACTTATTTTTAGTGTCGATTTTGTTATTTTTTATTTTCTACCTTTTAGTAACGCAAATGCTTGAATAGTTTTAAAAAAACCTGCGTAACACGTTGTACGTGCCTATAATATTCGAGGATAGCTGTCGATTTACGTGAGATCCACTCATCAGATCCCGACTTGGTGAGAGTGGGACTACATCAGAAGTATAATCTTTTGAATATAAGTCACGTAACAAACATACAAAAAAGTCGAATTGGGAACCTTCTCCTTTCTCCTTCTCTTTTCTAAAGGATAGTTTTTCGTCACTTCTAGGGAATTCACTAAGTATCGAAACGCACGTGACCGACTTTTTGAAGTGAAACTTTTTTAGAATCGTTGTGATTTGAAACTCGATGAAATGATAAAGTGACACTAGAAAGAGAGAAACACATAAATATGAGTGAGAATGATATAGAATACATTATTAATAATCTAAACGCTATGCTCATACAGATAGAAAGGGAAATTTTGGAAGTTCTTCGTAAATACTTCAAATTTAGTGTTTTAAAGCTTACATATATTACAATGACAATATATAAAATGTAACTACTCGAAATTTACGATCCCTCTCACCTTTGACACACCTTGTTCCACTTCTACTTCTACATTTTTTATATTTAAATAAAATTAAATAAACTGTCACTTTTATCTCGAGTTTCAATCAAAGATTGTTGTGGTTCTTACTAAATATATTATTATACAAAACACGTAGCAATACTAAAGAAAACCAGAATAATATTTAAGATTAATGGGGATTACGTAGCACGACCACCCGCGGTGAATAAGCTTGTTAGGTCAAAAATCTATAGGACTGTAGTAAAAGGAATCGCATTTAACACCCTATTGTTAGAACACTATCCATTTGAACGTTATTATTAACTTCAATTGTTATTTCAATGATCATAACTTAGTTACAAAGCGAGGCTTAAAAATATGTTAGTTTACTCCAAGACAACTATATCACTCTGAAAGTCTTGGGGCCATAGAAAGGTTATAATTCGTAGATCTGCATTTGTTAATTACCTACGTTAAGAAACCAGCTGCACCAGCAATTTCATTCGTGCGTAAGTAATATATATCTTCCAAACTCTGCAGTATATCGAAACAGAGCATATAAAAAAAATAAGATATTTTATTGTTTTAACCCTAAAAGTTAAGCCTTATAAAAAGAGATGTGAATGAAGTAGAAACAAATCAACTCAAAATGCAGAGAGAAAACTTCCCTAAAATGATTATTTATTTTAATTTATTGACTCTAGGGTTGCCAACCAAACTATATAACAACGCATCCTACTTTATTTTTGTTAAATATACTTTATACTTTTGCATATTTTTTTATTTTTATTGCAGGAGTTCAGCAGACAGGCAGACGGCCCACTTGATGGAAAGCGGTTACCATCGCCTATGGACATTTGCAACACCAAAGGTGCTACAAATGCGCTGCAGCACACTGCGGGAGGGTGACTGGAACCTGGTCACTAATGCCGGAACATAACTCAAGGTTGTTATAGCGGCATACTCTAGACCAGGGGTGGTAGCCATCCAGTCGGGCAAATGCCCTACCACCTGGCTGTGGGTGGTTTTGTCGCCTCTTACGACAGGCCGCCCGGCCGCAGGAAATTGTATTCTTTCTCCGTTCCTGTACGGATAAAATAAAGTACATGAAAATACTCTATTTCCAATATTACTCTTATGCTGATTTCATTTTGAAATACTTATATGGATAATGAATGAACTCTTATCAATCCAGCTTTCACTGAAAGAGTTTATTCAGTAATTAATCTAAAATGGCGAGAAGAAAGGGACAAGACATCTATAAATTTAATAAAGAATGAATTGTTTGTTTATTTAAACTTTAAATTGGGAATGTAAAGATAGCTTACAAAAAATTAAGGATAATGAAAAGTTGTTAGTGTGTGCTAGAAACACACAAAAATAGTGGTCTCCAAGAGAAGAAATAAACAAAATATTGAAAAATACTTTTTATCTACCAAATACTTTATTTTTCTCTACTTAAAAAATGTAATATGTTATTTTTCTCAAAAATACTTGGCAACGTTAGTTTCCGGACCACTCGAGACAAACTTCTAGACAGACAAAATTCTAAAAAATATCTTACATATTTGATAAGCATTTATATAAATATGAAATTTACTTTGATATTTGAGACTGACATTTTGTTTTTATTTTTTGTTAAGAAATTTTTTAAAATGAGTAGCTTGTATTTTGCTTCCAACAAATCCCATGGAACTTACACTATATTTCTGGATTTGTTATTATCGAAACTATAAACAAGTGTATGATTATTTTTTCTGTTAATTCGGGACTATACTAATAATAACAACTCTATTGCGGTTATTTTGAGCTTTATATTCTATTAACGAAAACGAACCTTAAAGCGTTTCAAGTCCAAAAACTCAGTAGTAGTTTATTGACCCCATATGACGTGAGATTTAAATTCAAGGCCTATAGTTCGACGAGGGTTCATAAAAGTGGTCGACATCGGGTCATGCGGGGGTGTCTTTTTGCACGAACGCCCTTACAAAGCGGGTTAAAGAACGACATCGCAAAAAAAAATGATAATTTGCCTAACTATATATATTTTATCCGTGCAGGAACGGAGAAAGAATACAATTTCCTGCGGCCCGGCGGCCTGTCGTAAGAGGCGACAAAACAACCCACAGCCAGGTGGTAGGGCATTTGCCCGACTGGATGGCTACCACCCCTGGTCTAGAGTATGTCGCCATAACAACCTTGTGTTGTGTTCCGGCATTAGTGACCAGGTTCCAGGCTCCCTAAAGAGAGCAGCAGCGCATTCGTAGCACCTTTGGTGTTGCAAATGTCCATAGGCGATGGTAACCGCTGTCCATCAAGTGGGCCGTCTGCCTGTCTCCTGATCTCCTGCAATAAAAAAAAAAAAAAAAAAATGTCATGAAAGGATATTTAAACCACCGTATAACTTAATAATAACCAAATCAAGCAACGCGAGTTCTAATGCTAGCCGGAAAGGATAGAAAGTTTTCTAACCTAATGTGCATATTGTTATAATTAACAAATGCTAAAACAGTGAAGAAAAACATCGTGATGAAACCTCGAGACAACCCATTGGTCAAATCCGCCAATCCGCCTTGGACAAGCATGGCGGGTATACTCCGTTCCCCTACAAATGATAGGCCCAACCCCGCGGTGGGATGTTTTTGGCCGCCATATTTGCCTCTCCCTCGAGAACAGTACTTTTCTCAGGCTTTCATACAGTAGTGGTATGAAAAAGTTCGCCAGTTTTCAAATTTATTCATTTGACATTCCGCAAGCATATGTTACCTTTTGAAACTAAGTCATAACAGATTGTTCCACAGAAAATTACGTTTAACTGTTGTCTGAAAAAGAAAGTTTGAAGTTACTTAGATCAAAAGTTGTTTAATTTTATATCTTGTCTTTTATTGGTTTTAATAGTTATGACAAGCGTAATGATTATATTCTTTCTGTTTCTAATGATTAAAACTTTTGTAAGTCTCAGTGTCTGTCATCGTCAACATCGCAATTTTCTTTTTTTACGTTTCTATGTTTATTTTTTTAAACGAATTATTCATAAAACTGTTGGCAATACTCTCTCTTTTTACTACTCGTGCAAACAAAAAGACTTTAAGGTGAGGAACATCTTCATACCGCGACTGTACTTGTATATTTTTTCTATATCTCTAAAACAAAATTCATATTATGCATGCAAAATTTCGTGATGATCGGTTGAATAGTTAAATCGTAAAAACATCACAAACAAATAAAATAAAAAACAAACGAACTCAAATTTGTGTTTATCGTATTAGTTAGGATGGTCATTATTTATTTAAATAACTAACTCCGTCGTCTCATCGACCCAAAGTGAGTTTTGGCCTCCGGAACAAGAGCACAGTTCGTTCCTCTGTACCTACATACCGCACAAGGTTTTTGCTAATTACATGCTTGAAGTTTGGTCAGGTCAGTTCCCACTCTATCCTTCCAACGATACTTTGGACAGCCAAAACCAGTCGCTGACAGATTGGTTTTCCTATGTAACCCATTTTTATTTTCTGATCCTCCTACTCTGACCGAGTTGGCGGAGGCTATATGCTCCAACCTCTCCAATTATGTTCGATAATCAATAAATCAAATTTCTATGCGTGCAGGAACGGAGAAAGAATACAATTCCAGTTCCAGTCTCCCTTAAGAGAGCAGCAGCGCATTTGTGGCACTTTTGGTGCTACAAATGTCCATAGGCGACGGTAACCGCTTTCCATCAAGTGGGCCGTCTGGCTGTCTGCTGAACTCTTCCAATAAATAAATGAAAAAAAAAACAATCGGCACACAAACACACATAATATTGTATATCCCTAAATGAAACAAATTACGCTTGTATTATGGGTGATATACAACGAATTACTTTCGGGCCAATACCAGAGACTCAGACCATACTAAATAACGGAGAAAATTAGTTTCTGAAATTTACCATGCCAGGAATCAAACCCGGAGCCTCTGCTAACTGACAAAGGCTTAGCACAATCACACCAGCAGTGTTGAGTAACTGTTTCTTTATTTAGAGTTGGCTCGGATCCTCCAGGTATAGTATCTCCTCTTTTTATAGTTTATAGAGAATAAATAAATTAAATTTTACTTACCTTTATAATAGAAGCAAACTCAAACAATGTTGCCAACATAACTGTAAACTCGAATGCATTACGAACATGATGTGTATCGCAAGTACTTATCACTTAAACAATGTATCTTTTCTGCGATTGGCCGACACGACATCACCGATGCGCGTCATGTGAATACCAATAGCCTTAAACGGAAGTACTGCAGCTAAATGAGTAGAATTAGCAACCTTCGATGGTTCAACGGACCACCAAAGTTTATGGTATTCTGGGAGACTGAAATAAAATTATCACTTTTGCTAATTTGCCATCTAATAGTTTAAGTGTTGTGTTCTGTTACCTATTTCATTAATTTTTGACAAAGACAACATACACAGATATTAAGCTCAATTTTTAGAAAAAGTTCGTTTGTAGCCGAACTTAGTTGACTGATTACGTTTTATTTAATCTATAGGTAACTCGCCATTATTATTAGATCAGAATAGTCTTAAGGTGCAGATGTGAATTGACATAAGTGTTAAGAATAAATCAATAAAATCTAGTATTAGTACTTATTGAAATCGTGGTAGCTTAATGGCTAACGAATCTGTGTCTCATCAATGACGTGGGTTCGTAACCTGTCTGAGTAGCATGCATCGCTTAGATATTTTCTGACCTAATATTGTAAAAATTGCATTGCAAACATCGGAGCTTTGATTATGGCCAATTTTTTATGACCAGAACACAGGAAATTCATGCACATTTCTTTGACACTTAGATGTCACCCAACGTACCTAACAACCGCTCTTTTATACAATACGGCAAGTTGCGAAATGAGCTAATCCCCACGTTTTCCAAGATAATTAATATAGGGCTTTTTAAAAAGGGTGTAAACCAATTTTTAAAGTTACAACGAAGTGGCAAGTTTTCTGCTCCCTTTTTGGTGTGTCAAGTGTTCAGTGACCGTCTGCCAAGTTTGCTAACCTGCAAATGAAAACATTTCGTATACAAATGCTTGTTATAGTCTGTTTATCTAATAAATTGTTCGATTACATCCGTTGGTTATTCAGTGGCAAGTGAAAGCAAGACAGCCATCTGTCAGCACGTTTTACATCTAAAATTTATCAAAATGCAAATAATATAAACTACATTTTCAATAGGAACTTATTGCTTGCTCTTATTCTTGTTTACGATACTTTGTAAGATCGTGTGAGGTTAGAAAATGTAATAACAAGAGTTCAAAATGTAATGTTAGGTGGTTTGGGCATGTAGAGATAATGGATGAAAGTAGAATCACAAAATATGAGTATAAGTGGACCGCGAGGTATACACACCATGATTCAAAGTCAAAGTAATTTATTTGTTAGAAACATGGACAATTTTGCAGATATTATGCTAAGTCTTGAGTTACATGTTTCGCCTTAACAGGCATACAAAATGTTTGTAGCTTCGGTTACAAGCCGTTTGTTGTCCTTACGACTACACAGATTTTATATTATTGATTATGATGATCTTGGTTACAATTAAAACAAATATTTAGTATACAATTATGTCTCTTTTAGTTAGTATATTATTTATAGAATCAATTAAATTAAAATAATGTCATTACCAATTTTATATAATTTAGTCAATTAATTATTAAGTTCTATATTATTCGTCTGTAGTTATACCAGTAATAGTTCTGTATTACTCGTCTGTTTAAAATTAAAATATTCATCGGTGGTATAAGATGCCACGTGTATCAGCCACTCTACTACTTTTATTTTAAAATATTTTAAGTGAAGTGACTTACACTTTTCCGGTAAATGGTTATAAATATTATTAATACACATGGAGTAAGAGCTTCTTTGGCATATTACAGGGTTTAACAAAAGTTGTTTGTCAAAATAGTCGTAAGTAGAGATCCATAGTCTCTGCCTATCCCCATGGAGAACTGGCGTCATAAGATTATGTATTATTTAATATATATATGTCCTATGATTAATGTAGAAAAAGTGTCGCAAATAATTTGTTTGTTTGACATAATTATCCGGAATGGCTCCAATATTGTCTGATCCATCCCTTTAATTTTGTAAGTTCAAAAGGGCGGGGCGATCCCCTCGAGACGAAGCTTATAACCCTAACGTGTCATTGGAATACGGGTGAATACTATTTCTGTACAGAAGAAAATTGTATTGTGCGGAACTAACCGTACCGTATAACTGAAATGTACTACTTTACAATTTTTTTTTGTGCACAAAATAGTTTTTTTTAATGGATGAGTTCAGCAGACAGGTGGCCCGCAGGATATTGTATTCTTTCGCAGTTCCTACATGGATAGATCCATGATTATAAAAATACAAAAAAATAGTGGAGATATTCAAGGGCGAGCATAACCCCCAATAGAGTTTTCTTCCAGCAAACCTATAATCTAGTGAGAGGGGGAAAACAAAGGCAGGGTTGTACATAACATTTTATAAATAATACGCCTGGCGTCTAGTGCCGCAAAACGTCGAAAGTGGGGAGCAAACGAAATAACTTTCGAAACAAAAATATATTATAAATCTTCACGACATGAGACGTAACGCGGTTTTTTCGTAATATTTTTATAGTTAATTAAAGTTAAGAAAAAAAATCACTGCTAATTCATCATCATCCGAACGTTAAATCCCGGTTGCGTTCGAAACGTTCACCTCGACGCCCAGGGTCCCCTTTCCTACTCCACTTCGCGCGATTTTCAGCATCCCCCGTTTGAGACCATTAGTACACATGTCATCCTTCACAACGTGAAGCCAACATTTAAGGCCAAAGTTTAAGGCTATTTATAAGGGGTAGCGTACAATATCCACGACGCGTATCCAAGTTTATTACAATGTACACGTGCTTTATCACCAAATTTTTATTCACCAGCACCGCGTGGTTATAGAATATGGTATTAACCCCGCAAAATTCTATTGCGCCTGGCCGCCATTTTGGTGACGTAACCGTAGCCGAACACTCAGTACTGTTAGCATCACTAGCCGCCGAGTACGCGTTCATATCTAGTTGCGGATGACGTCACGTGAATGTTAATTTGACAAGGGTCCAGCGCATTAGCAATTTGCGGGGATAACATGTTGTAATAAATTTTTACATTAATTAGGTGTAAAAAAAACAAGCATACTTCTAAAACAACATGACTAGCTTAACAAACCCACGTTTTAACGGTTTTAAGCGCGATATTTTATTTGATGTTTATTCCAATGTTTCTGCCAATTTTCAGTAGGAGCATGGAAAACAAAGATGTCAAATGTCAAAGACAAATTTTAAAGTTTATATTTTCCCTGAAACGGGGCTACTGATGCCGCGGAACACAGCTCAAAGTGGCGTCACGTTCTAGACCAGGGGGGGTATCGTAACCATATAGACGGACAAATGTCCTAATGCTTAGCTGTGAATTTCTAGAAAATATTATATTGTATGCATAACATATATCGGTTATAAGTTGTTTCACCGCCTCTTATGACAGGCCGCCCAGCTGCAGGAATTACGCTCCTTCCCGCCTTAACCTAAAATAAAAAATAGGTGCAGAATCCTGGATTTCAGGTTAAATTCTTCTCAGAAGAACGTTATCCAATTATAATTTCTATAAGCCTACCTTACCTGGTCCACTTTGTTGTTTCTTCTAATTCTTGAAAAAAAAACTGTGATACAGAAGAAAAAGATGGACAGACTAATGGACTGCAAAGATTTCTAATTTCATCAAAGCCCTAAGAGTACAAAGTTCTTATTAAAGTGCTTTGAAAATGTTTTAAATAATTATACGTCCAAAAGCGAAATGTCGGTGGCGCCATCTAGTAGGATGAAGATGTTTTCAAAGTTAGCTACTTTTTAATGGATGATAATTTATTCCTAATAATTCTTCCACGCTTAAAGTATATTTTAGCTAATTTGTATAATATAAATATAAATTCAATGCTAATGTTTGGATTTGAATTTTTTTTTAGGTTTGTTGTAACAGCATATTATTATAAACTATACTAATATTATAAAGAGAAATATTTGTATGATTGTATTTTTGGACCGATTTCGAAAATTATTTCTCTATTAGAATGCTACATTATCCCTGAGTAATATTGGATTTATTTATTACTTACTAGAAAAAAATAGCGATCCCTACTAAAACTTAAATAATGTAAGCCAAGGTGTAAAAAAATTAGCCATAAAATGTGTTTCATGCGCATGCGCTGCGGACACATTTGAATTATTCAAATCGGACATTCGACATTAAAAAGATATTACGGATTTCAAAATGTCAATCTAAACTAAATATTTGGCGCTGGAAACAGGTCTTTGATCAAATTTTACGTGTTTGAGTGGGTCCCGGAATGATTTAGATTCACAATTAGTCCCTGTAGACGGCGCTGGAATCGGGTTCTAGTTTTTTATTTTTTAATAATTCACTGTATTTGAATACCCATTTTATACAAAATAACCAAAATGCCTTAAAAATAAGTTAAATTAAAAATGATACAAATAATGTAAAAATAAACCTACAAGATTAATAATCTACATATGCGTAAAATATTATCTATAAATGGCTGTCGGGGGGGAACGTTCCCAAAACGACCACCGCATTTTGGGAACGCTAAGTTTTTAATCTTGTAATTCAACTTAAATGTGAAGTCAATATAAAATAATATTGTAAAAATACTTTCATATGTAGGTACGATATTCCAAATTTTTAATAGGATCACTACGAATTATTTTATTAAAACGTTACAACAAGGTAGGTTTTACTTAAAAGACTGTTAGTTCCAGCTCAAAAAACCTTGAATACAAGAGAATAACCGAAAAGATGATCAAAGTACGTCGAGCAAACACAAAATAAAGAAAAAGCTATATATAGTCTACACGTATACCTCTCTACAAGTAGACAGATAAGAATCTTGCAGACAGATCTACTTTCGTCTATATTTTTGTGAGGCTACCAGACTGTAAAAATGATAAATAATGTTTATAATGTTCTAAACATACTTTAAAATTCATTAACCTAATGTCTTATTCTTCGTCATTATATCGTTAAATCCCAGTTGCGTCTATCAGTTGGTACCACAGAACTAAATTATTTCTGTGGTTGGTACCATCCGTTTCGGATCTTAGAGTCCACTTTCCGGCGTCTATTTCTGAATTTCACGTTGTCTTCGACATCTTTCGAAGTATTGATAAATAAGTATTGATTAATACGCCATATTTCAAAACCTGCTGCGCGGATCTTTATTAATGATTTGCCCTGAAAATATTTTTAAGCTACGATGACCTTTACCATCATGATTTTTTCCTGCACGAATTCAGCTCACAACCTGAGCAAATCGTTTAGCATTGCCTATGGATAATTTGGAACACCAAAGGTACCAATGTGCAGCCGCTCTCTGAAGGGAGACTGGAACCTGGCTATTAATGCCGGAAAACAACTCGAGAGTCGTATCGCGGCCATACTCCAGACCAGGGGTGATAGATAGCCAGTCAGACGACTAAATACCCTACCGTCTGGCAATGGGTTACTTTGACGCCTTTGACGACAGGCCGCCCGGCCGCAGGAAATTGTATTCTTTCTCCGTTCTTCCACAGATAAAAAAGATAACAATGACTATTTTACGTTGCCTGGTATTCAAAATATTATATTAGAGTATGGTCGCGGCGTAATTTTTACAACGATTCAAACTAAAATAGAAACAGTCATTCAAGATCATAGTCGTATTTTTTTTTAATAATAAAAATAATAAATAATGTCCTGGAAGAAGAATCCACGCTACTTCGCCATACGATTATATACCCTGGATAAAATTTACGCTCATTGTCAGGCACGGTCATCGTCTCTAGTTTATAATTTTTTAACAATTTCACATGTTTCATTTTACTATTGTATGAATAGTTTAATATTAATGAACCATGAAATTTCACCAAGATATGATCCTAGTAGTTTATGTTTATTTATCTTAAAATAAATAGCTGTAACATACAAAGACAGTCGAGCATGAAGATATCATAATTCTTACCATTTGCTAAAAATGTCTGGGAAACTCAAATAGATAAATAATTTATTGTACACCATTAAAGACATTCTAAACATGCACAATGCGCAGTCTTTTCGCTAAAAAGCGATCTCGTCCCGACAATCCGAGGGTTAGAACATATCTTTATAAAAATACTAGCTGTACCCGGCAGACGTTGTCCTATCTTTAAAAAATAAAAATCTAGAACCCGATTCCAGCGTCATCTACCGAATGTTAATGTATTCTCAAATCCACTTGAACAAACAAAAAATTAAATCAAAATCAGGCCCAGCGTTTAGGAGGAGTATCGCGGCGCCACCTATCCACCATCGCTATTAAAAATAGGGGTTAATCGTAGAGAGTCGAAAATTTATGGTTGTATGTTTTTTTAATTCTGTATCATAAAAAAAGTAAAAATGAAAAAAAATATCAAAGAATTAGAAAAATATTTTTAGGGGTGGACTACCCTTAACATTTAGGGCGATGAAAAATAGATGTTGGCCGATTCTCAGATCTACCCAATATGCATACAAAATTTCCTGAGAATCGGTCAAGCCGTTTCAGAAGAGTATGGTAACTAACACTGTGACACGAGAATTTTATATATAAGATATAAGCGAAAGCGATTATTCTCTTTTACGACGTATATTATGCCATTGGAACTAGACTCAAGTGCATTGAGCTATCACGAGTTATGATTATATTATTTGAATTAAAAAATAAGTTAAGGTTAAACACTAACAAACCCATAGTTGAGTTACCCCGTTATCAGACATAAAGGCCAAAGCCCCAACCGAAATGATTCATTCAATGCTAGTTCGATACGGTGTACCAGGTGGCCCGCGCTTAGGGTTGTCGACTTATTTATTAAATGGATATTTTAATACCTACATTTATTACCCACTCATTGTAGGCAATACTTCATTTGCACAGTGTGTGAGACACTTCTTTCAAATTTTCCAAACCCTATAAGTTTTTTACGATAAATAGGTTCAAGTTTAGCCACGATCACGCCTAATGTCTGACGATGATGCGGTCGAAGGTGGAGCACGCTTATCTAGATAATATCAATTTAAATTAAACGAGCCTTGAAGATACCGGGATTTTTAAACTTTGCGGGAAACATGGATTCTGATAATGCGCATTCCACAATTCTGCCGTACGCAGAAGATATGGAAATATAGCATAAATGTACGATTGATGTTCTTTATCAACATAAAAATATAACCATGTTTGAATATGGCTGGTTACAATATTTTATTTTGAATTACGAACTTTATTAATGTTCTTTTGTTTTCTAACGTCATTTTTTTCTAAATGATTAATGCTGGTGTGTACCGACATTTGACCGGCGGTTAAAAAAAATCACTGTTTATGCATACATTTTAAGCGATTAATTTTTTTAACCATTGGTTAAAAGTCGGCGCCATCAGCCTAAATTGTCATTATATTCGCACGTGTAGTTTTACAGTCTTATTCAAGTTAGTTAAAATTTCAAGGTACTCTTTGGTTAAAATATTTACAGAGCAGTAAGTAATACTTACAGCAATATTAATTAAATAAGTGTTTTACAATTATAATTAATAATTTAAACTAAATATTACTAAAGATCTAGAATATATGCTATATGGCAATGCTGATTCACTGTGCGAAATATGAGCCAGTCTTTTCATTACAGGTACAATCAAAGAGTTTCTTACAAATGTTTTTTTTTTTATTTTTTTTTATCACGTATAGGTTCGCGTTTGACCATTATCTCGCACGATTTGAGCGGAGATATGGTCTAAGATCGAGCACGCTTACCTAGAAGGTACCTATTCACACGAGACTTGAAGACACCCAGGTTGTAGGTTTCGGGAAAAACAGAACAAATGTATTTTGATGAAACATTACAGAAGTATATTTTATACTGAAAATTTGGTTTTGGATTTCTTTTTTTAAATAACATTCACAGAGATATTTGAAATATTAAAAAACAAGAATTGGTAGCCCTATCTTTGTATAGAGTAACGCATAGAAAACCTTTTGGCGGGATTTTTAGACACTACCACAATTCCAAGGTCGCAAGCAAGCTCAGTCAGTCTAGTTTTTATAGTGCTTGAATCCGAAAATGTTTTAATGCGTCATTGGCTAGACTAGACACAGATTAGAAATTAAAAGTCATTAACTCCAAAATATTGATGTAAAATAAAAACGTAGGAAACCTACACCTGCAGTAAACCAATTTATATTACTGCAAAACACTGATGTCTCAAAAGGAGACCGCAGAACGAGAAAGGGAGAGAGGTGCGCATGCGTCTCGCAGGTCCCGACTCCCGGAGGCGCAGATATGCGCAAGATCTCCTCCCGTAAAACCGCTGCAGGGGCTGCCCTCTAGCATTTAGGGAGCAGAGGATTCTTCACCCCCGTTGACGAAGTGAGTTGGCCTTTCCCGGGGATTCTCAAGCACTGATGCGCTAGGATCGGCGTGCGCGTAACTACGTTCTAAGTCTCACGCTCTTCCTGCCATAAGCGCGGGGCACATGGGAGGAGGGTGGTTTTAGTGGAGTATTGAGTTTTCGAGTCTCCACACAAGCCGGCGATTTGACTTTGGTGCTCATTCGTGTCACCTCTCGTTGCTTTGGTCAAAACCCTATTAAAGGACCCGGTAGTGTGCGAAATGCATTTCCCCCCCCTCAAAAAAAAACAATTATGATCAAAATCAACTGAGATACTTTTTACCATATTATAAAACGTCATAGCTGGTTATTTGGGACGTACAGAGTAACCTCAGATGCCACAAATTTAACGAGCGATTTGATTATTGTTTAAACAGCAAACAAAATATTTTTTGTTATTATATACCTATATTTTAAAAGAATGATGAAAGTATGGCATTTTAGAGACGCTTTTTTATATAAAAATTATTTTTAATTATTTTATTTTAACATGTGTCATCTTTCCCATTCCTCCTCTTTACATAGTATAAAACCAACCTTTCCGCGCGTTTGGGTGCCTGTCTGTATATCCGTTAACTCCTAAACCACACAACGGGATATGAGTAAAATAGAGCTACTAGTTGCTAGTGTTTGACATACGGCGTAGTCGCAGGGAAAATTGTAGTAAAGTAATAAAATAAAAGAGTGCAAGAGAAAATCTTAAAAGAAAGCAGGCAACGCTTTGGCAACGCCCCTAGTGTTGCATAAAAATAGACCAAGTGTATATCAGTCTTCGCAATGAAGGTGGCGTCTAATGTTTCGTCAATTGACTACGAAACCCTATAAGCATTATACCCAAAATAGCCCTCTAAATCAATAATAATATCAGCTCAAACTACGCAATGGATTCTGTTGAAAACAATTTTGTATGAAAGAAAAAACTGTTAATAATTTTTAATCTTTATTTTCTACCAAAAATACAATCCCAAATAAAGTTTTGTTATAAATAAGTCTTACTTATACTATACACAAATTTCATAAACTGGAGCAGAGGGAGACAGGAGTCCAAATTGAGAAAATCCCGTCCTATAGAAATTGATACTTACAACCTACAATGATATTATATAAAAATAAAGATATTTGATCTTATAATATCATTGACAACCTAGACGTGTTCAAGGTCTGTGTTAATTAATAGGTACATTTAGGTGAGCGTTCATCATAGACCACATCTCCGCTCACCATCAGGTGAACTGGTGGTTACCCAAACTATACTCCACTACTTTTCCAGATCCAGTTTCAGTGGGTTCCATTCTCCCTTAAGAGAGCAGCAGCACATTTGTATCACCTTTCGTGTTGCAAATGTCCATAGACGATGGTAACCGCTTTCCATCCAGGCCGTCTGCCTGTCTGCTGAACTCCTGCAATATTTTTTTTTTTTTTGTAAGCTTTACCGCCTAGATTATTCCACCTAATAGTTCAAAACGGGAGATACTTTTCACGAATGTCTCGCTACTATAGTATTTTCGTCAATGATATTATAGACTATAGATATCGATAACCAAATTAATCCTGACAGAATTTACTTTAAAGGCAATATATTAGGGACAATGTACAAAATATTAGGGAGAGAAAGAAGAAAATATCATAAGAAACAGATCTAAATCTAAATTTAAATTGTGCGTCATTTAATATTTGTTAAATTTAATGCTATATAAGCATAATTTTAAGATTAAAATATATAATAATTAAAACCAAATAAGTAGGTATATACCTATATAATACAAGTTTAAAAAAAAATCGACGCCCTACCGGCAAAAAACATGTGCTCAGTATATAACAAACAACAAGACCTATTGTAAAACCATGTTTTTATGGCATAAATTATTTTGATTTTGTCTTATAGTCTTTTAATAGCCTTGTAGTACTTCAATTAGACCCCATACAGGAGCACAACAGAGCGCCCTCTACAGATATGCCTGGTGTCTGCGATCAACCTCTTAAACATGATGTAATGTTTGGCAAAGAAAAGAAAACTACATATTGTAAGTGGTTGTAGTGTTTAGAAAAAAGCGGGAACGATATTAAGTTAATTACCTGACCGAGCTGAAACGTCCTTTGTCGGTCGAGTCGAAGTGAGTTCATTGATTCCGTTTCTGCGCCCCTTTGCTCCTATAACGCAAACCAACCTTTAAGACCTCCCCAACAATTTAGCAACGCCGCTTTTATATACAAATTTAGTCTGAATAAAGGAGGCAGGGTAGGTCTTGGTTATTGGACGCTCGCCGCCAACATGTGTTTGTGGCATTGGCCTTTATACGCTTGTAATTAATTTTCGACTT
Source organism: Dendrolimus punctatus (assembly GCA_012273795.1). Taxonomy (NCBI): domain Eukaryota; kingdom Metazoa; phylum Arthropoda; class Insecta; order Lepidoptera; family Lasiocampidae; genus Dendrolimus; species Dendrolimus punctatus. The sequence continues at coordinate 4,725,215 of CM022542.1, forward strand.
TAATGCTTAAAAACAGAGTTCAATTTGGTAGGAAAATTATTTGGAAAATTTTAGATACACATTTTTTCTTTTATGTTGATACGTATATTATGTGAAATTGATCTTATCTGTTTCGGTAACATTTTAATTACATATTAATTTGATTACGTGATATATGTATAATTTCTGTCTTTCGAAACAACCCCTACACCCATCAATTTGTAAAAGAATACTTAGTTATGTAACCTGTTATGTACTTACTTGTTCGTTTTTATTAGCGCAATAGAAATGTGAAATGCTACGTGGTTTTGCCCCCTTAAACTCAAGGCAAAGTTATATACATGTATGTATGGCACATATCGAACCTTTACCCGCTATTTTATCGTAAGCGATATTTGAAACTAAGTATATTTTTTGTTGCATTACGTATTTTAAACTATTATTGAAGTGATAACTTCTTATGGGAGGGTTCGTTACGTAACGCTTTACGGCGCCAGTCCTTCTGGCTTCCCTTTCTTTCGCGTTAGATGAGTTTAAGTTATCACTTCTGTCGGGAGTCCCGAGACGCACACCGTCTTTTTTACTATTATTAAAGGCTCGATATATTACTAATTTACCTAACCTAATCTAGTATAAGTGTCAGTTATAGGAAAAATATGATAATGCCTAAACATAACTTGGAGTGAAATTTAGGTACAGACACGTCAATTTTGAGTTTAAAAACACCTATATATACCTAAGTAGAAAAATCCCTTATGACCAACTCAATGATAATAAAATTATTCATTTATATTATAGTATTGCTTAAGCAGGTATTCATTTATTTTTCTTCCCATATTCTATACTAAGTCTTTGGACAACAAACTATATGGGTACAATATTGTTATTCTAAAAAAATAATTTCAGTGATTAATTACTATTTACGACTGGGTAATTTCGTTTTTTATCGTTTAATTGTACTTTAAGCTTTCTGTGTATAAAGAGATAATGTACATTACGCAACAAGGCCGAGAGGCTTTTAGGCAGTGAAAGGCCATCAGTGCTCCATTTTCACACCAACCTCCAGAAGGTCACGAAATGCCAAAGGACTACCGAAGTCTAACTTTAATTCTCATGATATTTTATGAAAATATACCAGTAATATTAATTGTTAGTTCAGTGCTTGCTAGATAGATGGTACAAATGTAAAGCTAGACCAAAAAAAGATGAATGGATTGTATGAAGGATGATATGATGATATGCGGTGTGACAGGAAGATGTATGTCAGAATAGAAGAGTGTGAAAGGCAAAAGACATATTGTGCCGACCCCAATTAATTGGGATATGGTGAGAGATAAGAGAGATTTACCCTTCAGTGCTGGATAAATAAAAATAATAATAGTGTTACGTACGAGGGGTACGCTCTTATGGATTGGAAGAAAACACCAGTTTTTGACTAAGAGCTTTTATTGACTTACACAGCCGCACGTAGTACCTCTCTGCAGGGTTGCCTCTATACGCACGACCAACGATGCACAGTCCCGACGATAAGTTATCACACCCTCAATACCGTCGCCGATATTGCGTAGACCACCTCCGATGTTATCGTGTGTAGCTTGCTTCTGGTTCCTCCCTCGAACTACGCTACACACCTCCTTCGCGTATCTGTCCACCAAACTTGTCACTAAATTCACCACATAATTCGTCTCTGTCCTCTATTAACCTTCTCTAATAACTCTTTAGTATTGCACTTGTCGTTTCACCATCTTGGACTGAAATCAACTTTAAAACTGCTCGGTAGGCGCGGCGCTCCTTACGCTGTTTATATACCCGGAAGAATTTTCTAGAATACATCTGTCTATGTCTGTCTCTTCCTTACCGAACCTTCTGTTCGGGAACTTTCGTTTATACATCTATCCCTTTCTAACATCTATCTATCTCTTTCTTTCGTTCATCGTCTATCCCTTTTCAACATCTATCTATCTCTGTCTTTCGTGCATCGTCTATCCTTTGCTAAATATATCCGTCCTTGTCTTTTCCTTCTAGATTGCTCTAGTTTGTTCCAAAGGTTCTAAAACTAACTAGATGGTTCCACCATCATTCGCCACAATAGCAATCCATAATAGTTCCAATACTGGTCTTGGACCTCCCAATTTCTTAGAGGAATCAACAATACCCGCCACGCTTGTCCAATGCGGCTTGGGAAATTAACACAACGGTTATCCCGATGTGCATGTTTCATCCTGATATTGTTACATGCCGACAAAGTAAATGCACACTTGGTTTATTACCTTTCCCGTATTTGGACTTCTTTTGTTTACTTTGTGTTTAAAAATTGTAATTAAGAAAGCCATCCTATTATTATTGTACTTGTTTTATGGCAGTCATTATGCAGGTGTGTCGAACTGATTCTAAGAAATCCGATCTAAGCGGGTTGGTAGCCATATTATATCGATGCAGCAATGGTCCCTTGGAGAGATCGGCAGCCTAGCGACGATTGCGATACTAGCAAGACGCGTGTACATACGACAAGCTATATAGTGACGAACTACGCGCGTATAACTGAATCGTGCAGTTTGTACTGGTTGTATCCAGTTATATTTGTACCTGTTTTATACGTGTTTGTATAGTTCTAATAAATTCTATACAGAGATGACATTTGTCTAACGTGTATTATTATTAATACACGTCAGACAAATGTCATCTTTGTCGTCCGTGACCACGGCCACTGAAAAGCAGCCGAAACGTCGGATAAAACAAAATCAAATAAATTACCGCGCTTAAAACCGTTAAAACGTAGTTTTATTATGTATACAAGTCGAGAACTTAAGAAAATATTAGATTTCAATGGCCTAATACGGTTTGGAAGATACGAGGTAATAAAGAAATTTACAAACAGAAGATAGGGGCAAAAAGCATTATCCTTCCTTAGCAGTCAAGTAAAAACAACAATAAAAATACCTAATACACAAGTAAGTAATTTGTATTTATAAAGACTGAAAAACACTTCATACTCTATAGAAACCGGATAGTCTACCTGAACTAAACGAAAGGTTTCGTGTAACTGATTTATAAAAGCACCCATTCCTTATCTGACCTTGTGCGACGGTACGGAGTCCGGAGCACTGTTGCCGTTTTAGCGACTTTGTCGCTAGATTTAGCGGATTTTGGATGTGTCTGGCGACATTTTTTTTCCATCTAGCGACAAAAATATATTTAGCGACTTCTAGCGGCTTTTCGTTTGCAAAGCTGACTACCTACCAACGTGGGAAAAACCAAAATAGGACATAACTACAGATACTGTACAATTTTGGGCAGATGTATTAAAATACAAAAACGCTGTAGGTTTTAATACACTACAAAGACATAGCAAATTTAGCCATCACAGTCCTGTCGTTGCCACATTCCAACGCAGAAGTAGAGCATTCGTTCAGTCAGATGAATATTATAAAAAACAAACTGGCTTCAACCACTTTAAACTCTATTCTTATTGTTAGGAATCATTTAAAGATTTTAAAACGAAATTGCCATAGGTATGTTTTGCCAGATCATGTCCTGGCCCAAATTACAAAAACGATTAAAAAGCCAAGTGCGTCATCCACATCTACTTCTGCGGTGGTACCATCCACTTCTTCAACACTATTAGAAGTAGTTGAAGTCGAAGATGACGTAATCGATGACGATATTTTTTATTGTATAGATCTATAGAGATTTGTTTAATAAAATTTTTATTATACAGATTTGCTTTTAATTGGACCATATTTTTAAAATTAAAAATTTTAAAATATTTAGCGACTCTAGGGATTTTTTGAGTACTTTTCTTAAAATCTAGGGACATTTTGATTGAGGTCTGGGGACTTTCTTTTTTCCTAAGCGGCAACACTGGTCCGGAGTGGTACGAACAAAGTGGCTCGCCCGAATTCGTTGAGTGAGGACGTGTCCACACATCTTGCGCTCCCGCTGCTTTAACGCGATCTCGATTTGAATATTCCGTTACGTAATAAGGCGTGCTTCGGTTTGTTCTTGGTGTTTTGGCTTGTTTCCTTGATTTTGGTGTATTTTTTAGTGAACAGTGATTTGACTTCATATATTGGTAAGTGTTTTATTCTATTAATACACTCTGATTGGTTTGTTTTTGGGATTTCGATCCTTGCTTAACAAATTGACTCGGCAATTTATTAATTACATTAATTGTAGTTGATATGTATGGTTTGTTTTAAGTTGGAGCCCTGATGGCGGACGCCGATCCTCTGCCTCCGAAGGAGGAGAGCGCGACCCAGAAACGGACCCACATCCGCTCCCAAGAAGGCCAGCAGGAGGTCTCCGACTTGGAGGAGGCCGAAACGAAAATTGTAGCGGGTAAGCGCGCCGGTAGCGCCGCTTCGCTAGGCATCGAACAGGTGGCCGGCTTGCGGGGCGAACCTGCGGGCTTGGCTGCCGCCGCGACTAACACGGCAGGTACCGCTTCGGGGACCCTGCCACACTGGGAATCTAAGAGGGTCACCCCCGCTGTAGCGGATGTAGGGGCCACGTCGACGGGCCGTGAGATGTCCGCTAGCCTGGATTTAGAAAGGGCAGTCGCCGCACCAGCAGCCTGTCTGGGGGATGGACCTACGGGGGTGGCTAATGGCATAGTATCAGTGAGTTTTAGCACTGCGTCGGCTACCCGCCCGCGGGGTTCGCCCATCCACGCGGCCGCCGCCACGGCTTGTGTTCGGCTAGATGCCGGGTCAGCGGCTCCTCCAATGGATACTCATGTCGGTTTGACCGCTGCCGCGATATCGGCGTGGATTGCCGCTAAGTGTGCGGCTCACCCGCGGGATGGGTCCGTGGAGATGGCCGGCAGCGCGGCAAATGTTACAGATGCCTCGACACCGTCCTTCAGTTCGGCGGAAATTAAGGACAAGGAGTTGGATTTGGCGCCAGCCGCCGTTACCCCATACGACATAGATGCGTTCATCATAAAGTTGGTGAAAGAATTATTCGACGCCGAGATGGCCAAGATTGAGGACCGCCTCCTTCCCCCCCCAACTTTTCGCCCGTCTCTTGCGACAGATAAACGCAAGGGGGCGGCTGCGTCACCCGAGACTGACGAGGGCACCTCGACACAGGGGGATTCCGAGGACTTCATTTCTCTTGTTCCCATAGACGTGGTGTCGTCCCAGCATACCGAGGTGAAAGATTGCACTCCCCCACCTCCCCGAAAAAAAAATGGGAAGAAAAAGAAGATGGCGCTTCTAGAGACGCAACCATCTCCTGTGCCTGAGTCATCTGGGGTTCCCGCTTGGGAGGTTCTCCCGCCGGCTTCCACACCCACCCCGACTATTCTGGCTACGGCCCGACATGTTGCGCCTGCGGCCACGCTAGTTCCCGTGTCCATTTCCTCGCAGGAAATTGAGGCCGCGAAGTTGATCGTGCAACGCGGGAAAAAGGGGAAGGGAAAGAAGGCGTCACCTGAAACCCCACCCCCCACACAAGCGCTCATTCCACGTCCATTGCGGAAAGCTCCGCCTGAGCCACCGGTGACGGTCACTGAACCCAAAACGGCAGCGGTTATGCTCAAACTGCTGCCGGAGGCGAAAAAAAGCGGTGTAACCTACCGTGAGGTCTTCCAGAAGGTTTCCGCGGTGGTGGATAACGTAGCTTTGGGCCTCCATGAGGGTTTCAAAATCAAACAGACCAAGCGCAACAGCCGGCTCCTGATGTTACCTCCAGGGCCAGACAGCGAAGCTAAAGCGGACACTTTAGCGGAGAGCCTCCGGGGACCTCTTGAGGGACTAGCTGAGGTCATGCGGCCTATGAAGAGGGAGGAGATCTATATCGCCGGACTAGATGACTCGGTTTCAGTAGATTCGCTTAAGGATGCTGTCGCCCGCGCAGGGAATTGCCCGCGCGAAATGATCAAGGTTGCCCGAATCGGCACTGGACCCAGGGGGATGGGCGCATCATACGTGATGTGCCCGATCCCGGTGGCGAAGGCACTCGCCGAGCAGAGGCACATTGTGGTGGGGTTCTGCTCGGCGAGCGTCAAGGCCAAGAAAGCTCGGCCCATCCGACGCTAGCGATTGGGGGGCGGCAGCGGAAAAGAATGCAACGTACCCGGTGCTGGTGAGGGTCTCGGGGGCCTCCCTCCCATCATCCGAGGCAAATTCACTACTCCATGGGTGATATCAGACTAGGCGAAAGGGGAGGTACCAATGTCCGTTAATGGCCGGCACAAAACACCTCCAAGTAAAGTGAACAGCAACCACTATTTCAGTGCGCAGGACTTCGTTATGCAATCAATAGCGGAGTGGGAAATTGACCTGACTGTAGGAAGTGAACTTTGCTTAAGTTCGATTTGTAAAATTTTGAAGAAAAATTAGTAGAAAAAAAATTGGAAGGAACGTCAATAAAAACACAGCAGTTAAAAGGAAAAGAAATTATATACAAAATAAAGGAATACGAAATTTCTTACTCTAAACAAAAGGGTTGTTAATGGTGATATGAATACAGTAAAATACAAAATAAAAAACTTCGTTAAACAAAGTAACGAGGTAACATAAAAATTACTTTATTTTGAAAATTACTAAGCACCGACTTTAAGATGTTTTAGATAATTTATATTAATAATAATACATGGCTTTAGAAATAAGTTATTTTATACTTTTTAGTTTTTGAAGTCAGTTTTTTTAAACGAAGTTTTATTTTATTTTATTTGTTACTTTTTAGTGTCTAGCTATGTATGGATAGAACTACGAAAGGTGCCGCGCTTCTTAAAAAATATAGGTCCCAAGAAACGGGAACATAAAAATGTGACAAAGAAGCTATTCCGCTTCGAACAAAAAAAGAATCACGTAAATCGGATCATAAATCTCGGAGTAATCGGTGAAAATACATAAAAAAAAGATCCCGACGAATTGAGAACCTCCTCCTTTTTTTGAAGTCGGTTAAAAAAAGAATATTCAAAAGAATAAAAACTTGAGAGGTGTTAAGGGACACCCGGATGGAACGAAGTTACACACACACACACACACACACACACACACACACACACGCACGCACGCACGCACGCACGCACGCACGCACGCACGCACGCACGCACGCCACGCACGCACGCACGCACGCACGCACGCACGCACCACGCACGCACGCACGCACGCACGCACGCACGCACGCACGCACGCACGCCACGCACGCACGCACGCACGCACGCACGCACGCACGCACGCACGCACGCACGCACGCACGCACGCACGCACGCACGCACGCACGCACGCACGCACGCACGCACGCACGCACGCACGCACGCACGCACGCCCGCACGCACGCACGCACGCACGCACGCACGCACGCACGCACGCACGCACGCACGCACGCCCCCCACGCACGCACGCACGCACGCACGCACGCACGCACGCACGCACGCACGCACGCACGCACGCACGCCACGCACGCACGCACGCACGCACGCACGCACGCACGCACGCACGCACGCACGCACGCACGCACGCACGCACGCACGCACGCACGCACGCACGCACGCACGCACGCACGCACGCACGCACGCACGCACGCACGCACGCACGCACGCACGCACGCACGCACGCACGCACGCACGCACCACGCACGCACGCACGCACGCACGCCACGCACGCACGCACGCACGCACGCACGCACGCACGCACGCACGCACGCACGCACGCACGCACGCACGCACGCCACGCACGCACGCACGCCCACGCACGCACGCACGCACGCACGCACGCACGCACGCACGCACGCACGCACGCACGCACGCACGCCACGCACGCACGCACGCACGCACGCACGCACGCACGCACGCACGCACGCACGGCACGCACGCACGCCACGCACGCACGCACGCACGCACGCACGCACGCCACGCACGCACGCACGCACGCACGCACGCACGCACGCACGCACGCACGCACGCACGCACGCACGCACGCACGCCACGCACGCACGCACGCACGCACGCACGCACGCACGCACGCACGCACGCACGCACGCACGCACGCACGCACGCACGCACGCACGCACGCACGCACGCCACGCACGCACGCACCGCACGCCACGCACGCACCCCACGCACGCACGCCCACGCACGCACGCACGCACGCACCACGCACGCACGCACGCACGCACCAGCACGCCACGCACGCACGCACGCACGCACGCACGCACGCACGCACGCACCACCACACACACACACACCACACACACACACACACACACACACACACACACACACACACACACACCACACACACACACACACACACACACACACACACACACACACACATACTCTCTCGACTTCGTAAACACAACAGGTTAGAACGCGCACGGCTTGCTAAATATATACGCATTTATAACGCCGCATGGCTTACAACTATAGCAAAAAGTGTCGTTACAACTTTTGGTCTTAATTTTTTCCGTCTAGCCCCCTTTCGCAACGCGCGATAAGGAACTTCGTTCCAATAAAGAAGATTGAACATCCACGTCGAAACCACTCGCCGATTACAATCATATCTAGACTAGTCGAAGACAAATCAACCTGGAATTGGCGAAGCAATGCATCGTCCAATAGATGGTCTTAGACTTGTTAAATGGTTCCTTAAAGCTGACTAATATAATTATTATGTACATATCGTATTGTAATCACTAAACATTTGAGTTCGCAATGTAAAATTACTATTATTAAACGTACCTTTATCAAGGATTATACTATATCGTCTAGTGGCCATTATTATATAAATAATTTAGAATTTTCGTAACTTAACTACAGTTAAATGAAACCATGCCTATAGAAATACAAATTATTTTGTGATTATGATGTTCGTATTTAATGTAAGCATCATCATATTTTCATAGTGAGCTGTAGAAAATAAGTAAAAGTAATTTAGTAGGGGAATTATGTTAAACGCTCTACATTAGCTTTACATAGAAATTATTTCGTTTGATTGTGTGATTGAACAGCGACATCTAGTGAATGTCGCTGTTCAATAATGAAACACGATGTGTTAAGATTGTATTATTTTTTGTATGTAACCAAAGGTTTATACTATTGGATGTTACAATATACGGGACTGTTATATCATTATTATTGATTACTAAATGTTATTGAAAGATGATTGTTCTTTGTTGTACACCTTTATTCACACACATTGAATAATATTTCAGTATTTGTTACAAGTTTAATGTGTTGTTACAATAGATGTTTATTGATTAGATTTGTATACGTGTTGTTGTATGTAAATCACAAGATGGAAGAGGACAAATCAGTGTTACCAAACATTAAAAAGAAATTGCATATTTAGTGTTGCCAAATACAAAACATTAAAGGTTTTTTATTCACCCCAACTTTACCCCCAAGATAACTCGGAATCGTCCACCTGCCAGCTACGTTACGTTAACAAAAATAAAATGTGTGTGTGTCAGTACATTCTCTGAAGTTTTATTTATACTTTCTACTAATATGCGCAAATCATGTCCTGGAGCGGATTGAACATAGAACAATTCACTTCCCAATCGGCACTATGTCCGGGAAACATGTTCGCGGAACTATCCACTACTTTTACAACTAGTTGCACTAGTTCAGATGTTTGGTTTCGGTCCATGTCTTGTAATCAGTGTACATAATTAAATAGGTCCCTACAGTTCCTCGGTTTAATTGAAATGCAAAGCCAAGTAGGCAATTTATACATTCTTACAACTTAAGTCCTAAGTTGATTTAACTTCATACTTTTAGATACCTATTTGTATATTATATTACGTTTACATAATTATTTGTTTTAAACGAAATGGGACACTTAGCGGGAATCAAGGTTATAAGCGAGCCAGAAACTAAAATCAAATATTAACACCGTCCTTAACACAAATTATAATTGCGTAACAGAAGTTCCAATTCCAACTATACTGGTATTATCGTAATCGCTCGGTTCGGGAGGACTCGGTCGTTGTCAGTCGGACATGCGGAAGTAATTCATTTGACACCTTGGATTGGACGGACATTTTTCCAATGGTGGACATAGTTCCTGGAACTATTACGATCCGGAACTACAAGATTTCTAACTTCAACTGCGTGTGAGCTGCACACAGGTCCATTTCACACGCAGTAGAAGTGAAACTACAGAGAAGTACTCACAGATAATTATGTTCTAACTCTTATTAATATAAACTGATAGTCACCTGTGGTCGAAATTCGACCATAATAATTTGTTGTCAGAGACTATTCTTCTATAATCACAGATTTCGCCAAGGCTACACTTTAAATTTGACTTGAACAATAAATAAAACATTATATATACTGGTGTGTGTCAAATACATGGTACTATGTGTAATGTTTTTTCTTGATTTATTGTATTTTTATGCGTAATATTAAAAAAAAATTAGCATTCGTCGCTTCTTCTCTGTATAAACTATAAAAGTGCGAAATTATATACTCCTCCATCAGCGCATTTTTTGTAAAAAGGGGTACAAAGTTTCTGCTTCGCGTATTGATATATAGACGAGATTCTTTAGCCTACATCCGTCAACATATTATAATTCAAAATAGACTTTTTAAGTGACTCTTTAATCTGTGCTGCGCCATGTAAAACTCATATCTCATTCTCTCGCAGGCTTAGTATTATATGTTTATCTCTTTTAAGTGTCGCTTTTTCGTTTCATCGAGTTTCAAATCACAACCATTCTAAAGCATTTTCATTTCAAAAAAAGGAATGAACACAACGGATGAATTTATTCAGATTTGCTTTTATGTCCAGCGTATTTGGGGCTGAAACGACGCTTATGAATAAATATTGCGTAACTTTTAATTATGGGACTTTATTATTGTTACATTTATGAACTGTAGGTATTTACTTATTTAATGAACTAACTGTAGCAGTTACTTCGTTCGCGAGGGACATGGTGTTATGAATTAAAAACTTATTTGTTTTACTGTATGCTCAGACCAATAAAAGTATAGACGGAGTCAACGTTAACAAAAGCGTTATATGAACTGAAGTATTTTTAAATTTGTATGCGTAAACTTATGTACACGTGATTTAAGTCTGCGTAGTGGTCATTTGTCTACTAAACTATACTACCTTCATTCGTACTAATCCAATTATTTAATAGGTTCTTATTATATTATTTACACTGCAGCGCAATCAATAATCAGCTAGTGCCATTCAACGTTCTTGTGACAACTCAAAAGGCCACATTTGACTATACAATTCACATTTGCCACAAAACACATAATTACTACTCAAAAACTATCAATATCCTACAACTACTGTTCATTTTAGAGTAATTTTACACATTTTTAGAAAATAAAACTGCACAGCACAACATCTCCTTTCAGTTCCCGCCAAAAACTCCCGTTCAATTTGTACAAAACGAGTGCATGAGTGATGTGGTGCTGGCGAGTGGCGACATCGATTCAGCACCAAATCACCAATCGATAAAATTCTTTTAACAAAATAATCGACTAAATTTTTCAAAATCTCAAAGAAATCAAATCATGCGAAATAAAGTATTTTTGTGAACTTTATTGTTGCCATAAAGAATTGAGTACAATTATCTGAAATAACGTACAATACTTTATAATAAAGTACGGGTGGCAACCCTAGTTGTATCAGCCATATCAATGACTAGCTGTGCCTGCGACGTCGTTCGCGTGGAATTAGTTTTCGAAAACCCCTCGATTTTGAAACATTCTTCATAGGTGCTCTGCTCCTGTTGGTAATAGCGTATTATTATTATTATTATATAAGCTATCCCTATTGCTTGGCGACCCATATCTTATACTATATATAAAGCTAAAAAATTCTTAAAATATCATTCACTATCTTTTATAGATTAATAATATTTTTGAGAAAAAATGTTGGGCAACAGAAACGGCTATTATACTTTGTCCATTATAGACAGAATATTAAGACAAACAGAAGTCGATATTGATAAATAAGTTTGCCGAAAAAAAAGGCGAGAAAAGTGTATTCTTGATTTGAATTGTTTGTCTAACTTAGCTCTTAGGAGCATTAAGTGTATGTAATAACGATAATTATATTATATATAATAATTCGAGAATTATTTATTTTATAAAAAAAACTTTAACCTTGTTTACCTTTCCTTTGGGCCCCCAAACACATTTTGCCCGTCTAAAGCAAGTTAATATAAAATTGTAATTATTCCATGTCAATTTTATTGTTATTAGAATCTCCAACCAAGGATACATAACAATTTGTAAATATAAATAACCTTACACTTTAAATCAATGTGCTCCTTCAGTTACTGGAGACCACATGCGAAAAAACTAGTTATATAAATTAAATGTGTAATATATAATACAATACTTATATAAATAGCCAAACAATATAATAATATATATTTGTGATAGAATATACAATTACATATATAGGTAAATTAGTTATTAACTAAAAATAAGAATTGTGTATATGTCATAGGTACACAGATATCATCAGCCTTTATCAAGCAGACTGTAATACCTTTCTCAATAATATAGTCTTTGTTCCCAAAAAAGGATCAATATCATTGAAATTACGGTTACATAGGTATCACCAATTCTGGAGACAACTGAGTTCTATCCGTAGTTTCTAGTGTGGCATACACTATGCAGCAATTGTGTATATCTTGTCCAACGCATTGGGGATGTCATTAAATACTGTCGTGTGATTACAGTTCTGGGTCTTTAAACCAAATTGTGTCAATTAGGTTGATCCTTCTGATATCGACTAACAGAGATATTAACCACACCACATGTTTGCTCGCACCCTTCTCACACACTTCGTACATCATCGGCATAACAAAGAAGACTTACCTACTGGTAAGGTGTACAATACTGATTCGCTCATCACCCGTCGCCGCCCGACCGCGTCGGCGCCGCGCTATACATCGATTTCGCTGTGGGCACACGCACCAGTGGCTTGTGCCAACACATTTTTGCTTTCACTTGCAAACATGTGAGTTCCGTCTAATGTCATACTTACCTCGTATATACTCCAGTGTACTATCTGTATTAATATTATATATGTGGAAGTTACAATGTCTGCCTGTTACGTTTTGACGGAAAAGTTACGGGAACGCTTTTACTAAAATTTGGTATATTTGTAGTAAGTAAGTATGATTTGGTATATTTTTATTCGTGCAGAAACGACGAAAGAAATTCAGTTTCCCACGGCTGGGCGACCTGTCTTAAGAAGAGACAAAACAACCCACAGCCAAGTCGTAAGGTATTTATTTGCCCGTCTGGATGGCTACAGCCTCTGGTCTAGAGTATGACGGCGTAATAATCTGGAGTTGTGCTCTGGCATTAGTGGCCAGGAACCAATGTCCCTTTAGAAAGCGGCAGCTGGTAACGCCTAATGTAATTTGTCCGTAGGCAACTTAGCTTCCCATCAGGTTGCCTTCAGCTTGTCTGCTGAGCTCATGCAATAAAAAATGTATGAATACCAAAGGAGGAAAGGAGAAGTTTAGTTTAACAAAATATGCGGAAAAAACAGTAATAGTATTTAAATAAATACATAAACTTTTACTAAAAAGCAAATTTTTGAAACATTTGTTTTTGTTTGTTGGTTTGAAACACTTGTTGTCAAACATCAAAAGTCAAATGTAAAAGATTTACCTTGAACTCATTCTGCTTTTGTTTACGAGAGAATTACATAAATTAAATAGTTTTATTACAAAAGTTTCTAGTAAACATCTATAAGCAAATAATTGAGTTGGGAACCCGAACGCGTGCTAACCAGAATCGTGGTGTATGTACAATTACAAAGGAAATAATAAAAAATCTACAACTTTGTACGTGCTAAGTATATACTACACTACACTACATATCGAGGGCTTCATAACATATAGCCGTATAAGGAAAAATACATAATTTTTTGTGTCCTAAAAACTATGGATGTTACAATTTAGAAGGTCAGTGTACCTAAAAAGAAGGGTATTCCAGATTCCAGCCTTATACAATCCACTTGTCTTGTTTTATTCATAATTTTGTCCCTTGTGTAAACTGCACTTTTGTCTGTACGCCCACTTGTTATGGAGCCCTCGATATACACAAATACACTGTAATTCTAAATCTAATAAAGTAAGAAGAAGCTTAAAAATCCGAATCGACCTTTAGGTTCCCTTACCACGGCTGCAAAACCATTTACTGCTCCAGCGACGACCTTGGGCACAAACGAGCATAAAACACTGTAACGAAACAACCAATTAACCTAAATATTTTAATCGATTTCTCGTATTCGGTATATTACCGAAATATTAATTAAGCCATTTTGTTATTAGTAGATCTATTTATCCGACAATTTGAAATGGAATTGTATGGAGTGTCAATTCGATTTCCTATTATGAAATCTAAATCTAAAGCCAACATATTTGAAAACCTTAAATATAAGATTTCAATCCTTATCATTATAAAGGTAATGTTTATTTTCCAAGAACTCGTTCATAATGTTATATTTGTCGCAACTTCTTTCATTCTCCGAGGAAAGGAGCTTAAGACTGTGTGCGTCGTCTCGTAAAGAATGTGTGTGTAATGGCTGTTAGTCTCACCACATTGATGCATATTTTCCATTCACTTTACATGTCGAGCAAGGTTTGAGAGAGCTCTCGCTTTAACCAATTAAAACACCAGTGTATCACAAAAACTGGTTATTGTAGTTTGACGTAATGAGACAAGTCACCGACCAGCTGTGCGGTGCGTTGAGTGCTTCGTTTACTTGTGAGCGCGTTCTATTTTATACGTCATCACCAACATTTGACAAACCATTTCTCATTTAACAAGTATATTTTTATACGTGGTAGCGCCATACTGGAATAATTTTGTTCTTACGGCTGGGTCGATTGATGTGATAACATGCTCTCACATAATATTAGAGTGAAACGGTAAGCCTTGAGCTAATTACAACTCCCAAGGTCTACTTCCTCCTTCCACTTCCAATCCTATATTCCATCCCTTTTATTTCATTCCTCGCTGTGTGATTCCTCTATATCATCCTCCTATCCCATCCTCTTTACCCATCTTAAAGGCTGTCAACGCGTTGGCTTCGCCATTGGTCAGTAACCACTTTCCATGAGTTGGATCATCTGCCTACAGGCCAGCTTCACAATGAAAAAATCATTCGCCAACATTTGCTGCAAACTAGATAACGTAATGTTATTATAACCAACATTTGTTCACATATTGGTTATAATGCGGCAAGTTTGTATATTGAGTCTTGTATAAACTTTAGTGGGTAAAATAATAACATCGTAACTTGTTTGGGTTTGAGTTGTCCGATAATGGGGCGCACATGCCTGCCCTTCCGTTAGCAGGTAGTGGCCCTAAAGAGACGATAAAAAATGTTGTACGCTGACATTTTTTGGGTAGATAAGTAATCTATTGTATTGTAAATAGAATATTTGTTGTTTCAAGGTCCGTAAACATTAGAGCTTAAATATTTTCGATAAAAAAAATTAAACAAAGTGACATTTGACACACAAATATGTCAAATAGTATTTCACTTTAATAGGCGTTGAAGCCATAGTAAAAAAAAAGAGATAATTAATATGATTTAAATATTGACTATTGCGTCTATTGCTGTATAAAATCTATTAAATATCATAATATAGATATTTATTATATATATAATATATACCACGCATAAATATTTACATGTTTTATGGGCGTTTATAAACCATAAATGTCGAATCTAAACCAACGAATTAGACTATTTTATTTGACGATTATTGTTCATTGATATAGCAATAATAAAGATTTTATTAACCTTATCCTATAAAATCTTCTTAATTATATAAAAATCACTTGCTGCTCATTAGTCTAGCTAATACTCAAAAACTGTTTGACCGATTTCGATGAAATTTGTGTGTGTATTTGAGTGGGTCCCGGGATGGTTTAGAGATTCACAATTGGAACCAGAAGCTGACACTGAAATCGGTTTCCAAGAAAAAGCATGTGTTTGGTCATCCTAGGAAGGTTACAATTTTTATTATTTATTTGTTAACAATTCTATGCTAGTAGGTGGCGCTCCAATCGAGTTGGACAACATCTGCCGGGCTCAGTAGTCTATATTATACAATTTTGTTATAAAATTTTAGATTTTTAGATTTTCGCCTTTGTCCGTTTGCTCGGGATTCACGTAAAAACTACTGGACCGATTTCGATGCAGTTTTCGCTGGTCGATAGCAAATTTGCGATACTTTATATCCCCGGGAATCCCACGGGATTTTTCTTAGGAGCGGTTTAAAGCGGCCTGATCGAAAAAAGAAACTAATACCGATGTAGTATTTTCACTGATCGATATCAAATTCTAACATAAAATCTGTTACACTTATACCCCGGGAATTGGGTCGTGTTTTCAAGTTCTTAGAACACGTATAAATCAGCTTATTCCGTCCAACAAAACCTTTAATGCTATCTTCTAATTAATTGTGAGGATACTAAAACACAAAACTTAATATTAAGCACTTTACACAACGGCTTACAAGATACCGAACCGTATCATCGTGTTTGACAAATTGGTTCAATGGTTATAATAAAAATGTAACATAAGAATGTGTCTTAATGAGATCTTTAAGGAATTCCTTTAAATACCTTCACATTCCATTCTAAAGTTTTAATGAAAATTAATCACCGAGGTTATAGTGATTAAGCTGTAGTTTATTTTGTAAAAAAGTTTATGAAACGGTCGATAGTAGAAAATTTTCAAACAACCAGTATATAATCAAGGAGATAAATTTACATTGTTGTCTAAATCAATAAATAGATACCCTTTATTGCACGCTTGAAATGAAAAAAAACTATAATTCTAACTTAATACAAATATAATAAGTAAATGCGAATATGTGTTTGTTTGTTACGCTTTCACGCCTTAACTACTCAACCGATTATCTTTAAATTTTGCATACATAGGATACCTTTCATCCTGATAACTGACGTTATTTCCGTGGGATATAGGAATATAGATGAAAATCGAAAAAAATGTTATTGGTTCGATTGATATGTTTATAAAAATATTTTCTTACTTTTTTGCCACCATAGCAATTCACTAACAAAGAGGTCATTATAACAACTCGATCATTTTTTTACAGTTACATGATAAAAGCAAAAAATTGAGTGAAACCTATTTATACTACACCTAACCCTATAATGCCTTAACTGTACGGTTTTAGAACGGTCTGCCTGTTGTTTTCCCAAAATGCTTACTAAGTAAAAAAAAACCAATCAAATCTACATAATAATGATCATATATAATAATCACATACAAATAAAAATATTCATATCTAACCACTAGCAGTTCACCCCAATAGTCCGGTAGTTTATTTTCTCATTTCTCACACAACAGTCCTACAATGGCCGGGGCTTGTCCTTGGGTGCATTATTATATGGTGTAGACAGGGATAATCGCCAGTCAGTGTCACGCCACTTTTACATTGAAGTCAAGGGTCTCTACGTGTTGGCCTTCCCATGGCCCCACGCAAGCCCTATAAAAGTCCGGGCCATTTTTATGGCCTGTTCAAAGAAAAAAACATATTTAATAATCACATATAAATAATACATCATATTAATAAACATATATTCTAAAAAAAAATATACTAATTCCGAAACCGGACCATCATGCTCACATGTGCAGTCCTGGGATTATAAAATGAGAACCATATACGCATAAGAATGATGATACCCCGCTATTATTATCAAATCAGAATTTAACACTAGAATGATGATAATAATTACTCGCCTCTCCTCCTATTTTTCATATAAAAATATTGTGTACATGACTACCTGCGGCACGAATAAGCCCACGAGGTTTCTGTGCCACAGTTCAAATTTGTTTCTAATGTATATGAATGTAAGCATTGGATAATAAATTTAAAATAAAACTAATCACTAACTAATCACATGTAAATAATAATAATCACTGAGCATCAATGTTCTGCTATGTCGGAATCGTGAGTCGACCCCATTTTACGTGGGGTACGAACAATCAAATTAAACTACCCTTATATAGTGTTCGTGGGTTTCACACGTCCATTTTCTAAATCACTTTTCTGTAATATTTATTATAACCTATTAGTCACATGTTATATTTGGGGTTTCCAAAAACCATATTTTTTTTATAAGACAAAAACAATATGGAAATATATACGTAAATGATTATGTGTTATAGTATAATTACTTATGTATATTCTGACATAAATATGACGGTATTTTCATGACATTTTGTTTTTTTATATTGACACAATTTAAATAGACATTTCATGTATTTTGTTATGATTTTTTAGAGCCAAATTATTATTATATAAATTATTTTTAAATGAAAACTCGATTGTTATAATTATGTATTTTATATATAAAAATAATTATTACTGTAGGTTTTCCACACAAATTAAAATGACTTTACAAATTAATACAATAAAAGAAAACTTAACTTATTCATATTGTATTTTACCCATAGGCCCTCAAGACTACATGTAGTATACTGAGCCTCGGTCACCGTCTTCCGTCTTCCGTTTCATGGTCATTCGTAGGAATGACCATCAAACCTTGGTGATTGTGTAACCACTTTCCATTAGGTGGTCCATCAACCTGACTGCTGATACTTCGATAGCCACAAATATGCATTAGTTACTAGTGGTAGACAAGAAAAAATATTTTTTTAAATAAATGTATAAGAACTCATAAAATCAAGTTATTTGTTAAATTTTTAATCGTTTAAAAATTGAGCACAATCAACGCAATAAAGAAAGAAGTCACCGAATTTTTTAGTTTAATTCCTCTTCAGTGTTTTTTTATGACAATACAACATAGTTCCTAATAAATTATTACCATTATTGAGTTCTATATTTGATGTTATTATAAATAAGTTTATACCACAAAACCAATGTAGTTTATATTTTATGTTATGATTAGAATAGGTATTTTTTGTAGTTCTCAAAACTCGAGTCCCTAGCGAACACGATCAGCAAGGTCACCAACACTGTTTATTTTCACAGGCACTTTACACATATTAGAATATATTAAGCTTGCACACAAAGTGAAATTACATACCTTGTAAATAATTAATAATTATTATCTAGGTACCCTTGAATATAATCCATAACATAGAAAGAAAAGATTGACATATCAATCTTTTCTTTGTTTCTGAACATTAACAATATAATCTTCTTTAGTTACAACATAAGAAGATTATATTGTTAATGTTCAGTTCGATATCTTAATTATACTAAGACATAATAAAGCAAAACAATACACAAGACAACTTGGTATTATACATAACGAGGATTTCATAACAAATGGGCGTACAGACAAAAATGCAGTTTTACACAAGGGCAAAATTGTAAATAAAACAAAAATAGTTGATTGTATAAGGCTGAAATTTGGAATAGCCTTCTTTTAAGGTATACTCACTCGCATGCTGGTAAGACTTTCTAAATTGTTTGCATGCATTGTTTTTTGTAAACAACAACAAAATGCCATTTTTGCGTATACGCTTATATGTTATGAAGCCCTCGATATAATACTTTAAGACTATAAATAGTATACTGAATATAAGTCATCGAAGTTAATGGGCAAGGTTCCAAGTAGGCTGGCTACGTTACCTCGCTAAATTGCCATACTGATTCGTTGTCGCCCTCTGATCAGACGAAGAGTTAATGTCATTTTGATAGTAAGTAAAATTCATGTAAAATTATAGAATTCAATAATTAGTGGACAGCATATACAATTAACTAATCGTACCACCTAAATGTCACGTACTCATGTCACATTACTTGTGTATTTTAATAAAAAAATTAATTAATAATAAGACTTAATAAAACAGCATAAATAACATACATACACCGCATATCCGAATTAGTCTCAATGCTAACCATAAAGAGAGAAATAAATAAATAAATCCCAGCTGCTTACTTGAACCTGCTAACATTGGCAATTGTAACACCCTTATTACGACAGCATAAAGCTGTGATTAGAACACAAAAATACAATATAGCGTCAACTGAATTCCAAGTAGATTCAAATTACTCCAATAGTCACAAAAATTTACAGAAGGTACACTTGGTACAAAGCGCTTACTATTATGTAGCACACATACCGCAATCATTCTCCTTTGAATGCCGAAATTTATGTATTTATTTATTTGGCATACATAAGTTCCAAATTCCAACATGCATAAGATATTTAATTAAACAGAACTCAAAAGACATGAAACGTTACGATATAATTTATAATACTTTAAGAAATACTGTTAGTTTGATTAATATAACAAGCTTAATGAGTGGCCACATAACTGTTAGAGCAAACTAAAGCCCAAATTTCGCATTTACATTTAGACATAGTTTTTGAAGTGATAACTTCTTATGGGAGGGTAAACAACTTCGTTACGTAACGCGTTACGGCGTCAGTCTGTCTGGCTTTCCTTTCTTTCACGCAAGTTATCACTTCGGCGTCCCGAGACGTACATGTTTTTTTTTAAACGGACAAAAGGAGCGCCTGATAGTAGGTTGCTACTGTCGTTCATTGAAATATTTAACAGAAAGGAAACCAATCTCATCTTATTGAGACTACAGATCCATTTACGCCGTTTTTGAACAAGTAAAATTATTTAAAGAAAGATTATTCGTGATGGTATATTGCGACAATGTGACTACTGGACCGGTAGTCAGTATAAGCTTACCCACAAATATATCTGAGCGCATATCCTTGCAGGTTTATGCTGCATTCGACACTTTATTATGTTATATTTATAACGTAACCTAATTATACCTGTTCTCTATGATAATACTTACACCATTATCTTGAGGAGGGAGTTTTCACTGTTGCATAGTTCCAAACGTTTGCAGTGAAACGAACTGTTTATTATGTAAATATGTGTTTCTTTAGGTCAATGGTCAACAACATGTGAAGCATAAATATCATATTGCGTCTAATGCTTTATTTACCATGTTTTACACAAATAAATGATTTGCTTGAATAAAAACTTATTAATACAAGTGAACCCTCTGTATGTTCTGTGATCAAGGATGGTAAGGAAATTAGTATAAATAAAACAAAAAGAGGAGGAGCCAACGCCACCTGACCATAGATTACCCTTTACAGTCACCTGCTTCGACATATCTCAGACATAAACTTGTGTCCGTTGAAACATACGTGTAAGATAATATCACCTGGGTAATTAAACACTTTACTTAATACATATTAAGTTGTACATAATGAAGTAACATTTCTTTGTATTCTCATTTGTAAACGTGACCATGTGTGTTGGAATCTGCAACAAACAGTTTTTATTTATTTGGTGCGGCATAGTACTGGCCACCAATTATAGGGCCTTACTTATAATAATCTCGTTAAGAAAGGATTAGCCATCTCTTAAATAAGAGACTCTTAAGCCTCTAAACAATGGCTGTTTCAAATAAAACTTGTCATCTTGGCTCTTAGCAGGCACTTAAACTACCTCTCGATGTTGGTTATTTTTGACAGTTATTTATAAGTTACTTTACCACCACTACTTATCCTTAAGAGTAGTTTATGGGTAAGATTTTAGTTAATCAATTGCTGAGCAATTTCTTAAAATTTAACAAACGATTATAAGTAAGGCCAATAAAGTTTGAATTTAAAACATAATAGATGTTTTGTGGTTTTTTTTTTTTTCCCTCCATTACTATTAAAATCGTCATTGTATTACGGAAGTTTAGTTTTCTTGAATAATTAAAATATTTATAGTCCACAACGAATTAATATTTATAAAAGTCTTTAACAATGTACGAGTTGGACATTTTTAAATTTGATCACAATTTTAAACGATACTATAGAATGAATTATTTTGTATGTTAATTCGTTCCAAATCAATAGAAATAGTAAGGATTTTGACTTTTGCATAAGTTTTGGCTTGTTACCGTTACACTTGAAAAAGGAGAATTTTCTATATAAACTGAATTGATATATGAATTCGATCATTATAAGCTATAATTAAAGTAAAAAATTAAATTGAATATATTTTCAAAACATATATACCAAAAGAAACCGTTTGCTTAAATGATGTTACTCAACTTTTACATTTCAACTTTCTCTTTTGAGCCTCTGTTCAATGTGTGAAATTATATTATACATATTTGTAATATTTACCCTTTACCCAGGTAAATACACGAGTCTTCAAAAAGTTTGGCAAATTTCTTGTTTCTATCAACACCAGTTTCTGAGATAAGCAGGGTGACTTAATTCCTTTTCACTTTTAGGTAACGCAAGCCTAAAAATGTCCCGTATAGAAAAGGAAAAAGAAAGAAATAATTTATTTGCTAGCCAAGCGATACAGGAATATAGACATAATTTATATAATATAGCTTTGCTGGAATTTCCTCCAGTAGGTACAGCGCTCATTTTCAGGACCAATCTCATCTCATTGATTAATATTTGACCCATCGTGGATACGATATATATTCATACTAAAGCATAAACTAGAAAGTAACACAATAATATAGGAAACATAAAATTAGGAGGCCTCACTCGACCAATCTCAGCCGAAGAGTCTGCGTCGCGCAGCTTCGCTTTGTGTTGTGCATTACGTTTGCTCTATCTCTGTTACTACCCATAGTTGATTGTGCTGATGCCAGTTATCTTGACTTAACTCAAGCACAACTGAACAAGCTTGATCGACTTCAAAACGTCTGTAGAAGGTTCAGATTTAGGTTACGTAAGTATGACTACGTTTACGAATATCGTAAGAAGCTTAAAGGTTACTTATTCAGCTTCGCCGGAATGTTCACTTACTCTCACTTTTGTACAATGTCTTTTTTAATACTCGTACTCCTTCTTATTTAAAGGAACGTTTTGATTTCTTACATCTTTCTCATTCCTTTCCTTTGATAGCTGACGTACTGTTCAAAATTTTTTTTTCCATTGTTATCTTAAGTGGCTATGAATAAATGAATTTTCCATTTTTAATTCCCGTTATTTGCGCTTAAGTCATAATCTCTCCTTAATGACACCTTTACACACTTCTTATTTCATTGATAATTACTTCACCATACAGGCTGTCCGTTTGTGTAACTCACCGCTAATTAAGATCAGACAAACTAAATCAATATCGCCTTTTAAAATCATGGCTAATAATTATTTTTGGTCTTCTCGGCTGCTTATTCCGTATGTATTATGAATTATTTCTTTATGTTTGTATAGTATATAAAGACTATTTATTTATCTATGTTCTGAGTCTTTCATATTATTGTGGTCTTCATCACCACAGTGATGTTCAAATATTTTCCATAGTTTAGGAGGTTACTCGGAAGAGATCGCTTTAAGCAATAAGGGCGTCCTTTGTTCAACACTTATTATACCTAGTAATTCAGAATATACTTTAGATTTTTAAACAATACAGTGTTTTCATTCATTAATCAATAAAACTGTTATGAAAAACAGTTAGTATGGGTAATGTAAAAAATATATATTTATTCCACAACACAATAGAGGTTCTTTTAGGATGCCAAAAACCGCTAAGTATATTTTGTTTGAATACGAAATAAACTAAATAAAATTTTAGCGTATTGTGTTTAAAACTTTTTGAACTTTAATATTAGGTAAACTTAGGGCTTTCTTAAGTTGAGTTAGACATTTAAACATTACTAAATAGCATAGATGAATACAAAACCTCGGTATGTGCAGTACTAAAACGATCTTCTTGTGTCCCTGCTCCTTCAGCTCAATGTTAGTGATTGTTGTCAAATGCGACTTGTTTATATCATTAAAAAATAACGCAGTTGATGATTAGCTTTCTTAGTAGGTATAATACATAAGTTGTCTGTCTTGTATATGTATGTTTGATGTCGTTAAAAATATCGCATCTCAGATAACGCATCAAATTCTTGGCTATATTTGCGTGACACAGTCATTAACATTACTAACATTATCCTGCATGTAGCAGAGGCGTCAGGTAAAATAAGGTATGGATATTATATAGATAAATCTGGGAGAATACATTTTAATTCAATAGAATTACTTTACATCCAAATTTGTTCCTACATTAAGGGAGAGGACACTAGCCCCTATAATACAGTGAAAACTAGTTTAGGGGCTAGTAGAATCAAAAAAATACTGTGTATCAATGTTAAGTTTCAAATGAATAAATTATTATTATTATTATTATTATTAAATCATAGCAGTCTAAGAACCGGAGCTTTCGCAAAAACTATGTATATCTTGAACCCAATAAGCCAATAACAGGAGCGATGGTGAGATAAATTGCCAAAGGGTCCACATATTTTTAACAATAAAGAGATTACTGCGCCAGTATTGCCGAAGGGCGGGGTAAGGGCCCGGCCAATATAAATATTCAAGGGAGGTTAACTGTGGTGAGCCCTTCGTAAAAAGTTGAAATAGGCTCAAAGTAACCTTTCGAGTTATGTCGCCTATTTATTTTATTTATTTATACTCTTTTTTCATATTCATTGTCCGTTCGTGACATATCTTGATTACAACCCATAGGGCCGGATGGATTGGTGTAATACCACGCTCTTACAGGATATCCAAGTGAAACTGGTTGGTCTTCAGCTAATAGTGTTTCGTAACCTTCCGCTCTATCTCACTCCCGCCATTCCATAATAAAGGCCGGTAGAGCATCGACTCATCCCGTGGTGTTGCAAATGTCAATGGCGACAGTAGCCACTTGCCTTTATGTGGGCCATCTGCCTGTTCGCCAGTTTCGCAACAGAAAGAAGTTCATTTCTCGCGGCGGCAAGCTACAAAGTGACGAGAAGCCATTAACCAGTGCGGAAATTTATACGCAATTTATTTAAATATTTGATGCTCACTTCCTTGGTCACATTGGTTGCTTGCTGGTTTTAGTGGCTGCTGCCAGCATAAAGGTAACAACAAAGATTTTTACAAGGAGCTTAAGGGTGAAGATTCGCTGTGGAGTTTTTTTTTAAATTAGTTGATAAGTGTTTGGCATACCGCGCACAGTTAAGCATTCCGTAGCAAAACGTAACACAAGACTCGCTTAGATGTGTTGCTAGAGAGTTTCTTCCACCGCATCATCTCTACCATATATAACATGTAGCGAAGGGGTAGTAAAGATAGACTAAGATCGGCTCCGCTCGCGAAGTTGAGCTCGTCCCCTCTTTCATTACTACAGCCTATATTGGCATGAGCTCATTCAGCCTTATATGGCTTATTCCAATAGAGCCCCCCGCCCCCGCATCGATTGAGCTGAGGTCTCACCTCATAGGAGCTGTTTCCGAGCTGAACGCCTCCGCTCTCAGAGTCGAAAAGCCCACCAAGCCCAGTATTACTGCAACAGCCATCTGCG
The DNA here is from genome assembly GCA_012273795.1 of Dendrolimus punctatus. Taxonomy (NCBI): domain Eukaryota; kingdom Metazoa; phylum Arthropoda; class Insecta; order Lepidoptera; family Lasiocampidae; genus Dendrolimus; species Dendrolimus punctatus. Next base: position 4,750,480 of record CM022542.1, read on the forward strand.
GCTATATAGCTGGATCCTGCACAAAAAATATACGTGTACATTGATTATTAACTCAAGAATTTGCGTTCTTTATTACATATATGACGTTGACATAACCCTCCATCACCTCGTGCTGTTGCGCTTCACAGCCTCTTTTAGTAGTCACAAGAGCATAATAAGTTATCAAATGTCAGTTTATGGAACAGAAAAAAAACATTTTGGAACCAAACAGCGCAATGGGTGGCGTTTCCCATGGCTACCCATTCGTCGTTATTTGCCCAAGTTATTAGGCCAGTTTACTGCAACCTTTGTACTTCCGCCGCCATCTAACGGCAACGCGAGTAAAATAAACAACATTCAGAACTCAGGTTACGTGACTATACGGAATGTAGGAAATTAATTCACAAAGTACTTAGATGTAATGGCGTTTACTGTTTGGGGTTTAAATTATTTATTTATCTTCATTCTAATTGTTATATCGGATGTATCACATTGAGCCCAATAATATAGAATTGGAAAAATACCTTTGTTTATTACTTGTTCACAACTTTCATCCAAATCCTGGTAGCTTTATGGCTTTATTTTGAATATCTATCCAGAGAAAATGCCGTTTCCAAACCCCCCCCCCCCCCGCGATTAATCTGGTATTAGGAAAGTTAAAATGTTGCAGGAGAAACAAAAAACCACTTTTTGGTAATAACTCCATAAAAAATAAGCATCGACAGATATTCATATCTCAATCTTTTACTGGTATGTTTTTATCTTAGTAATCATTACTTTGTGATAAATATATTTGTAATAAATTACAAATGTTTTATTCGTATGAAAATCGATATATTTCATTTTTATAGAAATTACACGTGAGATTTTCGGAAATATCTAAAATAATAATATGTTTAAAATTACATAGTGTAATACACCCTCTGGATGTAAAAATATCATGAAAAGAAAAAACCCCGTACTACATTACCGGATTATTCGCTGGGATGTCGATTGTCGAGGTAAATAATCGCATATTATTATAACCTTTTTAAACAATGTAATATAATCCGTGATATATATATATATATATATATATATATATATATATATATATATATATCGCTAATTCATTTGTCACATTTAAAAATAATAATAAAATTCGAAAATAATTGATGAAAAAAATTTTTATACTATATTTTCCCAAACATTCCTAAAACCTTTATGTTGTTATGGTTAAAAACTATATCCTCCTCAAAAAAGGTGGCGACCCTAATTATATTATAGTTATACATATCTTAGTCATACCTAAATAAGAAGGTTAACTTAATGTACATGAACTCCTTGATGTTTCCACTACGTAGTATTCATCAAAACAATAAAACACAAAAGCATTGACCTCCAACCCACGAGCGAGGTGAATCAATCAACACAAGGTCTAAAACCAGTAAAAGGATAGACCATTTTAATGTAACCTCTCGACCCTTGTGATATTAACAGAGGAATAGTTCCAACGTAAACGGTTCTTAAACTCGAACCATTGATGAAATTCTTTTCGATGTAATAAAAGGTGTTTTATGTTTCATTTGAATTTTCAATTAAAATGATGTCTTCTACAAAGATGAACTCCCAAAACGCCCTTAGATCCTATAATTCCAGAGAGCGACACAAATCTTTCTTCTCTTGCGCTTGGATATATTAAAATAACACTAGGTTTTCAACTATAATAATATGTTGATTTATAAACACATTTTTCACACTTTTGTCAAAACTTATTATATCCAAAATAAATTGTAAAAATGTGCTTTAGCAATGCAGAAATCAGCAGAGTGGAGAGAGAGTTTATTTAGTGGACATACGAGAGTAAGACGTATGCCAAATGCTGTACATAAACAAATAGGTTATAAGCACCACTAACCTCGAATCCACCTTCAATAGGGCAGCTAGACAGCTGAGAGTGCACGACACTAACAAGTCCTCGGGTGGCACTTAGGTCTTTGATTTATGACACACACTCACACCAAAAGGCAAGCACGGTTTCTATTGCAGTTCAACGGAATATTTAATTAAAAGTGAAACGTTCACTCTGGTCTTTGCACGAACCACGCAGAACGTCCAGAATGACCTCTCGTACTTTTGAGACTGGTTTCACCTCTATGCAATGGCGGCTGAAACGAAAGCCTACTAAAACTACCCATAATTGAATAAATTGTGAGGATTCAACAAAAGACACTTAAGATTTTAAAATTTTGGTTGAGAAGGTCTGATGCTTAGGAGGAGTCATTGTGGATGACTGAGTTGATGTCGCTAGACCACGCCATACTTTACCACTTACTATCATGAAATCGCAAATGTTTTAAAGAGAGCTCAGGTAAAAGGTACCACAAGTAAACGTGTATAAAAAGAGAATGAATCGAAAGGTACACACTTAAGATCCGTAGCAAGCGAAGATCCATCGTTCTTGCCTAGCCCTATGGACACAATTGTGATAATAGTATGTAGATAGCAATCATGTATGTAATTTAATAATGCAGATTGTACGGCGAGATACGCAGCTAAAGTTTAGAACTAAATTAGGTACACAAGATTTGGTATTGATGGTCCTTATAAAGCGGTAATGAACGTAGAAATATTTCAGTCAGATCCAATGCGGATATTAAGCGGATCAACCAAATTCAATCAGTTTGGTTGAAAGACTCAGAACTGGAAGCACATTGAATGATTCCAACTTTATATTTACATGGATCAATTTCGTTGGTTCATCCAAATTGATAGAAAAATTATACGTGTAATCTGTGTAACTTATTAACAAAACCAATTTGATATAGTAACACTTACATGTCATGTGTGCTTTCGAATTTAGCGGGCCGTCTGAGGACCTAAACTGCCGCTTTTGGGGAGTCGCTTATTGAAATGGACACATGTCTAGATATCCTGGTAGGTACTTGAAAGAAACAGCACGAAGGTCCACTTTATTTTCATATATGTTATCTTCATTATACAATCTGCGAAAAGCACTATATATTATAACGACTAATGAACTTAGCTGTTACAATAGTACATTGACAATACGTCTATGTAATTCCACGTGAGTCGCGAACCACTTGCTTTTGTAAACATGTGGTCATTTCTCATGTGCTCAAATGTGTGTTTTTGAAATGTAATACTTAACTAAGATTATAAATACTAATGTGAGTTTGTTTGTGACGTTTCTGGTCTTTACTAAGCTACAGATTTTAAGAACCAGTGGGCGGTATGATGCTAGGAGGTCATGACTAATTTACCAATGGATGAGGGCCGACCCTCATCACTGGTAAATTAAATGCTCCAGTCGTGTTCTGACTGCGAATGAAGAGTTACTAAGTGCAGTTTCGGAGCATGTATTTTATAACGACAAATTTTCTTTCGGCCATGGAAGCTGTCAACTTTTAAAATCGATTTCTATGACATATTTGTATATATTTATCCTGTTATACCCGTCTGTATGTTGAATGTATATAAAAAGAGATAAATTGATAGTATAAAATATGACACGTTTTGTGGTGTGACAGAGGACGTATGCCCGTATAGAGGAATGTAGGTGCAAAAGACATATAGTGCCGATCCAAATAATTGGGAGAAGGTAAGACAAAAGAGATTTATACCTATATACCATTTCTTTAAAGTCTGTGAAAGGTTTCCAGGATATCCGTAATAACGTGTAATAACTCCTTACAGTGTTACATAGCAAACACTAAAAAATTGGCATTTCATACAAGAATTTAAAATAACTATTGTAATGCTAAGCCAATGTCATTGTATCATGAATATACGTATGTTGTACCTATTATATTCATATACGAGTTGGTGTTAGTAGGTTAGATTGGTACAAATGTTTGCCAAATATTGTATGATAAAATAGATAATTGTGCTTTACTATAAATATACAGAACTTTGTTAATAATAGTTTTTAGGGTCAAATATGTCGAGTCAATCATGTCACTTGTTTTTGTTATTTCAGGCCAATTTCATAACTTGCGCCGACGTCCTTGAGGACTTTTTGAGACAATTTTTTCGAACTTCTATTGCTACCATAGATGTGGTCGTTTGTCTAATGCATTATTATTTGATTTTGAAAAATAAAGTAGTATTTAAAAAAAAACGAATGGCAACGCATAAGTGGGAAAACGAATCGCAACGGACAAGTGGAAAATCTTCAACTGACAAGTGACAAAATGAATTGCAACAAAATTTCAACTTGAAGTGTTACGGGCAGATTGTTAATGTACTTGTCCAATTTGAAAACCTGCCCGTAAAACTTCAAGTTAAAATTTTGTTGCGATTCATTTTGTCACTTGTCAGTTGAAGATTTTCTACTTGTCCGTTGCGATTCGTTTTTCCACTTGTCCGTTGCGATTCGTTTTCCCACTTATGCGTTGCCATTCGTTTTTCCACTTGTCCGTTGCGATTCGTTTTTCCATTTGTCCGTTGAAGTTTCACTTCTAATATGTGTCCCAGCACACATTTCGATTTTTCGCAGGTTTACTGCAAATTATGATTGAATGCAGTTTTAATTTAAACATATTTTATTTTATCAAACAAAAAACTGAATTCGATCCGGAACCAAAAAATAATTTGCGCATCTTTCGTCATCAATCTTCATTCGAACCTCAAATTATGTTAACAGACAAATATTTCCAAAAAAATAATTCAAAAATATTTCGTTTGCTCAGTTTTGATGAAGAGGCTCCGAAAGTACTGAACCGATTTGAAAAATTCCTTCACTGTTGGCAAGCTAGGCTATTCCCGGGTAGAATAGGCTATATTATATTTACAAATAAATTAGGGGTCCTTACTAAAACTCCAATAATGTTACCGAAGGTGTAAAAAAGTACTTTAAATCGCGTGCGCTGCGAAAAGTATTGATGATAGAATAAAATAATGTACTACGACTGTAGAACACATCATTATTTACAAAAAAAACAAATTTATTTATCCGTCTTGTATAAAGATGATAATGAATCAATTTGATCTGTTGCATAATTAAGACGTAAAAGCTTTGCAAACAAACTCACATTCGCGTTCATAATATTGGTTAAAATATAATCAGTGGACCTTATTCATTTAAGAATGAACCAATTTTAGTCACTATCGCCTACGTGAGCCTAGACTAGAAAGTCTGCAAAGTCGATCGACTGACAACGTAGTGAAGAAGTCACTTTACCTAAAATAACATTAAATTCATTAGTGAGTAACCAACTAGATAAATATGGCGATAATAAAAGCGTGTATATTCTGATATAAGAACTCAAATCGTCTCAGTTCTTTATGTCGAGCAATAATTTTCCCTCCAATAGTTCGCTAGGGTTAACACTTCATTTTCATTAGATCATAAATATTAATAGGATAAAAAATATTGCTTTTTTAAGACTACATACCCAACGTACTGAGTAGTCTTATCGCCTATGGACATTTGTAACACAACATATGCTAACAATACACTGCCAGACTCTATTAAGAACATCATTAAAAAAACAAATATTTTAATGCTATGGAAAAACCTAGGCATTTAAAATCAAAATGTTGACGTCTAATGTATCGCTGCTCCATCTGAGATAATGTTAGTAATAATAACTACTACCAAATACGTCTTGTTTATAGCGTTAAAAATACCATTCGTTATCTTTTAATGTCTAAAGTTATTAACTGTTAATAAAAATATCGTATCACATTGCCTTAAAACGATCTACTCGAACTCTAACATTATCCCAGATGGAGCAAAATCATTACAGAAATTATATTCAGGGCTGATCATGAATATAGTTAATTTGAAACTAATTAAGATGGACTTCATCGTCTTATGATAGAGCAATGGTGTGTTTGGTTCACCAGATTTCATACGTCCCCGGATCGATTCCTGAACTACGATGAATTTCGGAAACGGACTTCTTGTTATATATTCTAGTCTGGACGTTATTATACTTGGTACAGTTACAGTTGTCCGATGTAATTATTCATAACACAAGCATAAGTTATTTACCTTGGGAATTATACAATGTGTTTACTTTGATAATATGAAGATGCATATTTATATTCTCAATCATTTAATCCTATTACACAAATACAGAAGTTTAAAAATGAGAACCTCCTCCTTTTTTGAAGTCGGTTAAAAAGTCAAAACTAAGTTATCACTTAATTTATTGTATATCGAACAAAAATACACCCTTTTACCGCCTTTTGTTTTACCAAGTAACTATTGTCTTGATGTAGATTTTTGTAATTTTTGTTTTGGTGAACAATATTGTTTTGTATTGTCTATGTCTATGTCTAAGTATCATAGATTGTTAGTGTATAACGTGATTATTGATTACAGATTAAAAAGGCTGGCTGTATTGCCACGCTGACGTTGGATGGCAATCTGATTTCCTGTGCGAAGTACCGACTAGCTCTGAACAAAATTAGGCGTAACAGATAGTAAAATTCTTCAAATTATGGAATATTTATAAAATCTTTCCTTATAACAACTGCAAATATAAATAAATTTCAATAATAACTAAGTACTAACAGATTTCTTTTTAGTCGGATACAGAATCGAATTTTAAGCAAGAGTAATACAGAAGATATTTCAGTTAATTCGGATTTACCAATATGCTGAGTAGGCTGAAGCCTAAGGCGGCAGATTTAGAATATATATAGGTAATAAATCTGCTTTTATCTATTATAGAAATAAAAATATGCATAATATTAAAAATATTACGAGGCCCACACAAAAACTTCAACATATGTCTAACCATTTAGATATTTTTTTGTATTTGAGTACGCAAGTCGCAACAGTCATACTAATTACGGGAAAAAGTGAAGTAATTAGAACGATTCAAAATACTCCACAAATGTTAAATATATAATTTGACAATACAATGTGATTAATATGATTATGAACTATTATATCAAACAGTAGAGGTCAGTAGGTGCGGTATAATTTGAATAGCCTACTGGCAACAAATATGTAAATCCGCCACTGATTAGTTTTTTATATAATATTTTTTGTAGATGACAGAGTTGATTATAATCTGACAGTTTAAAAGTAAAATCATATTTATGTATGCGTGTGAATAAAACCTTTAAAATACAAAGTCCAAATGATACAAGTAATATAAAACAGGCCTGATAGAACAATATTTACAACCGCGTGATTCCCTCGTTCTAAAATTACCATACAAAGCACTCTTTGTCAACCAGCAATATAACATTTAATCAATTATATTACATTCTAACTATCTATTAAACGTGATTGTTAAACATTATTACAAAGTTATAAAATAAAACATAACTGAGCTTTATTAAAGAAGGATTAGTAACATAATTACATAGTATTATAATAAAAAAATATATGTTAATATTATTAGTTACACCTTTACATTAATATTTAACCAAAGGACCTAACCTCATAACTTTTTACGAAGTTATTGGAACAGAAATAAACAATTTTATTATTATTATTACTTATCAAGTATTTTGAATTATACAATTTTATTTTCTTGTTGAATTGTTTGACATATTACATACTTAAAACTTTAATTATATATTTTATTGATATTATAATTACATTATTTAAAAAAAAGCTAAATAATATATTGAATCTTAAAGAAAAAATCAAATGTGGTATAAAAAATCTTAAATAATTTATAGTAAATACAAATTAAAATTAAATGTTCGTGTTGATTCAACAGCTTTTATTTAAGTATGGTTAGAATTCAATTGCTTCAAGTGAAATAAATTACATCGATGTTTTACTGAAGTGACAACCCTAGAACATAATGGTACACCATTTTCAACATGTGCACGTGCTCGGCGACAGTGCCCGAATGCCGCCGAATAAGGGCGGTTACAAGACCTTCTAATTCCAAAACATTATATGTTATATTAATAATTATTATTTTAGTTCTTATTGTTGTAGAGTTAAGGTTCGAAATTATATAAAAATATTAAATAACTTAGGTTCTTTCGCTATGAATAGGTATGTTCCCTCGAGACGACCACTACGCATGCGAAATAGCCTCCACTTTTAGAAATGATCGGAATACATAGCTGCTTTTATTTTACATATCTTCTTACACTCTACTTCTAAAGCAGTAGTGTATATTTTAAAATACCAATATTCGAAGTATTTTATTACGGATTTGTATATGGGTCGTTATGACCCGCCATATCGTGTTGGTTTTCAAAGTACTTTGTTCTCGATATGCTTTTTGTATGGAAGATAGTTTCGGGTGCTTTTTGTTATTTTGTAATATAGTATTAAATCGACATATTGAATTTTAATACGTTCAATAATAAAATAATGTGTATAACTAAACTATGTTAAAAATTAAACTACACTAAAACAGCCCCTAAAATTAAATACTAGAATTAAATAAAAAGAGGGTACAATTGTAGATGCACTATTGGTCCCAAACCACTGTTACGATTATAGAAAGAAAGAAAGAAATTAAAAAAAATATTTGAAGAAATAGCGACGTACTTACATTGCTAACATGTATCTTAAAAATAAAAACATATTTTGAGAATTTATACGCATTTTCCGCAAACAAGGTTTGTACTCAGCTTATTGTTGTGCCGACATAATTCCGAAAATCAACGTTGTGTTCCGACACAACGTTGATTTTCGGTGTAAACCTTCCTTTTGGCGTATAATACTAAAACGACCCGAATATTTTAATGAGTTCAATTTAAAAACTAATTTGTAAATTATAATATATACGAACATAAAATAAACAGTATAAATATTTTGTTAACAGTATAAACTTTATCGTTTAAATGAAAAACAAAAAAATATAGCTTCTACTTATCTATGTTGTAACATGCTTGTATGTATATTGCGCATAAAAACGAGTATCAATTCACGCTACATTGCTCTGTACTCAGCTTTCTGTGCAAGCACTTGTACTCCTATTAAGGTAAGTTATTATCGAAAACGTACCTAAATGCTTAACCTTTGAGCAAATTAGACGCCAGCCAAGTTGGTTGCGTGAGAGGTCTACCAAATGTTCGGCGACGTCTCGATAAAGTTTTATAGCGTTAGGTTACCCCACAGAACCAGAGTTCTTACCCGAAACACCGTAAATATCTAACTATTACCGATGGCGGCGGACGTGCGGCGATTTAGGGCCTCCTGTATGGCTGCAGCAGAACCGGCGGAAGAGTGCCAACGCAAGTAGCATCCTACACTAAGAGCAGCCCATCTTCCAAGGCATGACGTTAACGTCATCCCATCCGGTCTCCTGACATGTGCCTATCGCGGCACAAGCCGTATGATTTCAGAACGGCAGATACCCTGACGGTGACAAGAGCCCGGCGGATAATGTCGTTGAGTGCCGTGACGAGAAATTCTACCGGCGCTTCTGCTGCAAGATAATCCTTGGTGTCCTAATCAGTCCACCTTATCCCCGCATTGACAGAGTTGTTTGTACTTTGTTTTTACTTTATAAGTTATTGAAATTATTTACGAATTTTTGAAATCAAATTTTATTATTAACGTTTCTTGTTTAATAAAGATGGACTGTCCTTTACATTATGATGTAAATTTCAATTTTACCTTTGTTCACAAATAAAAAAAAAGGTTCACAAAATATGGCAGGCACATCGTCAAGTAAAACCTATTTGTAATTTTTGCATTTGCTGCACGTACCTGTTTTTTATGACTATATTGTATGCAGTGTAGGCGGGCAAAGGCTTTAGACCACTCAACTAAAAAGGCTGCAAAATAAAAACTTTTAACATTTGTAATGCGAGGGCAGACTCTAAAAATGTGCGCAACTATCTCAAAGCTATCAACACATCAATTAGGCACAGTCGTATCAACCGGCGTTAAGTAAGGGCGGCTGCACACCGGCGCGGAACGAGGCCGGAAATCGGCGCGGGGTCGCGTGCGACGGTGGCAAACATCCGACATGTCGGTCAATAACCTTACACCACCGGGATAGATACAGACTCTTATTAACTATTTGTCTTAGTAGATAGAGGTTACAGAGTAGACATGTGCGCCGTGTTGAAAAAGGGTGCTGCGATTTTCAACTGGCGGCGGCGCAGCGGCATAATAAGTTCAGGCTTTTTAAGTTACTATGTTAAAATCTACTCCACCTATGTTTACTTCGAAAAATAGTCACAAACAAGACTCGGGCATTTAACAGTGTGAGCTAAAAATAGGAAAAAATCAGACAAAATTCAAAAATGCGAACACTACTACTGTTGTTTTCAGACTATATCCATCTGTTTGTTCTATATCATGGTAAAAATTTACCTAACGATCTTAGAAAGCTCAGTCAGTTTTAAATACTTAAATTGACTACACACATAAAATACTATGGAAATTGATTATAACTTGACCGACATCGTACGCACCGCGCCAGCACGCCGGCCGCAGCGTGTCGCACATGTCTATTTGAATTTGTAAAGAACAGAACGAAAGAAGAACTTTTTTCAGACTCCCATATTGTAGTTAGAAAGTTAGACAAAAGTTTTACGACTTTAGAAGAGATTTGACTGAAATAGAATAGTTATTAAAGAGCTTTGATATGCTTTTAAAAAAATTAACTAACCACACATATATCTTACACGAAAGTGTATGACGACATACTTACATACATACATAACTTCACGCCAGGTCCCTTGCGGGGTAGGCACGAACAACAGAGCGCCACACAGGCCCATTCTTACACACCTCACTTGCTTCTTTGATATTCATAGCTCTTGTCATGCACGCTCGTCTGTTCTTAAGGCTCCTAACATCACCTTCTGCTAACACATGATCAATTTGATCATGGAAGGTATGTCGTGGCCTTCCGCGACTTCTGCATCCATCCACTTTTGAATTGTATATCTGTTTAGTCATTTTTTCATTTGTGTATGACGGCTACCTATTTATATTACATTTTTTCTTATTCACTATATCATTGTGCAGCAACATATATGTACATCACATATTTCCAAAAATAATTACCTATTTTCCTAGTAGTTTACTGTAACATACAAAGGCAAATAGACGGACATAACCGTTTCATAAAGGTTCTATTATTACTAAAATATCTACAGAACTCTTAAAAAAGCGTAAAGCATATACATACCAAAAATTACTGTTTGATGTAATATCGTGTATTAAATAACAAGTCCTTCACTTGTGTGGTAAATCAATTTCATGTTTAATTCGCGATGAGCCGCATGATTGATTCGCTGGACCTCCGTCAGGGGCCACTGGCGTTTATGTTACTTGCTTTGAGGATATAAGTACTAATACGTTAGTGCATATACTTCAAAATAAACATAAAACAAAAAGCATTTATTAGAATTTTCTCCTTAGTGATCGATTTTTAATACGCCCCCCCCCCCCCCCCCTTAAGGATATTTTATGAGAAGTGAAATAAGAATAATAACAAGCGTATTTTAAAAGCGTTACATTTCATTTTCATTTTTTTTAACCACCCTTGTATTAGAGCGAATAAAACAAAAAAATATGCTTGCCGTTTTTGTTAATGAGTTAACTACAGTCGAACTTCATACTATTATATCAAACAGTGGAAGTCACCTGTACGGTTTAAGCCTCCCCTAACAGTATCCAATTTTCCATGTCTATTCTTCTCCAGTTTTATCCACATCTAAGAAAAAGATCTTCCTATCTTTTTCTTGCATATATAATATATGATATATACATATCTATCTATTCTTTAAAAGCTCTACTATTGTCAGTGAAGCCTTCTCCAATATTTACTTATAGGCCAGCTGTTTTAATCCTTTGTATTTATTGTCTAATGAATCCTAGCCTACTAATAACAAACGCGAAAATTTGTTAGAATATATGGATGTATGTTTGTAACTCTCTCACGCAAACCTACTGAATGGATTTTGATGAAATTTTACAATAATATAGTTTACACGACATAATAACACATAAGCTAGAATTTATAATGATATAGTGTGAATTATCCAAAATATAACGAGTTTACACCACTAAGGGGGTGAAAGCGCAGGGGGCAGCTAGTAATAAATTAAACTGACTATACAGCGATGTAGCTATGGTTATATAGTGTATTAGTCTCTTAACAATAATTTATAAATAGGAACGCACCATCCAGAATTAATAGTTGGGCTGTACCTAATATAAGAAATATTTAAAATAGCCAAACAAGGTCAAAACAGTTTCTTTTACAATCATAAATATTAACGCGACTTTACAAGTATAAGTGTAATTATACTTTTGTTAACGGATATCAAGACAGAATACTTTTATCCCGGATAATTAACGGAAAGCTTACTTTTGCACTTCGCCATCAAAACGAAAATGAATAAAAATTTGTGGTGCCTCTATAGGACATTGAAAACGCAACATTTACGAACTTTCTCAGAGCTACATTTTTAATAGCAAATTGTCATCATTAGTTTTTATTCGATGGTGGTATTGCTGATTAGAACAATCAGAAAAGGCGAGTATTTCAATATCTCACCAACCCTATAACAGGGTAACGACAGGCAAGGCGTAACGCTGTGTGCGTTTCTCCTGACACCCTCACCACTTCGCCAGATGGGGCGATGGGACGGCCGTCGAACCGACGAAAGGCAGGTGTACTCAGATCACAAAAACCGCAAGCCATTATAAATCTATCTGGTTATATGGGTTTTTACTTTATGATTGGCTACGGTACGATTCGGTAGTTTGAGATTACGTTTCTGAATTTGCGGCTTATAAATTAGGAATTTCTGTAAGTTGTTGTGATTTCCTGCCCACAATACCGCCCACGTCTAGCCTTTAATCATTTAAAAACAATACATTCTTAATTCGATACTATTTACAAACAAAACTGACTCTTATGAGTGGTCTTTTGAATTCATTTTGCAATTGTAACTGTTTCAGATTAGGTTGTAATACTCGTAATTATTAGGGCTTACACCATAGAGCGCCCGAATACATTTTTGATCACTGTCGAATCAACTTTAATAAAGTCGGCTAAGTGCAATCCATGCACGGTGCAGGGTTGCGTTGACCTGACAACATCAACTGTTTTATAATTCGGCTACGCAATCTTAAAAATCACTAACTCAGGAATACCCCGTATCTCCAACCCCGAGGCTCTAGAATGTTTATTCCGACTTGAAGGCAACTTCCCACCAAGGTTTTCCTCTGCGCTTACAACACAGGGTCATCGTTATAAAAGTTCTTCATGGATGGCTACGCGATACCAGCGCCCACAGGCGGCGGTGACCACTTTCCATCAGGTGGGCCATTTACAACTTACGGTAATAAAAATCAATAAATAAAACTGACAAAGTACTCAATAGTGCATTTTCATACAATATACGTCGAAAATGTTTTAGCATTTTTTTTTATAAAAACTACGTTGTGGGTGGACCGACCCGTGGTGACAGGCACAAGCACAGTGTGTACGAAGACTCTGGTACGGCGTCCCAACTACACCGCCAAACCTAACCAGCGAAGCTCAGGTCACTCCGGAATGCAGAATAGTTCAAGGCACACTCTTTAGACTTGGGAAAGAATTCTTATCACCCTACCTGTAGTATCTTAAATAAAAGTTATGTGAAATTCGAAAATACACTAAATACATACCAGCAGTCTCGGTAGACGTAGTCCTGCCCTAAAAAAATAAAAAATCTAGGACACGATTCTAGCGCCACCTACCGAGTCTCTTATTGTGAATCTAAACCACCCACATAAAATTTCATAAAAATCGTAGAACTCGATTCCAGCGCCAAGTATTTTGTTTAGACTGGTAGGTTATGTTATTAATGTTTTAGTAAGGATCCCAAATTTTTATATAGCCTATATTAATCAGAGACAATGTAGCATTCGAATGGTGGGAGAACTTTTGAAATCGGTCCAGTAGTTTTTGAGTTTATTATAGTTACAAACATGCAAAGATATAATTCTTATCTCTTAATATTATTATTAAGTAGATACAAAACGCGTGGTGGATATATCAGTTGTTACTCTAAAACGTGCTCATCTAAGCCCAGTAGTGGGACCTTGACGAGCAGATATTGTTCTCTTTATTCAGATTTTTTATTTTCAATCATAAGAAGTATTTTACATTTATCATAATAATAATAGACATGGCCTTGAAATTTCCCTGTAAATTCAAAGTTCTCCAGTTTCTACAAGAGAATCAATTTACACAAAGTTTTAATCAAACCTTTGTGAATAAACGGTACTCTTAGTCCCTTACAGGTTGTTACATATTCAGAAGATTTCTCGAATTAGTTGTAATACTTGTATTAATATATTATTCTTTCTATTCTGTATATCTAGTCTAAGATTTTGTAGAAGTGACGAACATCTACTGTTTTTGTCATTTGGCAATAAAACCCAAAAAATGATTTCTAAATATCCAAATTTTATAAAATTCTCCGTATATCTTGTTGAAACTAATTCTCGTTGAAATATTTTTTTGAGATTCTGTAACTTTTATTAATACGTTTGCGTGTATGATGGTCACGCATAATTTTTGTAGCCATTTCATTTGTGACATATAGATTACCTATATCTTTCTCCTAAATGCTATCCATTCAAACTAGTAGTTTCAAAACAATACTATTTTTCCCTTTCGGTAGATGCACAGCTTTGGTGAAAGAAAATTCTTTTTAGTGTCAAATTGCCTTTGCTCATCACCACTATTTTGTAGTTAATTTTATGTCAATAAAAAATAAAAAATGGACAGAGTATCATTCCGACTTTATAAGGTTAATATTTTGGCTGAAATAGCCACGGAACCCTAAGAAATTTGTGAGGCAAAATTTAAGAGTCAACCGACTATAAAAGTTTTACCTTACAAACTGTGATACAAAATACAAAATAAGTAACCGTGCATTACTCATGATATTTCCCTTTTTAGTAAGCAATAACGGTGTTATTCATAGAGAGGCAGAGTAATTACATGTCGTAGTAGAGTAATGTCTAGCGCACGCGTCTCAAACTCGAAGGGCGTGGGTTGAATCCTATCCGGAACGCATGCACCTCTTAGGCAGTTTTTCGACCTAATTACCACGTGTTAACAACAGTGAATCTGTCCTTGAATATAAATACTCCACTATCTAAGAAATATCAATATTAAACAGCAAACAAGGAGATAAGCATTTAAAAACTCTCGAATCTTATTTTTAACAATTATGTTAAATTAATCAAGCATTACGAAAATAAAGTTGAGTATTGTGAGTGACATATTATATAAACTCTAAAATGGTATTCTATGGAAGAGCAAACGTCAAATATTGTATTATTTTATATTATTTTCAACCGTTCATTATAGACACAAATTTAATTGCACTACAAACAACAATTAATATGGTATTTGACTCGTTAAAATTGTGACGTCATAAGTCAGTGTTCTCATACAAAATCACGGAGGCTGTTTTGTCCTCAATCTGTTGTTGTAGGCTGGCAAATACCCAATTACACAAAATATATGTAAAATCGCATTTGTTTAGGGAAGACATATAAATATACAGGTAGAACGTTATCTTTGATATTATCGTCGAAAACTTCGTAATGAGACCTGCTCATCGAGATAACGGATTTGTCAAACCTGCCAAGCCGCCTTAGACAAGCGTGGCGGGTATACTGTCTATTCTCTTACAGTGGGAGGCCTAAGCCCAGTAGTGGGACGTTTAAGGGCTTTTATTGTTAATAATACAAACAAAACCACACAACTGACCAAAAGCAGTCTAATGTATTACGCTGAATATGTAAACCTTAATCTCCTAAAGGTTTAAATTGGAGTGGCCCTTTAAGTTAATTTTCGTAAAATCTTACAGTGGTTATACAACGACTAATTCAATAAGAACCTTATACTTTTCAATATCCACCCCTTTATCCCAGCTTTTAATTTATGGAGAGACGGGAAAAGGGTGTCAGGTTAAACTGGACGTTGTGTGTGAAGCCAAATCGAGGTAACTGGATCGGTTGGTAAACACGTTTCATGATGAATCTTAACATTTTGCGGTACGACCGAATAATCTTTCAGTTTAATGTTTTGTACTAAATAAAACAAGTAACTGCTTGCAAACTTTACTTAACTACTCGTATTGAGTTTTTATACATTTACTAAGTCATCAGTAGTGGTTGGGGATTAAGTTGAAATAATACATACATAGTACAAGCAGTGAATCAGTTAGTAACTGATACTATGTTGATACTTGAAACTAATTATAATTAGTTTCAAAGGCGTTAGTTTTAAAGTTAAACATAATTATGTTAAATACATTGATTGCTACATCAATTGTTAAATACGGTTATTTCTTGTGTACGCTTGTAATGTTGCCAGTCATACAGATTATTTACAATACTACTAATTTAGTATAGCAATACTAATACGTCGAGCCCTTCGCATTGTCGACGATCCCATACTCACAGACGGTTTAGATACGCTTGACCTTCAGAGAGGCGTCGCGTCTCTCTGTGTATTATATCGACTGTACATACAATGGAGAGTGTTCCGTTCACGTCTACCGTGGGGAATGAATTGATATTTATTTTATTAATTGAGTTCAGCAGACACGCAGACGGCCCTGATGGAAAGCGGTTGGACATTTTTAGCGAACAATATGCGAACAATATGTTGCCGATCTCTAATCGGAGACTGGTACCTGGCCACTACTGCCAGACCACAACTCATAGTTGTTATGGCAGGATACTATAGACCAGGGGTGGTAACCATCCAGACGGGCAAATACCGTCTACCATCCGTCCTACCATCTGGCTGTGGGTTGTTTTGTCGCGTCGTACGACAGACTGCCCGGCCGCAGGAATTTGTATTCTTTCTCCGTTCCTGCACGAATAATTACAGTTACATTTACTACAACAAAATTTTCATTTATTACTACTACATTTTTGGTGACATTATATTTTCGTTAATTTTTTTTTATTGCAGGAGGTCAGCAAACAGGCAGACGGCCCACTTGATGGAAAGCGGTAACCATCGCCTATGGACATTTGCAAAACCAAAGGTACTACAAATGCGCGGCTGCTCTCTTAAGGAAGACTGGAACCTGGTCAAAAATGCCGGAACACAAATCAAGGTTGTTATGGCGACATACTTTATACCAGGGGTGGTAGCCATCCAGTCGGGCAAATGCCTGGCTGTGGGTTGTTTTGTCGCCTCTTACGACAGGCCGCCCGGCCGCAGGAAATTGTATTCTTTCTCCGTTCCTGCACGGATAAAAATGTGATATATACATGAAATATAATATACTACACACATATAATACATACATACAACTTTGAAAAAAGTAGTTACACTCACGCCGACGACTAGGCATGCCTTTCATTAAAAGCTTTATCTGCTGTAAAAGGAGTCGATACATTTAGCCATGTATGTGGGTGTCAAACCACTATCCAATAAGTACATCTTTTCAAAAATAACCAAGGCGAACCTTTATTAATGTCGGTATTGCGACGTAGAGCACAGAGCTGGTAAATATTTAACAAACTAGCAATATTCTGAAATATTGTGAAGGGCGCGTCAAAGCGACCTTAACGGTGACTACTTTCACTAAATGTATAAGAAACTGTGAGTAATAAAGTTGATTAAAATCGAAAGAGAGACGAGCATCGTCAAAACTATACAAATAAACCAAATGAAGGAGTTCCCCTCTGATTTTACGTTAAATCCAAAATATAAGTAAAATCTCTTATTTATTACAAGCTTTTATTTAACTTGCAATGGATGTATGTAAGTTAGGGCGGAATCTTGCAAGTTAAATTTAACCGAATTCCCGGTTTTCGATTAAGTTGAAATTTTGCACGCATATGTATATCGCGTGATACAATAATATAGTATTATGGAGCTGATTTGATGATGGAGTCCGAAGGTGACCATAGGAACTCCTGTACTAAATAAGATAGACTCGTCGTGTTTGGGCTCGTTTTACTGGTCTTGGCTAGGACTCTGCTGCTACAGGATCTCACAAGATTGTACTTAAAATCCTGTTTGAAAAAGCTTATATGATGAAGCTTAATCATTATACCGTTATATTTTCTTAAGTTTTCGCGACTTGCATATTTGATAAAACTACGTTTTAACGGTTTTAAGCGCTGCTGCTGAAGAGTTTCTTGCGCCGCTTCTTCTCTTCAAGCAACAACATGTTGCAAAGCGGTGGTATGATTTGGCTCCCATAGAATAAATAATAACCATAAACAAAATTTAAATTAAATCATTAAAAATGAACAAGTTAACAGTACTCTTTGACACTTGACATCTTTGTCTTCCGTGATCACGGCCACTAAAAAAAGGCCGAAACGTCGGAATTATAAAAATTAAATATCGCGTTTACAATCGTTGAAACGCAATTTTATTCCACAAGATCATCTTTGAAAATTGAAAACTTGAGGTGAACAGATTTTGCCTGTTCCGAGTACAATTAGATTTTTTAAATAAATAAAAGTCTCTGATTGTCGAGCAAAAAAATGTATAAAGCAAAAGTAAATTAAGGTATTTTTTGTATAATATTCGCGAGTTGAATCCAATAAAAGCACTCTTTTGATGGGGACGCGATCTGCATACAGTATCGCGATTCGCACAAAGACAACCCAATCTCTGACACAATCTTATATGCTTAGATATATCGTAGGTTTGTTTTTGATTTCCTTGTGCGAAAGCCTTAAATATATAATATCAGTGTTAACTTACATATATTATAAGGTAAGGGTGGACGATTATATTATTTCAATTAAATAAATTTCAAGCGTTCAGTTACGGGAGCCATTTTCCTTTCACCTAGATTGTATGTTTCAGGAAAACCCCACGACGGTAAAGATCCCTTATTCTAATCCATGGTTTTATCTATTTCATCTTTTACTGCTTATATTTCTTTGTTCTCTTTTTCTAGCACAATATATCTATGTATTCTTCTATGCTACTTTTGAACATTCTATTAATCTTTCTGTTCTTTTCTGTTCTATTAGTCTTTTCATAGTTATTCTGTACTATGGTGTGTTGTCTAGTTTTGACTCCAGAGAGCTTACAGTATATACTGTATTATGTATTATCCCTAACATAAGCAAGTTATGCTTGGGGATATATGCATATGGTATATGTTTGCCAGCCGTTTATTGAAGAGAAACTTCTTTAGAATCGTTGTGATTTGAAATGAAATAAAAGCGACACTAAAAAGAGATATTAAACACTATGCACATAAAGATAGAGTTGGAAATTTGAAGTTCAAAAATCAAATTGAATCTAGAGCATTTGTTTTATATTTTAGTTATCATAAACCTCTCGTGTCATTTGTTCAAAGTGAAAACATGGAATCTGAATAATATTTGTTATAATATTTTTTTTTATTGCAGGAGTTCAGCAGACAGGCAGACGGGCCACTAGGCCGGTTACCATCGCCTATGGACATTTGCATCACCAAAGGTGCTACAAATGCGCTGCTGCTCTCTTAAGGGAGACTAGAACCTGGCCAGTAATGCCGCAACACAACCCAAGGTTGTTAAGGCGACATACTTTAGACCAGGGATGGTAGCCATCCAGTCGAGCAAATGCCCTACCACCTGGCTGTGTGTTATTTGTCGCCTCTTAAGACAAGCCGCCCGGCCGCAGGAAATTGTATTCTTTCTCCATTCCTGCACGGTTATAATTGTAATTTTTGAGCTTGGTAAAATATTATTAAAATAATAAACCTTATAATTATCTTAATCCTCCTGATACTCTATATTTATCTCATCCTTTCGTCCTCCTTTCTATGAATTACACATACACATTTTTTTATTATTTTAAAGCACCTTATATTACTAACAAATTATAATTGAAATACAACCAACGTCATTGTTAAAGCAGCGCCATTATACGGCGTCACCCGATCGCCTACAGATCGTCCAATAAGCGAACCGTTTTGGCAACTCCCCGAGGTCAATGTCTCGAGACAACTGACATACATTCACAACTTATTGACATACAAGTTCATACAGCTTGCAGTATATTAGACTCAATTACTTATATACATATACTATACACCAAACGAATTCTTTTTTTGCAAGGGAAAGGGGCGTGAGATTCACCATGTTAGGGTGGCACTAGTACCCCCCAAGAAGCACTGTTGCCACCCGACTTAGAGGTACTCCCTAAATCCCCTCGGTGTTATACCAGGCATACGGGAAAGCGAAAGCTCACCGAGCTCCGCGTACCCTGGTGTGCGGGGGGGGCCCCAAGGGTCGCATTCACTGCCGAGGTGATTACTGTTTTTTATAGTTCAGACTAAAAAAATCGCCTTTATATGTCGAACTACACACATATTCCGTACAATCGACAAACAATCACTATTTTTATTCATTGACTACGAAAGTGTACCTTAAATACCTACCATAGATCCCAAAAAATTGTCGTTGAAATTATTTTAAACTCTCCCAGGCGACGTTTCGGCGGCGGAAACAGCTAGATTACTCACGTGCGCAATTCTTTAGTACGTGCAGGACGTAGCTTTGAAAATCGGTTGTTAAAGAAAAAAAATCACTTTCAACTATGTTTTAATTTATGTAATAAAAAAAAAGAAGAAGAAGAAAAACAAACAACGCGACATGAAAATAAAGTCACAGACAATATTACAGTGCACGAGTTATCGTGCTAAATTATATGCCTGTGCGAGAGAGATAGCAATATTATTTATCTGAGGCATTGTATTAATGGCAAAAATACGTGTAACTCAATAAGGCGTTATTACGAGTATTTCAAGATCAAAACACAATTATTCATAAAAAAATGTCTACTTTCCCTACAAGATTATAACTTTACATTTAATTTCGCCATATTCAAATTTTATTTAACTTTATAGAAAGATAAAATAGCCAAAAACTATTTATTTCAATAAAATTCTTCACTCTGGAAATTTCCATCTCAATACGTTTCAAAGCGATTATAAGAAAAAAATGGCCTACTAAAGGTAACTTTTTGTATTATTGTGAAAGCTTAAATTCTTGCGTTTTTAAAGAAATTTTGCAACTATGGAGTTGCCTTTTTCAATTTTTAATTTGACATTGAAAATTCGAGTCTGATTCACTCGAAATATTTTTTTATTTTTATAACTTTCTTTTTATGTAATAGTGCTGATTATTTTTCGTGCAAAAGTACAATTCAAAAGGTTATACTTTCACAAAAAAAAATTACACACAACTTAACTAAAATTTTACATTAGTCCCCCTTTTTACAGAAAAATGACGGACACGATAACAAACACAGACAGCCGACAGGAATGATTTGACGATTTAGAGGTTTTACTTTTTCCAAAATTGCCGTGGTATTATAAAATAGAAACATCATATTGTTCTAATGGAAACTTATTTATATTAAATATCTAGTTTTAAGTTATGGTGAACAATAAAGAGTTTTCATTTATTCATTTACATTCTATTTGTGATCTAATGATTTGAGCACTACCTCGCCTACTTCGCTAGAAAACAGGGGTCTATAGTTATTATGTTCAAACTGTCTGGAAGGGCCCTAGAGTATTTCACGATATGTTACCTGCAACACAAGCGTAACTTGATTATCTTAGAAATTATGTATAGAAAGAATGTATGTATAAAACAGCCTAATATAAATGTTACTTAAATCACTGCCAGCGGTAAGCGTGCCCAGAAGGCTGGCTGCATCGCCATGCTGTATAGCTATATGAAATTAACTTTATTATCATTCAATTTTATCACAAAAATCATTTCCATTTAATTTAAAGTTATTCTTCTTGTAAATTATTTGCCATCCTTTTTATCGCTGTGGCGATGATTAATTAATGTTGTTGCCACTGTCATGATTGGGCAGATTAGGAAATCAAATTTTCTTTGCTTAAAGCTATATTGTTAATTATGAGTTGTCACTCTATTCTGACAAATTGCTCACTTTCTTTTACTTTCAACAAACAAATTCACACATATCTATTAATATTGACATATCTAATCAAATCATTAAAAATATACAAAAAATATGTATTTGAGGTACCTACATCCATATTTTCGTAACATTAAATTTGTACTGTTTTGAACTTACAGGAATAGAAAAGATACATCCTATCCCCAAAAGTAAAAAAAGTTCAGACCCGTTGAGTGGTTTTGAAGTCTATTCTAGAAAAAACTTTCAGCAAACTGACTGCCAACATTTCTAAAAATAGTTACTATATTACGAGTCTTTATCGCGATTTTATCGTAAGCGACATTTGGACCTACCGTAAAGTCTTATCTAACTAAAATTACAAATACTAAAACAAATTAATAGTTTAAAATACCTTATGCAACAAAAAATATACTTAGTTACAAATGTCGCTTACGATAAAATAAGTAAAGGCTCGATCAGTTCGATTAGTCTTCTTCTTTAAATATTGTTACAAACTGAGCGTTGATAAAAGACAAAAATAGTCCACTGTGTATTATATCTTTTATGGTAGTCATTAGCCAGGTGTGATTCTAGGAAATTCAGTCCACGCGGTCGAACAGACATATTGTATTTGTACAGTATAAAGCAACGCCCCAATGGAGGGGTGAGGCAGTCTAGCGATAGCCACAAGTGAAACAAGACGTTAGTGACGGACTTTGCGCGTGTGATTGAATCGTGCATTGCGTTTGAACTGGTTGTGTACAGTTATAATTGTACATGTGTTATACCTGTTTGTATAGTTCTAATAAATTCTATAATAAATTCCAACGGCATTTTAATTCGAGTCCTGCAACTCGTAACAATATTATAAAACAAAGTCACATTACGTCTGTCTGCATATCCGCTAACTCCTCCTAAAGCACGCAACAAATTTTAAGTGGTATTCTCCATCAGTTACATAATAAATAATTTTTACTGATGATTTATATATGTGCATTTATAAAAATCCAAATTAAGTTTTTATGTAAGTAAAATAGAGGTTAATAGGATTTGACAAGCAGTTATCATTTAAAAGCAGCTTTTACTAAAATGTCACACGTCATTTTTTTCTCTACATTACCATAAATAATTTAATACAATAAAAGAAAACTTAGATTATTCATATTGTATTCTACCCATAGTCCCCTAGATCACCGCCTGCTATAGGTAAGGTATGGATCATCGCTGGATCGCCATACTAATCCGTTGCTAGGCACCAGCCTTCTATTTTACCATTGATTTTTAAATCACAGACGGACACTTCAATTTCAATTCAAATTCAACGCTGACACTTCAAATTCAATTTTATTCAGATCAAATACTGGACGTGAGGTATGGCCACAATTTAAACATTAAAAATCTTAAGGATCAATGTTGACATCGCGACGGGGTTGGATCATCCGCCCCTGGGGTCAGTGAACTGCACCATTCTGCACCCGCAGCTGCAGGGGACAACATTGAACACTTATAGAAACGATTTACGGCTATCGCTTAGCAGGGTGTTGTATTGAGCTTGTATGTTGTAAGTTAAATGTGTTTGAAATATTTCCTTTCCTTTTAACGTTCCATATCTAATTTGACAAAGACTGAACCCTTATGAAATTATTATGTCCGTCCATCAGCATCTTTTTACGTCTGCCTTTTCACATAAATTACTGGGTTTCGTTATTGAGATATATAATACTTACTAATATTTTACAACGGATCTCTATGGCAATCCAGCGAGAAAACGTCTCCAGCCTTCTGGGCACCTTACTCATAGAAGACGGTGATCTAAGCTCAGTATTCTACTTATAGTCTTGAGGGACTATCGGTTGAATGGGTTATGGGTCATTACATGTTAATAATATAAGGCTTCATTGTACTTTTATATGGTTTATATACAAAATACAAATCTTTCCTCTTTATAATACTAATATTTATATTTTGTATGTCTGTAACGAATAAACTCAAAAACTACTGGACCGATCTCAAAAATTATTTCACCTCCCGTTGGAATCAACTTCTTAATTTTTATTTTTCCAGGGCAAGATATATATGTATATATAATAAAGAGATGAATTCTTCAAGTGGCCCTTCAGGGCCAAATCGAACGAAAAACACTCAAGGGAATCGAAGGGTCGATTTTGACGAAAACTAACGTGGTATCATTAGGTTTTTGAAAAACCAATACTCTTGTCGGTAATCAAATAGGCTATTATAAAAAAAGCACATGCTGTATGTATATTATTACATCAAATCATGGTGTAGCAAGGATCAATTTCTGTAAAGAAATGTCAAACGTCTATTAAGGCAGAGGGTTGCAGATTTATATTACGAATATAACAAGTATCAAAATATAGTGAAAATTTATGCTATGTCTCATACTCACCAGTATATTTAAACAAGTCTCAATTTCGCTAAGCGATACTTCAAAATCGGCCGCTTTATACCCCCGGAGCTAATATGTACTGCCATCGCTGTAATCAAAATTGGTTAAGCTTGAATAAAACACGTAAAACTTTACTATAACAATAATAATATGATAACAGCCCAAACTGTTCCACTGCTGAGCTCGGGCCTCCTGCTATAGGGGAACGGACAGTGCACCCGCCACCCTTGTCCAAGACGACATGGCAGGTTGGACACATCGGTTATCTCGATGTGCAGGTTTCGTCACGATGTTTACCTTCAGCGTTGAAGCACGTGCTAATTGTAATACTGTTCATACACATTCAGTCAGAAAACTGCTTAAGCAGTGCATGCATTTCGACCAGGATTTGAAGCCGCGCCTGGGACGCGTGCGCTAGCCGTCACACTCCCACGACTTTTACTTACTTTTAAAACGTTACTATGTTAATTAATTAGGTTAGTTGTCCTTCATTATATTAATTTATGATTTATGAAATAATTAACGCCAGGGTAATTAACTATTCGTTAACGTACTCGCATTGATACTGATATGGGTTTAAATACCAGCCAGGAACCACGCACAACTTAAACTGTTTTCTGCCATAATGTACATTTTGTTTACAATTACCACGTATTATTATAAAACCTGCATACCAAATGAAATATCTAATATAATAACAATATACGGCAGACATACACATTGTATATCCCCACGCTAAGCCAAGTTACGTTTGTGTTACGGGTGATATACAACGGACCACTCTGGGGCTAATCCCAAACATACAGACAATAGTAAACAACAAAGTTTGTTTTCGAAATTTACCGAGCCAGGAATCGAACCTGGTGCCTCACGTTCCAGTTCGGCCGGCTAAGACAACCCGCTCAACTACAGCGGTCGTCATATGTGAAATCGACTAATGCATATTGGATAAGTATAGCTTGGAACACTATTCGTTTACCTCCTAATTAAGTAGCCATGGGACATGTATGGGCTAATATCCTATTAAAAATAAAAGTTTAATATAACATCATACTGCAAGTTACACCTTTATGCGATAAGACAGCCACTCAAAATAATTATTGTATCTTGTATACTACTAGCGCGACCATCTCCGGATTGAGGATTGGTCCTCAAATTTTTTGAGGTACTTAATACCTACCTAAGATAACACTTTGTTGCTCACCAAATATACAATTTAAAAAATGCACAATTACAATATTGTCATGGTCATACAATTGGCGGCCTTGTCGCTTAAAGCGATCTCTTCCAAGCAACCTAACTTAGGAATAGTTTACCCTAAGGTATATCATAAACGAAAATACTTAAGCCACATATTTTATAAATGAAATATAAATTAAAGTATGTCTTTAAGTTCTAAAAATTCGAATAATGACGACGGCTCTTATAGTATAATTAATTAATCAAGTCGGGGAAATTTCCTTTGACTGGAGACTGTAATATACATTAATACTTATATGAACCTAATTTTCAGTTATCATTAACAATTAACAGTCCTATTCATATTGAGTTAAAATAAGTTTTCTTTCATCTATTCCTTCATAGGTAATGCAATTAAAATAACTATAGGTACTGTTTACTATCTACTTTGACGTACAGTGCACCATGTGTTTGAAATAAGTATAGCGATGAGAATAAGGCTATCGTATTTGCCTCTAAAAGCTATGATCCACCGTGTATGTCCACCCTACTTATGGTTCTATGGGGTATCGATTATTCCCCTAGCCGCGCCCCTCCCGCCTGCAGCGCCGCCCCCGCGCCTCGGCACCCCGACGCAACTCACCTAAGCTACGTAAAATCGACATTACCACTTATTTCTCCAAACTTACAGCGCAGTTATAGTTTACTTATTGTGATATTCAGATAATTATAGTGGCAAATTAATTTTTAATTTAATGGCTAAAATTTTTAACAATAGCTATCTATTATATATGATTTCGGCTATAACGACCGAAATCCAGCTTATATAGAAACACAATAAACTAATTAAATTATGCATGTATTAAAATCCAATACAACCATGATTATTGTTTTATACTTGGACTTTTAAATAATATTAAAATAAACTTGTGTTAAAAACAATTTATTACTATTAAATTACCGTACAAACGATGTCTGCTACAGCGACCGCTTCATACTATGAGCTCTATTGGAGCTCTAGGGAGACCGAGGCTGCGAGGGTAGCCGGTCATGGCGGAGGGCCCGGTCTAAGCCCCGCCAGTTTACTATGTTCTAATTTGTTCATAGGTTTAGACGTAATGTCTCAGTTTCAGCCAGTTCTGGTTGGTAAAGTTCAGCACTATGCTATTGCTCAGTCTTTTTCTGATAACAATTTTTTCCGGAACAGTTTAGAATAAATTCGACTAATTAAAAACTAAACTAGCTAAGAACTAAATAAGTGTAGGTATCTTGGTACGATTTAGTACTAGGTTGTGATATATAAAGTATCCCTGCAATACATAATTATAACCAAAGCAACGGAAAGTTCATTTACCAAATTGATCGTGTCGGGAACGAACCGCAGACTTTTGTTTTCCAGCGAACCACATATTATTATTATTTCACATGTATATTTATTCGCATTCTTTTTTATGTTTTTTTTAATACATATAAAAGAAATAAACATATATTCAAAAAATATAAAAAGATGACGTCCGTCGGCAGTGGGGCCTAGGGCCCAAGCTACTGGTGGTTATGGCTCCAGAGACAGGAACTTCCCCACAATGTGTGCCGTGCTCAGGAGATCCGCCTTCTGTATCTGGCCCTTCACCCATTTACCAAGCGAGAGCCTAGCTAGGTGTCGGTCGAGGCTCTTCGTTATTAAACCGTTAACGGACACCACTATCGGTACGATGATCGTTGACTCCATATGCCACATGGCCGTAATCTCGTGCGCGAGGTCAAGGTTGTTATTATTATTATTATTTGACCACAAATGTCGTGATTTTTTTTCCTTAACAAAAAAAAACGATTTCACTCTAAACACAAAATAATAAATATGTGATCGACTTTTTTCTACAACATCTATCATATAGTGTGAAGACGGTTGTGTTTTTGTTAAAAAAGTTTTTTGCTTTATATTTGCGCAAAAACTTCAATAGCTTTAAAAATAATATATTAAGCACCTGTAGAAATTGTACCACTGGCACGCGTGTACAAATTTGCCATCGCACTATTCGGTGTGTATGCTCTTCAGCGAAGGTTGCTCTCGATTTCCTTGCAATCCACAAATCAAATCAAGAAACGAGAAAGAGAAGAGAAGACGGTGAAAGTGCGTAACATGCCTACAAAGAAATTAAACGCCTGTAGAAAGTGTAATACTGGCATGCGTATACAAGCATTTTTGGAAAATGTAGTATTTCGGCGTTTTTAAATAAGGGTTACTCTCGATTTCTCTGAGATACACTCATCAGATTCTGATTCAGTGATCATAGAACCGCCTCGGGGCTATGCATACTTATGAATAAAAAAAAATTCAAAATCGATCCACAATTGACGTAGAAGCCCCGTAAAATTTATAAAAAAACTAAGCGCCTGTAGAAAATCGAATGCCTACACGCGCATACATGTTTATTTCCAATAATTTAGGCGCACGGCGTTCTTTAACAAGTAATAGTTGTTTATTTTGCCAAGAAAAAATGGGAAATATTTATTGACTTCAAAGAAGAAGGAGGTTCCCAATATGCCTGTATCTATCAATAAAATCATATCATTTAATGTTACTGCTACATCTAGGACAATGTTATAGTTATTGACCGTTCACGCAGTTGCAGCGATGGGCTTAATAAGTTATTATTCGTTATTTTTAAAGCATTAATAATACGCATTGGCCACTGACAATAACTATAAGATTATCGCATCTGATGCTCGAACATTAAACATAAATCACTAATCAGGCCTTAACAAGTAGTAACCTCAACTTATATCGCCTTTCTAAAAATACTTTATAATTGCGTGAAATATGTACATACATGTGGGCATGACACGGGTTGACATGTAAAGAGACTAGAGGCGATGATACCCAAAGGACAGGTTTATACAAAATTATTTTGCCCTATTTAGACTTCAGTTAGAATTTGTGTATACTGGTTTTATTCCTGACGGAATCGGTTTGTTTGTAGACAATGTGAGTATAATTAATTATAGGTATTATATCGAGAGCTCCATAACACATAGGCGTATACGCAAAAATGCATTTTTTTTTGTTGTTTACTAAAAACTTTGCATGTTACAAATTAGAAAGTCTTACCAGTATACAAGTGTACCTAACAAGAAGGGTATTCCAAATTTCAGCCTTATGGCTGAAATTTGGAATACCTGATGAAATAAATTGTTTTTGTTTCTTTCACAATTTTGTCCCTTGTGTAAAACTGCACTTTTTTCTGTACGTCTATTTGTTATGAAGCCCTCGATATACAACTTCGCATAATAGACAAAATTTAAAAGAGGAAAAATAATATTCCTTTTATAGTAGTTAAACAGGAAAAAGTCTTCAATGAAGCACCTTTTGCTCGAAAATTGGGTATATTTTAATTTTTTTAACTAATTTACAATAAATTTTGATGGAGTGTACAGCTTGGTTTGCGTTCTGTAGTAGTTTTTTAAATCTTGACGGTAGACTAAAAAAGTTTTCATAGTAACTTTGCTGATAATGCGCTTACAAACCGGCGCGAGGGGACTGTCTTCCTGCTCAGCTGGACCACTGTGTAGCTTTCTTGTTAAATCGTGCGGCGACAGCAATTAAATCAAGACAGTCTCTCCGTTCTGTTTAATACACTGAAACAACGATGTCAGTAACTGTCAATGTCTAATAAAATGATAATAAGTTCGTTACCAAAGAAATGTATATTCAGGCGAATTTCAATCTAATTGTATTTCACAACTGTAGGAATGATTCAATTGGTTCAAGTGCACATATTACGTACAATCGAATAAAATGCAAGTGGGTATTCAGTGTAACTCCACGCAAATTGAAAGGACCATTAAGATGAGGAACATTCACTGTATTAAATAGGCTAGGTAACATTGATAACATCATATGAATACTCAACGGGTCTTCTTCAAACTAAGTTTCGTTGTTGGTTTTTTTAAAGTTTTATATTTTATTTTTTTAAATTAGAGGGGGGACCACCTTTTACTAATTGTGAAGCAGATCTCCCCAACTACTTACTGATTTAAATAAAAGAGTCACTAAGCGTTCGCGACGATAAGTGAGCCCGTATGAAACTGAACGCAACTTGCGGTTTCAACACATGACATCTTTAGCTCTTACAGAAAATACCCCCTCTAAACTTGCTTAAAATCAGTGAACAACGTAATACACACACATATATAGAATACGTGTATATAATATATATAAACACATTATTTAGCGTTATCAACTTTGCAATTCATACCCATTCATTCACTAAAAAAACATCGGTACGATTTTTGAAAACTCTTTTATCTAACATACCTTACACGCCTATGTATTTTGTACTATGTACTATAAGATACACATAACAGTAATGACAATTAACAATACTATGGGTGGTTTAAACGCTATTATCTATCCTTATATTGCGTTCTGTCTTATTGAATATGCAGTGTTTGCTACAACTCCATTAATTCTTCAAGTCATTGTGTAACATAATTCTGTATAAAACTTAAAAAAAGAACTTAAATATAAATAGAACAACAAATATAAAGAAAAACAATTTTTAGTTAGACGTGTTGCTGGGGAGTTTCTTGCCGCTTCTTCTCCTTAACAGCAATAACACGTTGCGAAGTGGTGTACATAGACTAGAAAGTAAAATTTAATTTTATTTTAACTTGCATCTTATATGTATGACCTTCAAAAAGTGTTCTCCAGTGGAGCTTATTTTGAATAAAAACTTTTGAATTTGAATTTGAATTAGCGATTTCTTTTAGGCGAGCTTTGGATAGATATTATTGGCAAAAACCGTGGTATTTTGCATTATCATGACTTATGGCCGGTTCCTACACCTTCCGATACATTCACTTGCCTTACCATTATTCGAATTTTGACATTAGTTGTGTGAGGCTTATGTAGTCAAATGAACGGTTGGTAAGATATAGGAACCGTCTATTAACCAATTGAAGTATTTTAATATATGTTTCTAAATAGTTTTTCTATAGCCATCACCACACCACTATGTACAGGCACAGACATTTTAATAACAAATTACATCCAGTTAAACCTACTGGTATTTCAGGCTGGACATCCGAGACAGAAAAATGACGTGACTATTTAATAAGTGTGTATGAATGAATGTATGAAAACACTTTATTATTCACCAAAATTAAAAATACGTTCTTCTAAGGATAATGAATGTTGAATAAAGGGCGGCCTTATCACTTAAAGATCTCTTCATGTCTACCCCCTAAACTGAAGTACTTATAGATATAATAATAAGCCTAATAAGAATATTTTGATTCAATAATTTTCAGATCTAATATAAATATCGCAAACAATCGCGCTTTACACTTTCCCTCCACGTATATAAACATAATAGAACAAGCGTCACACCCCTCTTAGCGTATTCCGGCTGTTGCCGCACGTTCCCCGCACTCCATTCCCGTCTTGATTAGCCCGTATTGTTTCGGGAAACCGCCTCACGATTTATTTGCAATTTTCATTATTAAGTCGTATGATATCATTTTTGTTTTAAATGAAATATAATCCGATCTTGCCAAATATATCAAATCTTTAACCTCCAACCTAAAAATAGGGGTCTAGTAAGTTTTAAGAGGATGTGTGTATCTGTGTATGTGTGTTTGTATGAATGAATGAAAACTCTTTATTGTTCATCATAACTTAAACCTAGACATTTAATATACTTAAATGCATTTCCATTAGAACAATGGGCGGCCTTATCGCAGATAGCGATCTCTTCCAGGCAACCCGGTGTCTAAGGAGACATTACAATTTTTTTTTACATAATATTTGGTGGTTTAACTCAATTAAACTAATGCAATCGTAACAAAAATAAATAAAAAACACAATAATAAAATTTGTAGCTATTTATATAGCTTCAAAACAATTTAATACATTTTTTATTTACATTGGATTTTATTTCAGTACTGTTTTATTTGCACAAATGTATAATTATTGCTTAAAGCGAACAATAGTTGTCAGAAATTCGTTCTTTTGCGATTTTGTGTGTGATAATCTTATTGTGAAAAATGTCTTTACCAGCCGTATGAACTTCACTTTGACGTCAAGTGATGATTTACAGTTTGACCGGTCTGACGTGAACGGTAATATGGATTTCGTGCGGTGTATTCTAGTTTAAGATTAATCTAAAATTTAAATATTCAATAATACAACATGACACAGGTTACGTCTAGAAATATTTTAAAAACGAGAATTAAGAATTCATTTAAATATCATTCAGAAACATTATAATAACAGTCCATAATAGTCCCACTGTCGGACTGGGTCTCCCAATTGTTAGGGAAACTAACTATATTTATGACGTTGTTTTTCCTTCACTATTAAAACGTACATTTTTTAAAATTAAATAGCACGAGTTCAGCAGACAGGCAGAGGGCCCGCCTGTTGGAAAGCGGTTACCATCGCCTATAGACATTTGCAACATCAAAGGTGATACTCCTCTTTTAAGGCAGTCTGAAACCTGGCCATGAATGCCGAAACACAACTCAAGTTGTTATGGCGGCATACTCTAAACCAGGGGTGGTAGCCATCCAGACGAGTAAATATCTGGAATCACCTGGATAAAATAAAATCACCTGGATGTGGGTTATTTTTTGGCTCTTACTGCAGGCCGCCCGGCCGCAGGAAACTGTATTCCTCCTCCGTTCCTGAACTGACGTATTCTAATTGTAAATGTAAATTAGGTTTAAAAACTGCATAAGAGCCGCTTTTCCGGCCAGGATTCAAATCCGCATTTTGAGAAGTAAGTACATTAACCACTGTCTACTCAGCTACCATGGTTTACTTAAGGAACATAAGTACAATTCTACATATATGAAAAAAATTATCTATTGCGACATTAGCAAATTGCCGATTGCGTAGGAACCATTATACTACCCAAAAAAGGATAGAGTATAAATAATGTTAAATTGTCATTTGCAACCCCCTACACCTTAAAGTATAACATATCGATTACCCTTTCCAGATCTCATATTATGAAAGTACCCTTGGAGTTACCTCATCACAGGGATAAAAACAATACTTTTCGTCACTATGAAACAATTTTCCCTGCTGTCAAAAAATTTAAAACTATGCTAGAACTAGATAATACATACGACTCATATCCCAACTTTTTTCAGTCACTGTTAAATGTCGGCATAAATTGTATTAAAAAAAATCAACAATTTGTAATGTCATTTTATACTTATAAATTACTTTTTAGTAAAATTATTATTTAATTTACATAAATTTGAGCTAAATATTTACATATTTAAATAAGATACTAGCGGGTAGAACTTCTGAAAAAAAAATTATTTGACGTAACGCATGTGACGTATCAATGACCTCATCAGATTTAGATATAGATTTAGCGCCTGATTACATTGAAGAAGTAGTTATTTGTTTAAATAATCTTTTTATATACTTTGGTCATATACGAAATGAAAAGCAGCGTATTAACCTCGGATCAAAGGCATGTTACTGCACTCGAACTATTAGCGCCATCGCTAAGCTCGTGCGCCAAACCGTCTAATACCTAAATAGGTCACCTTCACCACTCATGTCACAATCTCTCTCATTGTATATTTACGTAAATTATGCGTCAATTAGCACACATGATTAGTTAAAAAGCTAAATAAAGTAACATCTTTCCTCGAAATATTTATAAAGTGAATTTACAAATTATATTTGTCTTCCCAGAAATTCGTTGTGGTATATTTGGTTTGAGGGTGGAAGCACGAGCACCTACGAGCTATAAAACCTAATGAGCCGTGCCTGCTATGACCTTTTGGAGGCGTACTTCGTTAAACCAACAACAATAACTCCCTCCAAAGATGGTATTTAAATGACCCAACATATTGTATTCAGTTGTATGGTAGTTTTAGTACTTCAGTAACCTGAAATACCACGTAGAATTTATAAAGAAACCGTATTATTCTACTTTTCGTTAACTGTTAAGTAATAAATTATAATTCCGATAATAATAATCATAATTAAAGGCAAAGTGAAGCGATAAATAAATACCGCATTCCTTATGTACGTAGCTAAGTTTATTTCTTTTTAACGAGAGGTTATGATGACTTTTGTGGTAATTTTTAACAGAGAGTATTTATATTCTGTATATTTTATTGCATGAGTTCAGCAGACAGGCACACGGCCCACCTGGTGGAAAGAGGTGACAAAACAGCCCAAAGCCAAGTAGTTGGGTATTTGCCCGACTAGATGGCTACCACCCCTGGTCTAGAGTATGCCACCATAACAACCTTGAGTTTTGTTCCGGCGTTAGTGACCAGGTTCCAGTCTCCTTTAAGAGCAGCAGCACATTTGTAGCACCTTTGGTGTTGGACCAAATGTCCATAGGTGATGGTAACTGCTTTCCCTCAAGTAGACTGTCTGCCTGTCTGCTGAACTCCTGCAATAAAATATAAAAAAAATAGTTATGTCCATTTTCTGGGTGACACTCATGCACAGTACCTAAGATTTCTTACGTGGTTATTTATTTTATGATACGGATTATTACAAAGGTGCTTACCCTATAATCAAACCACTTCCAGTTTTAACCCTTTACACATTTTAGCCGGATTTCTGTATCTTAGGAATTATATCCATTTATTTATATTTTGTTTGCTAGATAAGTTGATGTTTATACGTATATAATAATAAAATTACTACCCACCGAGTTTAAAAGCATCTTACCAATCAACACCTTTTCAAACAGCCCTAATTGTTGATTTACAAACATTTGGAAACCACACTATGAACAATACGGCAGTGCCTACTATTACCGCCGGAATGTAGTCTAAACTTCTGTTATATTACAAACTTATTACTTACAATCCACATACAATACATTTTTAATAACGATCTTTATTCTGTATCAACAATGTCTATATGCCGGTGTAAACGTTATCAAATTGATTTCCGCAGCTGCAAATATAACTTTGCCAGGGTATCAACACTGACCAACATAACTGGATACTTGATAAGACTCTGTTTGATTGGAATAAGATGGAATATGGGATGAGTTAAGGTCCTTTTATAATGGTTCTGTCAGCACTTCGAGGTGGCCAGTGATGGGATGAGTCACATCAGTATCGTACATTCTTGGTTCGTATCCGTTTCTTAAGTTTTTATTTTGTTTTACGCTTGAACTTGCGTCAAACCGTATAATCGGTCATCATAATCCTGTTTCCTTTAATATAGAGGTATTTGAACTAGCAATTGTTTTTGAAGATACTAAAATTTTGGTATTATTGGCGGGAAATTAAAGGTGATTGTCGTTATACGTTCCAGATTTATTTTCGGCTGCCGGGACAGCTAGTATAATATATATATTTAAAAACGAAAACATAATAAATAAAATTCGCTTCTAATATTATTTGACTTGTTCTTACAGAAAATTTTCACGACTGACATTTGAAAGACACAAGTATCGTATTAGATACATCATAAATTTAAATTTTGAAAAAAACATTAAAAGGTTCTAACAGTCATTTTGGGGGCTAAAATAAAATGTTTAAAAAACATGTATTAGATGTCACGAAACTATACAACAGGTCTTGTTCAAATTTTTTCCCTATCTTCTGACACCTTGAATTTTTTTTGGTACTACCACCCCTTACTTCAAAAGTTGCACGTTTTACGACTTTGGACACGAATATCTCAAATCTTATCAACTAATGTTCGGTTCCTATAACTTACAATTTATTACTATCGGTAGACAAATGACATTACTTGTATGGTGCTTAATCAATCAAATTTTCATGACTGGTAACGGGAATCGAACGGTTAGCAAGATATTGCTATCAGCCATAAATAGTATTCATTTCGAATATATCTAAGAAAATGTAAGCAAAAATAACAGGAAACATTATATTATTTTTGCTGACATTACAAACGGGCCTGAAAAAAGGCTGATAAAACAACATTATTATTTCTGCAAACCTGTCGAAGTACACTGAAATGTTTTTACGCATGCTGATCACACCTATACTTTCAAAACTGAACACTACATCATTGTGTCATCATACACCTTCCAAATTTATTTACAATACATACATACCCAGTAGTTTTCGACAAAGACTATTATAACATACACAAAAGGATAAACATACGGAGAAAAGGGCTTACGGATAGGACAATTTAGTAAAGGCTCTCTTATCGCCAAAATGCCTATACTATAAAAAACACAATAACATTATGAAGCAAACAATTATAGTAGAAAGTATTCTATTATACTA
This sequence comes from Dendrolimus punctatus, assembly GCA_012273795.1. Lineage (NCBI taxonomy): Eukaryota > Metazoa > Arthropoda > Insecta > Lepidoptera > Lasiocampidae > Dendrolimus > Dendrolimus punctatus. Next base: position 4,786,123 of record CM022542.1, read on the forward strand.
GAATATTAGAAGACATTAAATTTCAAGGAAAAAAGCGCTATTCCCTCGAATAAGAATAAAAGCATGTACCATGTGTTGCAAATATGTAGAATACAGTACAGAAACGAAGAAAGCATACTATTTTCTACGGCTGAAGAAGAAACGACAAAACAACCCACAGCCAGGTAGGTGGCTACAATCAAGGGGTGGAAGACCCGATAGATCAGGGTCTAGAGTATGCCGCCATAACAACCTTGAGTTGTGTTCGGCATTAGAAGCCAGGTTCCAGTCTTAAACACGAAATTTAAACTATTAACGAAAAACTTGAAAGTATTTACAACTGTTTGTACGTGCAGTGTTTAAATTATTAAAAAATAATTTAAATGGCAATAAAACGAATTACGAAACTGCTGTTATTTTAATGTAATAAAATTTTGATGCAAAATTGCAAAATGTCTGATGTTACACTACAGAGGGAGGAGTTTCTATCAGGACCATTGTGTTTTTGGTTCCCAAGGTCCTACGCCACGGCCCATACGGCATCGAGATGGACTAAAGAGGTGGTTTAGTTGGTAGGTCCGAGCATGCCATCGAGAGTCCAACACTACCCTGTTGTCCCCGAGTGATGGGGTGTCCATGATGGATTACTCCTCGTATGAAAAATGGGAAGGAGGTTTCACGTATGTGACCAGCTTTGACGAGAACGGAAGGGGTCAAAAATCAAGAAATTCGTGTGGTGTAATTTACGGACGGCCCCTTATCCAAGATTGAGTCGGAACTTAACAGTGACTACTATCTATAGATTGTTAGATAGATAGATAACTCTTTATTGCACACCAAAACATACAATTACAAAACAGACAATATTTACAATATTTTCTAGGCGATACAATAGGCGGCCTTATCGCTCAAAGTGATCTCTTCCAGGCAACCTAAATGAAAAACAAAATGTTTTTCCTTACAAGATCATTTCCGTACATTACTAACGGGATTTTTGTAATGAATTATACTATTTAATAACATTGAAATGTCTTAGACAAATTAAGCCACATGTAATGATAGATATTACAGTACAAAATGTTTTATATTAGTCATCTAAAGACATAATTTACCTAAAATGTTATCCAAAAATTTATAATGTAAGAAAAAATAAGGTATAGCAAGGCGCTGCCGTCTGCCTGTTTGCTTGCTACATACAGTATAGAAAAAGTTTCTTTCATCTCGTCCAAGTTACTAGAAAATTGTCGCTTAATTTGTTTCATTGTATTAATAAAAATGTATTAAATTATATGATTATATTACAAGTGATCATAGTTAACAGGTGGCATACTGGTTTAAACGCTTTTAAAACAACCGATTACCTATCACAACACACCAACTTTGTTATAATCAAATCTAAAGTTGTCTCATTGCAATATCTACCTTAAATCACAAATTAATACGGTCGAATTTCTTATGATATCGAAACCTTTAGTAAAATAACAGAAGCCCTATTGTTGCTTACGCAAAGATGTAATCTCTTATTTTATTATTACCTGAGTGGAAAGGGACACGGAAAGAGGCTTTTGATGTGCAAGTTTGAACGTTATTACTGCCGTTGAGAGTTTAAATTTGCCTAAATAACAATATTTGTAGAGGGCTAGCTTTAAAACACTTTATTACATGGGCCGCAGTCACTGTGTGACAAGCTATGTTAATTTTTTCTCAAGTTTACTATTTGACTGTATGAGTGCATTTTAAAAGGTTATTAGGAGCTTTTATCTTTTTACTCGTGGTACCGTAATGGCTAGGGCAAGGAACGCATGCACAACTTGGCAGTTAAGTTAAACTTGCATAAAATGTGCATATTGTTATAATTGCCACGTGCTAACAACGGTGAAGGAAAACATCATGATGCAACCTGCATCGAGATACTCGATGTGTCAAACCTGCCAAGCCGCCTCAGACAAGCGTGGCGGGTATACTGTCCGTTCCCCTTTAGTGGGAGGCCCGAGCCCAGCAGTGGGACGCTTATGGGCTATTATTATTATCTTTTTACTATAACTAATACTTATCAGAATAAGAGTGTCAGTGATGTAAATGTTTAAAAAACGTTTCTTTTAATTATTTTTGTCGATTTTTTTCAATATACTTACCTTGTTTTACTGCCTATGGGAAAATAGGTCATAGGTGATACTAATATGTAAATTCATGTTTAACAAATATCTTGCTTGATGTTAAGCGAAGAAACTCACGTTTTAGGCATCGGGAAGTACAGACTCAAGAAAAAAGCTTTGAGGTGCGCACGCCAAAGGCAGACGCGAAGCGGTCAGTACCGACAGGTGTATGTATATGTAGGTGTATGTAGTAGGACAGATGGTATGTCCACCATATAGTCCATAGTAGGTGCTGACTCACTAGTTAATACCTATATAGAGTAGAGACCCGCCAGATCTACCCGGACCAATTTGATAAAAGAAAGACGGGCGGATTAAGATAATAAAGATGAACAATAAAGAGATATCTTTATTAATCAAATAAAAAACCACAGAGGAACTCTAGTTAATGAAATAAAATAACCACTAATATCAGGTCAGTCTCATAAATTGGATGAGGCCTCCTAATTTGTATATGAAATTACATTTCACTCCCTTGTGTAAAACGAGTTATCAGATTTCACACATCAACCATCTCGTTTCGATTTCGATTCGAGTTCGACTCTGTGGTCAAATAAAAAAAACTAAAGAGTTGATGTTTATCTCTTCTACAGATTATCCTCCTTGATCGTATATAGCCACACACTTGATTGATAAATGATAAATTATATATAACATACTTATCAAGTTATCACTTTTATAAAGATTTTTGACGCAATTAACTAATTGGCAAAACCATCAGAATACTAAATTTGTGGTTTATATTTAATAATAATAATAATTGTTTGGCTTAGAATGAGAAATTTGAAAAGCGACAAATGCACAGGCACATACCTACATTGTTTACTGTGCTTTTTTTAAATAAGTAAATGGGGGGATAATTCGCAACTCGTGTGTGGGATTCGCCAGATCGGGGGTGGTACTAGCACGTCCAGTCAGAACTGGTGCCACGCTATTGCCGCTCCACACTTAGGGATACCCACTAAAACCCCTGGGTATTCCGTCCAGCGCCTTATGCCAGGGCTAGGGAAAAGCTAAAAGACGGTCCCAATTCCGCTTGCCCTGGCAGGTGTGGGCCTTACGCACAGGCCTCTTCCATTGCCGGGGGACTTCTTTTGTCCCCCGATCTCACGAAACACGAGTCTGCATTGTTTGCTGTGCTGCGGAAACCCTTGGATTGTGAACTATAAGTCACAGTCGCTGGCACGATTTATTGATTGGCTTGGGGATTAGCTAATTGTATATTTTGGAAAACTTGTAAAAATGGACGAAAAAACAAAAAGGTCGATGGACGCGTTCTACGTAGCGAGTTGCACTGATAATTCGCAAGAGGGCAACATGTACACACGGGGTGACGATATATTTGTTTTTATATGTTATATGAGTAATGGAAGTTAAGAAATACCAGTGAAATTTGATTGTGTTAACTAAATACGGAACAATAATAATTTTATTTGTGTCCGACTGGCGTTCATAATTTATGTTAGTTACACAAAAGACTTAAAAACTAATTATTAGTAAAATAAAAAGAACTAAAAGTAAGAAGAATAGTTTTCCTATAGTTTACGGACGCTACAAACATTTCACCATACCGCATAACAACTACTAGCGCCATCTAGTTTGAATATAAAGTAGCCAGTTTAAAAGTTTACTGTTTCCTTTCATTCAATACTTATTCAAAACGATTCAAGATTCTTTTCACATCTTTGAAGGTAATGTCGAAGTGATCTTTCTTTATTTCATAAAACAGAACAATGAAGATAACTTATCGTATTGTTTTGTAATTATAATCCCGTAGGACCATAAGTAAAATATCCAGGTCATCGAAGTCAATATAATAGGCACAATATGTTTACAGTATAATTTTATTATTGTGATTACAATTAAATTATATTTGTAAAATAAATGTCAACTTGAAATCTGATTAAATATAAATGTCAAATACAGGAATCAGCCAATTTATCTACCTAAATCCGTTAAAAATAAAAACATTAGTCGGAGAAACAAAACATTATAAACTATGTAATAAACAAAAAAATCATTTAGTTATATTGCAGATAGATAGAGCATCTAGATATCATCTAGAAGCATCTGGAATAAACGTGCATATATGTAAGACGTTAATGAAAGTAGATGAAGCGAAAATTGTTTGTCATGATCCTCACAAGTGAAGATCCATATTCTCTGTCTACCCCCATGGGAAACAGGCGTGATAATGAATGAATTAATATGCTTTATTGTGTTTTAAAGATACAGTTAACAGAAACAAAATTTTACAATACAATAGGCGGTCTTATCGCTATTAGCGATATTCTATTGTATTCTAGTAGTATACAAAGGGCAGTATTATATTCGACCTATATATAACTCCTGAAGGCTCCTATTTCCGCAAAAGGTTGAAAGGGGGTTGCAAATGAAAAAATCTTCGTTGGTAATTATTGATCAATAATTTACCAAAAAAAATATCATAAATTTTCACAATATGAGACGTAAAGTGGTTTTTAAAAAATATTCCATAGTTATTATAGAAAAAAGTCAACGTCTATAGAAACCCCCTTATCGCCCGAAAAATAGTACCGAAAAATCCCAACGTCCTTGAGGATTTTGTTGCTACAAGCCTTAAGACTATAAATAGAATAATGAGCCTACGTCACCATCTAAGGTAGGCTCTATGGTTGGTAGGAGATTGCGAAGGTGTTGTCCAAGGTAGGTACCAGCTCTCTGATTACTCGAATAGTCGACAAGATGTTTCGATAGGTTTTTGGAAAAACTACTTTTATGATTCACTGCGTGTGTAAAATACAGTCAAGATCACAGGTCCCCAAAGCGGTCCATATATACCCCTGGGGGTCCAAGTCGAACTTCAAGGGCTCCACGTCAGCGAAAAGAACAACTTAAGAGTCCGTGAGCTGCAAATAGGGGTTCATAATAGTAAATTCCATTTAAGCAAGTCGTGACGCATTTTTTGAAGGATGTTTGTACTTACAAGCTATAAAATTTATATGTGACCAACTAGAAACTATACTGAATCCAACGGAAAAAGAATTGTCAAACTTAGTTCAGAAATAAAAAGTTATGGCTGAACATATATAAAAAAAAATATATATTTACACAAAAAATTGAGAACCTCGTCCATTTTTAAGTCGGTTCAGAAGATAGAAGGTTCCACCGACTGTAATAAAAGTTGATGAGGGGTCTATGAGATAATATAGTTTGGGGACCATTGCTTTAGATAATTGAAAATATTGTTCGTACATGTTTAGCTTTCCGGAACATAAAATACACATTTTTCAGTTACAACGTCTTGTAAGGTCTTTATTGTGTATTATCTATCTATATATAAATACAATTGAAGTGTATGTCTGTAATATAAATATTAACGCCAAAAGCCTGTAATTTGAATGAATTAATGAAACTCTTTATTTTTCACCATAACTTAAACCTAGACAATTTAATATTTATATATTTCTATTAGAACAATGCGCGGTCTTATTTCTCATATGGATCTCTCCCAGGCAACCCAGTGTTTTTACATTACATTACAAGAAAAATTAAATAATATTTGGTGGTTTAACTAAACTAATACAAATTAATCGTAATTAAATATATTATCGTTTAATAATTTATATTATACGATGCATAATCATAAATATACGTTTTTAGAGTTTTTGTCTGTCAGTTTATCTTGAATAAGCTTTGAAACAGCCTAAAGTCTATTTCAATTTGAAATAGAGTTCAAATTGACATACCGTCCTATTTGAAATTTTCAAATACATCCATGAAACCTTATTTGTAGCGATATCATAGTCTTCTCTACGAGATACACATTTTTTTAAATTTAATTATATAAAAATATATTTCATCTTGTTACATAAGAATCACAGAACATTAGTACTCTCACGAATAGTGATTATTTTAATATTGTTAAGTTCTCAATTTCGCTATAGGTAAATCCTATTTAATTAATTAATAGACATGTCTAACGAGGAGCCCACTGATTTAGACTGGGTACAATTGCGGAAGGATATGGGAACTGTTCATCAAGCAGAATCAACTCATGCTAAATTTGTAAGAAAATTCACTGAAAATCCTTTTGTACCGATTGGTTGTTTAGCCACTGCAGGAGCATTATCATATGTCTTGTGGAGTTTTAGAACAGGTCGTAAAAGGATGTCACAACAAATGATGAGATTGAGAATAGTTGCCCAGGGTTTTACTATCACAGCACTTGTAGTTGGAGTTATGCTAAGCATAGGAAAATAAATGCAATTAAACTTTTAAAAATACTGCATTGTAATGCATGCAATACTGCATGCTGTATTCTTGTGATTTTGATATAATGTGTAGCTATGCATTCATTTGAACTACCAAAGCTCATATTGATTTCAGAGATTACATTTTTATATTTCTCATAATGTCCTTCTGGTTACCGTTTTATAATAATCTTATATTTATAATCACCCTGTTTATTTCTATACCGCCCTATTTGAAAGCGTTATAGACACTTGTTATTACTAATAAATTATTACTAGCGACATCTAGAGAACAGGATGAAATTAACTATCAAGGCAACGCTTAAAAGCATTGAATCTCCAATTCTTAGTTCCATGGCACCTCAAATTTTTGCATTAAAAATAGACAAGACAATAGACATTAACTGTATAAGTACCTTTGTATTATATAATAACAGCCCATACTAGCCCTACTCTTTGTTGGGGCCTCCAATTTATAGGGGATAATATACCCGCCATGCTTATCCGTGGAGGAATGGAGAAAGAACACAATTTCCTGCAGCCGGCCTGTCGTAAGAGGCGACAAAACAACTCACCAGGCGGTAGGGCATTTGCCCGACTGGATGGCTACCACTCCTGGTCTAAAGTATGTCGCCATAACAACCTTGATTTGTATTCCGGCATTAGTGACCAGGTTCCAGTCTTCCTTAAGAGAGCGGCAGCGCATTTGTAGCACCTTCGGTGTTGCAAATGTCCATAGGCGATGGTAACCGCTTTCCATCAAGTGGGCCGTCTGCCTGTCTGCTGAACTCCTGCAATAAAAAAAATGCTTGTCCAAGCCGGATTGGCGAGTTTGATACATCAGTTATTTTGATGTGCAGGTTTCACCACGATGTTCCCCTCTACCGCTAGCGCGTGGTAATTACAACAATGTAGTGGATACACTTATCATGTTCATAGTTGTAGATATTTTTATATTCTAATAAATTTTTATATTATTAACGATACCTAAACACACTTCGTCCTTTGTAGGAAACTCCTTTGCCGTACAGGCTGTTCGCCTGTGGAACTCCCTCCCCTTGAAAATCAGACAAGCTACATCCATTGGTACATTCCAACACTTGATCACTGACCATTATTTGTCCATTAAATAAAATTTGTTGCAGTAAATGGAATTCTATTATTATTCGCATGTAATTATATGTAATTGATATTATTTTAATCTATTTAATTACGTATGTCTTTATTAGTTTATTATTGTAATAATTTTGTTTTTCCTTCAATTACGATTGAATTTAGTTAAACCACGAAATATTATTAAATTTTCTTGTAATATCTCCTTGGACACCGGGTTGTCTGGAAGAGATCGCTATAAGCGATAAGGCCGCCTATTGTTCTAATTGAAATATGTTTATATTAAATAGGTATAAGTTATTATATGGTGAACAATAAAGAGTTTCATTCATTCATTCATATTCTTTACTTGGCTTAAAATACCACGACCCTGGTTACCACGCACTCCGGTTTTCAACTCAATTATTCGCCTTTACATTTCTATTGGAAACTTCTAATAAAACTTGTATTTAAATATAATTCTTTCATAAATAAAAGTGGATCAAGTTCAAGGTCAACCTTTTGGCATTTGGTTTTTGACGTTTGACAAGTGCTACCTTAAAAAAATAGCAACAACATTTTTTAATCTACGCTATGCACTTTAAGTCAGAACATTATCAAATCCGCGGGTTTTGAGTATAGGACACGAGTGTGCTAAGTACTAAGCTATCAATTATTTTTCGATCTCTTTGTGCGAATTATAAACTTAATTAACACCCATAAATATCCTCAATTCAACCCAAAGTTTTCTAACAAAGAATATTGAGGATACAGCTGTATATTCCGGTTCAACATATTTTCCTTTACAAACTACGTTCAACACACGTAACCCATGTCATTGCTAAGAAAATGAGACGACGACAAGTCGACCAACATGTTGTACGACTGGCCGCAGGACAAGTCGATGTCGTGAGAAACGGTACTTACATAAGAGATTTGATAACTTATGAAACTGGATGATCGTTATTAACACCTTTTGTGTATATCAATTTGTAAGTTTTCTTCTTTATAAATGTGCGTCATTTTTGTATCTTGCTCAAATATTCAACAAAATTATTGGAGTGTCACCATACTAGGAGGATATTTTGACAATTCGAAAATGCACATTTTATTAAACTCGATAATAGATATCTACAACTATTCACTTTAAAACAATATAAATATAATACAAATTTATCTATACTATATTTTTTTTAATTTACACAGCAAAACATCCCTCTTCGAGTTGTAGCCCAAAACAAACATTAAGGTTTTTTTATTAATATCTATACATATAATAAAATTGTAAAGGCCTATTTTTTGTACAATGAAAAAAATACTAAAAATCGAGTAAGGGGGATGTAAGGAGTGAAATAGAACTAATTTAGATTTTTTTTAAATTTTTTTGTTTCTCTGTTTGTCTGTCTGTTTGCACCGGCTAATCTCCGAAACGACTGGACCGATTTAAATGAAATTTTGTATATATATGTATATCCCTGGTCAACATATAGGATACTTTTGATACCGAATAATTATTTAATTAATAAATTATACAACTTATGTACCTAATTAAGAATTGCCGATATAATCATCATACAATTAAACAATAAAATCTATATATCATTACGCCGAGATCAATAGGAGCGGAGTACCAATCAAGAATGTTTTAAAATCGGTAGGGATTTTTTACTTTTTTTTAAACTATTCTACGGGAACGAAGTCGCGGGCAAAAGCTAGTATTATATAATAGTCAAACCAATATTTTTGTCCTATTATCTGAATGAAAAGATTTGAGTCTTTGGCGGAAACTTGAAGAGTAGATGAGAGAGGAGAGTTGATGTTTTGTTGTATATTTTTATTAATTTATATTATTGGTTAAAAGTGGGCATAGTTGTAGGATATTGATTGGCGTCAAACAAAGAAATTAAAGCTGAGGATTTTTCTTAAAGATTATTTTAAAAAATATATTATAAAAAATTTCAGTCACACTTGACATGGGCTAATACACAAATCCTAACAAAAGAAAAACTAATTATTTCAAAATAAAACGGCTAAAACCGCATGGGATACTAATCTTATAGTACCTATACTACTCGTGTATATGTATGTTCATTATTTTTATATTTAACATTATTAAATTAATTAGAAATGCTAGGGAAATATTTAACCAAGTATTTGATTTATAGCGTTTACATTAGTAAAAGTTTTTAGTCGTTAAACCATTTTATTCGTTAAAATTTCAAGGTTCCGCGGAATCTAGGGCACGGTGGTATAGCAAAGAATAAACATAATACAATAAGAGAAAGTGTTTACTATTGTATTAAATCATACGAATTGTGCAAGAAGGCTTATTATACTACGAAAGATTTTCTAGATACCCTACTAAATGGGTATGATGCGATTACTTCCAAGCTTTTTCAGAAGTTGGCAATGTTGGCAGAAGAAAACATGTGGCCGAGGATTGTCTTACGCCGCTTCTACTTCGGTTTTTTCTCTATTTTTTTATTTATTTAAACTTCTGAGTTAGAAGTATGTATACATCTAGTAAGATAGCTTCCTGAATGCTGTAATAGAATTCATAACTCATTTTACACGCTTGTAAAGTTTGTCGTTAAGGAGTCCAGATGATCAGAGTTAGTGTTGGACAGTACATGATTCTAAAATGAGTTTGTAGGAGTAACATGACATTTTGTATTGAACCAGTACAATGCACCACTTCACATGAGGCGAGGACATTTTTATGGTTTGTACCGTGGCAGTACATTTGAAGCGATGAGGCCGTTGAGGCGTTGAGCGTCATACTCATTTGTCCCGTTCAAAACCAGTTCGGAAATGTTCGTTAAGAATCGGTTGTGCTCGGCCTCGCTTACCTCATTTTACTAACAGTCGTATTAAGACAATGTAATGTTGTCTCTCTTTGTCACGTCAATATCCATAGAGGTGTTATTCAACTGTTGTAGTATAAGCCCCGTTCCGTCCTTCCGTTTAGTTTTGAGTAGTAGCGCGACAAAAATGTTAAAGTGGTACATTCCAAAATTTGAGCCATATCAGTACAAATGTATTTTGTATGGGACAAATGTGCTTGCTCACACGTGTACTCCTCGCTAATCACAGTCAGGGAAGTAGGTACAAAGTCACAAACCAGGAGATTATCAAAACCTAAAAATATCTCAAGCAATGCAAATTACACATTTTCTATTTGGTTTTAAAGAGTTTCCTGGTTCTTCTGAGTTCAAGGTCCAATACCAATGAAATACAGGATTATTTCGAAGCTGTATTGTATCCAACGCATATAGAATTACTAAATCGATATACAAACAAAGAAGTTATAGCTGAACAGATATATTGACGAATTGAGAACTGTGTCCCATTTGAATTCGGTTAAAAATCTGTATTAATAATGATAAAAACCGACCTCCTTTCGTGGTTAATGTTCATAAAGCAATTTTTCTCGCCAAACCCTCGTCATACTTGTTTTGTGAGAACAGGGTTATTTATTTTATCCAAATGACGAGAGAATTACTTTCACTCGAGTCTATTAGCGGATTTAGAATGGGAAATCTATTTATCCACGTTTCTGAGACTAAATTCTTACATATTCTTTAAACGCTTCTACTTCTTGGCGTTATAGTTTACTAGCTTTTACCCGCGATTTTGTGTGAATTTATTATTTACTTTCTAAATTAAATTAAAAGCCAACTGCATCTCTGAAACATGTTTCTTTATTTCTTACGGAACATATGAATTATTCTCTCCCTATATTGGGGATTTATGGGTTGGCCACACATTGTTTATTCCCTATTTCACCCCTTCAAAATCATCTTTGCGAGACAAAAATTAGATAGATAGATAACACTTTATTGCTCACCAAATATACAATTTCAAAAATACACAATTACAATACTACTGTATTGTCATGGTAGAAACAATAGGCGGCCTTATCGCTTAAAAAGTAGCTTACCTCTTTCTCCAAAATACATTTAAAATAAGGTATCCTTGCCATGCAAAATAATATTTTAGAAAAAATAAACATTTCAATATTGAATTTTGTTTCAAGTTCTCATTATAACGGTGTATGAGACCTAAATAAGTTTCCATAGATGTTAAATTCCGAAGAATCTATATCTATTTTTGTTCTTGTTTTTTTATTTTATTTGGAGAACAATCTTGTAAACTTACAATACTAAATTATACACTGTTTATAAATCTAGTAACACTTATCAAACAAGGCAACACGTTCACTGCGAAACGGTACCTAAGTCGCCCTAAAAGGGTCACATTTTCGGTGCGGCTAAGAAAAACAGCCTTCTCTGTGGTGCGAAGGGCGGAACTTCAATTTAGTTCAGTGTAGACAAAAGATGAATATATAAGTATGTGCTATTAAACCAGAGTCGCGTGGTATACCTTAATAAACTATTGAAGTGATAACTTCTTATGGAAGGGTAAACCGCTTCGTTACGTAACGCGTTACGGTTCCAGTTTTTCTGGCTTCCCTTTCTCTCACGCATACGGCAGCGCCAGGCGGGCTCTTCCTCTCTCACTCCAACCCATAGCGCTAGCTGTATTTCGGTACTTAGATTAAATATACTAATAATGTACACACACTAAATTCTGATGTACATATTCAAGAATTATTATTGTAACTAAGAATAAAATATATTTTTAATCAATAAAAGATTTTATTAATAAATAACCTTTCCTTACATTATCATATTAATACATAAAATTTAAGTAATAACCTAAGCTTTTCTTAAGTTTAATAATTTCAATATTAAATTGTTCAACTGTTATCACGTCTGCCAGGCATTTTTTCTTATATAGAAGCGAAAAAAAGATTTTTAGTTTTTAAAACGTTACGGGGCTCAACAGGCCTTGTGCCGCCACAAATTTTAGTACAAGGTTTAATACGCCCCGTACTCCAAGAATGTAAATTACATAAAAATCATTGCCGCTGTGAAAGTGTTTAAGCACTAAGGTTGTCATTACTAGTATCTATTCTACTTGCATGATCAAAGGTAAAAATTAAGATTTTGTGACAATTTTCACATAACATTAAGGAAGCTCTACAAGGATAAAGGATCCGCATAAATATATTGTGACTGTGAGACCTTAGAGATCCCATCGAATTAATTTTTGATCAGGCGAAGCGAGATTAAAGCCGGAAACTTTCTATATTACCGGCGATATTCGTTTTAAGGACCCCATCGGATGAATGCATAATTTTGTGTTTGAATCAGCTTGAGCTTTGGTATAGAAGAAGATACTAGGTATGACAATTTCGGTGTTATCTTGATAAGTAGTTTTACCAGGGTCCCAATTCTGCTAATAAAATATCGAGCTTAAGATTTCTACAAAAAAAAAGACAAGATCCGTTGAATTGTTTTTAATATAGGGTATTTTCAATTAAACTTATTACATATCCAAATGAAAAATAAAAAAATTGACATTTATCACGTATACAGAAACCGGCTAATTACGTGGGAAACAAATCTAGTCTAGCTAACTATGCAGTCTCCTCCAGATCCCGGTCGAAGGGGTAGGCCCAAGAAATGCCGGGCTTGAAGTCGTAAAAAATTATATATTTACTACCAATGGTTTCACAAGTAGGGTTGCCGAAGACGGCGCGAAGTGAAGAAGAAAATATTGGAAAGCGGATCTCCCGAACGCATCCAGGTGCCTTACTCTCCAACGCCTTTCGTTCTAAGATCGTTTAAAGATTTCTTTCAAACCAAATATATATATCGATAGTTGCTCTATCTCGCTCGCGCATCATCCGTCTCGGTCACACACTGTGCTAACATTGTATAGCAGTACGACTTTTTAACATTTGTACCATTTCCAAAATGAATCAGTTCACATCAGCACTCCACAGTGAATACTACTCTCTGCCATCTGAAGTTTTATTTACTACTTTCGCTGCTACATAATAAAAGTATAAGTGCATGGATGAAAAAGTACATACTAATGACAAGAGAAAACAGAATAAAGAAATCTTTAGATAAAAAAATACCTATCCTAAAAATTAAGCTCAGTTTAAATACATAACACTAATTATATAAAACCAGGCATTACGTAGGTATATTACCTCTATTTAAGTACAGAGGCCGTCGACACGTACATTTATTCCATTGAATGAGATCTCTCATTGGAGATCTCTTTATTGTTCCCCATAAACTCGAATCTATACAATTAATGGCCGGCTCCTATATGTTACTAATCGTTCACTTGCCTTTGACATAAACTCCTTTTAAATTCACCGATGGTAAGGCAATATAGGAACCGGCCCTAGTATGGATACATTCGCAGTAGAACAATGAGCGGTCTTATCGCTTATAAAGATTATTGCTATATGGTAATTATAATATAAAAAATACCTAAATAAATAACACAAGCTGACGAAAACTAGAATCATAAAATCAATGACAGTCGTGCGTAGATGTTGCTATAAACATTTTTCCATCGTTTTCCTGCGTTCTAACCGCGGTTCCATTTAGACGCTGATCATTCTTGACGTTTACAGTGAACAACACTCCAAACCGCCCTCTCGGCCCCACTCGCCCCTTTCCCCGTGTAAGTCACCCTAATCCACCCTCCCGAGAAGCCTCTACGTAGCTGCGTTATTTGGAAATTCTCACAATGACCTTTTCATTACTGTGATGTTATCAAAACTCTTTAATTGTTCTAGTCGGTTTTAAAAGATTTGCTAAAAGCATAATGCGGAATTGTAGCAATTAATAGCTTCAATAGGGTAGGTTATGGACGTAAATTTAAACAAGTCTAATGTCTACTTTGTTATATCAATATCATTTTTTATATTGCACGAGTCGGTCACGTCTGTCGCAGGACCGACGTTCGATGGAGCAAACGAGCCCTGGAGTGGAGACCGCGTCTCAGCAAACGTAGCGTAGGACCCCCTCCAGCCCGGAAGACAGACGACCTACGCAAGGTCGCCGGCACGGGCTGGATAAGGAAGACGGGAGACTGGGATATGTGGTGTAAACTTGGCCAACGTCCAGTGGACTGAGACTGGCTAACGAAGATGAGTTCAGCAGACAGGCAGACGGCCCACTTAATGGTAAGTGGTTACCATTGCCTACGGACATTTGCAACACCAAAGGTACTACCAATTTGCTACCCGTGCTGCCGATCTCTATTGACGTTACGTACCTATTATTATTTTGAAAATCATTATTTTCATTTAGAAGGCCACGACACACCTTCCATGATCAAATTGATCGTGTACTAGCAGGTGTTGTCAGGAGCCTTAAGAACAGACAGAGAGCGTGCATGACAAGAGCTATGAATGTCAAAGAAGCAAGTGAGGTGTGTAAGAATAAGCCTGAATGGCGCTCTGTTTTTCGTGCCTACCCCGCAAGGGAACTGGCGTGAAGTTATGTATGTATGTATGTGTTATTTTCACATTTCATAACATATTATGTATTTATATTAAATTGTTCTAAACATGTATCTTTTCTTTGTTTTATGTTGTTCTGATTATAAATGATAGATATTATGTTCATTAGTTATTTTTTCTTTTGTGAAGGTGACGTTACTGCCTGGCACTAAGAATGATGGCGAAGCCAACGCGTTATCAGCCTTTAGGATGAGATAAAACGAATGAGTCATGGGATAGGGGGATAAGATAAGGAAAATAGGATAGGGGATGGAGAAATATATCATCAGAACTCTTATTCATCGCACGAATGCGTTTAGCACTAGGATAACCATTTCACGCCGATGTTTTGCGAGAGCGTGACTAAGACGCTCTACCCCGTACTGTGTGATGGCACTATCACGTTCCTACTTCGAATCAAATGTCTGATAAAGATTGATACTGTTTTTTTGAGATTGGGCTGGTTAGTACTGACTAAATCCTCCAACGATTAATTAGAAAGAAATACGTTTATTATTATAACAAGAAAATGAAAAAACTACCAAACAAGCGCCATTACATAATATGCGAGTGGGGACATATTACATCTTCATCACATAGTATAAAACAAAGTCGATTTCCGCTTCTGTCTGTCTATCCGCTAACCATCCTAAACGACGCAACATACTTTTAAACGGTTTTCACCGACATTTACATAATTTTTCACTGAAGGTTTATACATAAAAAAACCTAATTAAGTTTTTATTTAAGTAAAAGAGCTACTTCCTAGGGCCACAACGCAGGGAATATTCTAGTTTCACATATGATTGTGAAGAATAATATCGAATACCAACAAAACATCATTAATAAATTCGTAACTGGAATTCAAGAAACCAATTACACCCACTTCGTTATGTACTACGTAAGTTCAATGGAATTGTACGAATTATTAAACAAGTACCTAAATTTCATAAATTACAGTAGCAAACTTGCGAATAATCGACCCAGTAACTTTAGACTGATAACAAGAACTACCTACTTCTTCTATCTATCCATCTGTTTTCTATATATCTATACTATAATAAATCTGTAAATGATTAGAGTTTGTAAAATGCGTTTAAAAATGTAGCGAGGCTAATTCGAATAAGCACATTCCAAAAATACAAATTTTAGAATCTTTGTCTGTTAGAGCAACACTTAAACTATTGACCAGATTTAACTTTTAATACGACTTAGCGTCTCCTATTACGTGGGGAACAAATGTCTAGCCATGCCACCTCCGCCAGGTCCCGATCGAAGGGGAAGGCCCAAGAAATGCTGGCTTGACGTCGTGAAGGATGAAAACGGGGGATGCTGAAGACCGCGCGAAGTGGAGTAGAAAAAGTAGGAAAGCGGACCCTGGGCGTCGGAGTGAACGCTCCGTACGCAACCGGGATTTAACGCTCGGATGATGATGATGACGATTTAGCGTCTCCAACTGGAGCTCAGCCTTTTAGGCCCTGGAACCTCCCTCAACCAAGGAATACCCACGCTGGGCTTGCTAGCTTTGATTGTACAGCAGCATCAGTTCGGTTGCTGATGTCGGTAACGTGCGATGCGGTAATGCCGAGAGTGGGCCCTCACATGTCTATCCGCCTGGTGTACTGATGGGGTGACGAAATAGCCATAATTACGCAGGGAGGGAATCTTAGTGTACCACTAATACACCAGATTTAACAGAGGCGCCGCCGCGCCGACGACGCACAGAGGCACCAAGAACACGCTTCAAAAAGCCATTAGCACAGCCAAATCGGCGGCATAGGAGGAACTGCCGGTGAGCCTAATTTAAGATCCCTGGGAACGCCCATAACACATGGTGAGGAACCAACTTCATCTATGCTCTCCTTGCAGATCCACAATTGACTATTGTCAACCCTAGCAAATGCCTCTATCTCCTTGCAGGCTTTGAATACCTTCTGCTATTAATTTTGACGAATTCACATATTCACTTGCAAAGTGAAGTTTCCTTCGATGGAGGTCATTTCTACAATTTAATGGTTTCACTAAGAAGTTCCTGCACTGCAAAGTCTTGTATGGAATTTTAAGATGAGTTCCATCTAGGTTGATTTAAATTTAAAAGGTGCGTTCAGTTTAACATTATAAGGTAACGTATATAATTATGACTAAATGTATTTTAGCAAACAAAGTATTTACAAAGTACTGAGATAATTAATAAATGGTATCTAAATACAAAATAAAGTTTTAAAAAGTATCTAGATACAAGATACAATATACGTATTGTATCTGTATTTCAGATACTTGTACTAAGATACAAGTAAGTAAGCAGAGATGTAACTTATCTAAGTTTCTTAGATGAGTCACATCTCTACTTACCATCGGCTGAATTTTAATATTACTTGTATAGACCTTATGTCAAAATTTAACCGAGAATATGGAAACGCGCCACTAAGCTGCGTTAGAATAATAAAATGAACGTGTGAAAGGAGTAAGCTATTATTTTCTATGGGATCACTGAAGAATTAAGTTTCAATGATAGTTTATCTTTGAACATCGATGGAATATTTTATATGTCAAAAATGTCAAACAAAATCAGATCACGGTGACAACGTTGAAAATGTAAGTGCAAAAGAAATATTCAAATATTAAAATTTGCTAAAAAAAATAACAAAATTTAGAAACATTATCTAAGAAAAAACCGAAAGTAAACACATATTTACATAATGACTTACACGCGTTCTTACGCCCCGTGCAGTGTAGCTTCTTCACGTAGCTACTGCTCGTCATGTTTAGAGTCCACCGTAGAAAAAGAACAGCTTAAAAAGGACTATGACTACTTCAGAATCAAAGAAGGGGTGAAGAAGTCTGTACCCGAGGCTCTAGTCTTGTGGCCTTTTCATAAATTGCCTTCGAAACAAGGTAAAATGTCTTACTTATTTCTTACTTTTAACCCTGGCTCTGTCTGATTTATGGGTGGATCCAGTTGGGCTGGACGGCATTTTTTTTTTGAGGCGGGGGAAATGGTGCATTTCGCACACTACCGGGTCCTTTAATAGGGATTAGACCAAAGCGACGAGAGGTGACACCACCAAAGTCAAATCTCCGGCTTGTGTGGAGACTTGAAAACTCGATACTCCACCAAAACCACCCTCCTCCCATGTCCCCCGTGCTTATGGCAGGAAGAGCGCGAGACTTAGAACGTAGTTACGCCCACGCTGGTTTGGACGGCGTTCGCTAAGCTTCGTCAAGTCTTTTTGTCGATTAAATTTTTTGACTTAATACTTAAAAAAGCATATTTTAAATGTAAAAACTAGCTTTACGTTTAAAATATTCAAAATGTCATGAAGCAAGAGGAATGACTTGAGGCGCCATCTAGTTATGTATTTAAAATCTTTTCCATGATACAACCATAAATAACATAGATGGTTAAATTTCAGGACTCACGTCACGGAAAGTTATTACCTTTTTGCGAAAACATTATTACTTACCTAAAAGCTCAAGAAAATCCGGTAGAAGAATAGGCGCTTTATTAAGATCGGCTGTCGAATTTGGACTCTTAGCAAAGAGAGGGAACAAATACTTTCTTAGAAACAACAAATGGACACCGCCGTGTTCAATTTAAATAGAAGTTCGAATGTCATTTTTTGCAGATAGTATAGTTTCTTTGTTCAGCACGTCAGTGGTAGTTTTATTAATTTATTCATCTATAATATTATGAAATGCTAAAGATGCCGTGTTAGTGCATTGGAACTATTTAAAAAAACAACTGGAATAGACTATATATTCGACGGAGAACATCATGATTTTGTAGTTTTCTTATCTGTCTTATTTGCTCAGGATTTACGGAAAAACTATTGAGCCGAATTCGATGCGGTCTTCACTGATCATCGGCTATTTTTAGACGTAATCTCTGCGTTACTTTTTATTCTGGAAACCCGCGGGAATTTTTCTGGGAATTTAAATGCCCAGATTACAAGAAAAAATTGAATTCCAATGTGATTCTTTACTGATCGATAGCAAAAATTGTAATAAAATGTGTGATATTTCTTATCCTGAGACTTTTTACGGGAGCGATTTTTAGTTGTTTGGGTGCGTAGGCTTGCGAGGCATAACATATATTATCTATGATAACACTAGCCTCGACGTAAGATCTTCTTTTGAGACGGAGAAGAATGCCACCTCGCTCCTTCACCCATAAGGGTCATTGCTAAAAACTAGAATTATGAAGTGTAAAAAAAGAAAAATCGTCAGATACATTGAAAAAAAAATGATTCAGCCAAGATCTTTTAGTAAGCATGGATTTGATTAAATGATGATGTATACACCTATTTTCGGTTTTCTATTTTTCCGGTTTTCGAAGCCAAATTGCGTTTACAATGACAAAACGATATCGTCAATTCTACCAAACCTTAATATTGTATTACTCATCTTATTGTAAGTATAGGAAATTAAACAACAATTTCAATAATAATAATATTTTAATATATCGCTTCACAAACTTGTATTTACATGATTGCTTACTTAAAATATATTTCCATTATGTTATCAAACAACAATTCATAAACCATAAATACTTATTAAGGTGTACTCTTACATTGATTTTATGCTGCGTAACAGCGTTTATTAGAAGCCCAACAAAAAAAACAATACGTGATGGAATGCTTATAAAACAATTACTTTTTTGTTATCTTTAAAACAGACATTAGTTTTCAAAGGTGTACCTATTATGTATATAAGCTACTTTCTGCATTATATTTAATTACGGTAACCTCATAATGACATTGACAAAAGATATTATATTCGAAGGTTTTTTCGGTAGACTGAATAACACAATGACATATCAAAATTGACATAACAAAGTTGACTTTATACTTTTTCTATTATGTCCATAATCGAAAGAGCGCGTCTCACGAAAAAGTCCCGCGGAAAAAAAATGAAATTAATCACACAGATCAGCCCAGCCACGTTATTATGTTGTTTTAATCAATTATTTACATTATATTATTATTATATTAACTAATACTATTGACGTTGCACGACCATAGAGCCGCATCTGCAGGTTTTCTTTTGTAAGACAGAGTTTATATCATGAATACATTGCGAATGTATTGACCAAACATATAAATTTAGCGTTTCTACATAATGTTGTTTCCGGTAATTACATTATTAGATAATTCAAATGCAGAAAGTAACCTACCATCACATTTAAATAATACATTATCCCTCTGAAAATTAGACCATAATCACGAAGCTATAAGGTTTAAATAAAATTTTATACTTTAAACAGTCAACAGCGACAACAATGCAGTATTTACAACATAATGAACACTGTAATATCATTTTTATATCATACAGTCAAGTTGGAAATAAATTACATCATTTTGAGGACTCGAGTCCAGTTCAGTGTTTATCAAAAACTAAAAAATATTTTTTCATATAGATACCCCCAATATGACAATTTTCACTACGAAATCGATACAAATCGATTATTATAATCCTGTTACTTCCCATCCTTATTCTTTGTTGTCTATGGCTCTCCTATTTGAGAAAAAATGGCCGCCATATTAGAAGATAATCTGTCTTATTCATATACAGTTAAAGTGAAGGCTTCTTTAATAACCAGAAGCATTCAAACATATCTGACTCAATATGAATAATACTGTTAATGTCTATTATTTATTCCTCTCATTTTCATACTTTTTAGAGGAATTTGAACTATTTTGTTATTTTATAGATTTACGTCTACGATTTGTATGTCTCGCACATCATAATAATTATATCAAATATTTTAATCAATAATTGTTTGGTTCAAATATCAAAATATTGATTCCCAACTTGACACACTGCACTACTAACAGGCTAAATATGAGGAGCTTTCTACAATACTGTGATGACGTTTAGAAAAGCAGGTCTTCATCTCCTTCATCCAGCAAGTTAGCGATATCGCGTTCATCTTGTCCTGCCAACCCTGCTGCTAGAAGCGCTTGCTTTTTCTGTATATAATGAAAAAGCTTAAATTGTATCGTAATTAACTTATTGGTTTTGAAACACAAGGTCAATTTTTTTAACTTGCAAGAATCCTAAAAATAAAATAGCTGGTACATACAGTCTCCAAATGTATTCTCGTAAAACCATGAAAGTTCAACTTGAACTATAACCACAAAATAAAAAATCCCACCATTATAACATATTTAGTGATGGTAACGACCAAATTGTTAACGTTAAGTTAACCAATTACCACGAAAAATCGATTGAAAATTATACGACATTGTAATCGTTCGATTTATTATACGTTAATTACTTTTTGTGACATACAAATAGTTTACAAAATCGATATGACATACATGAATAAGTTAAGGTTTTGGAATAAATATATAGATAGTTTTATTCTTGAGTCTAATTAGGGTAATGAACTGTTACAACCCTTTGGTAGCAGAACTCAAATAAAAAACAAGACGCCTTAGAACACGAACTGTATTTGGGACTTCGTCACAGATGAATATGACAAACAATATTTATTAAAATTAATTAATAAAAATCTCATGATATCTCGCCATTTCAAGAAAAATAATAATTGAAATGTGTTTTATTTTATAACATTATATAATGCACCAGTAAGAAAATTATGTATATTATCAAGTAAATTAATTAATTGTAACTGGCTTTCAGTTTTGTTGATTTCATTCAAAGTTACGTTCTATAGACATGCTGAAGTGCTTAGTCTATATGGCTTTTCATTTTGTGTCGTGAGCATTAAGTTCAGGAAAGCTTTGCAAAACCTGGGTGTTAGGAAGATAATTAAATAAATCTTTTATCATCAGTGGAAGACCTACAAGCGCTCTTTATTTTGCGGAAGATATATGATTTTCCTATATTCAGTGGCTTATTTTTGTCTGTCTGTTGAATGTATTATAGTATACAATATAATAATAATATAATAATGTATACTGAAGGGATTGTAATTAATAATGACAAAGAAGCTTATAATAGGTCTTTACCTATGTAGTTGGAGATTCTATAACCAGCGTTTTCAGATTTAATTATATTTGGATTGGCGCGTAACTCAAAATTCAAATAAATCTTATTTGAAAGATATGTTATTTTACTTTCAAATTCAGTCATTTGTTTTTAGATAGTTTTTTGTTTTTGTGAGATTGTGGTAGTTTTTAGCGCCATGGATAAACTGAAAATAAGTACAATTTTCGAATATGAGTTCCTACGTGGAAATACCGCTGCGCAAACAACACGAAACATTAACGACGTGTACGGGCCTAATACTGCTTGCATCAATACGGTCCATTATTGGTTCAATCGCTTTAAATCCGAAAATTTTGAGTTCAAGAACGATCATCGCGGTCGGCCGGTAACCATCGTCGACAAAGACGAATTGAAGGCGATAGTAGAAGTGGATCCAACTCAATCTACGGCTGAGCTTACTGCGGGCCATGGAGTTAGTGTCAAAATAACATTGAGGCACTTGCGTCAAATCGGAAAGATAAAAAAGTTAGATAAGTGGGTGCCACACGAACTAAGCAACCTACAGCGAGATTTACGCGTCGACGCATGCATAGCACTACTGAATGGGCATAGAAACGAGGGAATTCTTAATCGAATTGTTTCCTGCGTTGAAAAGTACATCCTGTACGACAACCGTAAGCGTTCGTCTCAGTGGGTGGACCCTGGTACAACACCTAATCAGTGTGTTAAAAAAAGATTACTCATAGGAAGATGATGGTGACTGTCTGGTGGACCAGTGCCGGACTTTTACATCCCAGCTTCTTACTGAATGGCACAACGGTGACGGCAGATGTCTATTGCCAATAATTGTAAACAATGATTGAGAAGCTCGCAATTCAACAACCAAGACTAGTCAATCGCTTTTCCCCATTGCTTCTCCACGACAACGCGCGAGCTCATACTTCACGACAGAGCATCGCAACGCTACAAGAGTTACAGCTGGAAACTCTCCGTCACCCACCGTATTCACCGGACCTTACCCCAACAGATTCATACTTTTTTCAAAATTTAGTCATTTTTTTAAGTGGGAAAAAAATCTATACCCGAGAGGCAGTACAAAACGCTTTCGCTGACTTCATCGCTTCCCGTCCGGCAGACTGCTACACTAAAGGGATAAACAAACTGCCATCAAAATGGCAAAATTGTGTAGATAATTTGGGCCAGTACTTTGATTAGCTGAAATAAAAAAATACCAAAATTTTTATATTTTAAAATTATCATAAAAATCTCCAATTTCATAGGTAAAGACCTAATATTAAGGTTATAGGTTAAATTTGATTATGTGCTAAAATATAATAAAATTCTCGCAGGATAATGGAGTAAAATCATCGCCATATTGCAAGCAAAAGAAGATTTTAAATATATTCTACAGTTATTTTTCGATAAAATAAGAAAATATGTACTGACCGCTTCTGCTTTGTCCTTTATGATCTTCTTTTTGTCTTGAATCTTCTTAAGTCGGTAGAACTCCTCACGCTCCAGTTCATCCAGCTCGGAAATGATGTAGGCCAAAGTACGCTCCAAGCGTGGAATAATTACTAAAAATCCAAAGAAATAAAAGCTATATCCATAATTAAATAGTGAGGGGGTTTTGAAATAACACTACATGGATAGTCAGTTTCTTAATCTGACATTGTTTTAGTGCTTCGGATTCTCGTAAGAAAACCGCATGAAACGACGATTTTTACAGCTTGAAGAGGCAAGGTGGCAAATGAGTACCTTACAGAAAGTGGTTACCATCACCTATGGACTACTTACAACACCATAGGCTATGTCAATGCGTTGTCAGCCTCTAGCAGGGGATAGCAGGGCCATCCCTGCTATCCTATCCCTATCTCATGATAGGATATCCTTATATTATCCTATACTTGAAATCGCTAAGTTTATCCAATTCAATGGGACTTTGTTTGAAGAATTTAATAATGTTAACGCGAGACTTGTGACACAAGTAAAATTAAAGATGCCTGTGCCTTATCTGGATCTCTTCAGAAGGAACTGTATTTACATGGCTCCTCTTATTTATAACTCTTTACCAAATAATATTCTAAACGCATCCTAAGAAAATTCACTGTAGTCTTAAAAAAGTGGCTGATCAAGGAGTGTTTCTATAGTGTAGATGAAATTCTTAAAAAAAATTCTTGTCATTATTATCTATAGGAAAAGCTTAGTGATGTAATTGTTATTATTTCTCTTGACACTATATGGTAGAATGTACTGTGCATCTGCAATCGTGTAACACCTGTATAAACTACATTCTTGCAAATAAAGATATTGATTGGTTGGATAAATGGGATGAGATATGGCAGAGGGAAAAGTAAAACGAGAAATGCAATTAGCTGAAGGCTATTTTGCAACAATATTTTGTGAGAGTGTAATATTAGATTGTAATATTAATATTATATCCGATTGAGCTACCCTAGAGAACTTTAAACAAGATAATGACTCTGAACAATGAAACGGTTCTTGAAAATGTGGAGTGTTGTTGTTCTTGTTGTTGAGAAAAAAAATATTTTAAATATTGATTTTTATTTTAATATATAATAATATATACACCAAATAAAATTCAGTGTACATGTTTAGGGTAATCATTAGAAGTCTTCAAAAATCATAACTATGTTTCTAAGGATATTTCTTTGTAGGAAAAATAATAAACCTATTTTTTCTGATGAACCATAAAAACTTATAACTCTTATATATTAGTTTCATTTACATCTCTGAAAGACACTACATGAATTGTATAGTATAGTAGTAATTTTGTAAATCTCTTCAGGTTAAATATTATTAATTAATATACTGATCTATTCTAATTTTACAAATTGACCACCCTACAAAACTGTAAAGTACCTAGTTTATAAGTCCATGTAGATGAAACTCACCATGCTCAATAGCATTGACACGCCTATTAGTAATCTTGATCACCTCATCGAGGGTGACGAATGATGTCTGCAACGACGCCAACTCAACCAACAATTTGACGGCACTTTGGAAGTTCTTTTTCAGTTTGGCCAACTGCTGGCCACCACGAGCAAGACCGGCAAGCTCGTAAGTATCTGAACCATCCTGGTATGACTCAAAGATTGGCAGGGTGACACCTGTAAATGGAAATTTTAAATTAGTTAAGAGACAAATATATTTTTATTCCAGAACCTATCCCATTTTTCAGGACAAAAACATGTGTAAACATACATCATCATCATACCCAAGATCGAAAATATATATACTGAGTTTCAGCCAAACTGGTCCTATTGTTTTTCCATGAAAATGGAACAGACAAACAGAGTTCCGTTCACATTTATAATATTAAATAAAATATTTTGTATTTAGGTGGAAGGTAAGGAAAGGAATGCTCCGGTGGATTGGGCATGTGGAAAGAATGTATGATGAAAGAACGACTAAACAGATATACAATGCAAAAGTGGATGGATGCAGAAGTCACGGAAGGCCACGACACACCTTCCATGATCAAATTGAGCCTTAAGAACAGACGAGCGTGCATGACAAGAGCTATGAATGTCAAAGAAGCAAGTGAGGTGTGTAAGAATGGGCCTGTGTGGCGGTCTGTTGTTGGTGCCTACCCCGCAAGGGACCTGGCGTGAAGTAATGTATGTATGTATTTTGTATTTATATATAATAAATAAGTATACCTTCAGTTTTGTGTGCAATATTCAAGGACAGTAAATATTTTGATTTATTTCTTTCTAATAATTTACCACTAAATGAATACAATAACTTACCAGCAACATTGTCTTTCTTGGAGCGAATCTTGATTTGAGCCTTGGTAACATTTTGCAACACCACTTGGTTGAATTCACCAGTTGTGAACTTTGCCTCAGCGAGTGAGAAGGCAGCCTCTTTCATTACTTCACCCATAAGGGTTTTTGTCTGTAATATAATAGTCAGGTCTAAGAAAATAATAAATTAAAGAACACAGAAATATAGTACAAACCCATGAATTATGTCATGCCAGACCGCATGCCTTTTGAACTACCATCACTTCAGTACAAGATAATATCTTTCCATCGTATTAATGTATTTTTCCAAGTTCACAATAATAATTTAGATCTGATGAAAAACTTTACTTGTTAAAAAAAACTTTGTTTAAAAAAACCAACTTCAAAAACTAAAAAGTATAAAATAATTTATTTCTAAAGCTATTATTATTAATATATATTATCTAAAACAGAGTTTTTCAACATGTGGGTCGCGACCCCCTAGGGGGTAGGCATCGGATGTGGTCATACATATGTGCGTAAATTGCGATATCTATTGCGGACACATTCAATGTAAAAAAAAAATGTTTTACGTACTTAATTATGTATTTAGTCAAACCCTTATTATGAAAATTAATAAAATATGTTGGATTGAATATTTGTCACAAAATAAAAAACATGAAAAAAAGCAATGGGTAGGGGGGGTCGCGAAATATTTTTTCAAACTAAAGGGGTTGTGTCATGAAAAAGGTTTAAAAACACTGATCTTAAAGTCGGTGCTTAGTAATTTTCAAAATATAGTAATTTTTATGTTTTACTTTGCACCGACTTTAAGATGTATTTGATTATATTAATAGCTTTAGAAATAAGTTAGTTTATACTTTTTAGTTTTTGAAGTCGTTTTTTTAAACAAGTTTTTTTTTATTTGTTACTTTTTAGTGTCTAGCTATGGGTAGACCTACGAAAGGTGCCGCACTCTTTAAAAAATATAGGTCCCAAGAAACAGGAACAAAAAATGATCATAAAATGAAAACTACTGGGCCAAAATATGTCAAATTTTTAGGGGACCAATTGGTAGCTATTTCACATCGAACAAAAAAGAGTCACGTAAATCGGATCATAAATCTCAGAGTAATCAATGAACATACATAAAAAAAATACAAATGTAATAATCAAACACTAAAATCTCAACATCAACACTTCCAAAAGGAATATCTTAATAAACAAATTAAATTTATAAAAAGGAAGTTTAATATTTTAAGAATTGAATTACATTTCACTTGTTATTACCCAATATTAAGTTTAATTGATACTGAAGAATTGGCATAAAAATATTCCTACTCAACATTCAAATTACTAAATTAAATAAAAAAATATCAAATTACTGTTCATAAATTATTTATAGGGATTTAATTATTAAATCCTTTCCATAGATATAGATATGCATCTGACCTACTTATCCACTTGCCATTCTCTGCTTAATTTACTAAAACCAAAAGTAATACAACTAACATTTTATAAATTTCTAACAAGAATCTCCTCAACATTCAATTTGATAAACTAAGAATATGGTGTGATGATTATATTGAAACAAACATGTTACTCTAAATCAATTTTCTAGGGGTATACATTTATAAAAAATTTACCATGACATTTATTATTTATATATTATACGTTCCTAAACTGCTGATGGTAACTACAATAACCCATATATACCCATGGTTGTAAAAACTATGGTATAGTACTCACCTCAATGATTTTACTGAGGATCAAACGGAACCTCACTTGTAGGGCGTCTGCTTTCTTCTTGAGGAGACCATGGCCTTTTTGTGCACCAGCCAGACGGGCCTTCATTAACATCTGAGCACTGAAAACATTTTAATACGATGTTACTTTTCAGCCCTCAAACAGCTATGAGGGTTGAAGAATTAAGAAAGTAAATAAGGTCTTAACTTACCCCCTAGAAGGGAAAATAGCTAATCTATCTTTTCCAGACATATTGATTTAGGATTTATTGGCCTAATATCCCTAATTCAGGACTTTTTATTCCCAAACCTAAATCACCTGATGACAGCAGACAACTGATAAAAACGTTGTCTATGGTTGGTCTTGTGATCGCGCTCGATAGAAATTGAAAATTAATTAATTTAAGTAAAATTTTAGACAACATTATTATGGAAAAGGAGTGACATAGTTAAAATATTTTATTTTAACAAAATAGAAGAATTTTGTTTTATTGTGATAAGTTACTGTAATAAAATATTAATTAACATATTATTATATTCGCAAATACAGACATCACTATATAGTCGAATATCCCATGTCGGATCAACAATTTGTATTATTTGCTGAACACTCAATATTATTAGGTATCATTAAATAATTTGAACTATTTTGAAAATAAATTAAATTAAATAATAACACAAATAAAACGAATTATAAATTAATATAAAATAGTTGAATATTGTAGTTCAAATTGTCATTTTTTCCTTTTGAAGTACACGTCAAAGTCACGTTTGATAGCTGTCATCAGACATCGAGTAAAGACAACCGTGGCGTGGTGCAGAGCTGCACTACATAAATAAACAGAAAACAAAAGTTATTAAGTTTTAAACTTATTAAAGCTTAGGAAAAGTGCAATATGTATGTAAAATTATAACACAGTAAGCTTATAGCTTAAGACTTCGTATAAAATGGAGAAAGAAAATGGTAGTAATCTATGTAGGATATGCCTGGAAAGTGGTGCTACAATTCCTATTTTTGAAAGCATCGGAACAAATAATGTTCAGTTCAAACTCTCTTCCTGTATAAACGAAAAGGTAGTTAAACTTACTTCATACATCAGTCAACTTCTAACAGCAACAAGGTACAACAGTAAACACAGTCAAGCTAGATTGTGTTTACTGATTCTCTATCTAAATTATGCTCTCTACCTCGTAATGATAGCAGAAAAGTGAGCGCGTGGATGTAATGTTCGACATACTTTTGTTATGTTTTCGCATTGCCCATTTTCCTGCTTAATGTTACTGAAGTGGACATAATCTAAGTGAGACATCTCTCATTATAGAATCAATGCCATTTGATTGATTGATAATTAAAGACTGCTGGCTCTCTAAATACTAGTAATTACAGTAAAGTATTTAAATTCTACTTTACACTGAAACTACCAAAATAATCCTAAGTATTCATCCATCCACTCCCATGCATACCTCTGATTTCATATCACAACATTTTCAAGGATTAAAGTGGCCTATGTACTCTCTATCTCTCTTTTTTAATGTACCTATATACCTAGAATATAAGTCTTATCAAATTCAATGCAATAAAGAAAGAAGATTTTGTAAAAATGAAGTAGTATAATTAAAAAAATATTGTAAGTATGATTTGTTTTCTAACCCTTAAATTCATTCCAGGTTGATGATGTTGAAGGATACCCACGGAATATATGTTTTACATGTGACAATACATTGGATATGGTGTGCAATTTTGTTAATAAATTTAAAGAATCATCAAACATACTAAAAAGTGGATTGGGAGTAATAAAGCAAGAAGTAAACCAAGAATACAGTGATAATGAGATTTCAATAGATTTTAATGACTTGAATGAATTGAAATCAGAACCCATTGATGAAGATGAAAAAACTCTTGCTGAATTACTACAACCTTTAAAAATTAAAATAAAAAAAGTCAAAGTTGAAACAAATTCTGTTAAAAAGCCAACAAGAAGAAGAACGAAGAGGCCAAATCAAAATGAGACAAACAAAATCGCTTCTTCTATATTAGAAGGTGATTTCTCATGGACAGGGCAGAAATGGTGGTAAATTTGTTACTTATATTTGTGTTATATCCAATAGCAAATAACCATACATTACAAAATTGAATTTCAATTCACTAAACAAGCTCAGTTAGGTGTAAACTAAGTATAAAATGGAAATACTGCAAAAATAAATCTAACTGCAATATTCCCTAATTGATTATATAATAAATAAGCTATTATTAATAAATGTAACTAAGTTAATGTATTCTAACTTAAGATGTTATACTTTATATATTAACTTATCCATATTTTTTGTTTGCTAGTAGGTAGACAGAATTACAGTCCATCTGACAAGCTTACTAATGCCAAATGACATCTGTAACACTAATAGCCGGTTCCTATCATACTATTCATTTACTTGCCCCTACCATTGGTTGCATTTTGACATTTCTTGTACAAGTTATGGAGTGTATATGTCAAATTTTAACTGACATTAAAGCAAATAAATAGTCGGTGAGATATAAGACCTTGTCATGGGGCAGATTTTGTAATGTCTACCTCTAACTAAATATTGTCAAGTTAAAAATGATGTCTGTAGATTGTCATTGAAACCTTGCCTATGAAGTTCATAATATTGTGATGCTAAAATATGGATTCTACAATACTCCATAAACAACTAAATTATGAAAATTGGTATATATCAGTGTTGTGGGTAGAATTGTAGCTCGGGTAAGCTGAAGAAACAAACAGTATGATGCAAGTGCTGACTACACTGCTGTTAAAGAAACTTGTAACTAACAATGTATTTTCTTATTACAATTTGTATTTTTTTATTTTCCAATTGGTTTATGAGTTGCTATTCCATCAAAAAAGTGAACGAACCCACTAAGTGTAAGAGGTAGTAATACAGTAATAATTATACACTAATAGAATATGTAAGCACCAATAAATTAATGGCACTTTCAACCTTTTGGTCCCTAGTCACTACTTTCTTAAAGGTAGGCTATTGAGACTCATGTTGTATAAAATCCACATAACTTGCATATATACTATTTACTTTCATAATTAGTGTTGACAATTATTTCATGAATACAGATATAATACAAAGTTTACAGGAGTGAAACAGTTCGGAAAGCTTTTATTTTATCATAATTATGTTGAAGACTGATTTGTAAGCCATACTGAAATATAATAATGCATATATACAACAGACACATTAGTTTTAAACATTTTATTTTTCACAGAACTATATAGTCCACTTAGGGATAAATATATGTTTAGTAAAGTATATCAAGTATATATCATACATATAAGCCAACTTAATTATTAAGTATGTATATTACATTAACATTACTTAAGTACAAATAACATACACTTGTGTAAAATACTATTTGCAATTTGACTTTTCTAAAGTTATAATGCCTCTCTTTCAGTTTTAAACTGGGGGAAACAACAATCGGAAAAAAGTACAAAAAGAATAATAAGTCCCAAAAGGAAAAAGTTACTAAAGCTGCACAAGAAAAACAGAATGTTAAAGAAAAAATACCTAAAGTGAAAGTTAAAGAAAGACTTTGTGATTTGTGCGGAGAAGTGTTCCCAAATCAGGACAGACTATCTATTCATCAAAAAGTGACACATTTTAAAAGTCCCATAAACTGTCCCATGTGTCCAAAGATATTAGTAAGCCCGTATTATCTTAGTAGACATATAAAAAGGAAGCATAAACCTAAAGACTTGCCATGTCCATCATGTGATAGAAAATTTGCATTTAAAAGTGAATTGAAGACTCACATAAAAAATGTTCACAATAAGCATTTAAAACCTAAAAAAATATATTCATGCAAGATATGTAATAAAACATATTTATGTTCTAAGTCTGTTGTTGTTCATGAGAGATCAGTGCACACAGGTAATTGTTTTTTTATTAATATTAATATTTAACTGTTATTCTTTTTAGTTAATTTATTTCCCCATAAGTGGTGAATTATTTTGTAGGATTACTAATTAAAAAATTGAGTGGGTTAAGCCTTAGTTAGCCAAGTAAAACATCTGAAAAACGACGGCTTCTATGTCGCGTGGCGTCGTATTACTACAACACTTAATTACAATTATTCAATGCAAACAATTATGCTGAAGTACAATCTTATATATAAAATCCTTTTGTCACAATGTTGGTTACCATACTCCTCTGAAATGGTTTGACCGATTCTCATGAAATTTTGTGTGCATATTGGGTAGGTCTGAGAATCGGACAACAATCTATTTTTCATCCCCCTAAATGTTAAGGACTACCCCTAAATTTTTATTTTTAGATACATTTTTTTATGATACAGCATTAAAAAATACACACAACCCTAAATTTTCAACCATCTACGATCAACCCCTATTTTTATTTGTTAAATATCGATTGAAGCTTGGCAGGACAACATCTGCCGAGACAGCTAGTTAATTTTATATGTTTCTTGAAAACCATCCAATATCTAATTCCAGGTCATAGACCTGCAGCATGTACTATATGTGGCTCCAGATTCTATCACGAAGATTATTTAAAGGAACACATGCGTCTTCACACCGGCGAAACACCATTCAAATGTCCAATTTGTGGTCGTGGTTATGCACAACGGTGTAACATGAAGAGCCATCTCAGGATCCATAAGATGTCGGAACTAGATGCTGCAACGTTAAGTAAATTGAGACCAAATTATATTAGGTTGTTAAAAGAGAACCGTAACCGTTAATGTCTTTATATACTTAAAAAATTATGGGAAACAGGCAATTTGTTTTATATTTAGGTTTATATACATATATAACTTTTTTTTCTTTCTATAGTGATAATTCGCACATTTGCAAGAGTTTTTTGTTTTAATGTTTTCTTTCATCATCTTTATATTATTACACATTGTTTTTTTATTTGTTACACTGTACTAGCGGTCATAGTGGTTCGTTTTACGTGGCTTCCTGTCTTAATATTCTATTGTGTTTGGCACACGTACGGGAAATATTTAGCGGATACATGCTATAAAAATTATTTCATTTCAAATTTGTGTCAAAAAAACCGTATAGTGCAGTTTAAGACAGGTGGCTTTTTAAAAAAAATTTACCGTGTTTACACTAGATTATATAAGCTTGTTTTCTAATTATTGATAAGTGAATTTCTGTTGAGAATTTTGACATCAACATACACGGAAATTTGAAGAGAGTTGTTTAAATGGCCGTCATCTTTGTAGAAATTATACGCCAAATGCTATACCGTCATTTAAAATCTACGAGTATATATTATTATAAAAAATATATATAATATGTTTCTTATTGTATTTTGAGATGTTTATTATTTGCGAGATTATATATTAGTTTGTTTAAAGAAATATAAATTCTAATAATATGTTGTTAAAATAAGTGAAATTATTTAATTTTATTAAAGTTACGGTGGGAGTCCAGACTCCACAGTTATTTTTTCTAAATTTTACGTTTTAACGACAAGAAGTTAACAGACTATCGAGGATGCCTTAATTTTACTTTCCCTCGAGCAAGACTTCCTGGACGCCCAAAAAAGGGAAGCTGGAAGTAATATAATATCTGTAATCTTTTCATACATATATGTTTATTTGAAGCTCTTTTCCTTAGCCCTAATACTTCTGATTTAATTGTGGTAAATTAAAAATTGATTTTATTAACGCCGGAGAAAAATGACCAATTACTGATAAACATTACTGAAACCAAATTGAGAAATGATTATTTTATATTAGTGTTGAAATGCTCTATTATTTTTTCAAATTGTTGTACTGTGGTTGTAGCAATAATACTCGTATGTACAATAATTGTATCTTCCAGTGATAGAACCATATCATATATTTATATTTAAAAGCAAAACTGTCTCTCTTGATACTATCTTAACTTTTGATGATGCAGTAAGCTTATAAATGACTATATATACATGGACTAGAGTTTACCCCGCGGCTACGCCGTTAGTCAACCTCTGTTGCGTACCTCTTATTTAAAGAGCAGGTGGTACAGGTTATATTCTATAAATGTATTTGCTCCCAGAAGATTTACTTCATTTTATATCCCAAACTATCCCATCCCCGTCTATCTCTAAACTACAAAATGACGAAGTGGACGAAATGGACCGACTGGACGTGGATCAAATGAACCAAGTGAACGAAATAGATGAAAATCACAAAACCTATCCTAGTTTTCGGGATAACTTTTACATAAATCTATGCCATTATCCGGGATGAAAGTATCCCTTGGCCACCCTCGGTATTAAAATTACATACCGAATTTCAGCCAAATCGGTCCAATAGTCTTACCATAAAAGGATAAACAGAGAGACAAATATATTTTTATCCCGGAAACCTATCCTATTTTTCGTGATAGATGTTTTATTTTTTTTAATGATTTTTTTTTATTGTTTATCTCATTTTCCGAAGAAAGTCCCAGAGTTTAATAATTAATTTAATTTCAACAAGTTTTTATTAAAAATAAGTTACAACTTTCACTAATAAATTACAAGAAGCAAGGGAAGTGTGACCCCACGCGTCATCTTCTCATTTATGAATACTACAGTCCAGTACTGTTTTACTGGGCTATTGACATCCCTGATTTTTTCCTTCCATAAAAGTAATAGGCATTACCTTATTGTTTCATCTGGGATAATGATATGATTATAGGCTGTGTCATACCAGAAGTAGCGATGGGTTTAATGTCTATTTGTGATACGATGTTATTAATGACGTTAAATACACAGATAACGCATTCATATACACTATTATAGCTATTGATTATAGCGTTATTTTTATTGCTATAAACAGTATACATTTGGCCATTGTCAATAACCATAACATTAACATTTTCGCATGTGTAGCCCTATGGTTAAAGATGCAATTACTTTAATTTAATAGAAGAGTTTCGAATTTAAAAGAATATGATTGTTTTATAGTTTTATTCAATGTTGTTTTGAACATGTTGCATTGGATAATAGAAAAGAAGAAATAATTGTGTAATATTGATTATGTGAAGGTTGACATAAAGATTTATGGTGTAAAAGCTGATTTATATTGATCCAGCTACTTAATTATAAGGAAACCAGTGCAAGCAATGTGTACTGACTGGTCGTGGTTATTTATTTCCGATGTACACACGATATTGAAGTCAGTAGGGATAAATGAGTTCCCAAAAAACGCAGAATTTGATACGATTAAATTATTTTATTCGAAAATTTATGCTGTTAGAAGAGGTAACTGAAATTTTAGAACTATAAGAAAAGATACGACTTTTGGTAAGAAAAAGGATAAAGGATAACATTTAAACTGAAGTTCTGCTTTGTTGCAACTGTTTTAACAACAACGTCACCCTACAAAGTGAAGTCAGCGACTGGCTTGCTATTGACTTCGTCCTTGGCACAAATTCAGTATCTGAGACTGGCTTCAAAATATTTAATCAGGATTTTTGAAGCCAGCGGATGAAGTAGCGTCGTACTGACTTCAAAACCGTTTACACCACGGTGCCAGTACAATCCCAGCAACTGGATCATTATAAATCACCTGTGATAGAGGACTTGTGCCAAAATGGAGAAGAAAAGGCTACTGTACATTTATGTCGACGACAAATGAATGTAAAAAAATTAAAAATCAATATTATACTTTATTAATTAACTGATTAAAATGACACCTATTGTTTTGAAACCGAAGTGCAATTTAAGTTGAATTAAATATTTTATTATATTTTAATGTTTCTTATTTGTCAATCAATTTTAAAATGAGTTAAATGTTCAGGACAGGCAGATTATTTTAAACTTTATATGAGTGTGAGAATAAGCATTTACATTGGTCACATTCTGGGAGCTCAAATTGATTAAGTGATATTTTTTTTACTAAGAATGAACTGATTGATTTCCTCAACAATTGATTAATTAACTAGCGGCCAGTCCCGGGTTCGCACGGACAGTTAATGGCTAATTTTTTTACACCTTGAGTTACATTGATGAAGTTTTATTAAGGATCCCTAATTTTTTCTTGTAATAAATACTTAAAGCCTTTATTACTCAGGGATATTGTAGTGTAATAATGGTGAAAGCATATTTTAAATCAGTGTAGTAGTTTTAGAATTCATTCGTTACAAACAACCAAAAAATATCGTTAGATATTTTAAAGATTTAATCTTAGATCTTATAAACCTTTTACAGATATGCGACTTGCACACCACCTCCTGAAAAATGAATCCCACGGTTATATTTAAAACCACACATTTTTTTATTGCTGGAGTACTGCAGACAGGCTGATTTTTATAGAAAATAATATTGGCAAAATTGGCCGGTAGCTAGGACCCTAGCCCCAGTGAGCGAAACCCGGTTTCTTATATATATACATTTTTTAATTAATCTGTATATGTATATATATATATATATATATAGTTTTAGAGTTCGAATTTCTGTACAATGATAAAAAATGCTAAAAACCGAGTCAGGGGATATAAGAAATGAAATAAAACTATTTTTTTCTCTGTTTGTACGGGCTAATCTCCGAAATGACTGGACCGATTTCAATTAAATTTTGTATGGTGGCATCATATAACCCTGATCAACATATAGGATACTTTTGATCCCGAAAAATTAAAGAGTTCCCGTCGGATAGTTAAAAACTTTAATAAGTATTGATATTGCCCGTATCATACAACACAACAATACATATCATCATACGACAAAACAATTATTACATATCATCATACAATAAAACAATTTATGCATTAAAAAGAGATTTCGCGATAAAGTGAAAACTTACAAAAACAGTGTCTGTGCATAGCATATTTCATCATCATATTATTAAATAAACTAGATAGCGCTGATAGTATTTTACATAGGACCGTGACGCGACGAAGTCGCGGGCATCAGCTAGTGTATATACATATATTATAAAATTTATAAGAAAAATGTTAAAAATTTTAAAGTAAAATAAATATGTTAATTTTTAGCTTTGGTCTCCAAATTTCATTTGAAAAAACGTTATATCGCGCGAAGTCATAAAAATATGTAATTTGTCTATTTCGGCTTATTTTTATTTATAAGGCTCGCTTTAGTCGAGTCAAAAATTATATTATCAATCACTACGAAAGTTATAAAAAAGGTGAGTTTTTGATGGAAACTGAAAGGAGATGTTGTGGTGTGCAGTTTTATTTTCTAAAAATTCAATTACTTACTCTAATTTGTACAGTAGTTGTAGGATATAGATAGTTTTTGAGTAGTAATGTGTTTTTATGAGAAATGTGACCTGTATAGTCAAATGTGGCCTTTCGTGTTGTCACAACAACTTCGTTAAATAGCGTCAGTTGATAACCTACAGTTCAGCTGAGCTATATATAGCTATGAAAATGAAGAAACTACAAAAAATCAATATCTGGTTACAGGCTTAGGTGCCAAGCCATAAACCTAAATAAATAATATAAAAAATGTTTTTCACTTTTTAATGTTGCCAGTGAAACAAATGTCAGACAGACTTAAACAGCTGGTATATTTATTTGTAAATATTAGTTTCGAGATAAATATAGGTGTTCCTCTTTGAATTTTTTGCAAGGAAAAGTTTATAATAATTAGAATATTACAGCAACAATGTTGCGCACTAAATGTCACATAGTGTTGAGTGCTATAGGTGTTTTGCTAGGGCTCTCTGCGTTTATATGTTTCTGCGTTATATATGCAAATATTGAAGCTGGTGTATGGGCGCTTTTATCCGGTAAATCATTTTACCTTAAATTATTTCCTTAAACACTCAGTATGCTTTCCAAGTATTCGGAATCCACCAAAGTAGGTGTCTAAATATATGGACCTTAGAATGCGATTAAATCTAGTTTAGAAACTATTTCGAAACGTAGTGATGGAATTCAAGGTCTTTAAAGTAGTGTGTGTTTTGGTTTGGGTATCAACTTATAAGTTACAATAATAAGGGAAAAGCAGCTATTTTTAAATGTATTAGTCTTCTTCATAGAGAGATAAAGTAAGTTTGAACGCTTTATGCTTATATTATAATTTAAAGAAGCATTCAAATTTACTCTAACTACAAGGCCATTAGTTTTAAGATACACATTGAAAAATGAACCTAATTGAGTTATGCTAGATAATTGATCATGAAATTCTTTGAAAGGAAGTCTTGGTATTTTTGCTTTAAATGATTAAATACAGAAAAAAATATACTAAGATGTGGTCAAAAAAATTATCTTAGTTATTATTTGTATAAACTGAGACATCATATCATATTGTGTTTAGCTTGGCTTATTTGAATTAAAAGCCATAAAGATAACTTAAATTTCTATTTTATTTAATCTTTATATAATTTAGTCAGTTTTTGTGAATATCAATTTACATACATGTACATTTTACTGTGCAGCCAAGTCCTGGCTGCCATCTTATTTCTCCATCAACAAGTCAGAAAAAAAACCTGCAATTTTTTACTTCAAATTCTATTTTTCATATAAAAAAAATGTTATTTTATTATGCTCACTTTTTCATATAGACCCAAATGTATGATATACCATCATACTCTAAATATATAGTAATATATTAAAAAAATAATTAAAACACAAAATGTACCAATATCTTACCAAAATGTCCTAAAAATTTATCCAAATTGGTGTAGCCATTTTACAAATTACTATTTACAAATACATAGAAAATAAAGTGTTTTACAACTTTATTATGTGATAAATTTTGTTTCTTTATTTACAGGTATTAATGCAGGCTTAGCCCTTATGTTGCACTGTCACTATTTAAAAGAATCTCTTCATGTGAACTTCTCAAGAAAAGTACTACAGTACATTGGAGATTTTGGCATGATAGGTTTTGTAGCTGGCTGCGCTTTATTATTATTCTACACCTTTTTAGAGATTTACTATCAAGCTGGTATGTATCTATCTGAAAATTGAGAATAAGTATTAAAAACACAATGACCTCTTCAACCATTTTGATAAGAAATGGAAACAACAACACTTGTTTAAGTAATTAATATTATCTTGTTTTGATTTAAATTTAGTATGACATACATTTTTACAAATAACTACAATAATACAGTTAAGGATAGTGAAATTGTATTCATATTTGACACAGTCATTTTAAAATGCTTGCTTATTTTAAATCAGCTAAGTTTTGAACAACTATAGTGTGTTGTTAAAACCTATGGATATAGCGCTGAGATATATATGCATAAAGTTGCATTGACAGGTCCAGTTCAGCTACACAATTTAGAAATATAGTATCAAATATAAAAATAGATATTTTTTAAAATATTTAGAAGCATTAATTGCCTTGTTACATGTTTGCCAATGTCAAATAGTAAATATTGCTTGACAAACATAAAATTATTATTTTACTTGGCTGTAAAACTTTATTCCAAACAACTCAAAACATACATGTTGATTTTAAGTTTTCACAACTATTATACATAATAAAACTACATTTTAACACTTTTAAGTGTGGTAAATTATTTGATTTCTTGATACCGTGATGACGGAAGACAAAGAGGTCAAGTGTCAATGAGTGTTGTAAAACTAGCCTAAGCGTCGGAATAATCAAATAAATTATTGCGCTTACAACCATTAAAACATAGTTTTATTTTATAATTATGGATTTCGAGATTGTAAGATAGTCCTCTAATACCTCTGTTTATCCACCATTTTTTTTGTTCCAGATATTTTACCAATTCAAACCAGTATAATCATTCGGATGGTGTGGTCCTTCATGATGTTGAAATGGGGACTAATACTGTACATCACCACTAAGAAGTATCTCAGGACCTATAATGACCACCAACTGTTCTCTGAAAACCCTAATGTTGAGGAGACATAATTTTTATTTTTGTTTTATATGTTTATTGGATGGTTTTGCTGTGATATGAGAAAATTTAGATGCCAATACTCTTCTTCTGAATGTTTTCTTTTCTAGTCTAGATCTCAGTGCTTTCTTTATTTAATAATCTTAAGTGTTCTATTTATATAACAGCAGTATTAATTGAATGTTGGCAAGTCTATCATCATATTTTGCCAGGTTGTAGGGCATATGCCTGACTGGATGGCTACCACCCCTGGTCTAAAGTATGTCGCCATAACAACTTTGAGCTGTGTTCCGGCATTAGTGAACAGGTTCCAGAACATTTGTAGCACCTTTGGCGATGCAAATGTCCATAGGCGATGGTAACCGCTTTCCGTCAAGTGAGCCTGTCTGCTGAACTTCTGCAATAAAAAATAAAAATATATTTTTTAAAGTTTTATCCATGAAATATTTTCGATAATTACCAGTTTCTACTTTCCCTATTGTGTATACCATATTTGATTAATCTGTTTAGTCACATGGATGTAACATTACAAAACTTATTACTGAAAAGCTATCATCTCCTATTGTGTGTTTGTGTATATTTTATGATATTTATCTCACTTATATAAATATTTTTACATTATCTGAAAGTGAGTCATTGTTTGATAAATGTGTAAAATAATGTTGGTGATAAACACCAGCTATAAAGGCTATGATAAAAGTTATTAAATAATATAAGAGACCATTATATAGGTCATGACTGCATTCAATCTGACAGACCTAAGTATTAATTATTTTGTATATAACACACAAAACTATGGAGTGAAAAACTTCATAATATTTCTATATCAGAGGCAATTTATATATCATCCGAATTGACTAAATTATCACTAGAGATATAGATATGATAAACTATAGAGTAGATGATACAATAGTTAGATGGTGATAAGAATTAAGTTTGAATTACTCTGCCTTTGACATTGTTCCATTTCCTGTAGATTCTTAACTGTCGGGTAGAAGCCTTACTAAAGAAGAAGGAAATTTGTATTATATGTATATATCACTCCAAAACCATTCACAATATCACAATATACTCTTGTACCTAATTCTATGCCTTTGTGATAGTTATCTCTCTGTCTAATTTTATTTATTATTATTATTTTCTGACTGTAATTATGAGACTGCTTTTTGCACGCCATTTATTATTTCATTATTTATAATACAGGGTTATTACATACTTGATCAGAGGGAGACCTATAGTCGTACTCAGAGCTTAAGGTAAAAATAGTTAATTTATGACATGCAAGTTATTTTATATTCATGCCTTATTTTTGCCCCAAATTGAAGTTAAAAGTTAACTTAAATATAAGTAAAATAATCAATATAGTTCCAAATATTTAAGTTTCATCAAGCTTTATGAAACTCTGGGTATGGCAAGTGGACAAAAATCTTACGAAAATTTACTTTACAGACGAAGTATTTTTAAGGACAAGTTAATATGCGACTCCATGTTTCGTAATAATTTTTGTTATATTTTAATACGAAACAAATGTAATTTAATTGGTTATAATGAATGAATTTTGATATATTGTTTTTTTCTACTAATACATAAATATGGTCAACAGTTATTGGAATAGGTCTGTCTCTCTTTAGGAATGTAATCTCAACTACGAAAATATTTTTTTGCGTTTCTGGTACGTCTGAGTTTAAAAGTAACCTACTAAGTAGGTATGTGGGGAACCAATGTAGCCATGCCACCTCAACGGGATCCTGATAAAACAACCTGAGAGCCTAAGAATTAATAGCTCAAAATCATCGTGAAGAATATGTGTAAAAGTGTGCTCAAAAATCCTTAAATACGTTGAAAACTGCGAAGTGGAGTAATAAAAGCAGAAAAACAGACTCCAAGCTTCGAAGTAGATTCTGCTAATTATGATAGAGCAACAAAAATGTTCATATCTAATGAATCGAAACAAAAGTGGCAATGAAAAATAATATATCTACAATAACTTAAATTACTCGCGAAATATGTTTTTCATTTTAATTTGTGGAAAAAAGAGAATTTGTTTCAACGCCATCTAGGAGAACTAGATGTGAGCCGATCGCCTTAAATATACGTACACATGTTGCCAAAACTATTTTAGTGTCATTTTTCTTTTATTATGAGCACGTAAATGCTTTTATTATTTTATTACTTATTCGATCTCAGTTTAATTTCACAATTTATGTTACTTATAAAATATTTTTCACTAAACATTTTATTTTTTATTTAAGCCTGATTTCTATTTGCACCTGTTAAATAATTAACTTGCGAAGAAGCTTTATCATTGATTGGATAGGCATCTAGTTAATCGACAACTTATTACTTAACTGAAACAATTCTGCCTAAACTACATAACTAATGCAAATTAAATCAGGCTTTTAGGTGATTAATTTACTTATTTGCTTCTTTGTCATTTTTTAAGCTTTAATTTAGAGTTAAAGGTATAAAATCAAAGTCGGCTAATATCACAAAAAAGTCTGTTCGAAATTTATTTTAACTGAAAATATTTTGTAATAAGAGCTGCCTTTGTTCTCTTCTTGTTGTATTTTACCAAAACATTGCCCAATGAAGTTAGAAGCAATTGAAAAGTATGAAATAATTGCGAATTTCTTGAATTTACTAGTTTTAATGTGTAAAGCACGCGCGGGTTCATTGCTGTTTAACATTTTGGCTCGTACAACCCGCAAGAGTTAACTTGAGACTTCATTCGGATGACGTAAGCGTAAACTTGATCGTACTCGTCGATGAGGAGAGCGGTAAGAAGGTGGGGTTCGGGAGGGGAGCGCACATTCCGCTCAGGTCTCAAGTTAACTCTTGCGGATAGTATACGAGAATAACTTCTCAAACCAATAGTTGCGATGACAAATTATTGGTAAAGACTAAATGTTACCGGCCCTCTGAGGTCGCAATCATCCAAAAAATATAATTTTTAAAGTGGTGAATTTAATATGTCTGATATATACACAAACGGCAAAACATTCGCGTGCTTACTACTTAAGATTTAAAGAAATGGATTATTTACAATGATTTTATTTACATGTTTATGTAGTTTGGTAATAAAAATATTGATATTAATATAATTTGTTTTATTGAGATAATACTTCTTATCGGTGTCTAATGCCTCCTCTTCACA
The DNA here is from genome assembly GCA_012273795.1 of Dendrolimus punctatus. Taxonomy (NCBI): domain Eukaryota; kingdom Metazoa; phylum Arthropoda; class Insecta; order Lepidoptera; family Lasiocampidae; genus Dendrolimus; species Dendrolimus punctatus. The sequence goes on from CM022542.1 coordinate 4,828,386, forward strand.
ATCGGCCATGATCGTTACTCGTTGATTGTTTGTCATCGGCAAGGTAATCGTCACGATCATCGTACAAGCATCCATACGATAGATCGTGTGGGCACTTGCACGCAACTACACGCGAATTCTCTTTGATGTGTACCCGAAAAACCGGCAAGTCACTGATCGCCGCGATCACGATGGCGATTAAGGACGATGATGGGCGACTACAGACGAGTAGAGCCCTCTACAGCTCTACACGATCGTACTCGCGTGTAATCGTCTGTGTTCGCCGATTGTGAAGAGGAGGCATTAGGTTACACATCACAGTCAGTTTTCATTATGTGGCAAACATCAAAACCAACATTTAAAGAAAAAATTTAGAGTTCTGCTGTCATTTTAGCAAAAATCTTACGAGTCGATTTATGGCTTCACATGACATACGGACAGACATAAGAGCCCCATTCACCATCCGGCATGGCAGTTCTTGACGTGGGCGGAGCTTGCAGAACTCTAGAGGCATCATGTTCTGTGTTTAGGGACGCAATGCAGGCTGCAGTGACATTCACAGTCCATTACCCGGCGGAATGCAGGACAGGATAGTGAGCCCAACCTTTATAGTTTATACCATATTATATTCGTTATAGTACCTACGTAATTATGACAAAGTTTTATTTTAATTACCGTTACACCGTGGCGCAGTGTAATTACAAAAAACACCGAAACTAAGATAGCCGTTGGATGGCCGGATGGATCGTTGTTCGGATTTAATAAAATCCACTGGAAAAAAGTACTTACTACTTTAGTCAACACATTTATGTTAAAAATGATAAAATTTTAAGTCTAGAGTGATAGAGCTTAAAAGGAAAATTCGTTCGAACAAGATCTACTTAATACTTTTGATAAAATCAAATCTTAAGTATTTCTGTTTTATGCAATTTTACTAACCAACATATGAATTGTTTGAAATAATTTGAAATAAATGATTATTATTATTAAATCTTGTGGATATAAAAACAATGGACGTTTCTTACCTCTACGGAACCCTTCACTGTACGTGGATTGACACTCGGTCGGTTTCTATTTAAAATAGGAACGCAGATCATGCTGCTGTTTCTCCTTAACACAGGTTATTTTATAACCTAGCTAGGAAGACAGCGCTACTTTCAACAACTCGGGCAATATAAAGAACAGGTTCAAAATTATTATTGTCGATTTAAATACTTACTTATAATTGTGATCTTGTCATTATAATGTGATTATTTATGTTTCTAAGGTTTAGTTTAATTTAAGTATCATTGTAACAGCAAGTATAATTTGTAACATTTTTTAGTTCAATAATTTTTTTTTATTATATTATTTATTAGATCAGACGGACCATTGGAGCCAATCCTAGTTAGATTCAAATCAGAAAAATCAAACGGGCAATCTCAACCTTCTAGTGAACTAGGTCCCATATTCAGCCTAGAGAATGCATTTTCGTATTTGTTTGTTTTAATTACACAGCGCGTAAGTAAGTAAGTAATAAGTTTTTAGTGAATTTTTTGTAAAGACCTTTTTCCCGAAAAATGCAACAATATGTATTTGTGGGGATACTCTCACTCAGAACTGATGAATGGATTCAGTGTAAACGTTAGTTACCCTAATACATAGTCAAATAGGGCTGTTAAAAAACTGATTACGAAAACTACAAAGGTATTGTATTGTTGAAAAACAAAAGGTACTAAATTTGCACTATTTTGTATAAATCTAAGTTATCTGGATCGGTCCATCTTGCATCCCGTTACCGGTGCATAACAGGTGGCCAGGCTAAAGTGGGCTCACCGTGACCGCCAAGACAGGGGCGTTTGAATTCAAAGAAAATGCGCTCAGTACATAGATGAGCGCACGGTGTGCCGCACGAAGTGCCGTCACTTTACGTAGAAGAAAAAAAACACGCGCGGGAAAAACTATGGTCATGAATGACATTTAAAAAGTTTTTTACAAATAGTGCGGTGATACTGGTGGTCGATGTGGAAAATTGTGTTTGGAAATCTACATTAGTGGTAAGTTTAACAGGGTTGATGTTTTGAAAATAAATCCAGATATACACCTCGCTTCTTCTAAATTCATAATGTCAATTGATACGTCTAAAATGTCTAAATCTATATTAAAGAAAAATATATTATACTTATATTAACTTTTTACATTAATTCATAACTATTATATATTATTAATTAAAAATCGAATAAGTATTTTAAATTTAAAGTAAATTTAATATATGTTTTAAAATTAATGGAAGGGATAACTAATTTATTATTATTATTATATCTACAGAGATTCATTTAGGTACGTATGTAATATAACCGTATGTCGAACACGGTTTCCATAATCTGTTTTATCAGTTTAAACGAATAAAAATATTAGCTTGAATTTTAAATGAAAACTTGTATACTTAAAAAATAATAATATAAGTGAAATGAAGAAAGATTCGTGGGAATTTTAAATAGCGATTTATTTCTAAGTTCTAAGTCGATTGGCTTAACGCAGCATGAGTTCGCGTACCCGCTAATCCGGTCCAAGCTTCCAAGCCCTTGCACTAGGGTGTCCAGTTTTTGCTTGCATTCAGCATTAAATTCTTGTTGTTCTGGTTCCCATGATATGTTATTAGGTACCCATAAATAAAATCAGTGTGCGACAGGATGGCTGTAATATGATTACTTTGATCTATCTTTTATTCAATTGTAATGTAAAAACATTACTTGTTTTTATTCATGTTTTAGTTTTACAATGTTGCGTTTAATATAAGGTACATGATGGTTTGTTTATTTTAAGCCATCTATACTTTATTAATATAATAAATTACGAAAGTTTGCACGAATGAACGCTATAACAGATGCACAGATCTGGTTAATATTTGCCACAGAGATAGATTATAATCTGGAATAGATCATAGACTTCTTTTTACTCGACTGCCAAGGAAGGGTTATGTCTATCTTCTATGTGTGTAAATTTCTTTATTACCTAGTATACCCAAACGGCTTGATCGATTTCAACATTTAAGATTATCTTTAATTCGTCTTAAAAATTCAAGTGTCTTTAGATGGTGTTTGAAATAAAAATTGGCGGATTGTAGGCGCCAAATAACAAATAAAAAATATTAACCAAACATATTCAAGTAGGGTATGGAACTAAAGGAAATTAAAAGGGGATTACAAAAACATGTATGCTTTATATGTTTATATTTAATTAGGTATAATAAATTGATTTAAAAAGGTTTTGATAGCGTAAAAATAGGCCATATTTGTCGGACCTTGTGCTATATGAAATTTAGAATATCCGCAAAAAAGACAATTTAAAAGTCATGCACTAAAAAGACCGAAACAAGATTGAGAATAGAAAACAAAATTAAAAAATAAAATAAACTATAAACAAAGTAAACTCTACTTCGATTTAAGAGAACTTCATTATGAGCTGAAAGCCTAAGTTAAATACCTCATAAGTTTAGTAGCAGGCGAATGATGAATTCTATTATCATTATAGTATTATTAAGACTTACATACTTATATTGCTACAATTGATTTATAAGAAAAATCATGAGATATGTTATACTATTCAATCCACTGAAATTGGGAGACCTGTTGGACTTGGACTCAATAGTCGTATATTAAAAGGTTTACAGGTACACCTATTACTTATATGCATACTTTGATATGGCCGCCTGTTTGGTATATTGGGCTAAGCATTAGCCCGCCTAGTCCACTAGACCCCAAAGGTCCCGGGTTTGATTTCTGGCTGGGTTACTTTTGAAAACAAAATTTTCGTGTTTAACTGGTCTGGTCTTAATTTCGAAGATTAATCCCAGCGTTATCCATTGTATATACCCCTAATACAAAAGAATACTTAGCTTGAGAATACGTAATTTGTATTTATTTTCCGATATACAGTAGCTATATGCATCTTATCTTTTATTTATGTTCGATTAATTTAGGAAGTAAATGTATGAGGAAATGATCACTTTATATAATCAAAAGTAACATAACATTTACATAAATATTAAACACCATAGCACAGATCTAAAGGGTTCGTAACGTCGCCACTCTTACAATTATTACAAATTAACTAATTAAAATATGCCGTTATAAGTCCAATCTATACATTTAATTGCTACTTGCATACGAATTTCCTCTCATTTATTGCATAACTATGTTAATGTACAATTAGTTGCAGTGTCCCATTTTCATATACGGTCGGCTTTAGGATATTTTAAGTTAGGGGAGATTATGTCAATGATTATAACCCTAAAAATAAATATTAAATGCTTTTAAGATGTACTTATTAGATAGACTCTTTTAATCTTAATGCTAAGAACTCCGTGGACATCTCGGTTAAGAGGTTATTAGTAGAATGTAGATAGATAACACTTTATTCTACAACAATACAAAAACGAACGTACAGACTAACGGTCTTATTCATATTGAATTAAAGTAAGTTTGTAGGCTTCTTTGAGGTTATTAAAACTTAGATTAAGGTAAGTAAAACTATATATACTTATGCAAAAAGGGAGGTCGTATAAAGCGTCGTATGTAGTTATAGCTAAAAAGCTCTCTTCCAGACCGCCCAAAAGAATGAATTAAAATGATAATGGCGATAGAAATATAGGTAACATTGAATACGACTACTTACATTTTAGTAATAAATACGTATACCCGCAGGGGGGCTTTGTGACGAAGACTTAGGTGAGTAGCGACACCGCGGACGCACCTACGTGCTTGCTCAGAGTGGAGATCGCTAGAGGTAAGACTCAAGCTCCAGGGGTGGAAGTACTAAGTGGCAACATGTCAAAGGTGGCTTCGGTGAACCTACAGACCACCTCTCTACACCCCTTAGCCACTCACATCCATGTTGCCCCTGTCTTTTATGGCATTTTTTGGGGCGCATGCAAGGAACGACGAGTCACTGTCTGCCCATTTTTCCATGTTCCCCGAACATTGTAACGGGAAGACGCCATAGTCCCCATATTCCCAGACCCCTAGTACTATTAGCAGTTTACCCCAATAGCCCGGTACTTTCTGTTCTTGTTTCCCACAATATTTCTACACTGACCGGGGTTTGTCCATGGGTAAATTATTATATGGTGTAGACAGGGATAATCGCCGGTTAGTGTCACGCCATATTTAGATTAAATTTGTAAAGGGGCCTCTACGTGTTGGCCTCCCCATGGCCCCACGCAAGTCTTCCAAAAGTCCGGGGCATTTTACGACCCATGGTCTTTAAAGAAATACATAAATGGCCCCCACGCAAGTCTTTCAAAAGTCCGGGGCATTTTACGACCCATGGTCTTTAAAGAAATACATAAATGATATATGCATAGTATACTGAAATATTTTGTCCATATAGCCTGAAAGAACTTCGATATTATAGAGAGAGTGGTAGTCACTGAGAAAGTTGAAAACAGAAATTCGTGCTAGATCTCCAAATAGATGAATTTATCAGATAGCTGACTAGCTGAAGATAACCATAAATTCAGCTCTCTATCGTGCTCAAAACTTATTTCGGTTTATTAACTGCCGTCAAAAATAAATGTTTGACAGTGAGGGAACAACTTGATGAGAAGATGTACTTTTATTTCATACTTCTTTTATTAGTAGTCAAATTTTATATTTAATTTTTTTTGGGTCACCAGTTACGAGTCAGTTTTTCGTAAGATTTATACCGTATTTTCATAGACATATCAACTTTTACATTTGTGCTCGATGCTTATTAATGCCTAAAATAATTAAATAATAATTTCAGTTGTAAAGGCAGCCGTCATATGGATTCCTTTTATATCTTGTAGTATCAGGACTAAAAATTAACAATACTTGTAGGATATAGATTGTTACTTGTGTTTGTGTCGAGTATTTAGTGAAAGCTATACCCTTAAGTCCAACGTTTCGCATTAGTCAAATACCTTTTCGCTGAAGCTTCATTGTGCAGTTCAGCTTTCGCTTGGTACCAATTTACTTGAAAGTTATTTTAAACATCGAATTTCCATTATAGTTCACACTGGCTACATACAAAAACGTAGAAAGTCATACAAAACGACGAGGAATTATATAAATTTTACTGTATCACATAAAAGTAAAATAACATTTGTTATGAAATATAAATATAGGTAATCATAGACTGTAACGTATATTGAGCTATAAACCAACGCAACGTCTCGGGGTATTTTAACCGCATACTTTGGTTTATTGCTCTCTGTATCTGTGTAGGCTACTCGTATAGTAAGAAAACTAAAATATTTCTAAGTAACTTTCGTACTGAATTTTCGGTCATAACTTGAAGAGTAATGTTTAAAATTTTCATTGTCATCCGTCGAGTCGTTTCGGACTTATTCGCGACAAACTCAGACCGCCACACGGATATACTCGTACATTCTAAAAATACTAATTTATGTTAGGAATCGTATAAAAAATAGAAAATTTTATTTTAGTATTTATTTTGAAATCATAGATATATTTGATTTCAAAACACAGTTTTATTTATTGTTAGAGATTACAACTATTCTAATGTACATATAAAATATATAGTAATGCTGCTACTTTGTTCAACTAATAACAATTTTAAACTAGGTAGTCGTTGTGTCTTTTACACACAAAGGTATCCCGAGCCAGTTAAATCCTAAAAATATTCATAAAAACTTCGTATTCAATTACAAACAAAATAATCAGAAAACTTTACTGCCTAACAACATGTTATGTAAAAGAATGCATTTATCCAGCAAACTTTCATAAAGTTATTGGAAATATGGTTAGTTATAGTCTATAGTTAGGACAAAAATTTCTAGAACTGTAATGAACTGAACTGTAAAATTACCGTCAAACTTTTCAGAGTTTATAGATTGTGTTCCATAGTTTTATACAAAGAAAAAAACGGTCTATTTATCAATCACCATATAAAAATAACAACATAAATAAATATATAAATTACAATTTAGGATATTTTAGATTTTGTTAATAGTTCTTAGATTTAGATAATTATTTAATTAATTGCAATTATTCAAATAAAATATTAATACCCCCCCCCCCGGTTTTAGCGATTTTATTTATTTAAACAGCTGAATTGTTTCTCTTTTAGATTCGGCTAATTTGGTCTATGATTATTAAATTATAAATATTATGCATATTAAAAAATACTAAATTAGAATCCAAACAAATATTTAGAACTTCTTAAAAGCAAAGTTCGCAAAAAATTACATCAGGCGAAAGTGACGAGGACTTGGGAAGCACGATTCGTTTGTGTACAAATAATAAACATTTTCCATTCACGTCTTTATGCTACAACGCACATTCGTGTATTCAAAGCCTAGTTAGTGTAAAAAGAGAAAAAATGTCTATGGGTGTCAAAGTTAGAGGGATAGAGGGCTTTACCAGTTGGTACTGATAAGTTTTTGGTGAAAACGTGCATTTGGTGATAGGTATTTCGTTACCTATGCAATTATATTATCAAAAATGTGTAATAGATGTACAAAATTGACAATACATATAGAATATTGATTTTTTAAATCAATATTATGTACAACCGTCATGAGTTGAAATACTGATTGAACTATTTAGTAAAATGTGCCTTTTAAAGCTGCTACAAGAACCCAGATATTTGGTGTCAAACAAAGACTGTCATCTTGACGAATTGAACCACGAAAACAAACTATGGGTGTCAAAGTTGGTGAGAATTTGCCGTTACTGAATGTTCTTCATCGATTTTAGGATGATGATAATGGATAGGATGAAAATGTTTTGGATGATGAATATTCATTAGTCAATAAAATACTAGGTCAGCGAGGTAAATATTATAAGTCTTACTCATATTAAATTATAGTCAGTTTGTAGGTTTCTTTAAGGTTCTGAAAGAAGCCTTCAAACATACTCTAAAATATGAATAAGAAAATCTATTTTTTCTTAATATTATGTTGTACTTACTAATTATTTAGTAAATTTATGGGTGTTATCTTAAAAGATTATGAGTTGTAAGATGTTTTTAAACGAATAAAATTCTAAAAACGACTTCTTTCAAATGGTAGTTACCCATGCGGTTAATCGTTGGCGTGGCTACTAAGCACGGCGTGCGGTCAACTTGATCTAATCTTTACATTTATTGCCATGGGATTCCACGTTAAACCACGGCATCCCTGGTTTATCACGTAACCAGATTATGTATTCGGAAAGCTTCGAGCTAATAAATATTATTTACATGAATATTTAATGGAAATTCATGCATGTTTACAAATGCTTGTTAGAAACTGTCCCATCAAAATAGACAAGCCACACACCTACACATTCAAAAAATCGCTTCGAAGAACTTTTTTATTTGCACGTTGGTGCATTTATATGTAGTTTTTATCTGATAAACACCTAGAGTGACGCCTGAAGTGCCATGTTATATGTCAGCCTGAAGAAATAAAATAAATAACGCTTTTGCATGTATAAGGAATTATATGAATATTAATCTTTATAATATAATCTAAAACTTTTTAGGCATAATTTTATTGAGTATACTTTCATAAAAAAATTTAAAGAACTCACTTCTGCTACAATAATCATAATCATAAATTTACGAACGCAAACTTTAATGGCATCGTTTCGAATAGTTATTTATCTATAATTGAAATCTGAATGATTTATGTATTATTCCAAAACTCGTCAATAAATTTAATAGCTAATCAAAGGTGTCTCCATTTCCTATCGGCTGATAGACTATAACCACCTAACACAAATTATACGGTGCGTTTTGTCTAGGGTCCACGCACACGACGTTCTTTTTCAAATATACTATTTTTTTATATACCTCAAATAAATTATGAAAAAGATAACAGGTATAAAAAGTTGTCGTTCTGAGTGATGATCTAAAAATCTTTGTATGTAATACCTGTTATTTTAAAAAAATATTTAATCTTATTGAAAACCATCTAAGGGTCATCGCTTAAGTTTCTCAAAAACTTCAACTGGGCCAATCAGTAGTCGTCCAGGGAGTCATTTTGGCTGTAAATGGAAAGAAAACACTTGAGCGTTAGATAGATACTCGATGAATAAGAAATCTCACCTATTGACATTTTGATTCGCAACATGTCTGTAGTGTATAAGGATTAAACATTAGATTGCTATGGCAAATTCATGTCAGTCTAAACATAGTGAAAGACTGTAAAGATGGTGAACATCCATTTTTTATCAGATGCGCCCACACGATTATATTACATCCGTGCAGGAACGGGGAAAATAATACAATTTCCTGCGACCGGGCGGCATGTCGTAAGAGGCGACAAAACAACGCATAGTCAGGTGGTAGGGTATTTGCCGTTCTGGATGGCTTCCACCCCTGGTCTAGAGTCTAAAATCCTTGAGTTATGTTCCGGCTTTAGTTGCCAGGTTCCAGGCTCCCTTTAGAGAGCACATTTAGTCAATCATTAGAGTCATTTAAGTTTCTTTTAAAGCAATTAAGTGACATTGTTGCAATTGTCAATTGTAATGTAGTAATAAACTCCATATATTTAGTTGTTAATGTTGGGAAGGTTAATTAGAAATAGATCTATTTCGCTTAACTCCATTGGCCACCCTAGTTTATATGTGCGATTGTACAGCAAACAACAAAAACTCTTCACGTTAAGCGTGTTGTGTGAGGGAGACTTAAATTGTTTGTTATTCAGCACACCTCACCACAAGCAGATACAGATAGGAACAGGAAGCATAGTCGACATATTAATGAACGTTTTTACGCCTACAGTTTATATATACAAAATTACATATATTCACGTGCGGCGAAAATGTATGGGAAATTTCAAGTAGCCTTCATTTCCGTGGGTGATTAGCTCAGACGCTATCCTCTCTATACCGATTAGTATTGAAATAACCGATCTTGGACAAGCTTTGCGGGTATAATCTTCGGAGTCCGGAGGTCTGAGTCCAGCAGGGGGACGTTTATGGGCCAATAAAAGACCATAGATGCTAAACATATTATGCTACAACTGTACAATCGACCAAGGAGGCGCTGAACCACCCATAAGGCTAAAAACGCTTGCCAAAAACTTTTACTAACAGCGCAATGACATGCGCAAAAGTAAAACATCAGTTTTAAGGAGTTCTATTGTTTCTTGTTTTGGAGTTTGCAAGGAGGCAATAAAATCGAACTCCGTAACCAAAGTAAGAGCAGAATACAAAAGAAAAAGGGCGTCGTCAATCGGCGAAATGCATATTGTAACTAAACACGACAAATTGTTTCCTTTAGTTGAATGGACTGAAACGTCTTGATTAATGTATATGAAATTTGAGTGTGCGTGGATGTCGAAACTTTATGAGCCGTACAAAGCAAAATATTAGAGAACTAATTAAGGCGGAATTTGGCTGACCGTACATCGGAAAAGATATGTATGGCTGAGACCCAATTCTGTTATTAATATCTCGTCAAAATTGCCGGACACTATCGTCTCAATTGTAGGTTTGCCTGATTTCGATAATATTCTGGTAATTGCAATGTGGTGCCCGTGGCACCATCCAATCTTTGTAAACATTTATAAGCGAAAATTCTCGAAATAAACGTTTAAAATGTTAGTAGCTTTTCAATATTTATTTCTACTAGTGGTAACACCCAATTTTTTTCTTTTACCTTTTATTCCGCCGCTACGCTATAGAGAAGATATTGTAGATTTGGTAGAATACGAGATATTGACGCTATCGTATTGGAATTGTGCTTTGAATATTTTCGCAATGCCAAGATATTGAAATTGCAGAATTGGGCCTCTTTGATGACGAGTCATCAGTAAATCATTATATTGGTAGTATTCTATTCTAGACCGAGCGTAAATAAATACTTGAGACGAAAATATATCTCAATAAAAATAAAATAAAAACCTAAAGAAGAGACCTTTAGAAAAAATTCTAAAGAATAGATTAATTTGATTTTGGACGAAGTATTCCAGTTTGACTAAGGATCAATAGAATATGGACTTTGTTTTCAAATACAAGCTAACCGCAGTAACTTATACCATCTCGTCGAGTTACTAGATTTTGTGTAAATTTTACCGCTATAACCATCTATAACTATCAAATACTTTTATTTTACTATGTGTAGGTATTTTTTAAATATTTTTCAAAACTTTTGCTTATGATATCGATACTTACCTATACAGTCATTATCATTATTTTATTATTCTCCTATAATTATATTATTTTCCTACTTTTCAAAATTGTAATAGATTTTCTAATCATAAATTTATGATCATAATTTATAACTTTGCTATAGCGACTAGTTATCTTAGATCTATTCAGTACTTAAAGCCGCTTTAAAATGCATCTCCAATTAAAGTGGTAAATCAAAAATCGTAGGCGTTTTATCTTTTTCATTCAATATAAAGTTTATATTAAGCTATAAATAAATTTATAGTCCCTATAAAAAATTTAAATGTTTCCAAGACGATCGGAGGAATGTGGTCGATATTTTAAAATTTAAAAATCAGCAAGTTCAAGACAATGTATGTCTCATGAAAGGTGAACTGTTTAGTTTTTGTCAACTACCTACCTAGCAACGGTCTTACTCATAGAGAGTTAGAGTGAAGGTGCAGGTTAGGTTTATTAGGTAATTTGGAAATCTGTTTCGACCCATCTTCGAGTCACACACGCTCGATGCATGCTTAAGTGCTGTATTAAGATTTAAGCCATACCCCCTATGGCCCGGGTATCCGAAGACATTTCCCTGCGTTAACGCTTCTTTAAGGTTCCTAAAGAAGCTTTAAAAGTTACTCTAGTTCTATGAATAAGACCGTATTAAACAAAAATACCTCATAATATGTCAAAAACTACTTAATGAATCGATTCAATCAATGAATTGTCTCGTTAAAAATAAGTTTAATTGTTAGTATTTTACACCTCAATTCTTTCATAGTTTAAAAAAGAGATTTATTAAGCACGTTTATAAATCCTTGTATCTAGGTACTCGAGGTTTCCTCGAGTTCACTATGAATAAAGTCCCCGTAAAAACAATTTTCGTTGAAAGTCTTCTAGTATCTACGACTTTAAATTTTAATCTCTCAAAACTATTTATAGTGTAAATATGAGGAAACGTCTAATTTGGTATATTACTGTATATGTTGTGTTAAGTAGAATATAATAATTTAATGAGTTACTTAACATACTACATTATTGCATACAAATGCTTTTATAAAGTGGATTAATACTCGTAGATCTAGATATCCTAAAATTACTGAATCGTCGAGTTTCAATTAGACTACTCGTATGAAGAAATCGAGTCAGACCAACAAATACGAACCGATATGGGTTGCGAAAGTTCCGCTAGAGAAGAGAACCTTGGGACTCACATAAGCATTGTTTAAGCGTATGGTATAAAAAGAAGGTGATGGTGATCAATAGGATTGAAAGCGATCGAAAATTAAGGGGTTTTTTTATTTTCACGCCTGCTCCATCAAGATAGAGGTCCAACTTAGAGGTTTTTAATTTTCTTTTTCATTTCTTTATTTTTGTAATACAACAAGGGGTTCATTTTATATTGCTTTCTTATTTTCTTTTCCAAAAAAATTATCAATTTTACCTTAGTGCATAGTCTAATTTTACACTTTTTCTTATTTTAATACTTTCTTAATACATATTTGTTTTATTATTTAGTATTTTATTTGTATTGCCATATTTCTGTTTATTTATACATTTTTGTTTTTATCAAAAAAAAATAGGGTTTAGCCTAGCTTACCTTATTTTGCCCTAAGCTGGCGCTGTGATGTGTTACTGCACGCGCATCTAGTGAAGTACGCAGAGAGGGCGCAACATCCAATTTGCAAGAATAGGGGCTTTGCTTCATGAGCCGACGCCATCAGGGTTATGGGAAGTATCTCTGGTTCCCGAGATTAACATTATGGCGTTGCGATGGAACACCGAGGTGGATTAGTTGGTAGATCCGACCGATCCCTTACTGGTATTTCGGAGCGGTAGGGTGACCATCACGGATTACACCTCGTTAAAAAATGGCTTACCTTATTTTCATAAGTTATCACCGTGTTCTATATTAGTAGTGTAAATTTCTCCATAAACACAATTTATGTAATATGAAATAGCCAAATGCTTGCTATGAGTAATAGATTTATCGCGACCAAAAGGGTGGTTGGTACATGCCTTACTTTGGGTAACACAATGAGCGCTGCCGTTCAACGAGGAAACGCGCCCAATGTTATGGAATTCCCTATTCCCTATCCCCATTCCCTATTTACAACTCTCTGGAGCTAGATTTTTCAGTTTAATGAAGCACAAACCAAAAGAAATTTAACGCTCTGATGTTTTTTCGTTTTTATTTATTTCTTCAAATAAACCTTTCTTTCTTTCGTTCTTTAAAAAAGAAATTATTTTTATTGTACAATTACACTAAGAATTTTAAGTTTTGTTTAAAAATGCTATCGCACGATTAAAAGGCATGAATCTGACTTCATTCTTGTTGCCATTCTTTACCGCTTTGTAATCTAGGTGATTCTATTCAGATATTTTGCGAAAGATTCGGCCGGCTCGAAGAATCGACCTCAATCGTGATAGAAACATCATCAAGTGAATTCGGAGTGATCTATGCACAATTACAAACATCTTGCCAATGTCATACAAGTGTGTAAGAGTATCTGAATTCTATTGGCATAACCCGCATTAGATTTATTTGTTTATTACATCATCTGGTTTAGTTTTGTGGGATTTAAATTTATATATGCTTAATTTTCGTCTTTGTTCATATTGTTAAACCAAATTTGATTTACCTACAACCCAAAAAAGTCCTTGGGTTAGAATTGAATTGACGATGAAAATTATTACAACCAAAATAATTAATAGAAACCAAGAAGTCAATAATTAGTAGTACAAAGCTTAGTTTGCGGTAGAAACTTATGCTAAAAACAACATCCCATGAAAAGATACAGTACAAGCGAACTTCCATTGTTTAGGTTATGAAACTAACTCTTACTAGACACTGATATATGTTTAACAAAGCAATTGTTTCGAGAGTAAAGTAAACATTACGTGAACGGGTCAAGAGTCCGAATGCCAATTTATTTTGTCTCGCTGCTATTAAGAAAACAATGTAGTCGTGTTTGTAGAATTTTAAACGATGCTGTGCTGTGTAGAGTTTATAGATTTCTTTTGTTGGTTCAGTACATATTTTTATTTTATTAATACTCTATAATTTTGGTCTATAGTATTTACATGGCTGAAATAATTAGTAATGAATGTAAAATCTGAATTTTAAGGATTAATTGTGGATTGTTATACGAAAGATGATAGTGATCTATTTCGGCAGAAGATGGTTTAGCGTACGAGGGTAGTGAGGGCGCTAATAGTTCGAGTGCCTTAATAGGCTTTTCACCCGAGATTAACACTCTGCTTTTCCTTTCGAATATTTGGAAAATAAATCTGATGTATACATACAACGTATGTGTATATATACAACGACCAGCTTTGGAACCGATCTCAGCCATTCAATGATCAACGAACAAAATTAGCCCTGGCTGCAATCGAACTAGGGACATATGCTTTCTAGTGAACTACACTGGCCAACGTTACAATCACTAATCATAGGGTAAAGTTTCAAATTTGAAAGACAACATCGTTGTTTCGTTTCCAAATTGTTTTATATAATGTAATATATAGTTTTTATATACAATTTCGAGGGCATTTTATTATTCACTTGCTGAACGAAATCAGTGTGAAAAATTTCATGTTTAGATAAAATTATGTATTGAGAAAAGATAAGTAATCAAACATTCTCTTTCTTGTTCTTTACGATTTGTCTTGTTTTGTTCTTGGAAGTCTTAATTCTAAATCTAGGGCTACACTGATTACGGTCAGACAATGTTGCAGCGAAAGGCGTGTAATTAAGTAATGTAGTATAAAGCAGACAAACAATTTGAAATAGAAGCGTGTAAGGCCGCCGCAACATTATGTTAATTAGGATGAGATGTTGCGTTCACTTTCAGGCAAGCACATCGAATTTTACAAAAACTACACCAAAATGAGTTCATGGACATGCTTTGGGTATAATACGTAATATTTAAGTAGTCCAGTCCATGCATAAAGTGCTCGAATAATGTTAAATTTGCAATCTGTTAGCATAACAATAAGAGAAAAGAAAATGTGTGTTACGATGCACAAATTACGTGAAAAACAATCCAACGGTTACACTGATTGCATTATTTTGCCAAACTTGTTCAATTACGTGGTATGTATAAAGAACTTGTAAAACACTTAGGATTCAACTTTCTAGAGTATCTGTTGAATATAAATCTTGTGCTACGTGAGATACATCTCTTTTCCTTGCCAATAGTTACTTTGGCATTAGTTTACTTTTACCGAAATATTGGAATTTATTAGTTGTTCGTATCGAGTATTCTTGGCCAATGAAGCAATATAGGTTTTGCTTCATTAATACAACATTCTTCTTTTTTATTCCATGTGAATCAAAAATTGTTGTAGTTCATCTAAGTACAAAATTACATATCTCTAGGTTCAATAACATGAGTTCCCATAACATATTGCATCTGATGAAAGGTGGTTACCGTCGCCATAATGTCCATACATATGAAACACCAGGAGAGTTGTAGAGCTCGAAAAGATTGTATCAAGACCTAAAATGCTGCCATGATGTAGTACAAAGGTATTGGCGGGTATTGTAGCACATAAGAGCGCTGCTTTGACAATTTTTCTATACAAATCTCGTATATAGGATGGCTAGTACCACATCATGCGTTCCCCGTGAAAAAGACAACCTCGAATTCAGCAATAAGACCTTTATGGGCTAGTTTTATAAATAAAAAAGAGAGGATAATTTTCCTAAAACTGTGATGGGCTGCGTCCTAAAAGCTTAAAGCTGAAAGAGAAATTAATTACGAGTATAACCTTAGGTTTCTCATATTAATTCAGGTCCTGGCGATGAGCCTCTCTACAAAGAGGTATCAAAACGATTCATCGACTCTTGGTTGGTCAGACGGCTGGTGCCTAACTCAGACAACGGATCAGTATGGCAATCCGGCGAGACATCATAGCCAGTCTTTTGGACACCTTACCTAGTAGAAGACATTGAGACCTAGGTTCATTATTCTCCTTAATCTTAAAGGATTTAAAAAAAATCTTTTTTGTGTTACTTAAATTCCCAGTAGCTTTAGTAGAACCTCTAACTTGTCGATAAACTTATAACTATAATTGTATCTAAATATTATAATAATATAAGGTACATAGACAACTGGTTCATTCACCTTTACCTTGGCCCTGCGAGCCGTACTTGTTTATAAACATAACACGATGTAATATGTTGACGACTGCATACTGGGTCCACAGCTTCTATATCATTGCATTACTGATATAAGTAATTTCATTCGGAATTTGATGATTTTTCTTAATTGAACATAGTTGCGTAGGGTATCGATTTTGTAAAATCATGACGATGTCTTTGATATTTTTTGAAGTGAAACTTCTATATAGACAGGGTCTTACTATTTTTCGCTCACGAAAAAGCGTCACGGCCGCGTTTTCTAATTCTCACATTTTTAAACTCGTGATATCTTTCGAATGGGACAGCACCCTTGAATATGAAGTAATTTATTTTGATAAGGATGAATACCAAGATACAAATAAAGAGCCTTTTCTAGTGGTGGCATTTTAATTAAATTTTTAAAATAAGGGAACACCTATTGTGGTATAACTATAATAATTAGATATATGCTGTCACGACACTTTTTGTAAATAATGATGAGTTCTACAAAGTTCTCTCCCCTCTAACTTATGAACTGTCATAAAATGATCTAAAAAATTGATATTGTAACTGTTTTAGCAATATCAGTTGAACAGTTTTTAAAATAATAATTATTGGGTACTGACTATTAAATTATTTTTTATGATTGCGTATCCAAATAATCTAAAGCATTTCTAGGAAACACTATGGGTAGTAAACTGTCATGAATTTGCCTATTTTAATCTATAGTAACGAAAAGTAAAATAGTAGTGTCTGTTTGTAAAAATTAAAATAAACTGTGAAAAAAAATCAGATGGTATAATTAGGAACAGGAAAGATTCCGAAAATACAATTTTTTGATTTTTTATCTGTCTGTCTTAATGTTCCGGCTAAACTCTGAGACTTTCACTAGAAGATAGCCGTGGTTATAAGGAGTAACTAAGGGTACTTTTTAGTGTAAAGATTCCACACAGGCAAAATCGCGGATATTTACCAATATAAACGTAAAAGTAATTCTGTTTGGATGTTTGTTTACAAATGATATTTTTCACCGTCTTGGAAATTACCTACAATTGTGAAATTTGGTATATGTACATTTTTGATACCGAAGATGAATATACAACACTTTGTTCACAGTGATATAGTTTCTGGGTATCAGGATTTAAATGTTTTTAACCTCTGAGTGCAACAATGACGGAATATTTTGTTTATGAACAAACTTGTCTTTGAACTTGGTGGTTTTGTGTATCTCTTGAGTGGTTTACTAGGGAACCATAATAAATCCGGTTATGTAGTATTATGCCATTGACACGAAGATGGGCTATGCACTCAGCATACGGCTCCGCTCGGGTGCACGCTTTCGCATGTTGCGCAAGCGTATACGACCAATCATCGTATTACCTTTATCGGATCTAACGTGTGAGTACAAATAGGTTCAAATTAAGTTGATAATGTAAAGTGTTAATTTTATTGATAGCTAAGCTGATTCTCACAAGAACAAGATAATAACAATTTCCATACAATAAATACTTAGTTAATGTGACAATTTTGAAATTACAATCATTCTACGAATTAAATTCTTTGTTAAACAG
The DNA here is from genome assembly GCA_012273795.1 of Dendrolimus punctatus. Classification (NCBI taxonomy): domain Eukaryota; kingdom Metazoa; phylum Arthropoda; class Insecta; order Lepidoptera; family Lasiocampidae; genus Dendrolimus; species Dendrolimus punctatus. The sequence continues at coordinate 4,846,166 of CM022542.1, forward strand.
AAAAAGTGTAAGTTAAGCCACAGTTTAGTGATAAACTGTGAAATGTAAGTATCCTTTTAATTCGAAATAATTATTTTTTACGTTTTCTCTTAATTTATTCACATTTTGACACCTTGAGCTGGAAAATACCATAATGATTAAGAAAGTACAAGTTCTGGAGTATATTATACATAGACATATAACTTCGTATTATGGTAAGAGTAATACGAAGTTATATGTCTGTGTCTGTCTCTATTATCAGTCACGAATATTCAGTATTAAATTTACATAGTTTTGAAGTTTACAGGAGTTGACGTAAAAAATGAGTGTTATTTCTACTTACTTTATTATTGATGAAATAAAAAGTAGCTCCACATTCAAGCACTTCGACCCACTGAAGAACCGGAGCTAGAATGCTCTGATAGAAGAATCATCTGTGAAGGAAACTAACTAGTGACTAAATCAGTACAAAAGTTCTGTTTAAGTATATTTAAAGTTGAATATTAAAGTGTGACCTCAGAAAATTAAAGTATCAAATAACATTTAAAACATTCGCATGGTATTTTATGAAGTTACCTTACATAATATTTGTGAGAGTGCGACTCTTAATACCTGGTCACTCATTTCTTTTGCAAATTCATCTTACCGCATAATACACCAAGCAATTTCTGAGTAATTTTAATTCACTCCATAGGTACAAACTTCTTAATGGGGAATTACATTAATGAATCAACATTTGCGTGCTCCAAGTGACAAGGCCGGTGTAATGGGGACGCCTCGTTCAAATCCTGTTTTGTTCCATGTGATTACTCTCATTAATTCTTTAAGGCATGCTTGAGTATAATGGCTTCTTGTCAGAATTGCGTGATGATTGTTCAAAGTCAAGATTGCAGTTGTAATAGCGCCAATCGAGCAACACACGACAAGCTAGTTAGCTACAACAGATTGATGTTATACGTGGCTAAAAGCTCAAAAGCTGCCGCACTCATACTTGGATAATGCTCCTTACATAGCAGTGACTGAATGAAGGCTCCAATTCTTCAAGTTTAATAATAAACTTCAAAAAAGTCAGCACCAGTTGGAAGCGGAACTCTTATAATCACTCCTCTTCTACCATCTCTCGTGTTAGTTTCTAATTTATTTTAATTATAATTATTTTGGTAAGTAAAATCAGTATATTTTTTGAAGTAAGATGATAACATTGTGTCAAATAATTTAGCCCATTTCATATTTATCAGACTTTTTATCATGTACTCTCTCTTTATGTCTTCCGAATCATGATTATCGTATGATATGGTTTCCATACTCGTCTATTCTAGTTATCTACACACGAATCTGTCACTTCAGAAATCTTCATGGTATCCTTCACATAATTAATTAAGTTAATAAGATTACCCATTACACATGCGTAACTTGCTTAGCTTGGGGATATACAATGTGTGTGTTTGTCTGCCGATACATGTTTGTCTACAGACCACGTTTGACTTTTGGAGGGCTTGCATGGGGCTATGGGAAGGCCAAAACGTAGAGGCCCCTTGACAAATTTAATCTGAATGTGGCGTGACAATGCCCGGCTATTGTCCCTGTCTACACCATATAAAAATGTTCCCAAGGACAAGCCCCGATAAGTGTAGGACGTTTTTAAGGAATTAGAACAAAAAATACCGGGCTATTGGGATGAACTGCTAGTGGAGTTACAGATCGGGGACTGTGGTGTCTGCCCGTCGTAATTTTCAAGGAACATGGAAAAAATGGGCGCAGATGGCCGTATAAGATTGGTGAGGGGCAAAATGTGTGTCGAGCGGTGGGCTGCAGGTTCACCGAAGCTACTTCCGACGTTCGGTCGTTTATCACTCCCACCCCCGAAGCTTGAGTTTTATCTCTAGTGATCTCCACTCAGTGCCTGCTGGTTAAGGTAAGCACAGAGGCAGCGGCCGTGTTATTATTATTATCTATCCCATTTATACCAACCTCAACTTTTATATCCATCATATTTATTCTTGTTAAGGATTCTGTAGTCGTGGACTCCTAGTATCTAGGTTAAGATACATATTAACAAGCACATATTCGAACTTCACAATAGATATACACTTGTCCGATAATAATGTACTGATAAAATAAGTATTTACAAATTAATTAACACGCGTATCGCTCCAAAAATGTAACCTAAAAAGCGAAATTTTCTAGACTTAACACTTTCCTAATTATAGCACTAATTAACAAACATTTTGATTTACATGTCTATGTATTAAGCAAAACTGTTGCTAAAAATGAAAACAATCTGTAATACTTTGAAAAAGTTTTAATTGTCATCTTTTACACTGAAAATACTTTTACATTTTGCAATAAAAACTATAATCCCTCTTATACATATATTGTTATGGATATTATAGATTAAATTAATGCATTTAATTTATGTAAACAAAACCAATATCTCCAGTAATAATAAATAAAATATAAGTACACGTAGTACGTACTCCATGGTTTTGTATAAATTATCTAACTATCGATCGGAAAGCAACTGCTTATGCCGGCAATTTGCAAATATAAACTCAGTCAAGCAATACCGACACGGAAAGCCAATTATAAAAATCACAACTCAAGTAAGCCGCTTCTTAGAAGATGCCTGAAAATTGTACTGCAAGACTGCTACCATATTAATCTGATGTCGACGCCGAAAGAGCGTACTCCTAGAGCGTTCAATTTTATATGATTCAGTGAGGATTTCAAAAAATATAACCGAAGAATAAACTACGGGTGTAATTGTCCCTGATAGTGAGGATTGCCCACAAACTAACAGTTGCTTAGCTATCGAACGAAATATAATAGCCGCGTCTCTTATGGACAACATTTAAAACGAAGATATCAGTATAGTAAATAACCAGAATGACCATCTTAGCTCGCAAGTTAGTAATTTCAAGAGGCAGACTGCCAATCACGTCTGTAAGACCGATGGCAAACCGACTAAATAATCCTAGAGGCCTTAACGCATTTAGGTAAAATTAGTTGGGCTACCCTTCGTACCTTATTTTTTAAATTTAAATAAGAACCGCGTGAGTAAATTGCTATAATAACCTTGGGCTATTTATTAACAAGGAAGTAATCTATTTAAGTATCTTAACATTTCACAACGAGCATTAATCTTTCGATCAATTCAATGAGCTATTGTAAATACCTGAGTACCATAAACCTTAACGATATTTTGCTATCAGTACTCGTGCATCCAACAATTATAAACAGAACCCTCAAAGACATAAGTTCCTATATTCTCTGCGGGTATTGTTTCAGTTTTGTGTGGTCCGGTGAGATCTAGATAAAATGGACACAGCAAGAACAATAAGTTCAGGTTGATTGCACTTGGCTATGAAACTATGAATAGGGCGCAAGCACAGGTTCGCTTATAGACCTTGCTTTTCCGCATATTCTATCATATACATGCGATCGCAGAGAGTTTAATGGCCGCTGAGGACTCAGTGAATAGATTTTGTGAGAAACTTATTATAATGGAGAGACTTGAGAAATGGAAAGGTCTCGTTATTGTAACGGCACTGCATAAGCCCCCATTTTGGTGGTCAATTTATGTTATTCGCCTCCTTAATATGGAATGTAGGTGTGCCGGCTAATAGCAACTGCTGTAAATTTACTCGGAACAATAAATACATTAAACTATTCATATGAATAAATTTTCATATGATCAATCGAGAATAGTAAATATGTTTTTATAATACAGTGTCAATTTACCTTAATATGTTTTCATGCAAGCATGATTCAAATTACAGTTTTGTTTTAGTTTGTGGTTTCGTTAAAAAACGTTTGAACCAAATTATGACTTTTAATGAAAGTGCTGGCGAGAATCAGAATACAAAATTTTGTCTTGTAACTTTTAAAATATCGAGTGGAAAATTCTGAAAAAAATCAATAATATAATAATCTGCAGCCAAATATACACATTGTATTACCCTAAACTTCTAAACTAAGCAAGTTACGCTTGCATTGTGGGTAATTGACAAAGGACCACTCTGGGGCCGGTCTCAGCCACCCAGAAAATAATGAATAACAGAAACTTCGTTTCCGAAATTTACGATGCCAGGAATCGAACCCGGGTACTCTGGGTTCCTGCGAGTTCGGCCGGCTAAGACTTAGCCCGCTCAAATAGAGGCCGTCAACATTGTGACATGAACTGCATGAACGGATGGAACGGTGGGAAATAATGGAGATTTTTGTTATTCACAATTGATAGTAGTATAATTGAATTATCGAATATTATGGTAACGACGGTAGTTTTTGAGCTCTAATTACTTTTTAAGTATATGTTTATCTAAAATAACGCCAATCTTTATTGCATGATTGATGAGTGCAAACGTTCCATTTCCCTGTTAGGATCGCAGCGTTTAGCAAGTAAATCTATATTATCCCCGCAAAATGCTATTGCACCTGGCTGCCATTTTTTTATCATATAAGCTCCCACCAAAAACTTTCAAATAACAGTCAATGAAATTAGTGAATCGTAGAGTACGAGCAATAGGTTTTGAAGCACATTTCCTCAACTAGGTTAAACACATTACGATTGTGTTAAAACATTTTTGTGTTTACTAGAAACTCGCTCTTCGCATTTTATTAATAAAGCGTGACCTTATTCATTATTATTTATGAATATAATAAAAAAAGGAATCTTAAAAAGGATTAAGAGCTTATAACGGTGGTATAAAACTCATTTATTATTGAAATATACGACAGAGGAATTGTCCAGTAAATCACTTATATCCACTACGCTAGAAATTACATATCTTCGTATCTACATAACAGTTTTTTGATGCAAATTAGATATTCTACACGAATACAATAAAGAAAATAATATCTTACTAAACCAAGTACCTTAACATTAGTTTCGTAGTCTACTTCTAAGGCATCGAGATTGTATACTAAGTGGCTTTTAGGTCATCAGCCTCATGTAAGAAAGATTCTAATGTTTTCTGAGACGGGCGTAACCCTCTGGTCACGTGAACAGTTTTTCAGGTACTTTGAAAACTGTACGTTGGATTATTTAATTATTTTTTAAAAATTTATTCTTACTGTCTGTAGATTTATTACTGGTATTTAAGCTGCGCACTGTGGATTCCTCCGCATTAAATTACTGGCCTGCTCTGTTGAGTCTTAGCATAATATGAACTTACGAATTTTAATGCATAAATTCATAGTTTACTAGTAGTTCTTGTTACACAAAGGATTTCGTTAAGATTGCAGTATACAGATAATAAAACTATTTATTATTATGTTATATGCATACTTACATCCTCCGTTTTATTATGATGTAAATATCTAACAAAGAACAGGCACTAATTATTTGTTAGCTAGCTAAATGTAAACAAGGAGCATTTTTATCGGTTTATCCGAAAATCGCAACTATAGCTATAATCTCAGTTGCCAAATCATTTTTCTTTTTATAATCTTTGTAACTTTTTCATTTGTTTATTTATTTTTCTAAAGGTGTTTGCACTTAACATACTTTAGAACTCGGTTACATCGGCTGTAACAAGAAAAATATAGTTTTATTTGCTTTTCTGATTAATGGTGATGGTTTCGTCATTTATGACAATTGAGATTATAGGTATACGTATTTAATTCTAGAGAAATTCCAGAGCAGAGACTGCGTCTCCGCAAGTATAATATAGGACGCTCTCCGGCCTAGTGGTCCGACAGTGGAGGACCGTGATATGTGGCACAGACTTGGGGAGGCCTATCCAGTAGTGGATTGTAAAAGGCGGAAGAAGACATATTTAATTCTGCCTGGTTTACAAAAGTTTCTTTTTATGTTTCATACACCGCTATTACACTATTTTCTATATTAATTATGAATAGTTTAAAAAATACCATGAATCTATATGTATAATATAAAGCAATGAAAATAATTATGTTGCTGGGAGTTTGTTGCGCCGCTTCTTCTCCTTCAACAGTGACAAAAATTGCTTTCGAAGCGGTGGTAGACTCATGACTTTCAATAAGTAATTTCTAAGAATCAATTTTAAACAATACATTCAGTTTTATTTTCCAAAGTAATGTTGCACAGGATTGTATGTATACTGTATAGTCTTGAAACTATCTCACGAGGCACCCTGTTACCGACAATCGGCTTAAGACAGACTACTCAAAAAGTTAACTATTGTTACCGATATACCCACCGTTCTAATAATACTTAAGAGATATTTTAATTGTTATTTCTGAAATGTATTCACACATTTCTCACACACTTATTTACGCACATCAAAACATAAACCGGCCGATAAAAATACACACAATGAAATTCCAACCTAAACAATTTTGGTTTGTGTTATTGGTGACTTAAAACGGACAATATTGGGGCCGATCGCAGACATCCAAGCCGTAGTAAATAACGGAAAACTCGTTTACTACATTTACTCTGATGGGCATCAAACTCAGAAACTGTGTCCTAGTGAACTAAACGTTGGTGTCCTAGTAAACTACACGGGCCAATGCTTACACCCTTACAAAAAGTTATACTAACTACATATGATCGAGGCCGATGCAGAGTCATTGTAAACAATCATACAGAGGATGTCAATATCCTTGTGTCAATTTCTCCATTACATAAGATTGCATAAATCCCAGCACACCTGTGTTTGATGAGTAAATAGATGTACAGAGTCCGAACCGGTCATAAAACCGTCATCGTTGCCGACATCAAATTAACTCAAAGCGTGATCATCTCAGTTAACGGAACTAGCCGTTGAACCCTTTATATCAGTGGTTCTCAATGAACCACATATCGCCCCCATTTTATTTCTAGAAGGGAAATAAAATTGAGTACCATACATCGCGTGAGGAGGAAAGGTGCGACCCATGTGTGGGATTCACCATCAGGTCGAGGTGGCAGTAACATGTCACTTATGAAATGCTTTTGCAACGCCATGGTTAGGGATTCTCACTAAAACCTCTGTCCAATCGTCTAGCCTCTCTTGGCCAGACTGTGGGCTCGCTTGCGCATTCACTTCCAGTCCGGACGGACGACCGTCGGCCCCTTTGCGGGCTGGCCCCACTATTTGTTAGCTGGAGAGCTGGGCCTCTCCGGCTACCTCGAGTAACTCGCCTTGAGGTGAAACGGGACATATCACCACATGGCTTGATAATATTAGCTAACTTAAGTTACATATAACAGACTGAAAAAATACTTCTTTTTTTAAGACAGCTTTGAATTCATTTGAAGGTAGGTAAGGTTTACATGTTTTTAGCCACGTTTCCACATTGGAGAAGTTGCATTATGAGGTTTGCCCATATTCGTAACTTAATAGTTTAAATACATTTTTAAAAATGAAAAAGAAACCAACTCAAAATTTAATTGAATACAAGTAAAAGTAAAACATAAAATTTATTTTCTATAACATCTTAAGCCGGTACCGTTTAAAACACAATAAAAATTACTATATAAATCATCTTGCTATAATGAGAAAAATATAGAAAAATAATGTTGATAGTAGTTAAGTTTAATGTTATACTTGGCATCAAGTATAACATTTTATACAAACAAGATATAGAAAATATTCGTTTTGTACTTTTCGATTACTTGTTGATTATTTAAAGTAAGTAAGGCTTCGGTTATCTTGTTATTTTAAAATTGGGGGAACGCTACAGCTATAGTTGAGAGTCTTTGCTATACGTCAAGATTGGTAAGAAAAACTGGACAAATTGTTTTTGAGGCAAAACACGGGTTTGGTACGGTCACGGTTAAATTATCTAAATGCAGGTGTTCTCACTTCTTGTGCCTTCCTCAGAGTACACAAATTTATTTATTTACTTATTTATTATACTTTCGTTCAGGTTTTAGTATTTATTTAAAAAACTTTTTGTAACCCACAAATATATCTCCCATTAATGTCTTTCTTCCGCTTGAAACTTTATTTCCTAATGAGGACCTCTAACAAAAAAAAACACTTGTTCTTAACATTACTGCCTTCATAGTAGTGTTGCTGGCGGTGGCATAATTATTAGTATACTACGAACTAATGGTATATTATTATTTTACAAGCTAATATTTTCTGGCCCTTACATATAAATACTTATATTCTAGCATACTTCCTCTTTCACAACATTAAACATCACGTTATCCGTCACACAATCTATCGATATCTTTTTGTTCCACCTCAATATAAATTAATAAATTTTCCAATCAAATATTTTTGTCGCAAGATTTTAACTCTCCTCACAACATGGGCCATGTTAATACCACCTTAATCTTCTTTCTCTCAATTTTTCACTCACGTTAATATGTACAAAGGTATATATGATTATATTCGTATATAAGCCGCTATAAGCGTAATTCAAGTACTGCCCAACATTGTACGCTTAATATTTAAAACTCGTTCAAACTCGTTTCAAAAACCTTTTCATTAGTTCCGACAATTGCGCCCTCACAATGCACGCAGATAGTAATCATGTGCAAAACTCTTGCTGTTATTTTGCTCAAGTTTACCACGACTTCTAACGGTGCTGGTACCTTCTTTCTAGCTGTAACAAGTCCTAACGGATCGTGGTTTCTAAGCTAGTTTGTGAATTAACATAAACGCTAGTTCCCTTCGCCGGGCCCTTATTCTTATGAAACGTGAAATTTTACACTAATCGCCAAAAGTATATTATTATTTTAATATAAATTTATTTGTTCTGACTTAGTTTTAATTTTATAAACAAAAATTTAGTTTTTGTATATTCTATATGTAGTATGGATTATATAAAAAAGATATTATATATATATATATAGATATAATCTATAATATATACTTCATCAGTATTTATATTGAAACAGTATCCCGCAGACAATCCCATTTTTCAGTATTAAAAATGATCTCATGTGTACCTACCAATAAATTAGTTGCGTAGGACTGCTTATTGAGCATTCTATTTTATGAAAAATCATCAATTGCGAATTCAACTAAAAATAGAGGGAAAATTAGTACTGACAAATACGACATTCACAATATTGCCATAGAAACTATAGCTCATCTATACAGATGTGTTACTTCATGTTTCACATGTTTTTGCCCTTTCAGGCATTCAAATAGTAATTAAGTTGAAAACCAAATACATTGAATTTTGAACTATATGTAAGTGGTTGAAAGTGTAATTTAAATTGAATTATTTCGGATAAGGGTCAAAAAGCTAAGAAAAAAGACGTCTGTAATAGAATAGAAATACTAAAATGTGTTTGTGCAGTTCACACTTGTCTACTAAGCGTTGTAGATACAATTATGTATGCCTGTATATTCCCTGAAGTTTTGAGGGTTCCGCGAAAAAAATCCACGTGGGCAATCACGGGCACACCTAGTAAAGAATAAATATATTACCCTATACAAAAGAAAGCGTTGTTTCTCGTTGCTAATTTTGCTAGACGAATTGTTGCCAAATATTAGCGCATTTACCAACAGTTTTATTAACACATACCTGCGACATTCATCTTGGGTGTCAAATTTGATAATGACAATTTTATATACTTCGAGAAAACGCAACGTAACCGCTTTACGTTTTAAAATCTCATCAAGAATAGGGGCTCCGTTGTTCGTTGGGAAGTGTACGGCTATTTAACGTGGGTTTACAGGTTTCGGTGAGGTCTGTGTGCGTTTACAGGGAAATGAATGTTTGTTTTGTTTAGCAAGTCGCTTCTTTAGTGGCAACGCGGCTTAGTGTTAATAAGAATAGTAATTGAACTGGTTATGGATGCCTTAGCTGGTCTTTTTTAAATCGGATACCTATTCCAAAGCTTTTTAAATAAAAAGTTACTTTAACTTTAGTATGTATATAAAGGAAAATCTATAACTAGTATCTAGTGATAGTTTTGTTGGACTTTAATTATTGTACACAAAAAGATTCATACAAAGCTAAAAAATAGTGATAATATACAAAGACGAGTTTAACCCTAAAACAGTTTTCATCTCGTAAACCTAAGGGTCTAGCGAGAGAAACAAAAGGCAGGGTTATGTACGCTAAAATAATTTTATGATTTAAGTATAAAAATATCAAATTAATATATTTTATATTAGTATAGTACTAGTTTTGTTTGCTATGTTATATTCATATTTTCTAAAGCTGGCAAATTATCGAAATGAAACATTAATAACTCGTTCTTATCTTACCAACCATTCATTTGATTTACAATCGATTAAAATAGATATAACCTCCTTACAAGTAATATTAAAATTCAACTGATGATAAGGCAAGTGAATGAATAGTAAGATATAGGAAATGACCATCAGCTTTGGAGACAAACTTTCACATCGAAATATAGACTAACGGTCTTATTCATATTGAGTTAAAGTAAGTTGGTAGGGCTCTTTAAGAACTTTAAAGAACCCGACAAACTTACTCTAAATGAATATGAATAACACCGTAAAATGTTGAAAGCGGATATCATAACTTATAGTCTTCGTAATTTAAATGTAAGGCATTTAAACTTTTTTTTTTGTTTAAGTTAAAACTTGAAGTTATAAAATAGTCGTAGAACGAAACTATTGCGATAAACGGACGGACATGACGAAATTATAATGGTTCCGTTTTGTTAAATAGCAAAACAGGATCCTAATAAAGAAAGACATTAACTTCCAATATTTATCTTTTGGGGTACATAATTTATCCTACGCTTTTCTATAATCTTGGCTATTTTTACTCACATCACAGCCATAGCCGCATATTAAAGTACCAAGGAAGTAATTAACAGTTAATATTTATGTAATCGTTCAGCGGAACTTTTCCGGTACATTGAGCTAAGAATATATGCGTTTATTATTCATGTATCCCTACTTTAATTTTACTAATTAGATATTCACCTAATTATAACTCAAAAATATTTTAATTTTAAATGTATTATGCTCTGCGCTACGTCATGAACTTTATAATTTAATTTAAAAAAATCGAAAGCGACTCTCAAATGTATCGCGTTGATCGTTTTCGTTTTAGGTCTTTTGGCTTGATTTTTTTGAAGTGATAACTTCTGGGAGGGTAAACCGCTTCGTTACGTGACGCGTTACGGCACCTGTTTGTCTGGCTTCCCTTTCTATCACGCATAAGGCAGCGTTAGGCACGCTCCTCCACTCTCACTCTAACCCACAGCGCTAGCTGTATTTCACTAATTAGATTAAATAATGTTACTAATAACGTAAATATTCAAGAATTGTAACTAAGAATAAAATATATTTTATAATCGATAAAAGATTTTATTAATAAATAATCTTTCCTTACAATATCATATTAATAGACATAAAATTTAAGTAATATAGTAATTACTAGATCGGATGAATACAAATGACGAAAGGAATTTGAGAGTAAGGCTTCAGATATGCCATATTCCAAATTACCTACTACGAGCAATAAAAATAAACTGAACCTTTACAATAACTTTATGTCATGTTGCTGTCATTTTCTATATGCTGTTATAGAATCCCTATCCCTATTAATATTATAAATGTGAAAGTAACTCTGTCTGTCTGTCTGTCTGTCTGTCTGTCTGTCTGTCTGTCTGTCTGTCTGTTCCGTTTTCACGTCAAAACTACTGGACTGATTTGGCTGAAACTCAGTATATATATATTTTCGATACCGAGGATGAACATAGGATACTTTTTATCCCGAAAAATGGGATAGTTTCCGGGATAAAATGATATTTGTCTGTTTGTTTGTTATGCTTTTACGGAAAAACTACTGGACCGATTTGGCTGAAATTCGGTACGTATGTAAATTAAATACTGAGGATGGACAAGGGATAATTTTCATTTTGGCCTTTTTGGTAATTTTGGCCTATTTGGTCATTTTGGCCTATTCGGTCATTTTGGCCTTTTTGATCATTTTGGCCTATTTGGTAATTTTGGCCTATTTGGTAATTTTGGCCTATTTGGTAATTTTGGCCTATTTGGTCATTTTGACCTTTTTGGTCATTTTGGCCTATTTGGTCATTTTGGCCTATTTGGTCACTTTGGCCTATTTGGTCATTTTGGCCTATATGGTCATTTTGACCTTTTTGTTCATTTTGGCCTATTTGGTCATTTTGGCCTATTTGGTCATTTGGCCTATTTGGTCATTTGGCCTATTTGGTCATTTTGGTCTATATGGTCATTTTGACCTTTTTGTTCATTTTGGCCTATTTGGTCATTTTAGCCTATTTGGTCATTTGGCCTATTTGGTCATTTTGGCCTATTTGGTAATTTTGGCCTATTTGGTCATTTTGACCTTTTTGTTCATTTTGGCCTATTTGGTCATTTTGGCCTATTTGGTCATTTTGGCCTATTTGGTAATTTTTCCTTTTTGGTCATTTTAGCCTTTTTGGTCATTTTGACCTTATTGGTAATTTTGGCCTATTTGGTAATTTTGGCCTATTTGGTCATTTTGGCCTTTTTGGTCATTTTGGCCTATTTGGTAATTTTGGCCTTTTTGGTAATTTTGGCCTTTTTGGTCATTTTGGCCTATTTGGTCATTTTGACCTTTTTGGTCATTTTGACTTTTTTGGTCATATTGGCCTATTTGGTTATTTTGGCCTATTTGGTAATTTTGACCTTTTTGTTCATTTTGGCCTATTTGGTCATTTTGGCCTATTTGGTAATTTTGGCCTATTTGGTAATTTTTCCTTTTTGGTCATTTTAGCCTTTTTGGTCATTTTGACCTTTTTGGTCATTTTGGCCTATTTGGTAATTTTGGCCTATTTGGTAATTTTGGCCTTTTTGGTCATTTTGGCCTTTTTGGTCATTTTGGCCTATTTGGTATTTTTGGCCTATTTGGTCATTTTGGCCTTTTTGATCATTTTGGCCTTTTTGATCATTGTGGCCTATTTGGTAATATTTCTATTTTGGTCATTTTAGCCTTTTTGGTCATTTTGGCCTTTTTGATCATTTTGGCCTTTTTGATCATTTTGACCTTTTTGGTAATTTTGACCTATTTGGTCATTTTGGCCTATTTGGTCATTTTGGCCTTTTTGGTTCTTTTGCCTATTCGGTCATTGTGGCCTTTATGGTCATTTTGGCCTATTTGGTCATTTTGGCCTTTTTGGTCATTTTGGCCTATTTGGTAATTATGGCCTTTTTGGTCCTTTTGCCTATTCGGTCATTGTGGCCTTAATGGTCATTTTGGCCTTTTTGGTCATTTTGGCCTTTTTGGTCATTTTGGCCTCTTTGGTCATTTTGACCATTTTGATTATTTTGGCCTTTTTGGTAGTTTTTGCCTATTCCGTCATTTTAACCATGTCGGTCACTGTGGTATTTTGGTCATTTAAACCATTTTGGCCTTTTTGGTCAAGTTTTGTAATTTATTTTGTTGACAGATAGACGGGGGATGGTATATATTATAATTCGCGATATAAAATGAAGTAAATCTTCCGTGGGCATTACATAAAAATGTAATATAATATAACCTGTAGCACTTGCTCTATAAACAAGAGACACGCACTGAAGGGTAACCCGCGACGCAGCCGCGGGGTAAACTCTAGTAACGTAATAAATATAATGATAACAGCACATAAAAGTCCCACTGTTGGGCCCCCTTTATAGGGCGAACGGACAGTACACCCGCCACGCTTGTTCAAGGCGGTGTAATGGCTTTTTGGCACATAGATTATATCCATACGCATGCTTCACCACTATGTTTAATACACCGGTAGCTCGTCGTAATTGTAACAATATGCACATTAGGTCAAAACTGTCTTCCAGGGTTCTAACACGTGCCGCTTAGCTACTAAGGCTAACAATAATGTAAGACATAAAATTTGGAAGTGACGAAAGATAGTTATGATAAAGAGGAAAGATCTGATTGTTTGTGTGCACTGTAGGCTCCAAAACTACTGAACCGAAAAATCTTTCACTGTTGGCAAGCTACACTATCCCCGGTAGATATGTATAAAAATCTTTTCAGATAATCGTGCGAAACCAGAGTTTCATCGTGTTTCATATAAAACAACGCTTATTAAGAAATGAGTCCAACTTGAATCCATTAAGTTAAGACCATTCGTGATTAGCCCATAAATTCTCTCTATATGGGAATAAAAATTGTCCGTCCAGTCTTACTATGAAATTTAACAGGCGCAGTTTACGATTTGAATGCCTCCAAACATCTAATTTCCTCCCATCTAACGGCACGTCGACCTACTTTAGGGTCCAACCTTCCAACGGCTTGTGTTCGAACATTAAACGTTATTACGTCAACTCACGACACTATAATGCGTGCATTACTAGAACAAGAAATCGATCTGCCAAGTGCATACCACACCATGCATAGAGAACGAGTCTATATAACTGTAGACGATATCTTAAATACTACTCAAAAGGACTGGGGAAGATAAGTAAAAAAATGTAGAATTTTGTTTTTAACCAATTTTTTGAAATATAATTCTAACTTCTACCACCGCAAGTATTTCCTGATTCTTGCCAAGTCATACTTCAAAAGTTCGCGGGAAGGTAATAGTAATATATTTTTTTACGATTGTCAATTTTACACTCCATTACAAAGGTTGCATCTCAAATATCGCAATAAACCCATCGCCATATCTGCGTGAAACGGGCTATACGGTAACACTATCGCAGATGAAACCTCACCAGAATTATACTCTACAATTAAAAAAAAAACATTCCTCATTTACATGTATGACGGCCACTCCCTAATTTTTAGTTTTATTATGATATAACTTTACCGCTTTGTAGTAATTGTACATTCCATGAATAAAATAAGTGTAGTGGAGTTTGACAAAAGGTGCTGTTACATACATGTAGGTACCTGCAAGGAGGCGCAAGACGATTTATGGCTGGTTCGTACATACTTAATATTTATAGTTAATCAATAAATGAAGACTGGTTAATATTTGATATAAGATACCATACGAATAACGTCAAATTGTAAAATTTAGAAACTGGCTTTTAGTCAGATACGGATTTCAAATCTTAATGTTTACACGAAATCGGTCATTTTTATCATGTTATATTTTTTTTAATGCCCGAGTTCAGCAGACAGGCAGACAGCCCACCTGATAGAAAGGTTACCGTCGCCTATGGACATTAGTAACACCAAAAGTGCTACAAATGTGCTGCTGCTTTCTACAGGGAAACTGGAACCTGGCCACTAATGGCCGGAACACAACTCACGGTTGTTATGGCGGCATAGTTTAGACCAGGGATGGTAACCATCCCGATGGGCACCATACCACCTGTCTGTGGGTTGTTTTATCGCCTCTTACTACAGGCCAACCGGCCGCAGGAAATTGTATTCTTTCTCCGTTCCTGCACGGATGAATATAGGGATGATTATATATTTGATAGCAGTGAATTGAGTTGTAAGACCGTCGATAAAGCAAGTCATCGTTCGACGACTCGGTCACGGTTAAGTAACGGCATACAGTGCCCTAGAAAAGGGCCCGGGGAGCGTTAGCGTGCTAGGTGGTCTTGTAAGATTCTTTCTGCCAATTAACATTGGTAATGAGCGGCGCTGCAAATAGTTGATGCGTGTTTTTATGCGATCTCAGAATTTTGTTCTCGGTTCATAATGAGTCATGAACACGGAATATTCAATTTTAAATTATTTTTTAACCAACTTAAAAAAAGGAGGAGGTTCTCAATTCGTCGGAATCTTTTTATTTATATAAAATTATTTTTATTACCTACACCTTTTAATTTTTTTGAAGTGGCAGCTTCTTATGGGGGATAAACCACTTCGTTACGTAACGCGTTACGGCTTCAGTCTGTCTGGCTTCCCTTTCTCTCACGCATACGGCAGCGGTAGGCGAGCTCCTTCTCTCTCACTTTAACCCACAGCGCTATGTCGGTAATTAGATTAAATAATGATACTAATAATGTACATACCGAAAATTCTTATGTACAACATATTCAAGAATTGTAAGTAAGAATAAAATATATTTTATAATCAATAAAAGGTTTTATTAATAACTAATCTTTCCTTACATTATCGTATACATATTATACATAAAATGTAAGTAATAACCTAAGCTTCTCTCAAGTTAAATAATTTAAATGTTAAATAGTTCAACTTGATTAGTTTAAGTTATCACTTCTATCGGGTGTCCCGAGACGCACACGTTTTTTTACTAACGATGTTTACTATGAATATGTTTTTCACTATTACAATGTTGTACTTTTACTTTGGGTGATGAATATATAATTGAATTAATTCCTTTAAAACAGTAAAATAGATCACAATAAAGGAAAATGAATAGTTTACAAATGATAAATTTAGTAAAAAGTTATTCTTATTAGTTTATATAAATACAGCACGATTAGAAAGCTCTTTTGAAATCTAAACCGGCGTCGTCAATTTCCTGAAACGTATCTACAATTTAGGCTGGTGTGCACCGACTTTTAACCGGTGGTAAAAATAAAATAATCGCCAAAAATGTCGGTTAAAAATCGGTGCACAACAGCCTTAGGTCTTTTCAAATTTCACATGAACACCTAATTTTATTGTTAAGCGTGCTTCATCTTAGACTGCATTTCCACCTGACATCAGATGCAATGTGGGTTAAGTACGTACCTATTACAATAATAAAAAAGGCGCCATAGCTCATTCTTGGCACGCTTTTAGCATTTCATTACTTAAACATATTTTTTAGATAAAATAAGTCCAAAATTAAAAACAAACTTATTAAAACGAAATCTTTCAACTTTGCTATCTTACACAAACTCTCTGTTAACGGTTTACAATAAATTAAGAGTTATTTATCTACTAGCTTCTGCCCGCGAATTCTTCCGTGTGGAATAATAAAAAAAAAATGGTCTTAGCGTGATGACATAAAGCCTATAGCCCTCCTCGATAAATGGGCTATTCTTTATATACTAAACATTGAAGTATTGTTTCAAATCGGGCCAGTAATTCCTGAGAACTCTTCAGGTTTAGCGATTGTAAACGCTTTTCACTTAGTGAGCCGTCTGCCTGCCTGCTGAACTCAAGCATTAAAAAACAAATTTTAAGGCTATTCGCAAGACCTATATAGAAAGAAGAACATAATCGGCTGAAAACACTGAACTACTAGTTTAAAATAAAAATCTCAAATGATTTCCCTGATTTCGTTAGATGATTAAAACATCTTATGATTTACAAATCGGTCGTCACGAAATCTGGTTTTCATCATACGGCATGAATCTTTGTTCTATTAGAATATCTGTATATAAATTAACGCTTTCCACGTGATATTTTGCTTAAAATATATACATCGCGGAAAATATTCCAGCCATTTTAATGGGTAAAAAACATCTATCATCTCTGTTTTTTAAAGTACATATCTAATTTTATCTACTCATTCTCCAAACTGTGATCATTTATTCTAGTCTAGGAGTATAAAGAAAATATATTATAACCTATTTAAAAACTGCAGATATGTATAAACAATAACTTTCTTCTTATTGTAATAGCATAATAATATGATCAATATTACAAAAAGCTTCGTAGTATTATTAGGTCGAAGTAATACTGGTTACATTATAGAAAGTATCTGATAAGAGGGCAGTCCAATAAACGATCACGCAAACACAATCTAATGTGGCTCGTGATCTTATTTCCTACCTTTCCTGACTTT
This sequence comes from Dendrolimus punctatus, assembly GCA_012273795.1. Lineage (NCBI taxonomy): Eukaryota > Metazoa > Arthropoda > Insecta > Lepidoptera > Lasiocampidae > Dendrolimus > Dendrolimus punctatus. The sequence goes on from CM022542.1 coordinate 4,863,702, forward strand.
CTCCAAACTCGAGTCAAGGTTCTGTAGGTCACAGGCTCAAGGGGTCGACCGAAACGCGGCACCCATATCAATCGATCCCATATGATAATATAAACAACGCTAGAGGACTTTGAACTCTGTGGTCTACATATGAAAACTATAATAGAATTACGAAGCAACCAATCGACTACCCAGAGACGCCAAGTACCGCTTGATACGTGATAAGAATAACGATATAAACGAAGTGAGTTAGCGGGACGAATCTAATAAAAGTTTACACTTCATTTTAATTTATTGAACCATAAAATTGTACACACTTCAAAATATATAACTTCCTACAAGAGTAATAGATACACGAGCAAATAAATTTTAATTAAATTAATGTTTATAGAAACTGGCACGTGAAGGAACGTGGTGAAATAACGGATTTGATGTTTTGATCGATGAAGATAAGAGAACAGCAAAAAAATATGACCTACAATTTTTTTTAATAGTAAGTTTAATTCGTTAGATAAATGATACTGACATGTTCGTTCCCGTTTCATATAAGTCGAAAAATAAATAAGAATAATTTGTTTATGATATTTCTTACTTTAAAATTTAATAAAACTACGCACGGTTCAAATTATTTGATTTTTTTATCAGACGTTTCAGCTACTTTTCAGTGGCTTCTTCCGTGATCACACGGAAACAAAGATATCAAGTTTCAATGAGTAGTATTGTCAAAGTTTTATTTAGTCTACCTATGTTTATAATTTTATACAAACTTATAAACCTCATTTCACGACACTTATTTCATTGATAACAAAATGAAACCAACAACCGAGAGCTAATTCCTAACTGGAGTACCTACGTTGTATCCCCTGTGGAGATCTATGTTCGGTTTCTTGCTTTTTTATGCTCAACTTTACGGGCCTTCAGGATCGTTGATTCAGTATCTATTCATCTCTTTTATATATAAAGATATGAAAAGAAATAACTTTACTACATTAAGTGTAAATAAGAGTGAAATTATTTTTTTAATTTGTTATATTCTACATCTGTAGTGAATTTTCAATGTTAGCTACTGTACAGTATTACAGTATAATATATCACATATGAACATCATTTAACGATCATTGCATGAAATATTATTGAGAAAGCTTCACTCAATTACATCAACTTCAGGACCTGATGAACCAATAATTTTTAAAATATTGTTGATAGAATGCATTAAACTTAAGAACGTGGACTAAGGTGTAGTCGAAGAACCGTATCGTTCCCATAAGCAATTTAGCTATCTCACCCCAGTGGATATGAGCTCCCTTGGCATTCATTATAGCAAAGCACAGTTAGATAACAATCGCATGAAGTAAGCGCGAGAGTGAAAGCGTTCCAACGGATTCACATGTGATCTGTCTCAAATGACGGACGACAGGGCGTTACGTCAAAACTAACTGTCGCTAAACTATTCGACCGTGATAGGATTACTGTTTACAAGGTTCTACTTTTGCAACTGGTAGCAGATGAGATCAAACAAATGCAGGTGATAGTCATTATGGACACATTGCTACAATATCATTCCTCGTCTGTTAACCAGAAATAGGTCTATTGCTGGATGTAGGCGTCCGTAAATATGGCGAATATTTACGGACCCTTGTGCTTTTGAAAATTTAACCAAATTAGTCGGCAAAACTGTGCCTATAAAATGAACGTTATCTAAACATATGTACAGAAAACTGCCTATATGTAAATATTATGGTCAAATAGCTGATTAGCTTGATGCCTGACTATTTAAAGGAAACTAAGGAAGTTCAAGTTAGACCTTATCACGCAGTTGCCGGTAGGAGGTTGGATGAAGAAATCAGAAAACATTTTTTTTATAAAAAATGTTCATAAAATGAAAACTACTGGACCAAACTATGTCAATTTTTTAGGGGACGAAATCGGATCATAAATCTCGGAGTAATCGGTGAACATAAAAAAAGATCCCGACGAATTGAGAACCTCCTCCTCTTTTGAAGTCGGTTAAAAACGAAGCATCGAATATGGAGTCTGCTTTAAAACTGTTACTTGCTAATAGCAAAGAACAGATGTCTGTAAATATTTATGAATTGTCCTAATAAAATGTTATCAAAATTTACGAGGCACCCCACCTTAGAAATTTAAAATTATAAAAACAACAAAACCGGTATCACCCGTGTCAATATTATGCACGATATTCGGCGGAAGTCATTTTTATTCCAAAACGACTTAATTCATAGACAATTTATTTTAATAGACTGAGTTGTTGATAACTAATTTGAATCAATTCTAATTCACTTATATTCGTTTTAAAACAATCTTAATCTTTTATTGCTTTTGATTGCATTGAAGGAAATCCGATGAATGAAGTTGCACTTATAACAGTGTAAAATAATTAGGTTAATCACGTAAAAGCATATTAATACTGAAACCACGGAATTAAGACTGCACGCAAGCAAACGCGCGTTGTGTGTGATTTTATCGATTAAAGTACTTTAGTCCGTTACCTTTTCCACTGTTAACTTATAAGAATTATCTATACATATAATAAAACTGTAGAGCTCGAATTTCTCTACAATGAAACAAAACGATAAAAACCGAGTCTGAGAAATAGAACTAATTTAGATTTTTTCAATTTTTTTTGTTTATCTGTTTTATCTCCGAACGACTGGACCGATTATGAAATTTTGTACTGTGGTAGCTTATATCCCTGGTCAACATATAGGATTATATTTTTTTACTTTTGATCCCGAAAAGTTAAAGAGTTCCCGTGGGATAATTAAAAAAACCGCACCACGCTACGAAGCTAGTTGTAAATATAAGTCAACTTTATTTATTGTAAATTAGCAATTAGCATCAATCCAATAATGTTTTGACCGCGAATATGCTCTGATATTTTAATAATTTCCTAATAACGTGTAATTATTAAAGTACATGCGACGAAGATGGCTGAATGGTACCGCTGCGGCTTGCGGTTGTCGGCTTGTTCCGTGTGAATGTTAATGGAAATTATTCTTCATACATTTACGATATATATTGCTTCCATCCAGAAAAGATACACGTATTAGGTATATTACAAATTTTCCTTACAGACAAGGGTTAAACCTTCTAACCAAGTGTTCGGGGTTATAATCAGTTTTATCAATAAAACCTATTTTAATAATTTTAACATGATATATTATTAATATCTAGATATATATCTATTATATCCTTAGAGATTTTTATGGTATAGAAATCTTAAGGTTTTTTTATGTTGGAGTCTTCTTCTTAGATCGTTTCATTAACAGTATGAATTTATGAACTGAATATTAACTTAAAAGCGTTACGTTTTCCTTTTATATGATGAACAGAATCGTCTTTCATATTAATGCACATTTATAGCTTTTTTTCCCCTAATTTAAGCTTCAAATACCTTTGTTTTTGGCGTATGGCACTACCAGTTAACAAGTATACTGACCACAAAAGAATTAACAGGATCATACAGTATTATTCACATTACATAACAAACATTATGACGTTTTAATTCTTACTGTGAGAAAGTTTCGCCCGAATAATTGTGATATTTATATTGTTCAAGTAAAAGGCCTGTAATTTACATATTTCTGCCGTTATATCACAGACAAAAGGTTTTTGGTTTTAATAGAGCCATAGATCTAAGACTTGTTAACAGGATCACGCTATCAAGAACCTACGCGTATATACATAATTGGGCTAAAAGTTTTGTAATCGAGCTAAACATTAAAGGCCTTACTTATAATAGAATCAGAATCAGACCCTAATCAATGAATATCTTTTTTTTTTCACTTATAAACGTGTATTAGCTATTGTTTACCTAAGAGGAGCACAGATGAACGAAATTTGAATGATTAACGTAGTTTGTACCCAAAATATTCAACTAAAGAGGAGTTTATGGGTAAGATTTCCATTAATCAGTTTCTGAGCAGTTTCTTTAAATTTAAGAAACGATTATAAGTAAGGCCCACAAGGATAGAATCTATTCACACTATCTTGTAGTTTGTCTAAATTTTTATTATTCAGTTCACCATCATGTTTTTCAATACTCAGCATTGCACGAAGTCTTTAAAATTAAAGTTTATACTCGAATGCTCGGTTTCTGCATCGTACCGATAGTTCATTTCCCTTATTATTGGTTCAAATTTGACATAAGCTCCATACATTTTATGATAAAATTCAACCGATGGTAGGGCGAAGGAATAATAAGATATAGGAACCGGTCATAAAATTGCGGATTACCTAAGGTTTGTATGTATTCTATAATATTATTTAAGCTTGTGCCGAGAAATTCAGTGAACATATTAGTTTTTCTATGTAGAGATTTTAAAATAAAATAATATTTTCGATGTAATACACTATTTGGCTATTGTGAGACAACTTATATTTTATCGCCTTCCTTTGACTCATACAACACCTGGCTAATGATGCAGCCTGCAAGCGGCCGTAAACGAGTACAATAGAACAATAGGCTGTTCTCCACAATAACTCAAGAACGTATGAAAATAAATAAGTAAACAAAAGAAGACGATCATAAAAGCATTACAATTAGTTCAAATGCCGACAGATAATAAAATGTGCTTTTACAGATCTGTACATGGAATTTGTCTTTGTCGTTGTAACAATATCAAAAAACAATTTATCTAAATAAATACAGGTTCAGCTTCTAAAATATGTCGAGATGCATTGACGATGCATGCAGGAGGGCATTAAGCTTAGGATACCACACAAGCGAGATATATAATAATCCTTAGCTAAGGTCAAAACAATCCCTCCAGCTTCATTAGCTAGAATATAGGCCAAAGTATTCTTGAGATAACTGTGTTTTTTCTGGTATACATTTGAGCCAGCTTGGACAATTGCATCGCCTGAGTAGCTAGCAAGGTCAGTTGCTTCACCGCATCATCTACCAATTTAATGAATACTGTTACATACTATTGTTATTGTTTTCGACTTTGTTGGCCGTTCGCAGGAGTAATTCAGGTGTGCAGATTACGGTTTCTCGGAAACTTCAATCCACGCGGTACTTTATTGTATTGTATAGTTAGTATAAAACAATGCCCGAACGGAGGGATAAGGCAGTCAAGCGAGGATTACGATACGAGCAAGACGTAGATTCGATGAGCGATATAGTGACAGACTTTGCGCGTGTTATTGAATCGTGCAGTTTGTGCTAGTAGTGTCTAGTTATATTTGTACCTGTTTTATACGTGTTTGTATAGTTCTAATAAATTCTATAATAATTACAACGGCATTTTAATTAGAGTCCTGTGTAGCTCATAACAATATGAAGCGTAAATCTTCAATCTAGGGCAGTAACATTAGCACTGCGTAGTCATTTTAGTTCCATCTATGAATACCCTTTCATATTGTGGAATGCATAATAGAGAAAGAGAAACGTATATTTATATAGCACCGCCTTATTTCTTAAAAACCTGACGATTAAACGTTTTTGCACGCAATCTATCCGCAATTCCGCATTCCGCACAATCGTTATGTGGTTTACAATGTTATGTGCAGCTTGTTGGCCGCGGGTAACGGAACCCTATTGACTGTTATACTCCGCATTTACACCGTCGTTCAAGTTATATATCCACGGTTCTGTAGCTTGATTTGGAGTACTTGTAAATTATTATTATTTTTTATAAATCAAATGACAAGCACACACATTGTATGTAAGCTAAGCAAGTTACGCTTGTGTTATGGGTGATATAGAACGGACCACTCTGGGGCCAATCCCAGACACCCAGACCATAGTAAATAACGGAAAGATCGTTTCCGAAATTTACCAAAGCAGGAATTAAACCTGGATCCTTTGGGTTCCAGCGAGTTCAGCCGGCTAAGACATAACCCGCTGAACCACAGAGGCCGTCAACATTGCGACATTAAACTGCATGAATATAAGATTTTTGTTATGCACAATCCGAATTGACTATTGATAGTAATATAATAATATTATATATTCATTATATATTGATATTTATTAATAGTAATATATATTGAATTATCTAATATTATGGTAATTGCGGTAGTTTTCGATCTCTAATTACTTTTTAAGTCTATGTTTATCTAAAATAACGACGCCAATCTATCACTGACCAGGAAACATTATGTTCTGGACGTTATATTATGTTGTGCCTAAAAGTAAAGTTGTGTGTAAATTGTTAGTGTAAAGTTTAACTACTTTTATACTTTTATCATCAAGTTTTTTGCAATATCATCTCAAAGACATCACGAACTGTTAGACAGTAGATTTTTTTATGATATAAAGAAACTTTCTAATTTTTCTTTCATATTCGAATATTTTTGCTAATATAACTGGCGTGAGCAGAATGGTGTAAATACGGAAAATGGTGACAGTCTTCACGTACCACTTGCTAGTATAATGGTATTACTGTAACTTACTCGGCGACATAGTCAAAATAATGAACGATACAGTTTTATGAGAGCGGTAAAAAGAATACATAATATATAGCATAAATGGCCGGAGATGAATTTTTCATAACGTCCTAGCATATAAATAATGTTTTTTTTCCCGAATAGCGATTATTAAACTGTAATTAATTTGGCTAACTTATGTCTAGCAGAAGAAACACGTCTTCATTGGTTAGTTGCGGTATTTATCATTGTCATGACGGAATTAATGAAACTCTATTATTCACCATAAACTTACCTAGACAATTAATATTAAACCCGATATCCAAATAGACATTAAAATAAACATTAAACAATATTCGTCAGGAGTCATGGTCAGTCTTGTCTATAATATAATAAAATTCTAAAAATGCTGAGTCTGTACATTAAAGCAATTAAAAAAACAACTGGAATAGACTACATAAACGATGGAGAACACGATGCATTTTTTTAGATTTCTTGTCTATTTGTTCGGGGTTTACGTAAAAACTACTAGACCGATTTCGATGCGGTTTTCGCCGATCGACAGAAAATTCTTAAACTTAAACTTTGCACTACTTTTATTCCTGTAATCCGCCGGGAGCTTTCCCAGGAGCGGTTTGTAATTAGTGGGGTGCAAAAAAAATAGCTTATTCTCGCAGTTTTCACATAGCTTACATACATACATAACTTCACGCCAGGTCCCTTACGGGGTAGGCACGAACAACAGAACGCCATTTAGACTTATTCTTACACACCTCACTTGCTTCTTTGACATTCATAGCTCTTGTCATGCACGCTCGGCTGTTCTTAAGGCTCCTGACATCACCGTCTACTAATACACGATCAATTCGATCATGGAAGGTGTCTCGTGGCCTTCCGCGACTTCTGCATCCATCCACTTTTGCATTGTATATCTGCTTACATTCTTATTTAAATGCTGCGGTACTTTGTGTTCTGCGAACCCCGCAGGAAATTCTAATAGAACGTGGACGAAGTCACAGGCATGTCCTAGTTTATTATATTATTTTAAGCTAATGTACAAAGTGTAAGTGTTAAAAATGTGTAAAGTAGGTTTAGTTTGCCAATTAAAACAAAAAGTTTGGTTAAAAAAAATAAGCTTAACTATCACGAGAGTAATAAAGGTTACTGTTTCATGAGGACAGTATGTTGGACCGCATGACATCGTTACTGGCACTTTGGCCGCTTTGACCTTGTTTCCAAGCAGTAAAGCTTAGGAAAAGGTAGCAATATCTTTACGGCCGTAGCGGGAAGGCAGATATAAAAATTATATTTTATTCGTTTCTTGAAATGATATTATGAATACGATGAAATCTTATAACACTCGAGTTCCGTTTATACAATACTTTTAATTGTATTAAAAGTTGCAGTTTTAACAGTATTTTTAGATTAGCCCGAACGGTACATGATTTTTGTGAATGGCTGTGTTTTTATACATTTTTGTTCCGATGTATTTTTAGGTGCTTTGTTAAGAATAATGGATACATTTTTTATCACAACTGTGGGGAACAAGCGGATGATTTGCCAGTTGTTAAATAATGACCACAACTGTCATTGGATACTTATAAAAAAATGTTGGATGGTTCAAATGGGAAATACTCCCTAGTTTCCTATAGGATCTTATTCCATAGTAAAGTAAGACACTTGGCAAAGTCCAGGTCCTCACAGGAAACATCGTTGTCACATAGTCCCTTGACCCTAATTCATAGCTCTGTGAAAGGGCACTAGAGTGGTTTTTAGTACCCATCAGTATTGTGTCCAGTCACTCCTTTCCGTTTGTTTCCAAGAGGCAATATATGATGATAAAGAATATCAGCCCCGAAAATGTATAAAATAGGACAAAGCCATGTTTAACCATTTGTGATAATTAAGTTCGTCGTAGTGGCTAGAAAATGTATGCCCAAAGATTAAATGAAAATAGAATAGAATAATTCTTTACTGCGCGCAATGATATAATACAACGCTATAGTACTATATAATATTTTCTCATTAACAATCTGATACAATTTATTTCGTTTTTTTATTATTGATATTATTTCGGAAGAAATTTATAAACAATCTAATACAATAAAAGAAATCTTAACTTATTTGTATTGTATTCTACCCATAGTCCTTTAAGACTATAAGTAGAATACTGAGCCTAGATCACTATGGGTAAGGTGCCCAGAAGGCTGGCTACGTTCCCGCTCCGGATCGCCACACTGATCCCTTGCCCAAAGTAAGCACCGGAGTCAATGATATAAAATAAATCGATATATCCAATCTTAAGGATAAGTACAATGGGGGTCTTATCACTGGGAGCGATTTCCACAAAACAGGTTTACCCTTACGGGAAGAACGCTAACTTCATAGAAAAAAAGCAAATATGGATGGTCAGAAATTCTACAAGCTAGGTAGGTAAACTGACTATAATATCTAATGACTTCGACATAAATTAAACAGCAATCAAGTGCAGCTTAGGTCAGCACAAAGATCTAAAGTTGCAGGTCTAAAAATTAATTGTTATATCTACTTTGATACACAATTACAATTCTCAGTATGTTTACCACAAATGGAACAATGGGGGAAATTCATCGATTAAAGACGTGACACCGCTCGGAAACTGAACTAACAATGCTTGTGAGATTACACCATGGGACAAACTTGCAATTCAATGGCAAGCTTCAAATCACCAAACACCTTATGTACAACTATTACCTGTATTTCAACAAATGAAGATTCATTCCAAACCTCTCTAGATTATTCCATCAGAATGTTGCACGAGTACTATTTTCAAGTCATCTGGTGTATTACCCAGCTTTAAAATTTGGAGTAAAGTATATTTGAAGTTGAGCGTATTTTTACAAACGCGTAAAGATGAAGACGGAAATTTTGCTGTTGTTCATAAAAAAATATATTTATTCTAGTTTAGTTAGGTTTTTGGCTTGCTCAATTTTGAGTGTGGTGTGTCTAGTCAAAATGAATTCTCTTTGTAGATAGCTGGTGGTCTATTATGTAGTACAAATGGAGTACTTTTAAAACAGTTTTATAGAATGTAATAATGATATACAAATATTAGCTTCGAGACGTTTTTGCGTTTATAGTAGTGTACTGTCAGCACATAAATAAATACTCTAATACTTTTTATATGTTATATAGGGCGATAATTAATGTGAAACTAATAATATTTAACGTTATTATAATAATAAATATAGATAGATAGATAGATAGATAACTCTTTATTGTACACCAATACAAACATGAACTTAAGACTAAAATTATATCTAGTTATGTACAAAGGGCGGTCTTATCGCTAAAAAGCGATCTCTTCCAGACAACCCCAGAAATGAAATTATATGATAATGGCGATGGTGGTATACGTAACATATAGTACAAACTACTTACATTTTAATAATAAATACATAAATTATATATATATAAATATATGGATAAATTTTATATATTACATAGATATATACTTAATATACATACCATAGAAATACATATCTACAAAATATATAAATATTTATAAGTGAATTTAAATATCATATTCCAAAGACAGATAGTATTTTTTAATCATAGTTTTAAATATCGCTAGCGATTTTGCTTGTCTGATTGTAACAGGAAGCGCGTTCCAGAGCTGTATAGCCTTAACTGTAAAAGAATTGTTATAAAAACTTGAGTTATGCGCAGGAGTGTTCAATTTAAGTTTAGTAGAAGGGCGTAGATTATGAGAGCAAGAAAGAAATTCAAAACTTTGTTTAAGGTAATCAGGACTACTAGGGACAAATAAAATACTATAGAGAAGAGCAAGGATGTGAGTATTCCGGCGAAATCGAATTGGCAACAACTTGAGTTTTTTTCGGAATTCAGAGACATGGTCATATTTGCGTAGTCCAAATATGAACCTTATGCAAAAATTTTGGAGGCGCTCAAGTTTATTGAGTTGTTCTTGGGTTAAATTTAGATAGCTGGCGTCAGCATAATCAAGTATAGGAAGTAATAAGGACTCTGCTAGCTTAATTTTGGTGGTAGTGGGTAAGAAATTCCTCAACCTTCTGAGGGATTTGGATGAGAGATAAAGCCGCCGACTTAATTCGGTGATATGAGGTCGCCAAGACAGCTCACTGTCAAATATAACGCCAAGGTTTTTTACCTTATCACTAAAAGGAATGATTGCCCCGTCAAACATCACACTAGGTATGGCACTCCAGTCGACCTTATTAAGCATCCGTGAGCTACCTATGACGATGACTTGAGTTTTTTCAGGGTTCACATGAAGCCCAAAAGACTTGCCCCACTGCAGAATCCGTTCAAACCAAAGTTTATGATTGAAACCGCTTTGTCTAAGGTGGCGACAGGTGATTGTGTATAAATTTGTAAATCGTCTGCATAGAGGTGATAGGTTGAAGTGAGTTGATTAGAGATGGAGTTAATAAAAACAGCGAACAATAAGGGAGAAAGCACGCCGCCCTGAGGAACACCAGCAGTGAGTTCACACCATGATGAATAATCATCCTCGAAGCGAACCCGCTGCCGGCGGCCATACAGGTAACTGTGAAACCAGTCGGTTACTGTAGGAGATATGTTAAGAGAGCTTAGAACACCAAGTAATATTTCAAAGTTAACATTGTTAAAAGCACTGCTGAAGTCCAGCAGCGATAGCACAGTCAATAAACCATTATCCATACCATAACGGATGTCATCGGTGATTTTCACGAGGGCAGTAGTTGTGCTGTGGGACGGAATTGAGAGAAAAAAACAGGATTGGGTTTTTTAGGAAGAGGAATAATCTGGGCTTCCTTCCAGGAGACTGGAAAGGTACCAGTTACTATAGACGTATTGAATATATGGGTGAGGAGAGGATTAATGACATCCAGTATGGGCAGAATCATGTTGCGACTAATACCATCGCTGCCGACAGCGTTCGATGTAATGGATTTTACAGCGCTCTTAACATCACTATCAGTAAATCGACTTAATAAAAAAGTAGGATAATTGGGTGTTGGCAGGGCGGAAAGAGTATTTAAAGTATTAGACTTAGATACAATGTCAAAGTCAGAAGTAGCAGAGAAATGTCGATTTAAATCGTCAATGTTGAGTTCTTTAGGAATTGCACTATTTGTTTGCTTGCCAACTCCCAGGGATCGTAGAAATTTCCAGACTTTAGCTGGGCTTTCACTTTCGCCTGATTCGTGAATGTAGCGGCGTTGAGCGTCCCTACACACTCTATTGCAGCGATTACGAATACTTACGAACGCCATTCGGTTGACTTCGGTAGGTTTAATTTTGAATTTGGTTTTAGCCTTGGACTTTTTATGCATCAATGATTTTATGTCATCGGTGAGCCACGGCGCTGGCAGATGTTTGATTTTTATACGTCGTAAAGGTGCATGTGTGTCATAAAGCTTCAATAAAGCAGTATTAAACACATGCAACTTTTCATCAACGGTAGCGGCCTTAGCTACCTCAGACCAGTCGAATTCCCGAGCATCCTTAAGAAGTGCGTCTAGATTCATATCACCAAAGTTTCGCTGCAGGATAATTTTGGGTTTCATTTTCGGCGGACGTACATTGTAAGAAAGGTAGATCAAATCATGATACGAAAAAGCGTCCGCCGAGCACTGGCCGTGTTTGGAGACGTGGGAAGGTGACGAGACCATCATTAAGTCAAGAAGAGAAGGAGTCGAGTTAGGAAAGCGATGCGTTGCACTCAGCGGAAGAATATTGAGATTTAAAGATCGGACTAAAGTTTCTAAGGAAGATGACCGATGGTCTCGTTTCAGAAGGCAGGTATTAAAGTCGCCCATGATAATGGTATGCGCGAATGAAGTTGAGATATTTTCTAAAAGTGTTTCAAAAGAAGAAAAGTAATTGATACGAAGAGAAGAGATATAAAAGACTCCAAGCAGAATTTTGGCATGAGCAAGTTCTACTTCTACAAGTAAATACTCCCCAGCATCAGAAGTTGGGAGTTGTGGAGACGTGCTTATAATTTTGTAGGGAATATGAGATCGAAGGTAAATAGCAACGCCTCCACCTCCACTCCCGACACGGTCATGACGGATAAGATGGAATCCTGGTAAGGTATACGAGTTAGAGGAAAGGCAGGGTTTTAACCAGGATTCTGACACTAATAAAGCGTGCAAGGTACTTTGATTAAATGACGCCAACATATCTGGGAAATGAGCTGGAATACTCTGCGCATTAATGTGTACTATATTGAAATTATGAGAAAACCCCGAAAAATTAGTTTCTATAACATTTTGGAGTGGTACTGAACTGGAAACGCTGTCGTATATACTATCAGAGGTAGAAGAACAAGAACAAAAATCTGATTCAGAATCACTAACGCTGTCGTAATGAAGAGCCATAAGGTATCAATATAGTATCAATATTACAACAAGAAAAAAAGTATATAATTATAAAATAATAAAATATGTACTTGAAAAATAAATAAACAAATAAATATAATTCAATTTACGATTAAATCGCAATTCATCTGCCAGGTGTGTGGATGAGATAGCGAGCGGTTATAAATATTAACAACACAGTACATTAAACAATATTCATAAACAAAACGCATTATTCCCAAAATATCTTGTTACCGGAACATAAATACACAATACAAGTAATGACAATTAACATTGACAGTAGTTGACGATTGTGTAGTATTTATGTTTACCTACATATTTCAGTGTACCTTCTTGTAGATTAAATAATTTGTATAAACATTTTAAAAAGTCTAGATGTAAATAATAGACAATTAAAATAAATCAAAGTACGGTGATGGAGCCACTAACAATAGAAATAAAATAAATATGCAATTGACGGGTCGTTGCAGAAATAAATACCCGTTCATTTATAAAATATGTAATTTCGTACATAATATTTACATATCCGAAAGAGGTAAAATTAAATATATAATGAGATTTAAAGGAATGAAAATATATACATTTTGAAGACGACTTTTTCTCTCTGTCTATAATGTCACATCACACTTGACAATTCCTCACTCTAATAATATCGCCTGCCAGGCAGTGGGCGAAAAGGTTTGTTTCGCCACACCACCCCCCCCACGGAGACAAAAAGAAGAACTTAAAAATACTAATTATTACAATAGTAAAAAAAACTTAGTTACTAACAAGCACAGCAACAGGTGAAGGGCCTACGAACCAAATGGTAACCTGAACGTGACTGTCCTACCAGACCGGGTGGTGTAGGTTTTCTTGTTATCTGTGGTGCTCTGTTGTTGGGTGGGAGGTGGAGGTAGATGTGGAGATGGAGATGGAGATGAGACTGTGACCGAAAATGGAGAGTCGTCAACCACTTGGTATGCGGGTTTGACACGGTCCATGCTGACAACCGCATTCCTGCTTCCGATGGCGATTTTTAGGGTTTTGTCCTTCCGGCTAAGCACCCTATATGGACCTTTATACGGAGGCTGGAGACTATGGCGGACTGTGTCGTCGCGCAACCAAACATGAGAAGCATTGTTTATGTCTCTGAAAACGAAAGATGACTTTTGCCCATGACGTGAACCAGGAACAGGTTTCAGCTGTGCCATGTGGCGGCGAAGCTGGGATACGAAGGCAGAAGCATCTACAGTTGAATTGGGAGTCTGCGAAGGAGCAAGAAATTCTCCGGGTAGGCACAGGGGTTCCCCGTACACTAACTCGGCGGAAGAAGCTTGTGGATCCTCCTTTAGCGCAGAACGCATGCCTAGAAGCACGATGGGTAATGATAAAACCCAGGACTCTTGATGGCACATAATTGCGGCTTTTAGTTGCCGATGCATGCGCTCAACAAGGCCATTCGCACACGGGTGATAACTCGTGGTACGAACGCGCTTGATAGAGCATAGTTGCATTAAAGCTCGAAAAAGAGCAGATTCGAACTGGCGGCCTTGATCGGTGGTAATAATTTGAGGCACGCCATAGCGAGCTATCCACTCTCTGAAGAAGGTTTCAGCCACTTCCTCAGCTGAGATTCCAACCATAGGCCAGGCTTCAGGCCACCTAGTGAACCTATCGACGGCGGTAAGGCAGTATTGAAAGCCCTTGCTATGTGGAAGGGGGCCAACTATGTCCACATGGACATGGCGGAAACGCTGAGTGGGAGTGGTAAAAGTACCAACCGGAGTAGAAATATGCCGGGTAACTTTGCAGCGTTGGCAATCGAGGCAAGAACGCGTCCATTCTCGACAGTTCTTGTTTATCGAAGGCCAAACATAGCGATCAGTAACCAACTTTGTGGTCGCTCGTATTCCCGGATGGCTTAAATTGTGAAGCCTATTGAAAATAGGACGGCACAAGTCACGAGGAATAAAAGGACGAGCCTTACCTCTCGAGGTGTCGCACACTATTACGAACTTTGTACCAGGAATGTTAACCTTAGATAACTTGAGACTGGAACCTTCAGTCAACAATTTGGCTAACTCTTCATCAGACTCCTGTGACTTGGCTAAAGTGTCATATTCCTCCTCCAAAGTTATAGCTTCAACGCGAGACATTGCATCTGCAACTACATTGTCCTGACCTTTAACATGTAAAATGTCAGTGGTAAATTGAGAGATGAATGAAAGTTGGTTTAGCTGTGGAGGAGGTAATTTTTCGCGCCTCTGAAGGAATGCATAAATTAAAGGCTTATGATCAGTATAGATCGTCACATGTTGTGCCTCCAAAACATGTCGAAAATGCTGAACAGCTTCGTACACCGCAAGGAGCTCACAGTAATACGCAGGCCAAGTTGTCTGGCGAGGGGTAAGCTTCTTGCTAAAGAAAGCAAGGGGCTGCCAGAGATCTCCAACACGTTGTTGGAGACAAGCACCGACATGGCTACAAGATGCGTCTGTGAATAAGCCTAACTTCGCAGTAGGATCTGGATGGGCTAAAAGAGTGATATTGACAAGATGGTCTTTGCAGTTCTGGAAAGCCTGAATAGTGTCAGTAGTCCAAGGAACTGGTTTGGGACCCTTTAACTGAGAATCAGCCAGGATGTTGATCAAAGGAGCTTGTAGCTCAGCAGCCTTCGAGATGAAACGGCGGTAAAAATTTAACATGCCGAGGAACCTGCGCAAGCCCTCAACCGTTTTCGGTAAGGGAAACTCCCGCAATGCTTGTATCCTTTCAGCTGGTGGTCGAATACCATCTTTAGAAATCCAATGTCTAAGAAATTTCACTTCATCAGCGCCAAAAACACATTTAAAATTATAACTACCCCATAATCTGACAGGCGTTTGAAAAGAACGCGAAGGTGTTCAGCTTGATCCTGTGGATTACGGGAGAACACCAGAATGTCATCTACATAGGGAAAACAAAAATTTAAACCACGCACAACCTCGTCTATGAACCTTTGGAAGGTCTGCCCAGCATTTCGAAGTCCAAGTGTCATATACGGGAACTCAAATAACCCGAATGGAGTAGTGATGGCCGTTTTGCAGATGTCATCCGGGTGAACGGGGATCTGCTGGTATGCCTTGACCAGGTCTAACACCGAGAAGATGGTAGAACCAGCCAAGTCTTGGCCAAAGTCACCTATATGACGAACTGGATAAGAGTCTGGGATAGTGCGGGCATTTAAAGGGCGATAATCCCCAGAGGGTCTCCAACCATTCTCGCCCTTCTTTGCTAGGTGCAAAGGTGAGGACCAAGGGCTCTTGGACGGTCTTGCTGTACCGCAGGCCAGCATGTCCTCGAATTCCTTCTTCGCAACCTGAAGTTTTTGCGCAGCGAGGCGGCGAGGGCGGCACGCAAGAGGTGGACCATCTGTGGTAAGGATGTGGTGTACGGTTGTATGTTTGACAACCCTATTGACACCAAGGGGTCGTGTAATATCCGGGAATTCTTTCAGGAGATCTAAATAAGTAGAATTGCTACTTATAATGGTTTTGATACTTGTTTGAGAAGTGTCCGCGACGATAGCGTGGACAGACAAACGTGTAGTGCCATCTAACAAACGCTGATTGCGGCAGTCTGGCAGTAAATTAAAATATGCCAAAAAGTCAGAGCCGATTATTGGCGTGTTTACGTCGGCTACCACAAAATTCCACCTGAAATCCCGGCGTAACCCTAAATTTAAACAAAGAGATATAGAGCCGTATGTTTTTATGGGACTTCCATTAGCCGCAGAAACATCAAAATTGGAAGAAGTTACGTGTCTTCCTTTGAGTAGTGTACGCGGGTAACAACTAATGTCGGAACCAGTGTCAATCAGAAATCGACTATTCATCCCAGACAAGTCAGTCACAAATAAACGACGGCCGGGTGTAGCACAATCAGTCGCCGTCACTACTGATCGTGAATCGCGTTTAAATTTTGAACCGGTTTCCAACTGCAAGGGGGCAAGCATTTACTGGCTTTGTCTGCAAATTTTTTATGATACCAGCATATGCGGTTGCTGGATGGAGAGGAGGAGCGCGATCTGTTTTTAGAGCGAGAGCGTGAGCTAGCGGGCGCGTGGCCAATAAAAGTGTCAAACCGTTGGGCTAGCGCCTTCATCTCTCTCTTTAAATCATCGAGTTCTGACGAAGATGAGGAAACGGCGTGCACCAATGAGGATGAAGCACACGAAGGAGAAGGTGCTTCAACGATAGCATCAGCTATTTCAGCTACCTTTTCCAGCGGCAAATCACGCTGAGCTAATAAAATACGTTGTACCTCGCTAGGTAGTCGACGCATCCACAGCTCCCTTATAATACCATCATCAGACAGGGATGTGCCAGCCATTGAACGCAAGTGACGTAAGAAAACGGAAGGCTTGCGGTCCCCAAGCTGTACATCACTCAGCAAGTTCCGCACGCGTTGTTCTTTAGACGCTGAAAACCGTGCAATTAATTCTGTTTTAAGATGCTCATATTTATTTTCAAGAGGTGGGTGAGCTATAATGTCCTCGACTACATCGGCTGTCTGTGAATCAAGCATGGACAAAACATGGCCATACTTGGTAGCATCCTGCGTAATGCCAGCTATGCTAAACTGAACCTCAGCTTGCGCGAACCAGATTGTTGGTTTATCATGCCAAAACGCTGAAAGCTTAACAGACACGCCGTGAACTGAAGTGGGAAAGGACTGTGGAACTTGTGTCATTAATAAATCTAATTTACTTTGTAAGTCCTTCACCTGTTGCTGAAGGAATTCGTCGTGAGACATAGTGAAAGGTAAATACAAAAATGCAAATTAAAATTAACAGTAACAGGAAAACAATAAAGAAATTAAAAGTTCACAATTCACCTACCTAAAATTGAAAAATAAGTATGTGCAAGGCTAAATATTTACATAATAATATTAAAGAATGAACATTGTTAAAATAAAAGAAAAAACCAATTTAAATTGTTTGGTATACGATGCACCTTATAGTCGTCCGTATGCGATCGCCCTTATTTTTGAACAATCGGAAAATCGTTGATGTGTGAAAAATCGAAAATCACGTCGGGGTCACCATTAATGACGGGTCGTTGCAGAAATAAATACCCGTTCATTTATAAAATATGTAATTTCGTACATAATATTTACATATCCGAAAGAGGTAAAATTAAATATATAATGAGATTTAAAGGGATGAAAATATATACATTTTGAAGACGACTTTTTCTCTCTGTCTATAATGTCACATCACACTTGACAATTCCTCACTCTAATAATATCGCCTGCCAGGCAGTGGGCGAAAAGGTTTGTTTCGCCACACCATAATAAAACAGTAATAAGGTTAAGAAACAATGAAAAAAGACAATATTAAATGAGTACTTACAACGGCCCAACTACAACAATAGGACTAATAATAGACGAAAATATACGCTGTGTAAAGAAGGTAACAAGAAATAGAATTTAATACAGCTAATGTTCCTGCTACAGAGGTCTAAGGGTTATTATTTATCTTCGTGAACGTGAAGCCGGCCGATGGGGTTTACTTGCAACAACCGGTTCTTTAGGCCCTGGCGGTGGTACTTGCTGGTCTACAGGAGACGAAGAAGGCAGACTGTCTAGATCCCTCAGGTTCTCAATACGACGTTTAGTGCCATCACTGCCCAGCACATAAATCGTACCGTCCCGCGTCCAGCAGTTCCGCACCCCGAAACGCTGCCTGGTCTGGGTGAAAAGGCGGTGTCGTCTCTTTGTAAGAAACTCCGACATCGTGATCCCGGTTCCCTTGAGCTGAGTCTTTGCAAACCAGACCTTGCTGCGATCATCAGCATCACATAACTTAAACAAGATGGGTCTGGGTCGCTCACCTGAAACTGCTGGTTTACCCATCCTGTGGGATCGGCGTATTTGAGTTTCTCTGAAATTAACCACCTTGAGCCTCTCGCTAATGATGCTAGTGACCACAGCTGCAGTGTTAATATTAATATTAATCATACTTTTGAATACTAAATTTCAAGGAAAATTGTATTTCATGTTTAGAAGACCTGTAAATTATACAAATACTACTACTAGCACAAAAACTTCTCGAAGCTAATTTACGGTATTACTAATAATTTTAAGCCAACATTATTTTATAATCACCTTTGTGTCATATATTTTTAAATAGCTAATCGACTGAGATATCAGCGAGCAGTTTCCTAAGAAGGGGTCAGAAGGCTTACTTTCAAACGTCTTTCGTCGGTCCTTTTCGTTTTTAGACTTTTTTGGTTGTTTTTATTTTATAGGAACTGACACGGCAAACGTTATTCTGCCATAAAAAACCCCATAGGAGAGTGAAAAATTATCATTATACGATACGTATACGTCGACGACTTTACGATACGACTTATTCTTATACATACAAAATACATAAAAAAAACCCATTAAGATGCGGTTTCGGAGGAGTTCGACCACAAACGTCGTGACGCAAGATTTTTATATATTAGAAATAATTTACGCCCAATTCTCATACGTACCAAATATACAAAAAGAAAATCATTAAAATTAGTTAAGCCGTTTCGGAGAAGTTCGACCACATAATAGATTTAGGTACATTGCCTATTATTTGTACCATGTATTTTTGTTTTATATTAATTCAATCAATCTTTGTTCTTTCTTCTATCTAAAATTTGACTCTTTCGGGCTGGTCCGATGAGCGGACGATGAGGAAAAGCGTTCAAGTTCAACCGAAAAAGTTCAAACACAGTTTCGATATTCCAGCTAACAATATAAACTACAGATAAATAACTTTAACTAATTTCTTTCATTTGGAACATCGTTTTTATAGACAAACTCAGTTGTTTGCTTTACGGCGCAACGACGTGGAAAAACAAACTGGCAACAAGACCGTAATAAAAGAAATTGTGAGAAGTTGTAATGAATGCTTACTTTAATTATGTTTGTCATATTGTAGCTTCTTTGAAGGATATATTGCATAAATACGATGTTTGTTTTAGCCAATAAAATAGTGTTTTAAAATTCGGTTATACATTATGTATTGTGAACATAAATTAGTTAGCCGATGGAATGCTTACGTATGGCAGACTTCTCTATGTATTTATAACTCTTATATAAAACTCATTCTTACTAATACGATAAAAAATTGTGTAAAATTTTAATTATACATTCTAAGCGACCCATTTAGACTATGTTTTATAGATGTAATGTATGAAATACATAGTAATATGTTGTGTAACTTAGTACCTATTATAAAGAAAAGTGTTTATAATTCCATTAAAAAAACTTATGTATAAAAATATGTCCTTAAAAACTAGTATTTTTTTGTTAACCTACGAGCTAGTTACTACCGTACGTTATTAACTACACTTTGTATAGAGTATTTATACAAAGTAAAGTTGAGCAGACAGCTTACGTGGGAAAATATATTTTAAAAAAAGACAACAAGCAATGCTCACTTTTTATCCTTCAAAATCATTGTAATAAGTAATACTAAGTTAAAATCGATTACCAACCCGCAGTACCTTAGAAAATTGATCATTACAGCGCAACGTAAAAAATGAGATGTCAATAACCTCTATGGGTACGAACAATAATAGAAGAAAATTATAATCGCTATTATCTACTGACAAGTTATTACGACTTTGGTTTATTGTATTTTAAACTCAGTAATACGGGGTCTGAACCAAGCCGACACTAATTTACGTGTACATTTCTTTAACATAGAGACAAGCTTTTATGAACATTAATTATAAGTGTTAAAGTTAAAACAAAAAGGATAATTATTTCCATATAATAATTTATATTTACAAATCAATTAACAAAATTATTTATTGATCGCGCAGAAATAAAAAGCATTATTTTTTAACAAACATTTTACATATACGAACGAAGAAGAATATTCAAGGTCAAGGTATGCCGCCATAACAAGCTTGAGTTGTGGTTCCAGCATTAGTGCCCAGTTCCATCTCCCCGTAGAGAGCGTCAGGACATTCGAGCGCCTTTAGGGTTACAATGTCCGTTGGCGATGGTAACCGCTTTCCAATAGGTGGATCGTCTGCCTGTCTGATGAACTAATAAAAAACATATAATAACTTTTAATAGCGACCAAAAACGGCCTAAAGCGGCCGCTTTTCATATTACGAATATGACAAATACCAAAATATAGTATACTTTTATGTATTGTGAGTTACATTAAGCGAATCTCCAAAAGCGATCGCCTTAGGCGTCCTAGAACTGTTTTTATTTTGAAATTATAAAGATAAGAACCTAGCTAAAAATATAAGTTTTAAGTATATACGACCGAGATGAAACAACTATGAACAAGATCTAGAAATCTAGCAATTTTAAAATAGTCAACTTTGGTACCTCAGCGATCATAATCGACATAACAGTTTTTCGCGACAAATTGATTTTTTTTAAAAGGCGGCTGATAATATAAAAAGTAAAAACAGCTTTCTTATTGAACAATTTAGCTTTCTTCACAAAACATGATAAATTTGTTACTAGAAAACTTACTATGCTTTATAAAAAAGTACAGTAATAAATCAAAACTATGCTTGATAACTAACTATATTTCTCCAGAAGTCATTTTTTGCTAACTATACCTATCGACAAGAATTTTTGTCACTAACCTAGTAATTAAACCTGAATGTCTTAACAATCTCATGTTTAAAGAACGCTAATATCATTTTATCAAACACAAAACTTCTAAAATTGGCATTTTTGGTGATCCATGTGTTTATTTTTTGAAAAATAAAATTGCGTGCTGGAGCGATGGAAACGCTCCATTCCTCCCTTTTTGTACCTTGTTGTACTGAAGACTTTATTTTATCGGTCGACCAAATCATCGATTAAAGCCTAGATAGCTTAGAACAATGCCACTTTGTTATGTTACTTTTAATAAATATACTTTCTTAGAAGCGAGTAAGTGCGAATGAACGTCCATTGTCAAGAGCCTGGAGGCAAAATCCAACAAGTTATCAATTATACTTTTCATTGTTGTTTTTAAGTTCTAACTCTTTAGTCTAGTTGTTTATTTACAACTTCGTGTAGGTTTAAAATTAATTTTGAGATAATTTCAAAACGAGTGTTTCGTATTTAAACAGTTTAGTGGCACCGTTTTCTACAGTTATTTTAGTAGTTAGTGTCCAGTTGGTTTCATCATGCTGGTTTCGGTCAAAGTGGATAAAAAATTATATGTGTATATAATTATATATAAGTATAACAATTATCTTACAATAAGATATGCTGAATGAATTGGAGAAGCAAAAGGTAGACTGCCAACTCAGAAGCGGATGCTCGGGAGATAACAGGCATTTAGCGCTAGAACGATGATGAATGCTTATTAACGGCAATGCATATGGTGAATTGAGTCTTGCAAGGCATTGTAGATTTATGGCCAGTTCCTAAATTTTTTTATTAGTACCATTGGTGGAAATTTGAAATTATTTGATGGAGCTCATATTATTTTTTAACCAGTATTATGGTAAATAAAAGATTATTAAGTTGAATAACCGATCTTTAACGCTAAAACAAACGTCTGTGCCATCTTGCGTGACTGTCATTTTATTTTTACTAATCTTCGATTACATCGCCGAGACAATTTATGCACAATGAAGCTTTCCATAAAGTTTATAAACGTGATCTGTTAGATTTTGTTGGTTAGTCGATAATACTCATATCTTATAAACTACTTCCCTCATATTCTAGTTTAAAAGCTGGCCGGCCTAATTTTATTTTGTACTGTTTTGCCTAAATTTCCACCACCAAACTGCCACTTTCTAAGAAAATGACTGGAATATACACAAGCAGACAGACATTATAGTTCAGTTTTTATCAAAATTTTACGAAACTCTTATACTAAAAATCAATGGCACTGGAATTAAATGCGTTAACAAAACGAAGTTTACAAAAAGTGATAAAAAAAACCCATTCGAAATATAAATCTTGGTGGCAATGACTGATGATACCTCCTTTGTTATTTTTTTAACTTTATGACAGATCGCTGCTCACCAGTAAAGCACATTAAAAAAAGAAACCCGAATCAAATCGATTGAATACGCACCGAATTGTTAATCATATCCAAAGCAAATGCTTTCACTTGATCTTATCTGAGCTTCGATACATTACTCGATAAATAATAAAGTGGTGCGTTTAGACCATAGATAATATACCGGTTTAGGCACAATGTGAGCTATTAGTGTGGCATCTATTGAATAAAGTGTTTTAATGTTTAAGATGACAGAGTGGACGACGGTACTCAATAGGAATACCCCAATCACTACCCAGCTCATCAGGACTTATACAAAAAATTCCTTTTATTATATATGTAATATTTCTGAATACATGAAAGTACTTACGTATATAAGTTAAGTAAAGAATTCATATTACTGGGAAAATTGTAATGGTTACTTCTTTACCTAAAGTTGGTATGGAAGCGATGGAAGGATCATAACTTTGAATAAATACATCATCTGTAATCTTATATTTTCATTCGACTTGAACATGGTAATAATAACGAATACAATATATATATATATATATATATATATATATATATATATATATATATATATATATATATATATATATATATATATATATAATCTACACTAGCTAGGGGATTGCTCATAGGGACTTTCGACTTGTTACAAATGAGAATTAATTTTTGTGTTTGACAATTATATTTTTACTAGTATGTACCAAGTTGCTGTCATTCTTATACTCCTTACAAAGGTTGTCTGGAAGAAATCGTCGTGGGATCATTTGTTTCTTGATGTGATATTATACTGTTACGAGTTACGCAGGACTCGAATTAAAATGCCGTTGGAAACAGTATAGAATTTATTCAACCATACAAATACGTATAACATAAGTACAAATATAACTAGACACTACTAGTATAAACTGCACGCTTCAATAACACGTGCAAAGTCCGTCACTAAATTGCTCATCGAATCTACGTCTCGCTCGTATCGTAATCCTCGCTTGACTGCCCCGCCACTCCGTTCGGGCATTGTTTTATATTAAACTGTATAATACAACAATCGACTGCGTCGACTGAGTTTTTCCAAGAAAACATAATCTGCACACCTGCGACGGATAAACAAGTATAATAGGCTATTGTCTAATTGCGAGCTTTGAACACAAAGTAAACAAAAGAACTCCCAGTGCGGGAAAGGTAATAAACTGCGTTTTATAACAGGCAGATCTGACTTTACCTTTGCCGGCATGTAACAATACATTTAGGGGCTTAAAACGGCTTTCGCAGATTCGTATTACAAATATGACAATAAAATGGAATTTTATGCTATCTCTTTCACCTACCAGAATATCTAGATAACACAGAGGTAAGAACATCGTAGCGGGGTCACCCTGCACGCGGCACCCGCGTGTGTGTTTATATAATAATATAATATAATAATCGGCAAACAATCACACATAATGTATAATCTATACATGTAATAAAATTGTAGAGGTCAAATTTCTGTACAATTAAAAAAAAATGCTAATAACCGAGTCCATCCCCCTGACTAAGAAGTGAAATAGAACTAATTTAGATTTTTTTCAAATTTTTTGTTTCTCTGTTTATCTGTTTGTTTGTTTGTTTGTCTGTTTGTACCGGCTAATTTCCAAAACGACTGGACTGATTTACATGAAATTTTGTATGGTGATAGCTTATATCCCTGGTCAACATATAGGATACTTTTGATCCCGGAAAATTAAAGAGCTCCCGTGGGATAGTTAAAAAACCGCACCACGCGGACGAAGTCGCGGGCAGAAGCTAGTTCTTAAATAAAGCAAGATCAGTTTTGTAGTGGGTAATATACAACAGACCACTCTGGGACCGATCAGACCAAGGTAAATAAGGAAGAAAATTTGTTTCCGAAATTAACCATACCAGGAATCGAACCCGGAGCCTCTGCGTAGCAGTCAGATAGGCCGGCAAAGACTTGCCCGCTCAACCGCAGGGGCCGTTGAAATTCTCCAAAGGCTTAGACCTCCTGATGTTATCTTGGACACACTAACGAGGTTTCAGTGTACATCTAAGGTTTATTTCAAATAGGACGATGTGGCAGACCCATATCTATAACGAACTAAGAAGTAAATAATAATTTTATTTATATAAAATACATATAAACCTCTTTCACTATGTGACAAGTACATAGTATAATTGAATTCATAATAATCTTTTTCATACAATTTTCATGTTTATTTCTCTATTTACGTAATTTTCTCCCACATCGTCCAATATGAAATAAACTGTAATATTGAATAAATACAATTCTACAAGAAATGTAGGCTTCGTGTTGTTCGAATAACAGAAGGAGTTAATCTATTACAAATCGTTGTAAAGAAATAACAGTTATTTCCCCTCAGTCTTGAGTGTCGAATGGGTTTCGCACGGACCACGCACCGCTGTCCCATCATGCTCTAATTGACTTCTCTCACACTCATCTACAGTTGTAATTGGCCGCTAAGTGCATTTACGCAATAACATGTATAGCTGTTTATGTAATGATTTGTTATTATTCCAGTGTGGTGTCAAAAAGGTTTTTTTATAAATCAGTATTTTGTCCAAAATCTTTCGGGTTTTTTTTACGAGTTCAGCAGACAGGCAGACGGTCCGCATGAACGAAAGCGGTTACCATTGCCCATAGACATTCATATTAACAACGATGCTACCAAACTGCTGCCGTTCTGGAACCTAGCCACTAATTCCGGAACACAACTCAAGGTTGTTCTAGCGGCATATTCTAGACCAGAGGTGGTAGCCATCCAGTCAGACAAATACTTTCCCACCTAGCCATGGGTTATGTCTGATACGATAGGCCGCCCGGCCGCAGGAAATTGTATTCTTCTCCGTTCCTGCAAGGATAACGAGTAACCTCTCTCAAATAATGCAAATATAGCCTCATCAATGTCTTCAAAGGTTTCTTTTACATCAAAAAAAAGTATGTAGTAGGAAATAGTCACCACCATTAGTCATACGTAATGAACAAAATTTAAAACAAGGAAGCTGTAGTAAAAGTTTATAATTGCTCTTAGTTAGCAATATATCTACATAATAGATCACCTTTTGCAAAAAATCATGTAATAGGCAGTCTGTTGCAAATCCTACAAAGTTTACTAATGTTGGTGCACATAAACATTTAACGGATGGTTACTGTTATTTTAACCGTCGGTTAAAGATATATGAACAATAGCCTTTTTCAGTCTTGTCCAAATCGTCACTGAAGCATTTGTCTCAGGTTGTACTTTTGAATATGATTCTTGCATTATTTAGACCTTGAAAATATATTTTCCAAAAATTAGAACAGGAATAAAAAAATATGTAATACAAAAATTAAATAGACTAAAAGTTAAAAAAAATATTGCTTGTCAGGTTTCAGTTACATACAGTAAGATATTTATGAAATTGTTATGCTAAGCTAATTCCTAACATACTAACATAGCCATGCGCATTACGTAAGGATTGTTCCGATTACCTAAATATCATTCATCAGTATAATATGTGGGCCAATCCCGGCGGCACTGCAATGCCGGGCCGACCCGTGACGGGAGTGGAGCGAGCCCCGAACATCCCGTCGATTTACAAAAATCAGTTTAATATACTGGTCCCGCGGTGCGGGAACTTTCAGATATTAAGCTGAAAAGAACAGATACTACACTTTGATCTTAGCCAAAAGGCCGAGAAGCGATAACAATATGATATTAGCTAGGATATCCCTTCTACTGAATTCAAATCAGGTCAGCGTGATTGAGTTTTATCACAAGGTTGCACAGTGACATCTAGTTCTAAACTAGTGAACTAAAGACTAATGACAGTGATGATGATTTGGTGTAGTGACGTAACCACTTAAATCTGTACCAATAGGATTGGGAACGTGATTCGCTTACTTTATGGTACCAGAGAGTTTGATTTTCATGTTAGTACGATGTTCGATGAAAATTATTCTATTCTATCAACGTAATAAGCTAAACAATTAGACGTGTACATGGGAAGACAGAGCAGAAAATGTAAAACAATATACTGATGTACCAAGGTAATAAACACGAAAATAAAAAACAGCTAAAGAAAGTCATAGGACGTTAATGTCTAATTAATATAGTGAAAGTCTGCTATAAACAGTGAAATTGGTGACAATATTTACTCATTCGCTCCTTACTTAATTTTATAAAATATGTTGATATGAGACTTTGTATTTTCAGACTAATTTAAGTTGTAAATATTTGGAAGGAATAAATTTGTGGAAGCTTAATGACGCAAAATGTTTGATTTTGTACTCTTGAAACTAGATACCTATAATTACTTTCAAAATAAATTATGGTACTTTACTTTTTGCCTATTATTCCCAAAACGGTTTAAAATGTAGTTACATAAATAATATATTAAAAATGTTTATATAATAATTTTACTTTAAAACCCAAAAGAAAGTGAAAAAACAAATGAATTTAAGTTCACATACACAATATGTGTATGGACTTACTTTGGGAACACGATTAATTGTAGATATTTCTGAAAACTCAAAAAGATATGGAATTTTTAAATATTGTTTATTAGATTGTTGCTTTTGGTCTAGAATTAATATTTTTATTATTTCTAGCTAATCAAAAACAAATTGCAGACAAATATTAAATATAAAAAGATATAAGAATACGTTTTTGCAAAGTAATTACTATCAAATAAGTTTGAACCGTCCTAAGAGATAGGCGGTGTAATTGTCTTAAACGTCTGCTAATCTAAATGGGTCATCAAAGATCGCCGGCAGTCAACGGAAATAACAGTTATCTTTAACAATATAGGGTACTATGTTACAATTATAAGAAATAAACTAGCAATAGCTAACTGAACACAAAAGATTCTTCGATTATCTTTTTACCGATCAGTAAACTCGAGGCCATTAAGGAAATTGTAGGCCAGTTGGTTCTCTTTAAGACGATTAGGTAATTCCACTACTTATAAATTCAGATGTTATTTTGGCTAAGTACATTATATCATCAGTCTGGTTTAACAAGACTATTAAGTCATTATAACGTCAAACATAAAAATATAAATAGTAAAGTTTGGGAACTATCACGTTTAATTCGTTATAAATATATTTCCAGCACCTTAGTCGTTAATAATTACTTCAATAAAATGTTAATTGAAGTTAAAGGTTTACTATTCATAATTCCCACAGGATGCAGCTAAAGGCTATAAATAACTGAACAGGATTTAGCTATCATATGTAGAAATCTAAGCATTAATTCGATTTTCTCTGTATTAATTTACAAAGCAGACGGTGAAGGTCTTGTATTATATTTTTTACATTCCACCTACTATTTGCTCAGTGACTAGATATATTTCAAAAATTAAACTTCAGAACTTTGTATATTGATTTTTTCTATAAATATGCACAATTTATATGTATAAAGCTAGTATTGTTTAAAAATCTCCTATAGAGTTCATTGACGGATATTTATAATTTAAAAGCATTTCTATTGCATAATAATAATGTAGTCATTTAGTGGCGCTGACTTGTTCACTACATTGATCATCATGATCATTGATTTTAAGTTCAACAGTTTGAAACTAGATGTCACTGTGCAACCTTGTGATAAAACTCAATCACGCTGACCTGATTTGAATTCAGTAGAAGGGATATCCTAGCTAATATCATATTGTTATCGCTTCTCGGCCTTTTGGCTAAGATCAAAGTGTAGTATCTGTTCTTTTCAGCTTAATATCTGAAAGTTCCCGCACTGCGGGACCAGTATATTAAACTGATTTTTGTAAATCGACGGGATGTTCGGGGCTCGCTCCACTCCCGTCACGGGTCGGCCCGGCATTGCAGTGCCGCCGGGATTGGCACACATAAAACACATTATGTCTACTTATGATTTGTCACAGGACCAAAATCTTCAGGTTCATGCCACGTTTGTAATAAAACAAAGATATACTTATGTCATTTGCGTTTTTCTGGGAATAAGCGTTTAAGGTTTTTCCCCGTTATGATTTGTTCTTCTACTTTGTTTGCTAATCAATTATAGATCAAAATTATTTAAAGTTGATGAATAAACTTTATTTTTAGCTGAATGTGTAAGGATTTATATTTAAATAAAATAAATGATAAGTATTTGATTATTTGAAAGAAGCAAGTTAGGTATGTAAGAATAAGTCGGAATGGCGCTCTGTTGTTCGTGCCTACCCCGCAAGGGACCTGGCGTGAAGTTATGTATTTGATGATAACGACTCAAAAAGTTATTTGAAAATAAGGTCTTATTTATTCGTACTTATTTCACTTTATGATTACAAAAGTAAACACATTCATAGATAATTCAGACTAAAATGCACTAAGATGAAATAAACCAGCAACGTCCTTGGGTTGCTTGCTTCTTTTCTTGTCAAAAAGCGGAATAAGAAGCGAATAAATTCACTTTACAAATAAAACATTATGACAAATAAATGTCACCTATTATTAATAAAGCGATCTAGTGGGGTTCATTTCTCTGTTTGAAACACTATGTTTCCTACATTCGTTGCAGTAGTTAGTAAAAAAGAGGAATAAACAATGTTATTTTTTACTTTGTAGTTGCACAAGCACTTGAATAGCTTTAGAAATGATATATTAAGCTCCTGTACTACTGGCAGGCGTATACAAGGCTGCTATCTCTCTCTTCGGTGTTGAAGCTCTTCAACAAGTGTTGTTCTCGATTTTCCTGCGATCTGCTTATCAGATCCTGACGGTAATCATGAGAACACTTCGGGTGTATACTCTTACGAATAAAGAAAATAAATGAAAATTGGTACACAGTATAAGCAGTGTTTAAATGATTAAATAACGAAAAAACATCAAAATATTTCCAATTTTATCTTTATGAGTATAGTGATTAAATAATTAAATATCTCTTTTTAGTGTCGCGTTTTCTTCTTTCATCGAGTTGCAAATCACGATTCTAAAAAAGATTCATTAAAAAAAATAACATACAGACGAATTGAGAATATCCTCCTCTTTAAAGTCGGTTAAATATAAATATATGAATATTGTATACCTACATATATACGAAAGAAACAAAAAATGATACAGTTTACAAATTAAGATAGTGTGTAGTTTAATCGTTTATTAAATTCGAACCTGGGATATTTAAGACATATTGAGTACGGTGTTACCTTTTTATTTTGCAACTGGTATCGTAGTATCACTCTTGGCTTCTGTCAAGATCTGATATTTTAATAGTTTTGTTTTTTTCCAGGTGGTGCCAATATGTGGCGGATCATCCTACTGCTTCTCCTGGTGACACCAAGTCGAGGACAACAGACCAGATCAAACAGAGTAGTAGATGTCACCACCACTTGCGATAAAGGCTCTATAACTGTGCGCTTGGAAATGGCACAGCCCTTCAAAGGACTCGTCTTTAGCAAGGACTTTTCTAAGGAGTGTCAGGCTTTAGGTAAATTTCAGCTTTCTACTACTATCAATATTAATTTATGTACTTAAGTTTAAAATTCTCTGGGGCCTGCGCAAATCGTAAGACAAGACTAATCCACTGCGTTACTCCGAGGTCGCTCACGGAACATTGAAATATGTAGCCAATTTACTTAAGAGAAGTTAGTACTTATTTTATTAGTATAGCATATGAATTGCTAAATAAAAAGTCCTCTGCTGACCTTCCCGCCGATTTACCTTTACCCTAATTTGCAATAATCACTATCCCTTGGAATCGTATATATGTGGGAGGCATAGATGATACACTATATATAAGAGTGGTAGGTATTACCCGCAGATTAGTGTCCCCCCAGACTTCTATCTATCGACCGATAATTTGGTTATAGTCTAAGATCCCGCTGCAGGATTGGTGCGTTCATCGACTTTTTGTTTAAAACCAAATTTTTATGTTTATTTATAATTAAGAGAATATATATTTACTAGGGTGCCTATCGAAATTTGGCCGCCATTATTTTTAATTAAATTATTTTTAATTGATTTTTGTTAAAAAATTTCGTTTATTTATTTTTTAAATAAAATAACGTCTACATCACGGTAATTAATATGAAGTTTCTAAAAAATCACGGTTGCCGTTGCGCACCTGGCCGCACCTCTTTGCAGCCAGGTGTAAACAGGTATGATTTCGATAAATTTATACGTTTATAACGTATATTTATTAATTATATGTCAAATTGAAGCTAATTTTTTTCTATTAATTATCATATATGGTTGCTTAATTAAATCTGGCCGCAAATAAGGGTCACTGGCTATTAAAGATAATAAATATTTAAGGTAGAGTGAAAGAGAGTTAGCGCGTAACATCATTTGTCAGACGAGGACAGCGATTGCCGGCTGTGCGACGCTTTTAAGCCATTGCGCATGCGTCGAATGTTAGTGTTCTCAACCACCGGGGAGTAATAGAGACGACTTATAATAAATACTCCAAAAATATGTATTTTTTTTCAAAATGACAAATTTAAATTTGCAACAAAAAATTAATATTGATTTATATATCGACGGTCTAATTATCAATTTGTCTAACTCCTTATTTTTTAGAGGGTAATTTTTTTAACATTTTGATGTAGCAATAATCCAATTACAAATTATTTAAATGATTCAAACTTAAATATTATATCTCTATTAGATATTAATGATATTAAATGGGTCTTTAAAATGATAATAAATTTTGAACTAATTGTTTTTTTCGTACAAATAGAAGATTCTCAAAATGGAGTTAGACAATTTGCTAATTAGAACGTCGATATTTAATATTGATTAAAAAAATTAAAAAATAAAACCAAGGTGACTTAAGTAAAAGAAAATTTTATTGCTAAAGTACTGTTTGAAAATTTTATTAGATTTTATCCAAGTATTTAATCGTCTGTTAGATATTAATTAAACATTTTAGCAAATTAAAAATTTAAAATTTTTTTCTTACAATTCTTATATTTCCGTAACTCTTATTTAAAAATCTGAATCATCGGAGCTTTCAGTTGTATTATCATCGGAGCTATCACTTTCATCACTACAAATATGAGATTCGTCGTCATTATCGGAAGCTTTGTTCGTGGATTTACATAGCACACTATTAACTTGCGTTGGAGTTGAGTCTCCCAGGAACCATGTTGGTTTTAAAAAACCATCTAGTAACAGCCAGCCATTATTTTCTGGGCTGAATTTGATACAGTCTGGTTCAGTGGCATTTAACCACATCGAATTAATAAAGATTGTCCGCAACAATTTTTGTTTCAAAGATTTCCAGCACGGTAGAATGTGCAACATTCGACGCATGCGCAATGGCTTAAAAGCGTCGCACAGCCGGCAATCGCTGTCCTCGTCTGACAAATGATGTTACGCGCTAACTCTCTTTCACTCTACCTTAAATATTTATTATCTTTAATAGCCAGTGACCCTTATTTGCGGCCAGATTTAATTAAGCAACCATATATGATAATTAATAGAAAAAAATTAGCTTCAATTTGACATATAATTAATAAATATACGTTATAAACGTATAAATTTATCGAAATCATACCTGTTTACACCTGGCTGCAAAGAGGTGCGGCCAGGTGCGCAACGGCAACCGTGATTTTTTAGAATCTTCATATTAATTACCGTGATGTAGACGTTATTTTATTTAAAAAATAAATAAACGAAATTTTTTAACAAAAATCAATTAAAAATAATTTAATTAAAAATAATGGCGGCCAAATTTCGATAGGCACCCTAGTAAATATATATTCTCTTAATTATAAATAAACATAAAAATTTGGTTTTAAACAAAAAGTCGATGAACGCACCAATCCTGCAGCGGGATCTCGTACTATTAGGTTAATCATTATGAAGAGTAGTAGAGTAGGGGTCGTATAATGTATAGTGCAAGTATAATGCAAGCGTCGACTACGCGGCTGTTGAAAAAACGTCAACTCGCTGTGTATTTTATTTTCTTATTATAATTTGTATTTTTTAGGGTGGTCTAAACAATTATACGACCTTGTTTGTATGGATAATAATGATCACTTTAAATGTTCTTAAGTATCTGCCCTTATTCACAGTCACTAACTATATGATGCTGATTATACACTAAACAACTACATGTAAAGCTATAAAATAGTGGTGTATATGCGACCCTAAGAGCTTTCTGTCAGCAAACATAAACGGATTTAATGAGAAGGGAGAGGGTGCGATATAGACATACGGCACATTTATTTATCACTTGAGATGTAAAATAATTTTTGGGTGCTTATAAAAAAACCACTAAGGCTAAAGCGGGTGCTTCGCTTCGATTCGAACCCGCCTTAGCCTTCTGACCTATATTAAAAAAGTTCGGATTTGTTAATAATAAATAAATGTGCCGTGTATCTATACCCCACCCGTAACAAGAGGCTTAGTTGTATAGACTAAAATTTAACAGTTTAAAAGTATCATAAACATATTTCAAAAAATAAACAGGTATTTACACAATAAGAATAAAAACATACCTAAAAACTATAGTAAATAATTGAGTATATTACTTTATTTTCTTTTCCCGTCCTGATATGCAATTATATGAATTTCAGGTAGTCTGCAAAACAAAATTTCTCTGCACCTACCGTCTAACGCGTGTGGTGTAAGGACTTCAACTCTAAACACCACGGTCAAGGAGCCCGATGACGATGACGACTTGTACTACAATGTGGAATTGGTGGTGCAGATGGACAAGCATCTACAACAGTCATCTGATCAGGAGTTGCTAGTTAGGTATGATTCTTACACTATATACGAGTTAAAGTAATCAATGAAAGTCCGAAAACTAAAGAACTATTATCAATCTAAACATGTAGGTAAATATAATTATTTATTTGGTATATTTAAATAACTTAATACTACGCTTTTATTTTAATTAATTTTTAAAAACTAAAATTAACTAAGTTATAAAGTACAGGCGATTATAGACTTTGTAACAAATCGCTGCCAGATGGGAGCGTACCCAGAAGGCTGGCTGCATTGCCGCGCTGTATGGCGATGCTTAAGTCCGAATAAGTCAGCGACAGTGAAACTGTGAATTGTGAAGGTAAAGGCAGCAAACCCACCGCTTTCGTCATTTGCCTCTGGAATCATTAAAAATTAAAATAATTATTCTATGAATTATGGATGAAAATAATTTCACCGCTTTCGTCCTTTGTCTCTGATTGAAAATAATTTTCATTGAAAATATTTTTTGAAGCTCTACACCGTTGACTAAGGAAGGGGTGTTTACGCGACATTCATTTTATTCGTTCGCTCCTTCTGTTCCGTACTCAAAATACCCCTCTACCCGCTTCCGTTCCAAAAATGAGACGTTGAAAAACGCTACCCGCTACGCACGCATACGAATTAAAAAGGGTAGAACCTAAATAAGAGGTGAATTTTATAAAACTTGAAAAAAATCAATTCGAAGATGTGAGAGTGTGGTGCAGTGCCTAGCTCGTATAAGCTATCAAAGGCCATATTGAAAATTGTGCAAGGTGCGTAGCCCTTTATCTCACAGGTGTTAAAGCCTGAATTAATTAAAACCTTGTAATACAGGTCACCAGAGGCAACCTGTTGGCCAATACATTTGGCTGATACCTAAGAAAAAAACAACGATAATATAATTAACTATGCTAGTATGAAGCCGGCACAAGTTTAGATGTAGTTTGATTTAGTGGTAAGTGATGGAAGTATGTGTGTTTATAACTTAGTAGGGAGAGTAGGGACACAAACACTAGTTTGGAAGCAAATATCTTGCCACCTCTTGGCTTAAATTAAAAAGTTTGAAAGATCATAAAAACAAATTTTTATGATCTTTCAAGTTCTAACTATCCCTCACGATTACGTATGCTGCGAAAAATATATAATAACAGCCCATAAACGTCGGACTGCTGGACTCGGGTCTCCCACTATATATATATTTTTTTAATATTTTTCAGGTGTAAGCTCCAACGTCGTGCAGTCCGCATCAACAGTTCAGCTCTGGAGTCTGTAATCAGCACTAAAATACGAGAAATGATTGGACAAGACACCAAGAGAACAAGGTGAATATTATAACATAGTATATGACTTCTCAAAAAATTACAAAGGTCTATTTTCAACACTTGGTTTATAATAATTATTTGCGTAGTTCTTTATCTTAATTTTGGTCACGCGCTTTATTTTACGTTTCGCCGTTAAAAGAGTATTGATCATATTGCTTTTGTTAATAATAATAATCAGGTTACACGACCTTTTTTAGATTTTATCAATGAATCTTTTAGGGTGACCCGTATAGATAGGGTAGAGGAGCGAGATAGAATGCTCATCCGTCTCAAAGGAAGATCTTCCGGCGAGAGCGAGGCTATTGTTGTTTGGCGCAAACCTTACACTACACAACATTATTGTTGGAAATTTGTTTATATTCTTTGTACTCATTTGTGACCTCAATTATTGCACAGCGCCATCTTTTGACTTGTGAGTGTTCCACTACAGTCTAATCTTTTTTGTTCCCATTTCCTACCAGATTTGTCTTTACTCGGGGGTACGTGGCACCCCGGCGCAATACCCTAAGGGCCCCTAGTAGGCGAAGCAAGCCCAATACCTCACACCTGCACTTATCACGAAATTTGCAGGCGGGCATAAAGATTCAGTTTTTTATCAAAATGGCTACGAAACCTTAATACATGAAAATTATTTGATATTTTTATCGTTGATAAGGGAGCGCGGGCTAATTTTCGTACCCCCATTTTTCTTACAATAATTTATCTTTGGCCGTGGTTTACCCAGTATTCGTATAGTGGATACAGGGGCGGTTAGAAGTATAGTCTGATCCTATATTTGGACCAAGAGCCTGTATGTATTGGTCTCCCTATAGACCCACGTAAATTTTCCTAAGGTGCTCATCATGAATAAGACCCGTAATCTAAGAGGATACATGTACATTTAATTACCTATTAGTATAATAATAATTCACACCTCTGTGCTTGTACTCTAAGCACATGTTTGCCAAATAGAATAGAACGCAGACAATCCGGGTTCGATTCTCGTCAGTTTTAAGTTTGTATAATATGAACTCTCTGTTATTAGTAAATAATGTGTGTTTGACTGCCGACTTATTTAGGAAATTATTTCAACATACGCTCACCGTTTAAGTCTTGTCAAAAAATAAATTAGCTCTTCATTGAAGAAGTATTATCTCCTAAGGTTTTATACGGTATGCAACATAAACTCTATTTTTACATTATTGTTAGTCAAAAAACAAAGCTACGCACTGGATAAAATTCATATGCATTGTCAACCATGTTAAAGATAATACTCGCCAAAAAAGATAAAAAACATTAATAAATTATAATACACATTTCCTAAAATATGTTTCGATAATAATGTCCAAAGATATTTATTGGACTGATCAACTAATGTACATATTTCCTGTTTCAGAACTGGTCGAAATCGTCAAGGTTTTGTAAATCCAGCCGAAATGGAACAACGCGAAATGTTAATGGAGGCGGCTCGAGCTTGGATGGAACTGTCACCAGCAGTCTCTGCCGCTGAACCAGCCACCGTCGAAGTAGGACAGCCCACGAGGCTGCTTATACAGTGTACATTGCCTGGTAATGAAAAATATTTTTATAATTAGATACGTACTATATCAGACAGCAATAAGATTAGAAAAACTTACACATTATTAAACTTGTATTACATATTTTAATTATGCTCAAAATAGATTACTTAATAATTATTACAATTACTTTATAAACTAATACATAAAAGAAAACTTAACTAGTAGTCCCTCTGGACTGTAAGTACAATAACTTTGGGTAAATCCCTTTTTAGTATTACTTAATTACCATTGAACGAAGAATATCTTCCTTGATTATTCCATAAGTGTTAGTTTTCCTGGAGATTAGGCATTACTAATTCGTTTTCCGTGAAAACAGATTTAAAATAGTTTTAACCAGAGATAACTCTGGTGTATATATAATTACTTAATATGCAATATACTTACCTAACATAAATAAAAAAAAGTTCTAGGATGTACCCGCGACTTCGTCCACGCTTGACTTGAAATTCCCACGGGATTCCCGGAGCACAAAATACCGCAGTGTTTGAAAAAGAATGTCTTACACATCCGAACAACCACAAACCGCTCCCGGCAAAATTCCACGGAATTTCCGGGATAAAAAATATCACACATAATATTAAATTGCTATCGATCAGTAAAAATCACAATGGGATTATTTTTTTAAAATTTGGCCATTTTAAATCATTTCCAGAAAGATTCCCGCGGATTAAAAGTAGTGATCCCGATAAAAGTAGTGCATTTTAAGCTTAAGAATATACTGAAAACCGCAACAGAATCGGCCAAGTAGTTTTTCGTGAATCACGAATAAAAAGACAAACCGACTAACAGACAAACCAACAAACAGACAAGAAATATTGCATCGTGTTCTTCATCGTTTATATAGTCTATTCCAGTTATTTTTTCTAATAGCTTCGATATGCAGACACGGCACGTTTAAAATTTTATAATAATATATAGATGTGTAAAATGGAACAACACACAATTAAATAGATTTTTAATCTTCACAGTTGGCATCGGTTTACGCGTAACCAACTGCATTGCTCACGACGGACTTGGCGAGGCATCTCAGAAGCTACTCGACGAAGCCGGCTGTCCTATTGACGAAACCATATTCAACAAACCGACTATCCACAGACATAAACATAAGAGCAGTGAAATAGACTTCTCCGATCTAGAACCTGTAGATGCACAAAGAAACATTGACGAGAGCATTAATATTAGAATCTCTAAATCGGATCCAGATTATATGATGAAGCATATTATGACATATCAACATGCTCTGACCACGTTTGCTGCTTTCAAGTTCCCTGATAGAGCAAAATTACATTTGACTTGCGCTATTGAATTGTGTAAAGGCCCATGTCCTTTAGTAGATTGCAAGGCTTTGCAGAAACCTCAGCAAACTAGAGATGGATTGCTAAGGAAAGCGAGATTGGACAAAGATGCTAAAGGCGTGGTTATTGATAGATTAGAGGTGTATAACAGTATTGAAGTACATGCTCCTAATATAGAGTTAGAAGACGAAGCGTCAATAAGAGGTGACTTTACTAATTTATTGATATTTTAATAAAATTTAAAATCATAGAAAAACAATAACTTGTAATAACAAGTTATTGTTTTTACACTTTAGAACAAGATATTTTACAGACGCCGTTATATTTTTCTTGGCGGTTTTGAGATTCTTGGAAAATATTGGTATTTGAAGAATTCATTGACTAATATTATATTTTAATACACAAGACAGACAAATTTTAGTCGATTTCTTATGTATTATGTACATATCTTTATACTATCACTACGCCAAATTATATCAAAATCCATTGTATCTTTCTGCATGATGTTTTCATAGACTGATGATGATATGATGTATTCATTGACTGATGATTTTATTCTTTTAAGCAACATAGCTGGTTGCTACATAAAATAAGCTATTATTTTAAATAGGGTTTATACTTATACTCTTTAATAGTTTAATTTTTCGTTATATTAGGTAATTAATGCCATGGCGAAGCTGGCTGGTATTTTGAATTATAGAATATCTCAACCATATTTAATCAATTTAGTTGAAAGACACAGAACTGAAAGGACACGACGGTATTCAATGAAATCGAATAATTAAAGTTTATATTTATATGATCACTTTGGTTGATCCATCCAAATTGAAAGACAGAAATGACCTGTCTCATATTGGCTTAATGTTAAATCTGCTCATACTGTAAAACATAACAATTAGTAAGCGATTGCTATTATTGAAACCAGTCTTTTCTTTTGTTTATTTTTTAGTTTTGGTCATAATTAAACTCTTATTTGTTTTCTTTAACAGGTTCAAGAAGAATAGAAGTTGAAGAAGAAGAATTCGTCCGTGGTTTCTCCCCGGGCGACAAGACAATTTGTTTATCACCTGGCAAAATGGCACTTGCATTTTGTGTCTTAGGAATCATATTCCTTTGTGCGATTGCCGTCGCTTTATCTCTTTGGTCCGAGCTAGACGTAGGCTTGGCAGAGAGCCTTTGCATACGTCCCTCTCATTCTACACTGGAAGTAAAAGTATGTTCTCTTCTAGCGAGAGCTCGACTTCTGGAATCAGTGGCAGCAAGTTGCTGTTAACTGACAGTCCTTATTTAGATCATCATTCGTCCTCCAGCAATAATTGGCCGTATCCTAGACCGTATTAGGTGTAGGAAACAAATAATAATTAAAGGCCTAGTTCTGTATTCGCTTTTTAGAAACAGAACGAAAAAGAGCAATCAAAAGAGGCGTCCTCGTTTTAAAACGTGTTGGTTGCTCAGTTTTTCTGTTCCTGGAACCAATCGATAAAGAGATCAAATTCCAACTGTCAGATAATTCTGTATTTTGGTGAGACGCCTTAGATCTCTTAAGAATTTTGTTTAGCTTTTTATTTTAAACTAACAGTATAATCTCGACGACTGATAAAGATTAGTAAGTATAAAGAATTTTTCGCGGGCTCTATATACAAAAATGTATCAAATTTTATTTTTATTCTAAGCCTTTTGCTTTGACGCAGGCTATACATGTACTATTATTAAATTTAACGGTGCTATAAATTATTAATTATAGATGTTACTACAGTTGTATAATTATAATCAGCTACGTTTCTATTTATAACATTACGTGCAACTGAGTCAGTCGCAAATCTATGGGTCTGTGACGGAGCAAATGATCCGCGAGTAAGCCCGAGGTCGTTTGGCTAT
Source organism: Dendrolimus punctatus (assembly GCA_012273795.1). Lineage (NCBI taxonomy): Eukaryota > Metazoa > Arthropoda > Insecta > Lepidoptera > Lasiocampidae > Dendrolimus > Dendrolimus punctatus. Next base: position 4,903,186 of record CM022542.1, read on the forward strand.
ATAATTATTTGTAAAAGTGTGTAGAAAGTTCCTTAAAAAAAATCATAGTAACCAAACTAGATCCCTGGCCGTTATGAAGTATGGTTTGAATTCTAAATGTCTGACAATATTAAATTGAAGAACAGAATGAAGATTGTAACGAGTAAATAAGAAGAAACATGGACTACGAATCACAATCGTCCGATATCAAACGTGTCTTACTACAAAAAGCTCCTGAAACCTGAATAGAGGGTAATTACATGTGGTTATTCTATTACTTTTGACATTTATTTATCTAAAACATATTTTGAGGCTTTATCACTAAAAACTTTAATAAATTTCTTTTAAATGTTGTAGTTCGTATCAGAACTAAAGAAGTAAGTTTCTACATTACGTATACGCAATTAAGGCGCGTCTCCGCTAACATCGTTGGAAACTTCTGTTTCAACTGTACAAAAAAAACACTAACTTTGGTTTCAATTATGTCTCCACCGAATTGAAAACAGTCGCAACAAATTTGAGAAACATTTCAGTTGACAACTAGTTGTCTCCATCAGTATTGTTGGCAACATGTCTTCAAACAACGATGATATTGTACAGAAAATGTATTTTCCTTCTGCAAGCATTTCCATCTACCGAATGAAAATCAGCAACAGACGTCTTTTTTATATGTTTATCGCCAAAATGGAAACACGGTTCCCGACATTTGTTTACAATTTTCGTTGACAACACAAAGTCATTTCAGAAACTTTTGTTGCCAACACAAAGTTAGCAAATTTTCTTTGGTGGAGACCCAACTTTGTGATCATTGAGTTATAACATGTCTATATGATCTAAGTTTGTGATCAATCGATACTAATAACATTCAACAATCATAGTGGAACTAACCATCTATATAACACAAAAGCACTAGACTTGTCATTTGTAGTATTCTGTTAAAATGATAGAAAGGTAGCTGCGATATTTCAAAGTAATGTATTATAATATCCAACAGAGAATAAAGAGACTGCAATTTCGAATCTACAATAATATCATTCATTCACTATGTTACAAGACTGCGTGCTTAAATGCACCTCCAAAGCTTCTATATTCGTAAGCTTTTTAGTTTGTTAATGTACTTATTTATTTGATTCTATTTTTAGTGAATGCAAATCACATTTGAGGCGGTGCTTTTGGATGTTTACGGGCTAATATGGATTTAATTAGGTTAATAATCAAGGTAGAATAACATAGGTTTAAAGTAAGAAACTAAAAAGCGCTCTGCCTTTTTTAATTTCATTAGCACTTCCTCGACACTTAGTATTAATATATGAATAATGTGAATTAATTTTTAAAAGTAACATTCAATTTTTGGAATGTAATTGTGATGTGTTAATGTAACATGATATTTTCTACTTTTATATTCTTTTTTTAATAAAATGTGTCCAGAATAAATGTATTACTTTTATTTTATTTAGTATCACCGAGTCAAGGAGTTAATACGCAATAACCAGCTATTAAGTGACAAAATAAAAATGTTAAGCCTCCATCATCGATACAAGGTTCCCGGTTTTGTATCGGATACACTTTGGAACCTGCATGGCAATGGCGGCTTTAGGGGTGCCGCGGCTTATAAGACGTCGCGCGTAGCTTTAACTGTTGTTATAAGAGCTACAGTTCCTATATTACGTGGGATAGTGACAAACATACATCCTCATAAACTTTCATATTCCTAATATTAGTAGAATGCGTAGATATTTAATACTGGCTCTACATTGGAGCTCTTCAATATGATTCCGCCGTTTGCCTTCTATCATTGGCCCAACCAGGCGCATTGGCGACTGGCATGCGGCACCGGTATGTGGTGTGCATACCACCAATAGGAACAAAGCGCTTGGCGTCCACCTTCATTATACACAACGCAAATGAGTGGAATTCCCTGCCAGAGTCTGTTCTTCCCGATACCTACAAACTGGGTGTCTTCAATTCCCGTGTGAATAGGTACCTTCTAGTAAGCGCTCTCCATTAATATATATTCGCTGAGTATTAGGCGAGGTTATAAACAAATATAAAACTATACCTACAACAAATATAAAAAAATCTCTCGTTTATCTAAATATCAAAAAATCTATTGCTCTAATTTTAATATTTTATCCGATCAAAGAATCTAAATCATTATACCTATTATAAATATTTTTTTTAATATATATGAACAAATTTTCTGAATTTGCCATTTGCCCGACTGGATGGCTATTACCCCTGGTCTAAAGTATGACGCCGTGACAACTTTAAGTTGTGTTTGGCTTTAGTGACCAGGTTCCAGTATCCCTTAAGAGAGCAGCAGCGCATTTGTAGCACCTTTGGTGTTGCATATGCCCATAGGCGATGATAACCGCTTTCCATCAAGTGGGCCGTCTGCCTGTCTGCTGAACTCATGCAATAAAAATGAAATAATACTGGGCGCACATAAGATAATCTATTAGGTAATTTCGTTGAATGTCATTTCAAATATTGATGAGACAACCATTGAGATATATATGGTCTAAGGACACAACATCATACTACTTTGTGTCTAGATGAATCACTTTGGCTGATTCATCAAAATTAAAAGAAAGAAATGATCCGTTTAATGCAATTTTTTAAATAGGCTATCCCAATCTTTATAAAACGATCTTTAACCAATATTAGATGGTTCAATGCCATATTTGAATTAGATGAAACAATATACATCACTTTTATGTATATAAATAATGTAAACTTGAATCCTTCAATGTTATTGAATGGCGTCATCTTTGAGTCATGTGCCTTTCAACCAAATTTATTCAGTATCGTTAATCTGTCCAATAATCAGCATTAGGAGCGCGATGAAGCCTATTCTTGCAAAATTACTAGCTGTGCAATTATTTGCAGCAAATAAAGAATGAATTAATATTAATTTAATATTTTTCGGAGAAACTAAATAGAAAATTACACCATTTCACAAAAGTACATAACTACAAGATATTGTATCAACCTGTAAAGACCTATAAAACCCGCTATACTGTTGCGACCCATCGAGCTTTTTTGAGTGGCCTACCTGGCATATTATAATGTAGCCTTTTATCTATAAGGCTTACAAAACAAGCCACTTAGGATTTTTTTACAAATCTAAGAATAATAACTAACCAACTATGATCAGTTAAGAGCTTTCAATCATGAAAACAATTTGAAAACGACCAATATCTATTTGTACATTTTGATTTGGTTGCTTTGGTTGGTTGATGTTTCACTCTTTAAGTTCCCGCCATAAAAATAATCAATTCGATTATAGTTACTATTTAGGTTTTGTGGCTTGAAAGCTGGGCCCTTAGCCAAATCTTAGCTTACAATCCAGTTTCTTCATTTTCATAAGCCTATGTTTAACTTAGCTGAATGTGGATTGTAGGTCAACTGGCGCCATTCAAAGGAGTTCTTGTGACTACTCAAAAGGCCACATTTGACTACGCAGTACACATTTCTCACAAAAACACATACATAATTATTATTATTACTCAAAAACTATCAATATCTTACGCTTATTATTCATTTTAAAGTAATTTAAAAAATATTAGAAATAAAACTGCACAGCACATCATTGCTTTTCAGTTCCCGCCAAAAACTTTCCCAATTCGATTACAGTAATCGACTAATAATATCATAGACAAGTTAAACCAAACGTTCCTTACAAGGTAGTCTATGGTAAATAGTTGATGACATCATGTTGAACAAAGATTAATATTGTAGACACGACATCACTAAAACCTAAATATTAATTATGTGCCTAATATATAATTAATAAATATATAAGGGAAGTGATTTTATTCAATAATTATTTATTAATCTATTCTTTATTTTTAAATGGATTTTTAGAAATGAATTAATTTTATTGACATTTATCATAGTAAATATTATCCAAATTAATCTAAATGAAATTTAGAATTTAAAAGTTTATTGCCCATGAATACATAAAATGGACAAATATGTATCAGTTCACGTACCGTGGAGATTTCACGGAAACAGATAGATGTCCATGGATTTTGTAATTTTATCACGAAACCGTAAAACGTAGATTATTCATAAAATACTTATGAATAGTCTATTTCTCAAAAATTGTGAACCGGTGTATTTAAAACCATTTTCAGTTCACAATATTCTTAATTTACCAATTTTTAAGCTCCATCATTAACTTTTTGAGAAAGTTCCGTTCCATATTCTAATAATAAGTGAGAGTAGACTTTTAAAAATTTGATGCAAATGTTTTGTCAATTCGTATTGATTTAACAAAAAGTACCACTGCAACAATTTATTTAAGCATAATAATTTTGATACTTATACACAACCGATTAAATTTACTTATTGCCTTTTCGTAATGTAATGATTCGAAGATTCTTACAATGATTTTATTTATGTGGTGTCAGTATTTTTTATTCATAAAATATGGAAATTGTGTCACATTCTGAGGTTTACACTGGCAGAATATGTTTAACACCTCAAATTTAGTAAATTTAAAAAAATCATTTTGTCACAATCTTTCCCACTTTAATTAAGTTTCTTCAGTTTTAATAAAATTTATTGGTGTTTCATGGGAAATAAATAAATGAATTAAAAAAACATGAAAATATAAAATATTTTTTGCAGTATTAGCAGCAGCAGCAGTTTTGCAACTATTTTATGTGGATTCATGATTATTGTTTTTACTATCAATCATAGTAATAGTCAATAGTTCAGCTGAAATTGTTTGCACCTTCTGTAATTATGCTTAATACTTACTTTGAAACTGTTTTTAAAACAGCGTTTTTTTTGGGTGGAAATATAATTATGATTATAATGTATATTATAAAAGTTATAAGGAAAAAGTAAACAATAATAAAGAAATGAGCAATTTAATAAAGGAAAACAAAACTGAGCTTTAACTACAGTATTAGCTATAAAATTTAGTTACAAATATTTTCTAGTAACTCCAAATTTTCACATTACGATTTACGAATTTAAGTGAGCTATCTTATCTGTTTTTTATCTATGACTTGGGCGGAACGGAATGAAGGTGGATGTTTTTCGCGGTTGGTCTTTTGCTTCGCCTTCGATGCCGTGTTCGTACTCGCAGTCATAGATGAATATTTCAACGAATTCCACATGAATAGTGATTATTTATAAGCTACGTATTAAAAGTGTTCGGGTTATGTTTTATCTTATTAAAATTTGCTTTATTAAGAACAATTATTTGAGTGTTATGTCGTTGGATTGAATCAAGTTGGATTGACCGAAAAACCCTGTATTCTGTGTAATATTTTGTGTGTGCCGACGAGTTTATGAGTTTTACAGTGCTGAAATAGCATTCCCGAATTCTTTTCATTAGGTATGTGTCTAAACCTTATCGTAACACAGACATTTGTGGATTCATATTTCAACATATTAAAAACGATTTCTGGTCTGGCCAATAAGTACCGCTTGCCCTTTGCACTATGTTACTCAATATCTTTATTTAAAACTCACATGAAACTGCATGGTTTAACGATCTTGTATATTCTTGCCTCAAAGATATTTCTCTTATTTATTGCAATCATGTTCTAACTTCAGTGCCGTTGAACTCCAGTTTAGCCTAATTACGGTCAATTAGATCCATTAAGCGTACTTCCGTGTACTTTCTTAATATAACGCTTTCTAGTCCTATTTGTTTTTAGGTACATGCTAACATCTTGTCTGAAGAGTACCACTTTAATGGAAAGTTTCATCACAAGTCAAAAGTTGTTTATTTTAGGCCAAGGCAATAAAAATATCTGAATTTCTCACACCAAATAATTGTATACTGTATTTACAAGTGTTGGTAGATGTTATATTATGCATTTTTATGAGTTTAATCTTATAAAAATGATGAAACCTTTTGAAGATTGTGATTACTCGGTGGTTTACACAGCTATCTCATTCCTATGACATGAGTTTGAGGCCAAAATGGAAATCATTTCATGCAACAGACAATTTTCTAACCTAATGTGTTGCATCTCATTATCTTATGCTTAGGTGAAGAAGGTGGGTGATATGCAGGTATAGTCTATGTTACCTTGAAATGGTGAAGCCACAGTCAGCAGGAGACAGAGCATGCAACAAGGGTGGGGTATAGATACACTGCACATTTATTAATTATGAACAAATCTGAACTTTTTCAATATAGGTTAGAAGGCTAAGGCGGGTGCTCCGCTTCACTTCATACCTGTCATTCGTGGTTATTTTTTTACCAGCCAAAATTAGCTTTGTATTTCAAGTAATAAGTAAAAATGCAGTATATCTATACTAAACCTTAAGATTATTATTTTGCTATTACAAATTATGTAGATGTATGTAGTGTAAACAGTTTTAGTTATACTAAGGGTTTTAGGCGGGAACTGAAAGGGGCTGCTGTACTTTGAAGTTTCATTTTCTAAAATGTTACTCTAAAATTAACAATAGTTGCAGGGTATTCATAGTTTTTGGGCAATATTTTTTTTAAATATATGAACTAAGTATGTAGTCAAAGTGACCTTTCAAGTTGTCACAAGAAGTCATGTTGATTAATCTCATTCAATACTTACTATTTACTAATTTGGCTGAGTTATATGAATACTTTTTTCTATATCAGAATAGGCTGGTTAAGGCCCTTTGCCTGCTATTGTGGCGAATACAACTACTTTAGTTATTGTGCAAAATATATGTGTATTCTACATGAAGAACTTAAAAACTATACAAATATATAACAGTGCGTTGGAATACAATTTTTTTCTCTAGTTTTACATAATTTTTATTCCTTCTGTGACTGTGATTTTGGTTAGCCGCACAGTACTTGTTGAAAGTTGCAATTTAAATTCTTTTCACATAATTGCAAATATTCAAAATTATGACCTGAATTCCTGTGGAAACGTATTTAATTTTTCACAGAAAAGTCAAAAGTAAATAATTATATAAGAAATAAATACATTCAATTTATTTTGTTATAAATTATTACAAACGTGTTTTACATAATCATTTTCCATGTTAACCTATTTTTTATTTTGCTTTAGAGTAAACAGATTCATATTTCCATGGTTTCACTGTAAAATCTCATCAAAATCAAAATCTCAAAGGTTATCCTTACACTATTTCCTCTATAATATTAATTAATAATAGTATTTATTTCTGGGAGCAAAGGAAATATTCACCTAATATTATTCTCTTATGTATAAAAAAATATTATATCATAAAAACACTTGTATGTATGACTCATTCTAATTGAATAAGGATGTTCATTCATAACAATATATTCATTACTTTAATGTATTTTGTTACTTAAAATGATTTAATCTTTTTAATAATATAGTAATTACTAAGATTTTAATTGAAGGTTTCCTATGTTAATATTTAGTTGTGTACAGTTTAAATTGAAACAGATTTGCATGGTTTTTAAAACACACTTTTTAAATAGTACAATTCAATTTTAAACAGATTTATAATAATATAAATATATTATAAAAGCTCATTACTGTCCCACTGCTGGGCTCTGACCTCCCACAATTGGGGAATGGACAGTATACCCGCCACACCTGTGCCAGGTGACTTGACAGGTTTACACATCATTATTTCCATGTGCAGGTTTCATTAATGTTTTCCTTCACTGTTTTTAGCATATTGTTATGATAATTGTAATAATATGCACATTCATTCAGAAACCTGCCTAAGTGGTGCATGTGTTCTAGCCATTATGTTACCATGAGGATAAAGAGTCGCATAGTTTAAAATCACATTTTAAATAAAACTATGTTAGAAGTGCAGTAATTTATTTGGTTTTTATTATTCCGATGTTTCAGCCACATCTCAGTAGTCTGAGAAGACAAAGATGTCATAATTGACAATAAGTGGTAATCACTTGGCAAGAAACGCACGACACCTGAAGTATCATGATTGGCTAATATTTCAGAATTCAACTCCATTATGGAATATGTGCTGACCTTTTTTAATGATGAAGTTTATAATAACAGTGCTTATTTCATTTTCTCTTAAACTTAAACTGTTCTGCTACTTAGGAATAGACTTCATTGTAAATAGTTTGTAGCAACAGGTGTAATTATACTGTCATTAGTTATGTCATTATTTATCTTGCTTCCAAAATTTTGTTATCAATATCAGAGCTTAGGAAGAAATAAATCAGTTCTTTTTCTATTATTGCCCTTAAGTGTTAATTATTCTAAAACAAAATCCTTTTATGAAAGTTTAGTACAATTCTCAATTTGTATGTAGAAAATTACCAAATATATGAAGTTTTATAGGGAAATGAAGGTTTAGATTTATCAGGCACATTCATTAATGTTTGTAATTATTATCTTTTGACTTGTATGAAGTTTGATGTGACCAATTATGTCATCAAATACTTTAAGAATATTGCTTGGTTTGTTATAATTAGGAATCACTCATGTTTTAAATATTATAAAGACATACTTGCTAATATTCTTAAAGTAGGCCCAGTTAGTTTACCAGGATTCAGAGATTTTTGGTATAATTCTTGGCAGGATAAATCTTAGGAACTGAGATGGTATCTAGACTTGTTCCACAATAAAATTGTTTTCCGTTAACACTAAACTGACTTGATAAAGTGACCGTCTTTCAGTTAAAAAACCATTATGGGTAGCCTGAGTAAAATCTAAATGGATTTATTAACTAAGTCCATATGTGGTTTTCAATTTAGGTCTTTTTAAAATTCAATAAAAAATAGTTTAGGATTATATTTTGAAACAATAAAGCCATTAAACCAATACTCCAAATATTTTTTAAGTTATAAACAACAAATAAGCAATTCCTCAAATCAAAAATCACATCACTCATTGACTATTGGGAGTCCTCCTACACTTCCTCTACACCTGGAAGTTATCCATTGCACATGGCCATGCTCTTTAAGTCACATTAATATGTGCAAGCTATGGAATGAACTCCCTCCCGTGGTTTTCCTTGAGTGCAAGGATATGGGAATTTTCAAAAATAGAGTGACAAATTATAAAATCTCAAAGAGGTAGGCAACGCATAAGCTCCCTTGGTGTTATATGTGTCGACGGGTGGGATAACTACTTGCTATCAACTGGCCCCATTTGTCAGTCTGAGACTGATTAACGATCCCCAGTGCATGAGTATAATACAAACTGAATCCTTAAACCTTTTAATGAATATCAATTTTGTTAAGTGTGCCAGCATTGGTTGCTTTTGAGGGCATCAAGATCGCGCGATCGTGATCGACAAGGTCGGGGTATCAAGTGGCAGGGGGTGGTGCTAGGGTGTGCCCATTTTCGGGCCAAGATTTGCCCGACAGTATTTAATTGCTACTATCTAATCGTTTGTCTGTCGAATCAGATCTAATGAAATTTGGTTTAGTTTTATAAACTGGATATCTTGACATTTTCAATAATATGGACATTTAGGATACATCATATTCTGCGGCACCGAATCCAAAATTTATATGAGTGAAGCTTCGTCTATTAATTTAAATATGTGTTATTATTTTATTGTTGGAGTATTGCAGACAGACTAGCTGTCAACCTGGTGGAAAGTGGTTATCATATTATATGTACATTTGCAACACCAGAGCCCCAAGTCTGTAACTTGAACAAAAAAAACCATGCCAGACAATCGCGGGTCAAGCTCCATTCGACTGACGATGCTCAAATATCCAGTTTTTAACATTCATACTAAGTCAGTCTGAGTCACATCAAGATTGATTCAATATTAAGCCTATTTTGTTAGCAGATTACCAAAACCGCCAAAGTTACAATTCCAATTCGATTAAATTGGAAATTTAAGGTACAAACTCGGGCCCCGAGGTATGGGTGGGACTAATCGCAGTCGGCTTTAAATAAATTTTAAAAAATAATGATCTCCATTAATATCCTAAACAAGTACAGTAAAAGTAAAATAGGTCTTAATTTAAACCTTATGCGACAATCCTTATTCCCTGTACTAGTTTTAAATTGTGTTACGTACAGAGTAAGTTCACGTCCCGTAAGTTTAGTTATTAAAGTGACACTGTTTAAAAAAAACAATAGTGCTCAGTGAAATCCTCTGCTGTTCCATTCGAAATCCATAAAATTAAGATGCGCAAAAGAAAAGTTCCTGACAATCGTTTCGAACATAAGTGTAATGCCTCAGGGTAGTGAGAATGAAAGCCCCAGCCGGTAGGTAGCAAGTGGTGCACTTGTAAGAAAGAAGAAGAATGCACTATTCTGAACTTTTATACAGGCGGTAAAAAACGCAGAAACGCGACGTCTCCGACGAACAAGCCTACCCATACTCATCTATGAATCCCATCTTCGTGTATTTTGGTTAAGACGGCACATAAAAAACCCACAGACAATAATTTTCGAGGTGTGCTGCTTGATTGAGCTGCTGGAAGCAGCTCTATCAGGGCTTTAGTTTTACATTATGTCTTACATGTTGTTGTGTGTAATTTTATGTTTTAAATTTTAAGCTTATGATAACTCAATAATGACTATATCTGGCTTTTTTTTAAATTGTAAGGTAATTAATTCGTCGGTATAAAATGGGTTTTATAGGAGGGTGGCAAACCTGAGGGGAGGGGTTTGCGTGCACTAGGGATATGCGGCTCGCCGGCGCCGGGAGTCCGATCGATATTCCGGCACTCCGCTCAGTCGGCCAAGAGTCGCGACGCGCTAGTGTGCACAGCCGTATCCAACAGTTCCGTGCTACCGTGTACTCGTGCCCTAAAAATTAGTACATATACTGTGTAGTGTTTAAAAAACCATTGGATGAAATCACGGAGATGAGATAGTCACGGTTAACACTTGGTATGTGTTCAGTTTTTTATTTTGTTCCGCCAGTGAGGTGAAACAGGTTTCCGTTGTTTAGTGCTTATGTTTAAAGATCAATAGTCATGTTACACTAATGATGTCACAGTTTCAGATTTTCGTACTGTGATTCAATCGGCAGGCCCTTCTAAGTTTTTCATCAATGAAAATTCAGGCATATACAAGTTGCTTGCGATTTATTTGATTTGATTACCACTGCTACCAATTGTAGCAATACATAGTTTGATATCAATCTGAAATTGTACAAAATATTTTACATCGTGATAATCTCTAAGAACATTTTGATAGTTCATTGCGAAAGTTCAGCTGCTATGGACTAAGTTAATTGTTTCACAATCGCTATCTTCATGTTAGGTTTGATATCGGGAAGACAAGTTTATATCAAGACAATAACTTCTTGTATTTGTCATTGAGTTATGCATCAGTGGTTAGTGGTTTTAAAAATAAAAGGCTAAAATTAGATCGTTTTCTTAAATATAATCGTTAAATAACTAGTGACCAGGTTCCAGGCTCCCTAAAGAGAGCAGCAGCGCATTCGTAGCACCTTTGGTGTTGCAAATGTCCATAGGCGATGGTAACCGCTGTCCATCAAGTGGGCCGTCTGCCTGTCTGCTGATCTCCTGCAATAAAAAAAAATGTAGCTCAATTCAAACAATAATGAATACGCTATATTAAATACGCTACATCCAAACTTGTAGTCATAACTTGCTATCAATGTGCAAAATTCATTATGACATTATGAAACCAAGACAACCACTTTTGAAGTTATGCGTCTAGGTATACTAGTAGGCGTATGTTTTAGCATTAAGTTGGCCATTTCAACCCTACTATTGTAGTATCTTAATTCAGAATATATTCAGAAGGTAATCAACTTGATGAAGCATATTTTTAATTTGTCCAAAATTAATACATGATTATTGGAATTTGTACAGTGATGAAATTGATCTATTTTTTTAAATGAAGAATATATAGTGAAGTTTAATGATTCTACCCCAGAACCGCATGACCCACCCTTTCTGTAACTAAAAGATCACTAGACCACAGACAGTCTGGATTAATTCGGTGAGTGCGTTCTAAAATCCGCTATTTGCAGAGCCGGCAGCCGCGCCCCCTGCCAATGAGGTTACACGCGCAGACGTACTGATAGACTGTCTGATAGCGGATACATTCAGAATTATTATAGTGATGTACAGTTTTACCAAGGTGGTCTCCGAGTTTGATATTTCGTGTGATACAGTGATACTACAATTAGGTGAGAAATTTCTTACTTCTCTTTTAAGTTAAAACGTGTGGACAAGTACTTCTGGTTTTTGATCATATCCATTAGTAGTAGTAATTTTTGCACTTAGAAAAGCGTTAAGTTTTAACCCAAAATATTGTATTTATCTCGGTTTTAGAATTATTGCTAAGGCTAATAATTCCTAACTGTCTTAAAGTGAGAGGAAGTTTCGTATCCACTGTTAGGGTCAATGAGGTCAGGATTTCAGAAAACCTACTTGCAGAAAGTAACCTGATAACGGTAATAAGGTTTGCAAAAACATTTCCGATGCAGATAGCTAATATTTATCTATGAATGAAAAGTTTGTGTTAATTGAAGAATGGAAGACAGTGGTCTTAATTTTTCCAAGGCTTAAAAGATTATAGTGTGTACTTGCTCAATGTATGATATCATACTCAAGACTAACCAATTTATTTGTACTGGGCCATGAGGTCATTCTATTTTATTATTTTAGGTAGTTACTAGGTATCCTGTTCCTTAGATTTCTTAAAAATTAAAGTGTTTAGTTCAAATGTAATATGTTTGTTGTTCAATAAAAGTTTCGCCGTTAAAGATGTTATAGAATACCAATTTGAATTAAATATTTGCATACGAAACGTGTTTAGTCTATATTATATTTTTTACACTTATTCGTTAGTGTAGTTCCGTCCGAGACATTAGCACAATAATGCAACAACTGTATTGTAAGAAATGAGTCAAGCAGTCCGTGCGCCTTGCTATCCATGATAATGCGGCACGGCACTTAGCTACACGATGTCCAACTGCAAGTCTAAAAAAGTAGATGAGGTCATAATAACCTCACGCTGAGTGACCAATCATAACTACATGCATACCCAAATACCTTTAAAACTGAGTTTGGAGATAAAGTAGTCGTGTTTGTTGATATTTCGCCCATTCTGTGGGCGTACTGGGCATCTAAATTCGAATGATGATCGGTGAAAACGATCGCACGAAACAGTTTTACACTCACCGTATAAAAAGTGAATTTATTTCGTAAATTACATTAGCATAAGTAATTGTGATAACTGGGTCTACGTAATTTTTTATCATGTTCTTTCGATAAGTACGTTACTTCAATGATTGATGTACAAATATGCTGGAAAATTTCCTAGAATTTAATAATTGGTCCGTGTTACTAGACTTGAATTTGTAGTAACAAAAATAATAATTAGTACTCTACTTCAAGCAGCATGTATTGTGTAATTCGAGAAAGTATCGTTGCCACCGTTATACTTATTTCTTCCAGTTCCTCAATTAATTTTACACTCGGTTACAAAATATTGCTAAAAATATTTGAAATGACGTAACTTTCGATGTGAGGCGGAACTCCCGCTGAGCAATCTAACTCATTGTTTAAGAACTGAAATATTGGACTTGATGAGGTAGTGTAGTTATTTTTCATATTCCTGGTTCCCCTCTTGTGATACATAAATACATAATACAAGACTGAGATGATTTACTTCTTGTAAATGTGTGTCTTCACAGAGCTGTAAATTATTCGCCATTTTTGTTTGATTCTCAATAACAAGTCGGTAACAAAACTAGTCTACTTAATAATTTTAAATTTTTGGCTCTTATGTTGAGAAGGTATCTTAATGTTATCTGTCTTAATATAGTTTGACCTCGTAATTGACCCAACGTGACATAAGAGACGAAATAGAGGAGACAGTTTTACGTAGATGAAATAATCTCGAATGGTAGTATTACTCCGGATATGTTTGATTATAAAATGAATAGAAATCCATACTAATGTGAAATTAACTATTTCATTGTCTATTTATTTTTGAAATCACGGTCTTGGCATTCAACCGATTATCAAGAACTTTGATTATATGTACTTAGCTGTACTTATAATAGCAGCGTTGATAATAGGATAATTTGCGCAAGTTGATGAATTTATTATGCTTAAAGTAACGACATCTAGAGCTCTGTGATTATTACATATATTATTCATTTTAGTGATTGACTCGATTTTTTGCAATCTAGAGACAAAGATACCAATTTTTTTGGATATCTTCCCCAATCTGGTGACTGCACACAAGTGATGATCTACTGTAATATTTGTTTTAATGGAAATTCATTTATTTATGTTGTATATTTATTTGTCATACCTATTGAATAACTGTAAAAATTTTAGTGTGCTTTATATCAGATTACTGCATAAGTATCTTCTGTTGTTAATTTAAGTTATTCTGAACCGCTTACTTACACTGTGTAAATCTTAACAGGGGCAATTAACACGCTTAAGCAAATTATCCAATGATAATTATTAGCTATTTAGTTTAATCGATTCTAAAAATAATTTGTAATTAATTGTTTAATATTAATTTCATTGCAGGTACGTATCGCAGTTGCGAGATATAATGAGACCTTGAACGTGACAATAATATGTGAGTCGAATAGAATATTTATTGTTATGCACTTCTTACATCCAGGCGTTTGATATCGCTTATAGTTTATTATACATATCTTTTTTAAAAGTTTTATCTATCAAAACTGTAATAGAAGATTGTTATCCGAGAGGTGCAAGTGACATATTTAGGCACGAGATAGTTTGTGACATATTTAGTGTCTAAATACGCCTTTTACCCGAGGTTAATACTCTGCTTTCCATTTCGAATATGAGGAAAGTAAATAAAATCTGATTAGTTAAACAAACAACTGCTTATTTAATAAAATCAGGTGGTGAATTCATATCTAAATCTAATGAAACGTCATCACGTACGTCACATATGAAACGCCAAGTGTTTTTTTTTCTGTGGCATTCTACCAGACAGTATTTTTTGTCACTGATAATAGTAAATTTTTAGCTCAAATTTATGTAAATTAAATAATAATTTAGTGAAAAGTAATTTGTAAGCATAAAATGATGATGTTACAAAATTGTTGATTATTTTTTTAGTACAATTTGTGCCGCGACTTAATACTGACTGTAAAAAAGTTGGGACATGAGTCGCATGTATTATCAATGGTTCGCATTGTTACCCAAATTCTATAACAGCAGTGAGAATCACTTCGCAGTGACAAAAAGTGCTGTTTTCATCCCATTAGGCAACTCCAAGCGTATTTTCAGAATATGAAAAATGAAAAGATAATTTTGGGACTAAAGAACTGCATAATCATTCTGATTAAATATAATTATGTATAATAACGTTTGCGTTAAATGTTTCAGTCAATTAAAATATGTTGTTAGTAAGTGATATATTTACCCCGATTTTAATACTAAATTGCATCGTCTAAATATTATTTTTTTTTGCTAAATATGGAAACCCTTGTGAAATTGACATTTTTTAACTTATTGTCCCTAGACGGTTGTTGACGCTCAAGGAGGATAAGGTTGTATACAATTGGTGGTATCTTGCCTTTTTCTCGAAAATACAGAGGCCGAAACCTGGCAGATTTTTGTAAAATGTTACAATTTTATTTTGGAAAATGTTCCTAAGTTAAAAACATTACTAATCGATCAGTAAAATCAAAACAAAATATTTCAATCTCGATTTCCATGTTAGTATTACCCCCATCAATCACGAGCAACTTTGAAAGTTCATTAAAGCTTGATTAAGTTTATGACAGCTGCCGAACAAACAGCCAAACAATTCTACCTTTATTTTGTTTTCGATAGATGTATCTTGAATAACCGAAAATACGAATTGCTGGCATCCGTTCGGCCCTTTCACGATGGAGTACCAAAAGCCTTAATTGCGCTAACAAAAGCGGAATGCAAGACGACCGGACCGGTCGAAGCCTTTCTAAATTCGATTATCAAGTTTATGCTATCGCAAGTTATACCGCGCTCTTTATTATCGTCTTATTTAAAACAGTTTCTAATTTAACATTAAAGTCTGATTTACATTTGCGATGCTGTCGAAGTAAGCACCTACCAAAAATTTGCTGGTTAAGTATAAGTTGCCAATAAAGTAGATTTTAAAAAATTATGGTATAGTTTAGCGTTTGACTATAATGTCGCTCGATCTCGAGCAGAGATGTGGTCTGCAATCGAGCACATTTATCTAGAAGGTACCTCTCACACGAGATTTTAAGACACCTATGTAGGTTTCGGGAAAAACGAATTCCGGCGGTGAGTTCCACTCCTTTGCGATGAGCATAATGAAGGTGTTTCTCCGAACGATGATATGGGCTTAACTCGCCGGTTTTGCAAGTCAACTCGCTTCTTTATTACTGCAAAAGTAAATTTGACTTAAGGGCAACTAGTCCCGTAACTTTATATTCTTAAGCATTAAGCGTCAAGCTCTAAATCTAAATCCTTTCAGTATTATTCCATTCAGTATAAGTTACTAATTTTATGCTATTGATAGTAACGAATCAATACCAGGGTTTTTAATTAGTAGGAAATTATTATTTTTAACCCTAATTGAGATAAGGTGAAAATTCCCCCACATACACACTAATCAACGCGCTAGACAGGCGTGTGGTGACCACATGACCAACTATGTGATTGTACCTACTGGGAGTGCCAGTATAATGTTTTTATTTTTAAGTACTTATGTGCTATTATTAAAATATAAAACACAATTAATAAGGAATCAAGCAAGCAATCAAGTTGTTGCCGGTTAAAAGTCTTAAAACTGATTTCCGTTTTCCTTGAAATTTAAAAGTTACTTTCGCAAATGATACCATTGGGATAAACCGCCGTTAAATTTTGTTATTAAATTGTCCGTCTGCCTTTCTCACTTGAGCTTATGTTTAATGCCGCTTTCTGTCATTAGACATTCTTTGAATTGGGTCACATTTCCTTCGAAGTATCTGGCTTTCCTAGTTTATAATTAGCTGCGCCGGATAGTTTCGGAGAAACAATACTTTTTTCGATTTAATTACTGTTAAAAGGTTATTTGGTTTGTTAATATTCCGGCAGTTGAGTCCTGTGTCCCGCATATCGGGTTCGATGACCTCGAATCCAGTCCGTGTCTTGCACTCGCCGACTCACGTAACAACCGCTTTCTGTACACAACTGCATACATATCTTTCGAATGTACTGTACACGCAAATACTTCTTACTGCCTGGTTTTGGCCATTTTCAATAGTTTCTTTCAACAAAAAATATTGTGTATAAAATTTCAGTATCGAAGAATAGTAGTTTTGATTTTGAAGATGTTCCACCAGCGCATCATAATATGTATCAAGTATGTTTATAGATAACAAGGCTCGTGATAGTAAATTCGTTCAGCGTGGCTCGCAGATCCATATCCCGGAAATTATCCCATTAACTGGCACAGAAAGTGTGTATATCCGTTATCGCAGAATAAAACCTACCTTTCTTATCAATTTTAAATTTATCAAAATTCTTAAAGAAGAACAAAGAAATGCAAACAGTCACGTTGGTTGATTTTATCATGGGGATTTGGAATAGCCCTCCATGTTTATATAATTATGTATCGTAATAATAATTTTGCTCTATCTTTCTGTTATGACAGTAGTTAGACTAAACTATAGCAACCTGTATTTTTGAATACAGTAAACAGTTGACTTCCTCTTAAAAACTTCCATTGATGCCAGCTTATCTCCTGGTGCGAGATAAAAACGGCTCTAATGAACATCGTCTGTCATTTTGTTCGAGTCACGAACACAAAAGAAAGTAAGCAAAGCGTTTCCAACTGACGTCAAATCTTTCACGTCAGTTAACAGCATAATGTGGTACTATGGTAGCCTGTAACGGTTTGCGGTCTTAAGAATTTTATTGCTATAGGACTGAATTAAAGGGCATAGAAAAACGACGCGACGGCTGGTTTCTGAATGTACTTTTATTATCATTCAAATCGTATGGAATTATTTCTGTAAATAATAAAACTACGTTTTAACGGTTTTAAGTGCGGTGCTTTATAATGTCAATTGTCAATGAGTATTGTACAAGTATGATTTAGCCTACCGCCAACTTGTTCATTTTGATTATTTAGTTTTAATTTTGTTTATGGTTATTATTTACTCTATGGGAGCCGAATCTAATTAAGCACCGCTTCGCAACATGTTGTGGCTTGAAGAAACGGCGCATGAAACTATTCAGCAAACATGCTTAGCACTAATATTTTATATAATATCAAATGTCGCGAAAACTTAAGCAAATATTTCTGTAAATGTTTAAGATTCTTAAGAATTTGCTTCAAATTTAGCAGCAAGTAACGGGTGCGCCAGAGAAACTTACTTATTTGAAAGGTCAATAAAAAAAGTACTTCAGTTATTGTTTTAAATTTTTTTTATTTGAGAATACAATATCCAATTTTTTTTATGCAGTCTTAAAATGACATCGGATAAATGGCGACCCCATTGCGCATACACTGATGAAGTCGATTTTTGAAATTCGTATCCACTCTTCGCAGCATATCAATCGGTATGTTGGCAATGGCGTCGCGAATGTTGTTCTTGAGGTGTGCTATGGTCCGTGGTCGATCGACATAAACCAGGGATTTCAAATAACCCCATAAAAAGAAATCGCATGGAGTCAAATCTGGAGAGCGTGCCGGCCATTGGAGATCGCCTCTGAGAGAGATGAGGCGGTCGGGGAAATGTTGTCGCAACAAATTCATTGAGTCTCGTGCTGTGTGTGCTGTGGCTCCATCTTGCTGAAACCACACGTTCCTAACGTTCATTTCTTCGAGTCTTGGAAGAAAAAATTCGCGGAAGGCACGTTGCGTAGCAACAAGTGAGCGACCGTTAGAAAAGAAGCTCTCAACTGCGAAGGCCTGCTGCACTCTAGACCAGAGCATGATGGCAACTGACTGGAGGGAGAAACAAACCTTGGGAAATTCCCCCTCCAGATGCGCCCCCTCTTGCCCCTCTACCCGCCCAACTCACCGCGCGGGATTTTTTTCAAATAAGTAAGTTTCTCTGGCGCACCCTGTATGTTCAAAGTTTTCTGTCAGTTTTCTGATCTAATGTGCATATTGTTACAATTACCACGTGCTAAAAACGGTGAAGGAAAACATCGTGATGCAACCTGCACATCGAGATAACCGATGTGTCAAACCTGCCAAGCCGCCTTGGACAAGCGTGGCGGGTATACTGTCCGTTCCCCCTATAATGGGAGGCCCGAGCCTAGCAGTGGGACATTTATGAGCTGAAATTATATTATTTATGTTCAAAGTTAATTCTTGTAGGAATTTTTCAACGTCGTCTCCCATTTGGACATTAGTACACTTGTTCGGTAATATTTATCTCTTTGCGTTTTACTATTATATTTCAACTTTTATTTCTTTTAGTTTCTACTATGAAAATTATCTTCACATTTTGAAAAGCATTCCTAATATTGATTGTGCTTATTGTAAAACCAAATCGGCGATAGTACAGCTACATAGAATACAATTGAGTACTTACAACATTCTTTATCGAACAAATACCAAAATAATTGTACAAGTATATTAAAATTTATAAGCTGCCGTGTAATCAAACACTTCTATGGGATATTTAAGTGGACAAACCTGAAAGATCGTTGGCGTTTAGAGCAACAGTTTATCATATCTGCGCACATATAAATAAATACACAATGTCTTAGTTACAAGTTCTAAAAGTTCTTTGTAATTAATAAATACTATTGTTATTGCATAAGTTTCAGTGAGTTTCGATTTGTTGCAAAACAGGTCAATTGATTTACTCTGATTGACTATGATTATTGTCACAACACGATTGTTGATTTATTATATTATTATTATTAGGTGTTGTGTTATTTCCACAGTAAAAATAAATAATTGGCATCTGAGGGTCTCTGTTTATACGAGGTCAGCTACCAAACGACTTATCACTTTAGTCATCTTATGCTTGACTTTTTAGTAAAGACAAGAGGAATATTGTCCCTTGACATCTTACAGCCTTTATATTATTATTTTATGCTTTTATATTAAGCATAACCTACTTTTAATGTTAGTTTTTTTATTATATCACATACATACATACATACATAACTTCACGCCAGGTCCCTTGCGGGGTAGGCACGAACAACAGAGCGCCATTTAGGCTTATTCTTACACACCTCACTTGCTTCTTTGACATTCATAGTTCTTGTCATGCACGCTCGTCTGTTTTTAAGGCTCCTGACATCACCTTCTGCTAGTACACGATCAATTTGATCATGGAAGGTGTGTCGTGGCCTTCCGCGACTTCTGCATCCATCCACTTTTGCATTGTATATCTGTTTAGTCATTCTTTCCACTATTTAAAATCTTTGTATTAGGTAATATTAATAATATTAATTGCTACTGTATAGGTATTTGAAATTAAAAAAAAGCAAGTTTGGGTTGTCTATATATTAATACGTGAAACAAAAACTTTGTACCCCTTTTTAAGAAAATTGCGCGGTCGGTGGGTCATGAAATTTCGCACACTTATAGTTTATATAGAGAAGAAGTGACGAATGCTAATATTTTTTAAAGATTATGCATAAATAATATATTAAATCTATAAAAAAATCATTACACACACTACCATGTATTTGACACACACGCATTTATACTGTTATATTTTGTTTATTGTTCAAGTAAAATCAACGGTGTAGTCTTGGCGAAATCTGTGATTATACTTATAGAAAGTACTACTTAGTCTTTGAAATTATTATGGTCAAATTTCGACCACGGGCGACCACTAGTAATATTTAAATACTTATCTTACAAAGTTTTCGGTTCAAAAACCTTACAAAACCAAAGTTGTTTCACTTTGAAATTTTTTATATGTCAATGTTGAAATATCGATAAGTACTATGGTGTTTGTAAATTGACCGTGACCTGACCTGGGGTATTCTTGAATTAGTCGAACAATTTATTACTGTAGCATGTTCGACGGAATACATACTAAACCATTTATAATTTCTTATACGTTTAATAAAACGTTGTTACAGGAAAGATAAGATTGCTCATGATACTGTCTAAAACTTATTTTTGGCACAATTCCTATCTTCTTCTAATAGAATTTCGTGTATACGCGAACTCAGGGGCTAAACAATAGAAATTAACCATCGTGTCAATGATTTCTCTATCTTTACATTGATAAATGGAAATTATGCTCACGTGCAGCTTGCACGAAGATTCTTATTGTACTCATGGGTGGCTTTTGAATAATTCATATTGCGTTATTAACACGAGTTATGGCCATTGCTAGCCTATTTTCTTTTCTGAGAAATGGTGCATGTATTAACACCGCTATTTGTCAGTGACGTATTCTCATTACCATAAACATCTTACATTGTATTTGATGTCATCGTTTTGCTAGTTGCATAAAAACCTAGACCTGGTGATTAATTTTCTTTCTGCTGTTATATTATAGTATTCTAACAATTAAGTAAATTACAAAGATGGAAATAATGCTATATTATTTAACTTCTTTAACTTCTTTAATTTTTAATTTATTAATTATATTGATTTGAATATGATTAATATTAATTGTTTGTTTACATTTTTGTTGTGATTTTAATTTGCACGCTGGAAGTGCAATATTTCTAAGTAATAGTCACCTGTCGTCTAATTCATACTCATATATGTATGAGCAACAAACAACAAAAGGTACTTGCATTAAATTAAAAATATTTCAAGAAATAGAGCCTTCTGACACGTGACTATTATCTTTAAAATTAGTCTTAATTTCTTAAGGATGTCTCTCTAGTTTTTAGTATTCTTAGTAAAAGTGCATTAGATCATTCACACTAATCTCCAGTAGGCACTTAATTTATTTTTAAGCAATGTACATCCGTATCTTGCTGGAAAATGTTATAATAAATAATTCTTCACGTTCTTTAGCATTTGGCAACAAATCAAATATGTAGTTTTTTATAAGCAAGTTTACCCAGCATTTCTACTATGGTTATATATTTTAATAAACAGTTTGTTGTATGTATTTGATTTAAGCGTCGTCAACATGAACTTTGTTTGTCCATAATACATAAGAAGTTGGAAATAACACCATTTCGGGTGGTTTGACTTCATTGTTATACGGTACCCATATAATCTTAACTGAAATCAAACAATGGCAGCGTTCACTTCCAGCTTGTTTTATAATTTTTATAGCCGTGCGAGTTATATTGACCTAAATAGGGGATAGCGTCATCGTTCAGCGAGGCAAAAGTCTTGCATGTGGGCGCGGTCAATGTACAATGCGCTCTTTCAAGGAGTGTTCAAAAACATGCATACAATTTGAGTGTCATTGATTTCCTACATTGTTATCGCGTTAATAACATAATTCAATCTGGACAAATTGCATGTACAACAAATTACACATGCATGTACAACAAATTACACATGTATGTATCTATGTAAGAACAATTGATATTTGAAAATATTTTAACTTTATCCGTTATAGTAGATATAATAATGTATAACCATAGGCAGCCACATACTATTTGAATTGCACCGTTGTTTTACCGGCTTACGTTGCGTGGACCATTCCGAGACGTATCGCGTGATACGTTCAAAGTTTTTAAAGTAACGTGCAGTGCATGGGTCGGATTGTGTCGCTATAAAACCGGTCGTCGCGGACAAACAACAGCGCCCTGGCCTTCGCCGCAGGCGCCGACGCCCGGTGACGTCAGCACGCTTATGTCATACCACTACAGGC
This sequence comes from Dendrolimus punctatus, assembly GCA_012273795.1. Classification (NCBI taxonomy): domain Eukaryota; kingdom Metazoa; phylum Arthropoda; class Insecta; order Lepidoptera; family Lasiocampidae; genus Dendrolimus; species Dendrolimus punctatus. The sequence continues at coordinate 4,925,803 of CM022542.1, forward strand.
CATGGTTATGTATTTGTACCGCATAGTGCTGAATCGACCTGCAAAATTTTACCTCTGTATAACAGTACTAATAAAATAAGTACAAGTTGCTCTTTTGCTATCATTGCCAAATCAGTTAGTCATTGGATATTTCAAGTCTATGAAGTAACGTCTCCTTTTGCTAAGTATTCGATTATAGTGGTGACTCGACGCGAATGGCCGGTACCTTCATGACGCCTCAGAGTCATTTAGAACAATGGCCAAGAAAGTAGCGGTCAAACTGCTGACGCATTCGTCAGCAGATAGGAACGTTTAAAGAAACGCTGTACGTTTCAATACGAGCCGACTCGATAAATGGAAATGACAGTTGTATTGATTACTATGGACGTGAGCAATTGATCATATAATAAACTTTTGCGTCGGAAAACGTATTCGACGCTTAGAGAACGTGATGAAATGCAATTTACAGCATGAATAATGATTATAAGATAGATTCAGAGGTTGTTGATGTGTAGAATTCTCTGAATACGTTATTTAATACATTCGAAAGATAGAATTACATTTACCAAGAAAGCAAGCTTGCTTTTACGAAGCCCTATTTTGGTAACGCTTACTTGTTTTGAGACTGATATGCATGTGTAAAAGTGTTTTACGTAATGTGTAAAAGTAATCTAAAGGGGTATGAGGCAGATACATACAAGGTATATCATCAAATTAGCCACATCCTACTAAAAGTTCAATGACGACTCCCACGTTTTAGACTCTAGACTCATTCATTGACTTCTGCCTAGAGATCCGATGCTACAGTCATATTTTTGTGATGATTATATTCTATTTTGATAGGTGACTAAATTATACTATGAGCTAATGCGTGTTCTTTTATTGAATTAGGAATGAGTTTGGCAAAGAATCACTTGTAGATAAATATTCTTTTTTTTCTTCGCAATGGTAGTTATCAACACATTACAAGTGGGTAAAGTTTACAAAACGTCCATTAGGCTGGACGTAAACATGAATCACGGAGACGTAGAAATCGTTGGCCTGGTTTCGTTCAGTATTATAGTTTGCGCACATCCGAAGATATATACATATATTTAGATAAACATTTCAATAAAAATGTTACGCCAAATGATACCTCCAATGTCCAGTCCGTGACTGATGTGGTATTACCACCCTTAGTGGTGTGGCAATCTGTAATCACTGGGGAGGAGGGTCGGTCTGTTGCGAACTAATCTATTTAATGGTATATCCTATTTATTTGTTTAGCTATCGTGCCTTTGAGTTTACATTGTTGACTTTTTCCATACTATAAAACTCCATGACTGGGTCTTCTATAATTTGATTGTTGTTAATTTTATCTTAAAATTATCTATGATTAGCAATGAATATACTTTTTTAAGGTTTGTTAATTTAAAGATGCATTCTATAATTTTATTTTACAATAAAACAAATTAAGATAAAGCAGTTTTTATTTACGGTTACGTATTTATTAAATAAAATATGCAATGATGTTATGCTTTAAATGTAAACAATTAAAAATTACTTATTATGAGAAACTCGATTCGAAATCTGAAATTCGATGATTTTTTTTTGGTGCATTGAAGTTCAATTACAGTATGCCAGTGATTTATTTTAATAGATCAAATAAATGAATTGAAGATTGCCAAATTATGTTTTCAATTTCTTTAAAAACACTTTTATATATTTGTATCAATATAATTTTAATTTAAACATCTTCATGATGATGATGGTATATGTAGATACTTAATACTGATTAATTGTATTTTGAATAATAATTATGATTACAGGATGCTCTTAATTTCGGAAAATGGTACCGATGTGATCCTATTCGGAAGTTTACGCGATCCGTGCTGGTTGACGCTATTTTCAAGAAAATTGCGCTAGAATAATAAATACTTTCGCTAAGTGCAATGAAGATAATTGATACTTTTATCCTGAAAAATATTCTTTTCAAGAGTTGAAGCGAGCTAACTCGTGTAGCAAGCACTGGATATTTTTTGTGCAGTTAAACGTGCAGAGATATATGTACCTTTTGTTTCTGCCACGAACTACATGGTATGTGTCAGTTATCGTTTTGTTTATTATTTATTTATAACGCGCGGCTGCGCTTCGGTTTAGGGGGAGACGGGTTCACAGGAGCCTTTTGGCTACGGCAGCTAATTAGGCGTGAGACCGTTACTGGCCACCAGTCCGTGTTGTCGGTTTAAAATTAACTCTAACGATACTCGGGTACTGCACATGGACTGTCCTTTATTAGTTCAAACAGGTGAACTCATTTTTAGCTAAATGTTTTGACTTAAATGGCTAAATGTTTAGGCTTAAACCACAAAATATAGTTTACGTATCAAATAGAAATGTGGGAATGACTGATTTAGTTGCATAGGTTGCTAGTTCATAATTATCAGTTAGTTTTTCAGCTTCGCCCTTCAAATTCAAATCCACAGAAGCTATCATAATTTCCTGTAAGTAAAGCATACGATGTTCTCGTTTTCAAAGCTAATAATGTATGGAGTAACATAGAAGGACCGTTTTAGAGAATCCCTCATGTGCAGTACTGTATTTATGTCCATTACATTGCTTACAAACTGCAAAAGAATCGCTTAATCTTGAATGGCATGTTTTACGAAAAATTCTGAGAATAAATAATATTTAGCCTAATCGCTTCTGCCATGTCCCTGTAGAAAGGGTAGGCCTGAGTAATTCTGGCTTGATATCGAGAGGGACTATTTGCGTGCCAGTGGTGTCACAATAGGAAATGTTCAAATCCGCGCGAATTCGAGAAGGAAAAGTAAGTAAGCGAATCTCGGTCTTCAGAATATAACGACAGGACGAGAATGACTATGATGGCTCAACTTCCGATGAATTAGTTTTGTAATATATTTATTTCTAATTGATTCTGCTGATTCAATTTTAGTTGTTGTTAGGTGAAGAAGCAGTGCAACTAACTCTTCACACAGTAATATATTCTCTATAGATAGGACTTATTATTATTATTTTTTGTATACTAGTATTTATGTAAGAGGTGCAGATTAACATTTAGATATCAGTTTGGTGAAGCTTAATATTAGATAACATTAGTCAGGCGAAATATCCAGGTTTAGTTCACGCAAGTCGGGCGCGGTTCTATATTTGGGTTAATGGATTCGTCCGCACACCGGCATAGCATGGGAAGTAGCTGTTAGTTCGTCCGACTCTGGTATTGGGCGAAATACACTTCAAACTGCTTCGTGATCTTAGAAGAATTAAGATTGATTATTTGATGAATTCATTCCATCTTATAAAGATCTATTATGAAGTTGTGGTTGCTTAATGACTCATGCACTTGCGTCTTACTCTAATGACGTGGGATTGATTCCCAGCTGGAAGGCGTGCTGCATGCCGCTGTTTACAACATTCTGACATATATAGATTTAAAGATATTGATGTGAAGAACTCTTAATTAAATAATTATGTGTGGTTACAACATGCACTTGGTCGTATTGTAATCAGGTGTTAGTTTAATTAAGGGCCGCTTGCATATGGTTGCTTAATTTTATTTAAGAAACACAAAACGTATTTAACACCCTTAAATACATTAGCGTCTTGCACAACACAATATTTGCCGCTAAATGTGTTTGAAGAATTGAAAAGAAATAAGGCAAAATGTATTGAAACAACGCATACTCTAACATCTTGTGTACATCGAAATCTAGCCCTTCGATTTTCAAAATTGTTCTTATTTTAAGCATTCCATAATTAGCTGGAATTATGTTAAAAATAAGAAGAACAGGCGAAAATACTACAAGAATAGCTGTCACTTTTGCTTAATATAATAAATCTAAATTTAAAATCTCGATGTCGTCAGCCCGCTGAGGAAGCTGGAAAACGTGCCATTGCTGATTATTATGTTTAATATTTACACTTTACAGAAATAAATCGAACTTTGCACAGAATTCTGTCGATATTATGTATTTCATAATAGATTTCATGGCATATGTAAAATCATACACAAAAACTATGAAACGATTTTTGACAAGAAACATTTAAATTCCTCTACTGCATGGCATGTTTGCGTTGTGTTATTAAATTTCATATCAATTGAAAAATGAAATATAAACTTAGGTTTTCTACCCCGTTTCTTATGCATAAACGGTAGATTTTAAGGTTAATCCAATGTTACTAACATTGGATTAACCTTCTAAATGTAATTTGCATGCTTATCGGTTCATTCATGAAATTTTAAACATGGGAATTAGTTCTGATGTTTTGAAACAGAAAAATTAGATAGATAACACTTTATTGCTCACCAAATATACAATTTCAAAAATACACAATTACAATACTACTGTATTGTCATGGTAGAAACAATAAGGTGGTCTTATCGCTGAAAGCAATCTCTTCACCAATAATATAGCAATAATTCAACCTAATAATTCCTTCAGCAATAATTTAAGCTAATCTGGCGATGTAGGTGGTGGAGGTCAAATTAGTATAATATTTGAGAAATTGTATAAAAACACCCGAATAGTTATTTTATTTTCAAATTTATAACATTAGTAAGTAAATGTAAGTGGCTATCAAGATTGGAAGCTAAAACCGGGAATTTAAAACGAAAATAACATGCTGTGAAGTAAAATTGGGTGATTACAAAAACAAACAAAAGCCTACTGTGGCTAGAAACGCAGCGGGTCGGTCGCCGTCGGCAACGTAGTGTGCAGTGTGACTGTGACGGACCGTAAATACTACATCCGTGGAAGCACATACATAGTTATATAACGAACAGTTTTAAAATTCGTACCATATGATATGATGCTTATGTATTTCGAACAAGAGCTAACGGTATGTTGGTGATGGAAATCGCATTGCTTCCTGCGTTTGTAAATGGACATTGAAAAATGAGTGATATGTACGTCACTATGAATGAAATACGAATTGTAATTTGCATGCTTTGATGATTAACATCGTTTAATTACACTTATATTGTTTACTATTGAAATTTGTTTGAAAGCACAGCACCAGTAATTGTCTGTGGTGTTGTTCAGAATCATTGTGCTTCTCAGTGAGAGTGGATGCGGGATTGGTGAGAAACGCGTTTTCCTACTTGTGAATAGTGTTCGCGGAACATTTTGGAGGCGGTGCCAATACAGTATTGATGGAACACTTTCTCAAAATAACTTATGTCCGTCTTTGACAAGCGGGAAACTCCGACTAGTATGCAACTTTGCATTTTCGCCCCGCCGGCGTCATCTTCATACGCTCATTCTAAGCCGCACTCGCTATAGGATACGTTCAAACACAAAAGGAGTAATGTCGGATTTCTATATCATATTGTTACACGCCGACAAAGTAAATGCACACCTCTAGTTTATTACTGTCCCCCCGCATTTTGACTTCTTTTATTTACTTTGTGTTTAAAATTTGTAATGAAGAAAATCATTCTATTTTATTGGACTCTTATGGCCGCAGGTGTGCAGATTACTTTTCTTGGAAAATTCAGTCCATGCGGGGGTGAGGCAGTCAAGCGACGATTATGATACGATCAAGACATTCGATTAGCTATATAGTGACGGACTTTGCGCGTGTTATTGAATCGTGCAGTTTGTACTGGTTGTGTCCAGTTATATTTGTACCTTGTTATGCGTGTTTGTATAGTTCTAATAAATTCTATAGTAATTCCAACGCCATTTTAATCCGAGTCCCGCGCTCGTAACAATATTATATGTATGTAAATAAGTAAAAGATAAGTAGTTAAATTCAAATCAAATGTCTAGTGAATTATGCATAAGCTTTTCAGAATAGAGTTAATTTATTACCTCGATTTTTAAAATGAATTATTTTATTAAATATTTTCATATTCATCATATTATGCGCGGTTTTGCTATGTTGACTAACTCGGCTGGCATAAATGCAAAAATAACGGTCGCTCTTACGCTCTTTAATTTTTACATAACAGAATTTATCGTTGAGTAAGTGTAACACACGTAACTGATTGAATTAGTTCCAGCTCTATGTAAAATTAATGCAGGCGGTAGTCAGTTTAGAAGACAAAGTTTTGTTTATATACGATCGTCTAACTTTGTACTAAAGAATACCAACAATATATTATGCGAAGCATACCTGATCTTGCACAATATTAGATTCGATTCCATAAATTAGCGTTTGCCTCGCGGCATCAATAGCTTACACCGTGGATTTTTGCCCCATTTTAATCCATCCAGGACAAAAATGTCCTTAGTAAGTGGGTATATACTGAATAGTTTAGATAAATATATCTAATTGTTTCATTCATTACTAGCGCTACGAAGAAAAACAAATAAACATCCAAACAAAAATCTTTTATACATTAGTGTGCATGAATAATAAATGTACATTCCAAGTGCACTGTTAAGAGGTTATCTATTTTTCTCAGTGTTACAAGAATTACAATAGGTTTGAAATAAATTTTTGATTTATCACACTGTTAATAATGATAACAAAAAAGGTCATGCTAGTATTAGTTTGTTATAAATGTTACTGTTTATACCGGTTCCTTAGAAGCTAGAGGTGAAATAAACTTGGTATACTCATTTCGCCACAGGATATAGGATATCCTGCCTCGAAAGCGGACCAACTATTCATTACGTAGTAGGCAACGGGCACCGGTCGTAATGTCCCCTTGCAATACCGTCGCGGGCGTGCCGTCTAGTAATTTAGTAGACGCGATAAACTCATTGGCGGAGTCTAGGTTAAGTTGCCTAACATCAGTTTTTACTTAATCTAAATATAAGTTACACATATACATATTATCACGCCTTTTTCCCATGGGGATAGGCAGAGACTAGATCTCCACTTGCGACGATCCTGACAAATAACTTTCGCTTCATCTACTTTCATTAACCTCTTCATACATGCACGTTTATTTGATATGCTTTTTACCTGACCTCGTTTTAACACTTTTGTTATTTGATCATGGTGTGCAAGTCGTGGTCTACCGTTACCAACTCCACCATTCACAATACTGTCATACACTTGTTTTGTAATTCTATTTTCATCCATCCTCTCTACATGCCCAAACCATATTCCTCACCTTAACATTCCTTTTTCAACTCTTGTTATTACATCTTCTTTCTACAGTCCCTTATTACACTATCCGTATCACATCATTCATGCTTACCTCACATATACTTCTCAAAGCTCACATTTCAACTGCATTTATTCTACTTTCATGTTATGTAATTGAAAGATTTCAATGCAAATATTTCATGCTCACAACTGTTTAAGATATGTATGAGGTGTTGCCATGGAAGAAGAATAATGTGTGGTTGAGCTTTATTTTTATATTAACGTAGAAGGAATTCAATTTCCTACGGCCTGGCGGCCTGTCGTAAGTGGCAATAAAACAACCCACAGCTAGGTGGTAGGGTATTTTCCGGTCTGGATGGCCACCACCCCTGGTCTAGAGTATTCCGCCATAACAACCTTGAGTTGTTTTCCGGAATTATTAGTGGCCATGTTCCAGTCTCTTTTGCTCTCTTTAGAGAGTGGCAGCAAATTGGTACCACCTTTGGTATTACAAATGTATGTATGCCATAGGCGATGGTAACCGCTTTCCATCAGGTGGGTCGTCTGCCTGTCTGCTAATCTAGAGCAATAAAAAAATCTTTATATAGTTGATATTTTACTAATTTATTAACTAATCATAGGTTTCTCATAAAAAAGTCAACTTTTAAATTTAACATCATCAAATATTCCATTGATGTTTCCAGCCAGCTAATTGAGTATATGTCTGCCATAAAAGCGTTTTCACTCAGTACTTCAAAGTCTGACATAATTCAATAGCTGCTTTAAAGAATTTTGAAACCGGAATCTTGAAGCTAGCTGGTGTCAAATAGAAAATATAATTTTCACATTTACATGAATATTTTGGGTACATATTAACAATTCGATTTTAATGTTTATGGTAGCGCTGTGCTTGGCAATGGCTGTTTCATAGCAGTCTATGGTGTATCGACTATGCCACGTCTGCCTATAGAGGTCAATAGCCTCAGTGCCTTGCCTATTCGATACACTTGCTTTGTTCGACTTTAGTTACTCCTTCAATTTGTGGTCCTCAGCTAATCTGTCTAGCTGCATTGGCTAAGAATATTTTAAATATCTGTGACAAAAATTGTCATAAGCTTTATAATATGGACCCTGGCATTTAATTATGTGCAGTTTTTTTATATGGACAACGTCGTTGCCTTCAATATTATTGCCTGATTTTTGTACTTTTATTTGTATGTTGTATATAATTGTATATATTGTAGTTGTTCGTTGTTCCTTTAAATAAATATTTTTTATTGCTTAACTATACTTCTGAACGTTTTTACCCTAGCAACTTTTTGGTAAAATATGGGTGGTACGAGAAATCTTATCAAAAATCAAAATTTAAAAATCTGTCTGTCGGCGCACTACGCACACTACTCACCACATTAGAGTGTTATTTATAATTGTAGCTAGGTTGACGATAACGATATTATTTCCATATTGTTTAATAGTGCTCAACCTATATTTATATTCCTTAGCACTAGAGCGCCTGAGTTTGTACATATCTAATACATCTTGCTCAATAATGTGTAAATTGTCACCGAAAACTAAAGATTCCCTTTTCGTCTCAATTTTCACAAAATCAAACATCAGCTGTTAAAAGCAATGTTTTTGTCCGCCATTTTGTTATTTAAGAGAATTAAACAGTCTGGTGAGGTTGTTTAATCTGATGGCTAGTTTAAACTGGTTATTAAGTCTAAATAGAGTCTATGAATACAATAACTTTAAATTAATTTTTAAGTATTACTTTAAAATGAATCAACATTTATGAATAACGCTGTTAGTATTTAGACAAATTAAACGTAAACCGTTAAATTAGCAAGAGTAATAAACGATATTCTTGCAAATTTTTTCTATGCTTTTTATATTTTAGAAAACCTTGTTTAACACGCTTTTTATGATTTATTTCATAAGTACAATTCAATTGATTTCCTATTTATTATTATTATATTAAAGTTTGTCATAGAACAAATAAACTATAACTAAACTGAATAAAAATGTGAAACAATTTAAACTATAAATATTCACCAGTCATTCATAATTTTGTTATGTCGTATTTATTTATCTGGTGATTAAAAATCAGCACTTAACTTAGTAAACTTACAGACAAATCAGTGACTGGACCGATTAAAAGATTTATTCCATGTTTTTATTTAACTTGCATTATTTGTTAATTTCTTTTTAAATTTTTAGAGAATGTGTTGTTTGTTTTTACATATCTGTATAAAAGCAATTTAATTGAACTGACTTTGGAAACTAGTTTTTCATAGATAAAATAACTTTGTCAACTATCAACCTTGAATATACATTGATGATCTAACTAACCTGTCGTGTGCAATTTAATGTGTCGGATGACATAGTTACTTGTATTATAAATAGAATTGTAATTATGTAAATGGGACTGTTCGTGACTGATCCGCTACGTGATGGAAAGTGTGAAACTTGAAACTATAATAATGGAACTGCTATTGTTGTTGATACCTTCGCGTGTTCCGGAAAATTATATTACTTTGCCTACTATAGATATAACTATGTTTAGTTTTGATAATGATAATTGTGTAAATTGAAAGCGAAGTTCTTTCTTCGAAATTAAAAGCTGATTTGAATTGATCCATTCCTTCAAATACGAAGGAAGTCGGTGCTGACTTAATACTGGTGTCGTGTAAATTTATTTGGATACAAAAAGGTGTTGTCAAGTCAGGCTGACTTGAATATTTTGAAGTCAGTCCGCCTCTGCGGCACCCCTGCCACCCATACTGGCATCGTGTAAACAACGAAGTCAATAATACTAGCTTCTAGAGTAACATCGCGTCGTATCGGAAATTATACATTATTCCCATTAGGACATTAGCTCCATACAAATAATGTCAAAATTCAACAGATGCTAAGGCAATTGACCATTCAGTTAGTAAGATATTGGATCCAGACATTAGTGGCTAAACCACCACTAATACATCGCTTAGACGGTTTATCAGACGTATTGTGAATGTTGTTACAATTACTAATGCTGGTGTGCATCGATATTTTACCGGCGGTTAAAATAAATTAATAACTGTTTATGCATACATTTTTAGCGATTATTTTATTTTAGCCATCGGTTAAAATTTGGTGCACACAAGACTAAGTGCTGAATGTAAAGGAAAACATCTTGAAGCCATTACATATAAATATGATCGATTTCTGTGACTGTGAAGCTGTTCGAAAAATATTTTAATGGAAAGATTGTGCTCTCAGTTTGACATTTGTTATTGAAATAATTAATTCAAGTTGTACAATAGTATATTTTGTCTATGACATTATAATACGGTTATATGACAGAAACGCCTATCCGCCTTGGACAATCGTGGCGGGTATACCTTCCATTCCCCTGAAACTATGAGGCCCGACCCCCAACGGTTTTATTTTTATGAGTTCCTATTATTTTATAGTACTAAGTTTTAATTCTGTAATTTTTAGTTTCTCAGATAATATGTAAAAATAGCTAGGCTTGAATTAAAATACTGATACTAAAATTTTCTTAATCATTGTTTAAATCAAATTTACGAAAGTCTGATGTCCAAAATGTTTTTATAGGTAAGTTTTTTGGTTGGTTTGCTGTGCACAACTGTAAAAGATTTCACACGCGATAAAATCTCAGGTAGTTTGATTCATTATGAATCATAATAAAAAGTAATGTGAGAACCCGAGGTTTATTATTCGACTACATTATTGGCAAATGAGATCTCGGTCACAATACTCGGAATACATTTCTCACACTCTAGATTACTCTAGAACTTGGCTGCAACCGCTGTATTTTCTTTGGCAATTGTTTAAGAAATTTGGCGACGTTATTTTCGCAATAATGATAGAGACTATGTTGTATTAGTAGGGTTCTGTAACCATTTTGCAGATACATAACACTTGTGCAGTTTTCGTCACCGTCCCTCTGCCCGTTTTTGTATGTCATAGTTACAAAGCACTAAGAAACGACTCGGTCTATGTGAAATTTGACAATAAAGGGTATTCCATATGCCCCTTTAGAATGGTGTAGTAAAACTGCGAAAGGACTAAATATTATAGGTGGCTTCTTATACATATACTCGTATATAATTTTCAAAACTCGTTATGATGTAACTTGAATTTTGAAGTGGAAAATTTTGAAAAAATCAAACTAGTGGAGATCAAAAAATACTTTAAATTACATTTTATATTTGTAAATAGAAATATTCCATACGTTCATTGCAAATATTATTTTAAAGTATAAATACCGCGCGTTGCGTTCGTGTACTTTGCTTACTAAGACACAGAGGTCCCAACCTATGTAGGGTATAAGCAACATATTAGCAGGCTCCACATATTATGTGGGGGAAGTTGAAAAGTGTCCAGCAGTATGCTGCAAATAGAGGATGCAAATAGAGATGGAGCAAATAGGTTCAAATACCTACCACAATAGTGCTGGCGTACGAAAAACTGCGATATAAATTAAACATTGCTAAAATGCCATAAAGTGAACAAAACACCAAATAGAAAACCTCAGCCATTTACGTGGTCTAAAGTTATTTAGTATATATATCATGCTGTGAGAAAAAGTCTATTGGTTTAGTTATTGTAATTTTTTAATACCAAAAAAACAGCGCGGAAATCTTTTTTGGTCATTATTTAATTTTCTATCTCACCCTAATTACTTTTGGCGCTTCCTTTAAAGTATATCCTATGCTAGCGCAGCGCCACCCTTATTATTCGCGTTTTGACGGACACTTTTTTAACAGAGAAATGGTACTCCTTGAATCTACTCTCCATATCACAAACTCTATTCCTGCAGTTTAAATCTCGAAACGACTTTCTCTAGTGTTTAGTTTAATTCTTCGAATATTAACTAGCAATTAGAAGTTATATTTGTTAACATTCAAATAATTCAATTGCGATTTCCTTGCATCACTATGTAGTGGCATATAGAATACACCTTCCTGGTAAATATCTATTTATTTATATTTAATAAAGGATCACCAAGTATAGGTTTTACATTTGATCAATTATGCCATAGAGCCATGACTAAGGTTTACAATGCAATGTAACTGCTACTATTCGATTAATAACTTTACTGTTGTTATTTAATTAATTAATGCTAAAAAAATGCTTTAGGAACCCTAGATGTCTATTGACTGATTTTGCTGATAAAAGAAGTCGTAACGCAGAGGACGGCTTAATGTCTCCTATAGTATAAAATTTTATGAACGGAGTTAACGTTAAAGCAAATTTCTTGGTCATTAAGCTGAGTTAAAATTTTACGAGTATTTCTGTCAGTAAAAACAAGGTATAGAGAAAATTAACTGAAAATATAGGTCGATGCCTTTCAACAAAGTTTGAAAAGTGTAAGTTTCAAGTTTTGTATGACAGTTGTGAGGCAACTAACAACTACCATACAAAACTTATGAACCATTCTAAAATTTAACATGTGGAAATGAGTTGGGTTGGATGTCTGATTTTATTTTTGTTTTTCACATCCTTGGATGACAATAGATTTTTATTTATAAACATGCAAATCTATCTTTGTGGTCAACCTTACTTTACGACAGGTGACTGTATGATAGACCCCCATTTTTGTATGAATTTAGCTTTCTGCAGCCAATTGGAAGAGACCACCATAAACTTGGGCCCGGAGTCATTCATATATACTACCAGATACGGGCGACTTTATGTCTCGGTTAAAACAACACCATCGCGAGGTATTGGTTGAATGTTTATATATATTTTAACCTTAGCCTTAGCTTATATAGCTTAAATATTTACCCAGCTATTTGCAAAGACTATTATTGCTTAACGTACAAAATATATTTTACAAATAAACTAAAATACAATATTTTGAAATATGTACATTGTACCTAGTACCAAAAATGTAATGTTCGAGTATAACACTATTTAATAAGTCTATGGCCTGAATATACAATTTGCTTTTTCGAATATTTTTCTATATTACATGCTTTAAATAGATAGATAACATTGAAATATCGTGCTATATACTCGTATATGTATGTACCAAAATATATGTCACAAACGTTCCATGACAATCTTAACATAAGTCGTGCGCAGAACGTTTGCCGATTATAACCCCTCCGCTTGCCATAACGGCGACCCGCGGTCGTCTAGTTCTTAGTACTACTTAGACAAGTTCCGGTCCCAGTTGTACGAAGCGAGAGAAGTGATCATCGGCAAACCTTCTGCGCACGACTAGAAAAATAACTTTTGTTATTTTTCTATAGGCGAATGGGTAATAATTATTTTGAGAAATAGATGTCTTTATCGTAATTATATTTTAAATACGAGACGTGCATATTGTATTATTTATTCAAAAAACACTTATGAATGTTTGCTCTTAGCGCCAGTCTTAGAATTATAAGGAATGCTATTCATAAACATGAAAACACTATTGTTACAGATTCAATCCAATTTCGTATTCTGAGTCATGCATCATACAACATACTTGAGGTTATTTAATGCCGTATGAGTATGAACTGTACGAGTCCACTTGGTAATTTCTAAACAGCTTACCGATGCTGTGTTAATTGTTCAACTGTCTCATGGGGGTTATTAACTATGCTATGAGATAATTAGTATCTTTTGTATAACGGGTGCTGCTTCACTTCCGAAGTTTGATAATTCTGTTTTACCGCCGTATTGGATTTCACACTGATTTGTCGTTTTCTTTAATTTCATATTTAATCTAAAAGTTTGGCAATTTATTTTCATTGAGTAGGCAAACATATTTCGTTACAAGTTACACGTACGTATAGATTATATTGAATTTTCGTTCGTCATCAGCCATTCGCAGTTTACTGCTGGACGTAGGCCTCTCCAAGACGATGCTACTCATACCTGTTCTCTGACTTTCGCATCCACCGCCTACCGGCGACCTTGCACAGGTCGCCGGTCCATCGGGCTGGAGGGCGTCTGACATTACGCTTACCGAGACGCGGTCTCCACTTCAGGACTCGTCTGCTCCATCGGCCATCGGTCTTGCGGCAGACGTTACGGCCCACTACCACTTCAACTTCCTAATTTTGCGAGATTTATCGGTTGACTTGGTTTTCTTGTGAAATGATGATTTTGTTACTCGTGGTTATTTTTCGTTCGTATCATTCTCATAATATTTTTGTTAAACAGAGTTGTAGTCTGCACTAAGTTTAATGAATTTTTCGGATTACTTACAAAAGACTGCCTAATATTTGTCTTTGCATGAAAAGTGGTCGGTTATGCAGCCATTGATTTTGGCAACTAAAAGATAGGCCGCAAAATTTGCTGTGGACTGTACTTTAAAATGAATGTTTTACATTTTCCCTACCATGAGTGTTTGCAAGAATTTTATCGTGTAATTGCTTTAATTTAAGTCAATTCACACATCGTCTTGGCCTAGGCGTGGCTACATGTCTCTTGAAATACAAATTATCTAATCTTATCGCCGGCTATGATGTCATTTAAAATAACAAAAAATATATAATTCTTTCTGTATGCAGTTTTCATGTGAGTGCTATGTGATTTCAAATGTGGATTTTTATTTTATATTTAACCTAGTGTACGTCTTTCTCTTTTAAAGTGTCTTACAGTGAAAGGTTTGACCCAAATTCTATTAATCGTAATGTTTATCTTACTCGTTGATAATATTATTGTGTAATACTGTGTGCCCACATAACAATATATGGAATTAAGTATTCGTAGGTTATAAAACTGGTGAATATTTTTTTGTTGTAAAATAAAGAGTTCACTGATCTATATTGGAACTGTGCCCAATTATTGCTAAAGTGTTCCTGCTTCAGTGTATTGTATAAATATATGTTAAAATGTTCTTGATGTTCGACTCGATATCCCACGGAACCTATTTGTCATAAGAGGTCGATATTTCCTTTATATACACTTAAAGAAAATTCCATAATAATTGATTCCTTTCCAAGACCGAGAAGAAGGAACAAGCTAACTCAATTTCACCTCTACCTATTAGTGTTTAAGCAAATTATTGCTAAAATTGAAGAACAAGGTTGTCATAATTTATGATTCATCTTAAGAAATGGACCAGTCTCTAGCGTCAATCATTGGTGTGAGAATGACTTTGACTTTTATCGGAATAGACAGACAGTACTTACACCAGATGAAATCGGATTATTTTTAAGATTTTGATTGATTAATTATAATGAGGATTACTAGAATATAAACTAGTTCAATTGGGGATCGCATCTTGGCCAACGTAATGTAGGATCCACCTTACCCGGTGGACCAAAGATTTGTGCAAGTTTGCCACTGGGATGATAGGTGAGAAAAGCAGTTACAGGATTTTTGGCTCAAAATTTATTAGGCCTACATCCGGCAGTGTCCAATAGTTGACAATGGTTAGTGGTACATTAGTGGAGGAATACAATTTCCTCCGGCCGGGCAGCCTGTTGTGAGAGGCGACAAAGAACCACCCACAACCAGGTTGTAGGGTTTTTACCCGACTGTATGTATGGCTACCACCCCTGGCCTAGAGTATGCCGTCATAACAAACTTGATTTGTGTTGATGGCATTAGTGACTAACCTGGTCACTAATGCCAATCTCCCTTAAGAGAGCAACGGCGCAGTCGATTGTGTTATTGTACATAATTAATAACAGTGAATATTTTTGTTGTTTCCAGATATTTGAGCGTGGCGTGGTAAGGTGTAGTTGGTCGCGATGACGACCGATATATCGGTGTCCCGCTGGGACCCATCCATCGGCCACGGCCAGGAGATCATCGACGAGTTCGAGTACGATGGCGGCAACTCGTCGTCGAGGCTATTCGAACGATCGCGCATCAAAGCGTTAGCTGGTAAGCTTTCAAATTCTTTTCTTTTTCGAGGTGAATAATCAGAAACAGTTTTGCTTAGTCGTGTTGCCTTGTTGACATACATATCTATAGAATGTTTTTCATTTGTTCAATCTTGAGCAGCGATTCAATCGCCAGTATGACAAAGGATCTTTTCCCAACATAATTTTATTTATTATTTTTAGTTTGTCTTCGCAATACATCTATATGCTTTAAGGAAAATTGTGCTTGGTAATTTGAATAGAAATCAATGTTTCCAATAAAAAAGCGAATAAGTTGAAATTTTGTGGGATCATACGTCTACACAATAAGAAGCAGTCATAAAAAAAAATGTGTAGCAGCTTTCTTGATAATTTTAATTTTGTGTACATCTAATACTTTACCACCTCGACATTATCCTGTATTACATGAATATTTGCACACACATTGTATTTATAAATAAGTAAAGCGTGATTATATTAGTTGACGCTTTAGAAATATGTGTCACCGGTCCTATTAAAGTTGTATGATAAATGATAACGTGGAATCGATTTTGCTATTGATAAAATATGGTTGTTGTAAATTGTACCAATATGATAAGAAAGCCTAACTTTAAAATACAAGACATACCGGCTCTTGATAAAATTTTCTTCGAAGTGTATTTTCATAATGCATTTGTTGGAGGTTATTGAACTACGAAACAAACGGGATTATCTCACCAATTCATTGGATTATGTGAGCAGTGAATAAACAACGATAATAATGCAGAGGTCGTTTCTATTGGGAGTCCTTGGATCGACTTATTCATAAAGTATATATTATTGTTTCTATAGCACAATCAAACCATTTATAACAACCAAGTGGCTTATCATATGGCGTGTATTTGCATGAACCACAACTTCCGTTTTTCCTTAATAAATAAGGGCTCTTAAACAATTCTAATATTTAGTCCTGTTAGCAATTTTATACGAAGTGAAAATTTTAACGTTCCGTTCTTCATTTGGCAAGAACACGAACAACTCTTATGAAATCGCCATTTCTGTAGGTTTGTGGAGACAAGGAGTTGTCTGTCTTTGCACGTCAGGTCATTTTTCAACCAAAATACTGGGCCTATATATGTTGATAAAATTTGACACATGTAGAGTGTAGTATTATATCACTACAAAGATGTAAAGATTAGGGGTGGCAGTCATACTTGTTTCCAAGGGTTGAAATTTCTTTTGACTGCAAATAGTCGTTTCAGGTATCATTTGTCAGATCTTCAAAAAAGATTATGATGTTTACCTTAATTAATTTATAACATAGGAAGTTGGCGAAATGTTAGCTCCCAAGTCAACTATATAAGTTTTTCTGGTTCCGTAGATCAATCATGAGAACGGAGAGGTTTGTCACCTATGAAAACCCTCAATTGTTCACAGACTGTCAAGCACTTACCCAATTTTTACAGATTTCTATATTCATCTAACAATCTGTCAACCATGTCGATATTGCTCTTATCAGTACGGTGTTAGGTGTCACTATCTGGTGAACCTGTACAATATTTTTTCGTTCGCCCAATCAAAAACGTGAGCCGTTCGCATGCAGGCATGTTTGTGGACAATTTGACGTTTTTGTTTGATCAATTTGTGGCTTAGTTGCGTTATCGCGTTACATAGCTCATCAATATATTGATGTTATATTATGTGTTTAATTAATTAAACCGGTCGCAGTGTTGTTGACATCTGGAGCGTTGGTATCGAATATCCTTGTCCAGTGGGCAGTTGAATTTTGTCGCTCTAATTGTTGCCACTTTTCGCTTGGTGTTGGCTGGTTGGTGCGGCTCAGTCGCCTCTCGGTGCTGGCGACATGACATCCACCGAGTGCTACGATCTCATTAAAAAGGGTGTTGATGTCGAAGTGCCAGGATTGGAATTGTATTATGATAAGGTTGTGTTAGAACTAAGAGGTCAGTGTTATTTTTGAGAAGTTTCTTTTTTAGTGCTGTCTACTATAATTAATGTGCTAACAAGAGTGATGTACGGTGATATAATTATAAAGAATAATCAGTAATGAGTTTTAATGCTTTTAATAGTCCGTAACATTAATTTCAATAATAGTAAAGGGGGATAATGTTTAACTATTTCCTTATGGTTTTTATTGTGGTTTCCTGATAGTTGTTAGTTAGAACTGAGTGTAAATTGAAAATCTTCGACTGAAATCTGTAGAGGATTTAATAAGTACAAGAATGTTATGCTTTTTCCAATATATTCCAATAGAACACCCTGCACATCTAGGACTGAGCTTTCCGCTCTAAAGCGTACGAATAGCAACCTGATCCAGATCTCGAATTACTAGTATTATTTTCCGAACATAACACCTAGGGCTGTATTGTTCTGCCTTAAGTTATTACCATGCCGATGGTGACTACGAGCGGCTGCGACGAGGGTCCACTCCTGGAGAAGGCAGCTACGAAACCAGCAATCTGGTCGCCCCGCCGCGGTCGACCTCACTGGCGGTTATTGTGTTAACATTCCCTACATTGTTTTATTTCTATACAGTTTTCCTTGCTTTTAATCCATGAGTGTTTATTACGTGCACTGTTTTTATGGCTTTTCGTGTTCGTTAGGTATTTTTTTTGTTATGAAATTATGAAGCGATAATACACGTCCAGTATCATCTTTAATATTCATAAAAACGTTTATGCTATCTTAGAAAATTTATTAATATTTTTAATTTAGCCATACACAATATGTCCACTGATACATTCATTCATTTAATGCCAATTAAAATTGTTAATTATTTTATAGATAACGATACTATGGAAATAAATCAATTCACTGCCTTTCTTCGACAGACGAACGAGAAAGTGTACAGAAGAAGACCTTCCAGAAATGGGTGAATTCGCATTTGGTCCGCGTGGGGTGCCGCATCGGCGACCTTTACTTGGACATGAGAGATGGCAAAATGCTGATAAACTACTCGAGGTGCTGTCCGGAGAGCGGCTGGTAAGAAAATAGTTTCCTTTTTATAATTGAATTATTTAAGGTATTTATTATCTGCAGATGTTTTTATGAGTGAAATTCTTTTATATCGTCCTCACTTTGATTCCTGATCAAATAATAATTTTTCGATTATATATTACCTTAACAAGTGTAGCTTAGGGGTATAAACGCGTGTGTTTGTTTATCTGACGATAAAAAATGGACATTAGGTGCATTGCAATTTTCTAGGCCTTGACATAGTTCCCATATTATACGAATCACTTAATCATGTGTTTATGAAATTATAGCAAAATATGCTTATTAATGTTTTATTCCAATTCTGCTAGAGGAAGTGTATTGATGAATATTTATAAAATATTTTATTATGTCGAAGTATTCAACGTTCCGAATAGAATACGTTTTATATATTTAATATAGACAAATGTTTACGTACAAAAAGATTATTATTAGATTTTCCTGAATCAATAAATTTTGCTTCATTTTTGTTGTAGTATCGAAACAATGTAATGTGTTAGATGTAACCTTCAACTCTATGTTCAGCGATGTTAAAATTAGCAGAACATAAGATTCAGAAGGTTGTAAACTGCGAATTTCAATTATAATTTAGCTTACAGTTTGACATAATGTAAAAGGTGAAACCATATTATACAGTTATTTTATACTTCAAGAAGGTTCCCACCACCTACGTACTCTGTATTTAAAGTAGAAAATTCAATTAAGGAATATTATTATTATATAGTAGTTATAATTTACTTCATTAGATTAAAATTTAGAGTTCTGTGATCTAAGCGTTGGAAGCGTCCGTCAGAGAGCTTATACTGGGGTCTACTATTACCTGCCATTCGATTGACAAAAATGAAATGACGAAAAACGGACGCGGACGGTGAGGTTTCTGGGATCAGTCATAGATTTTTTAATAATTGTATATCAATTATAATATTATAAGCGTAAATTGCTCAGCTTGGATTTAAAAATGTGTGTGAAAACATATTTATACGACGTATTGAGAACCTCCCCCTTTTTTGAAGAAGGTTAAAAATTGATTCCTTTTTCTTTTTATTAAAAAGGGATTTTTATTTACATAAATTCTCAGTCCTGTTGAACCTTACATCTCAAAATAATGCAATTGCCTTTTCTCATTCGTTATTATGTTGAGAAGGATTTACGTGGTTGTGTTTAATATTTTAACTAGGCTATGCCCGTGACTTCATCCGATTAATTTAAATTTTAGGTGAGATTCTCGGGACCATAAATAACGCAGCATTTAAAAAATAATGTAAGCTACCGTTTTAGTGATAACTGTGTTCGAATGAACTAATTTTTATGCTCCCGAACTACAAACCGCCGCAACCGAGAAAATTCCCGCGGGATTCCCGGGAAAAACAATATCACACATTTTATTACATTAAATTTGCCATTGCAGTAAAAAAATTACATTGAAATTATTATTTTTTCGGACCATTTTAAATCATTCCTAGAAAAATGCCGCGGCGTCTCCAGGATAAAAAGTAGCGCTGATTTTGAAGTCCAAGAATTTGGCGTCGATCAGCGAAAACGGCATCGAAATAGGTCCAGTAGTTTTATACGTAAATTCCGAACAAACAAACAAGAAATCTAAAAAAAACTGCATCGTATTCTCCGTTTATATATCTAGTCCTTTCCAGTTTTTTTTTAAATAGCTTCAGTGTACAGACACGGCATGTTTAGAATTTAATAATATTATAGATATTGGAATATGCTTTTTTCAGCCTCGTCCGACGAAAGGCAAGATGCGTATCCATTGCTTGGAGAATGTTGACAAAGCGTTGCAGTTCTTACGTGAACAGCGCGTGCATTTGGAAAATGTGGGATCTCACGACATAGTCGATGGCAACACCAGGCTGAGTTTGGGTCTCATTTGGACTATTATTCTGCGCTTCCAGGTAAACAAATGAGTCACCTCATTATTTGGTATCAGTTCTGTGTGTCTTGAGAACTCTCGTATTTTCTTAAAATATTGATTGAAACACTTACATTATTTATTAGTACAGTAGCATCTTGAATGTCAATGTCTTCGACTTAACAAGAAGTTCGAGATATGAAGTATTTTATGGCTTAAATTTCGACTTAAGAAGGTGCGTTTGTTTCGAGTTCGGGGAATCCCAAGTACGACGTCATTATGTTTGACTAACTTCAACCTATAAAGTCTGATTTTTGAAATTCGAGTTATAGAGTATAAATATGTACTAAATGCCTATGCACGGAAATATCATTTTGTTCGAGTTACAAAGTCTAAATAATTCGAGATACCGAGTATTTGGGGGTTTAGGTTAGGATTGAGGATTTCGACTGGACAAGATTTCGGTTATAGAGATGCCACTATTACGGTTATTCTTAACATTATTCTGTAAACAGCCGCAACTATTTCGTTATTAGAGATTTTAAAAAGTATTATATGGTCATCCTCTGTATCATAAGTCTTAATCATTAAGTCGCAATAATCGTTTATGCTCAGCATTTTACAGAAAGAAAATAATTTGAACATCTAAAGTCGAGGCTTGTTTCGCGAAAATATCGAATTCGTACCCCGCGGAAAGTATACCATAGTTATGGTAATCGCTATATTTTCGAGCCTCTGAAGAAACAAAGTTCAGTACAAATTCTTTTTCACAATTTCTTATTAGTATAGATAGAATGATAGAGGAAGAATGAGGAGATCGGGATATGTGGCGCAAACTTGGGAATGCCTTCCTCCAGATGTGGGTAGGGACTGACTGAAGAATATATAAATGGATAGAATGCGCACATGCACACTGTACTATGACATATTTTTCAACCATTAAAAGGGCGTGCCAAAGAAGCAAGTAAGGTATGTAATAATAAGCCTGTATGGCGCTCTGTTGTTAGTGCCTACCCCGCAAGGGACCTGGCGTGAAGTTATGTATGTATGTATGTATGTGTGTATTAAAAGGGGCGAAATTTAATATTATTTTTGTCCATAATCGGCCAGCTGCTATCAAAATTGCCGCGCCAAAACCAAGAGAGTTATATGAGTCGTATAATTCCAATACCCGCCAACTCCCTTAAAAAATAAAATTAAGTTGTGTGTGTTTCTGGATAGTCTATGAAAGTTCTCGTATGTCAATTTGTTCGTTTTATACCAAAAACCGCCAACTTTCAAATAATTTCACATCAAACTTTCGAATTTGTTCCAAAATCCGAGATATTAGAACACTTTTTTGCTTTACTGACAATATGTTGCTTGTGGAGTTAGCTGATATTGGAATTATAAGACTCATATCATCTCTTACTCTAATACAAATACTATGTACTTAGAGGGAGAAAGCATCAGTTCAACGCTCGTTGCAATTAACTGTGTTCGACCACAAATTTGTGTTGCTTCCCAATTACCCGTGTGTGACAGTTCGGCAACAAATTTGTGGTGGTTCCGGCTTAAAATTTTAAAGAATAATTTGTATGTTTAATCATTCTTCTATTGAACAGATTCAAGACATCACAATCGAAGAGACAGATAACAAAGAGACAAAGTCTGCCAAAGACGCTCTGCTGTTATGGTGTCAAATGAAAACGGCCGGCTACAACAACGTGAATGTACGCAACTTCACGACATCGTGGCGTGACGGGTTGGCGTTCAACGCCATTATCCACAAACACAGACCAGACCTCATCCAGTTTGAGAAATTACACAGGAGCAATCCCATGCACAATTTGAACAATGCATTCAATGTTGCCGAAGAGAAACTCGGTCTTACCAAGCTGTTGGATGCTGAAGGTAATATTCTAAAATATTCTATGTGCTGTTATTAGATGTATAACTACTTTTACACCCTATATTGCCACATTTCCTAAGGAGTTATAGTTGTTGCCATCCTTTCAGTTTTGACACCTTTATTCTTATAGGCAGAGTCATATAATATATTCTATAAACTCTTGCTGACATGTATAAAATAATTGAATAGTTTATGAAGTTAATATGTGATAAATAGACATAACTGCGATAAAGTGAAAGAAGTTAACCACTTAAGCTAGGTACTGGAAATTCATTTTTTCTGTCTAATTTCTGTTGGATTAGACAGAAACAATGAATTTAATAAATTAAATATGGGCGTGTTAGTATGCACTTATATATAAATCATGGCTTGTAAAGTCTATGTCTAATTCAATGTTTGAATTTTTATTACGACTAAAAATAAAAACAGATTACATGCAATTTAATATGTCGGCCTCTGTTGTCTAGCGGTCTATTGGCCTGCTTAGTTCAGTTGGTCAAAGGTCTTAAGTTCATTCTTGACAGGTTAATTTTCGTTACCCATTTCCGTTATTTACTCTAGTGTATAGATGTCTGGGATTGTACATTATACAAGAGAAGAATGCAAAATTTCATTATGTATAAGTCTATATAATTTGAAATGATTAATTAATTTTCATAATTCTTTGAAAAATGAATTTGTTATGGCTTCCTGTAAATATTACTTGATGTGCAAGGGCAATCCAAAATTAGAAGCATGATTAATTTGATTCTTTTTAATATAATTTTTATTGTACGAGTTCAGCAGACAGGCAGATAGCTCACCTAATGGAAAGCGGTTACCATCGCCTATAGAACTCCAAAAGTGCTACAAAACCGCTGCTGTTGTCGAAAGGGAGATTGGAAGAAAACTCGCGTTTGTTATGGCGGCATACTCTTGACCAAGGCTGGTAGCTATCCAAAAGGGCAAATACTCTACCACCTGGGTAGTTTTGTCGCCCGGCCGCCTGCATAGATAAAATTGAATAAAAAATGCACTATTTTCTAGATATCGCCGTCGACCATCCTGATGAGAAATCGATCATCACATACGTTGTGACATATTACCACTACTTCAGCAAGCTGAAGCAGGAGACGGTGCAGGGCAAGAGGATCGGCAAAGTGGTCGGCATCGCGATGGAGAACGAGAAAATGATGCAGGAGTACGAATCACTCACTAGGTAAGTTAAGTGTTTTTAATTTAAAAGAGGAGGAATGTTTCAAAGTTTGAAGCTTCCTATACAACTTTGGGAAAGAGTCGATTATTTATAAACTCATTTATTTTGTAACAGTATTGTTACATGTCAAGGATTTGTATGCATTATTGATAAATTTGTAATTCATGTATCATAAATTTCATTACTAGTAAAATGTCATAAATCATATACCATGAACTATTTCAGTCTGTAGAAGGTGTGCTATGAGCCACGTCTTAAGCCGGCAAGGGAATATTTTTAAACTCCAGGAGAGCTTGATACTGTCCGGGTAGTCTTGTCCTATCCTGAATAAGTTTCACAAGTATTTATCATGTGATAAACTTGACCTAGACTTATATCAGTAGAAAGACGGAGTCTCGGCCTCTCAAAGTGAAGCCTATTTTGGAATAGAACCCGATCACGCCGCAGTGCGTTACGAGAACTCATTATTAAATAATAGAACCACTGAATTGAACCAATTAAGGTGGAATAGTTTTAGTGATACATTACTTTTAATCACATACAGGCAAACCACAGTGTATATATACTATATAAGTTCAGAAATAAAGAAATAATTTATTGGCTAGGAAAGCGACAATAAAGGAATCTGAAATTTTATACATAATTTTTTATGATAAGATTAAATATATTGTACACCGCATTTCCTACAAATGAGGTCGGCAACACAGTTTTAGGTGTGGGAGTTTCTTCTAGCACAGGCTGAATTTCAGCGCCGACCCTGCCTCATTGATTTATATATATTAGACCCATCACTATAGTAAATGTACATAAGTAACAGGAAATATAATAAGACAGAGTAACACAGTATATGAAACATTTCATCATCAACATCACAGTTTACACGCACACACACATTTTGTAAAATGCTTCACTATATTTGAGACTTTTATTTTATCTGAGCTTACAAGAATGTCTTTTTTGCATTTAAGGTCCTATTTTTACCTCTCTAGTCTTGTAAGTGCTAATGGATAAGTATGGCTAAATAGCCACTGCCATCATCACCAATTTTTTAAAATACATACATACATAACTTCACGCCAGGTCCCTTGTGGGGTAGGCACGAACAACAGAGCGCCATACAGGTTTATTCTTACACATCTCACTTGCTTCTTTGACATTCATAGTTCTTGTCATGCATTTAATGATAGATTAATATAAAATCCCGCGAAAATGTGACAAATAAAGTTGATTTCATATTATTGTCATGTGTATATATTAAATACTGCAATGATATTACGTTGTGTTCAATTTCCAGTGATCTCCTTCAATGGATCGAGCGTACCATCGAAGCGCTCGGCGACAGAACATTCGCCAACTCGCTGGAGGGAGTACGCCAGCAGTTGATTCAATTCGCAAATTATCGTACCGTCGAAAAACCACCGAAGTAAGTATAATTTCTTCAAATAGGTCTGCTAATTAGATTACAATAAAGTTCCTCAATATACTTTAAATCCTTAGGTAGCAATAGTTTTAAAACTACACGGTGATTTATCTGATTTTATTCCGACTTTTCGGCCACTTTTCAGTAGCCGTGATCACTGAAGACAAGATGTAAAGTGTCAATTATTGTTAAAGTTTTATTTAGGTAGACTAAAATAAATTACTGCGCATAAAATCGTTAAAACGCCGCAAACACTGAGAAAATATCACTATTGGATAATCTTAGTGAAATGGACATATGTCTAATTGTAGTGCTATGTGTAAGACATATATAATTGTACTTTGTTATAAAACTTGTCATATTAAAGGCACGAATCTGAGAAAGTTCACTATTAAAAAACTTTGAGAATTACACCTCTCCGATTTTGAGTCTTGAATGGAAGACATGTTTCCTGAGATGTTTAATAGTGCTATGTCTCAAAGCCGTTGTTGTCTTTTAGATTCGTGGAGAAGGGTAACTTGGAGGTGTTACTCTTCACCCTGCAATCCCGGATGCGTGCGGCCAATCAGAAGCCCTACACTCCCCGCGAGGGCAAAATGATCCATGACATCAACCGGGCATGGGAGAGGCTGGAGAAGTCCGAGCACGAACGGGAACTGGCGCTCAGGGAGGAGCTCATTAGGCAGGAGAAATTGGAACAATTGGCTGCTAGGTAAGCGTCTTCTAGTATTTCAAACTAAGATTTTTCAGGATATTAGTTATCCTGTGTTTAAGCCCAATCTGTAAAGGTTCATAAGTACACAAATATATGCCAAATAATATACTCTTATTTTTTTTGTAAGATCAACAAGTCTAATATGGAAACACTAATAACAATATAATTGATAATTTAATTATATTAAATAATAAATAGGTTAATTTTCAAGGACTTGAAATATACATGAACAAGTAAGCATACAAAAAAAAAATGTATTCTGCAACATCTAATATAATGTAATTGGCAACATTATTTTATTTACAATACCATAAATAATCTAATACAATTAAAGACAACTTAACTTATTTATATTGTATTCTACCCATAGTCATGTCCATACCATACTATGGCCATACAATACTGGCTGGCTATGTTTCTTCACTGGATCGCTATATTGATCTGATCACCTAAAGAGTCAATGATTCGTTTTGATGATAACCTAATATTATAAATATGAAGTCATAGATCTCTGTTGTATATAATCTTGCCTTTCATTATTCCCGCCTCACCAGGTTAGAAAATTGCACACAAAGCTACAAAACACTTGCAAGTTTATTTCGTTACTATTTTGTACTTTCAAATGTTGATTTTGCGTGTATAATATTGTTCCTTGTGTATGTGTACAGGTTCAACCGCAAAGCGCAAATGCGCGAGACGTGGCTGTCGGAGAACCAGCGGCTGGTGAGCCAGGACAACTTCGGCTTCGACCTGGCGGCGGTGGAGGCTGCGGCCAAGAAGCACGAGGCCATCGAGACCGACATCTTCGCTTACGAGGAACGCGTGCAGGCCGTCGTCGCCGTCTGCTCGGAGCTCCAGGCTGAGAGGTCACTACTCTACTTCGTCATTTTTATATACATAACTTTACGCCAGGTCCCTTGCGGGGTAGGCACGAACAGCAGAGCGCCATTCAGGCTTATTCTTACACACCTCACTTGCTTCTTTGACATTCGTAGCTCTTGTCATGCACGCTCGTCTGTCCTTAAGGCTCCTGACGTCACCTTCTGCTAGAACACGATCAATTTGATCATGGAAGGTGTGTCGTGGCCTTCCGCGACTGCTGCATCGACAGCTAATATAATGTTATGTAAAAAGTTTGATGCATAATTAATTAATCGTTTTGTTTTTGGAGTTTACTACTAGTTTGGAAATTTTATGAAGAATCAAATAACGTAAGCATTAACTCTAAAGCATTATTTTTTATTATAAAATTTAGGACTTTAATGTAGTGATGTATATAATAGTATAAAATTCTAAACATGCTGTGTCAGTATATTAAAGTTGTTTAAAAAAACTATAGAAACTAGGACTATATAAATGATGGAGAACATGATGCTTTTTTAGATTTCTTGTGTGTTAGTTCGTCTGTTTGCGTAAAAACTATTGGGTCACTTTCATGCGGTTTTCACTGGTGGACAGTAAATTCTTAGACTTAGTTCTGCGCTATTTTTTATCTTGTCAATCTGGCAGGAATTTTTCCGGGACTGGTTTTTAGTTTTTCAGGTGCATAAAAATTAGCTTATTCCGACACCGTTTTCACTAAAACGATTGCTTCTTTTTTAAATGCTGCGCTACTTTGTGTCTCGGGAATTTCAAGCGTGGGCCAAGTCGCAGGCATATCCTAGTAAGGTCTATAATAACATCCATCGGTGCATATTCAAAGACAACCTTACTTAAGGAGTAAACTCTGGTCGTGCGTCAGAGCTGACACACATTTTTCTATGCAGATACCACGATATAGAGCGGGTTTGCGCCCGTCGCGACAACGTGCTGCGCCTGTGGGCCTACTTGCTCGAGCTGCTTCGCGCGAGACGGGCCAGACTCGAGCTGTCGTTGCAATTGCAGCAGAACTTCCAGGTATACTATATCATTATTTCTTCCACTCGTAGTCATCATTAAATTCTTATTATTAACATTTTATTATATATATTGTTACTACTTGCAGGACCCGAATTAAAATGCCGTTAGAATACTATAGAATTTATTAGAACTATACAAACACGTATAACACAGGTACAAATTACACAACCAGTCCAGACGTAATACACAATTCAATAACACGCGCAAAGTCCGTCACTTAATAGATTACACTCCACACACGTCTGCTTCGCTTGTGGTTATAGCTTGACTACCTCATCTCTTAATTGGGGCTTTTTTGCTGTACAAATGCAATGTCTGCTCGACCGCGTGGACTGAATTTCCTAGAATCACACCTGGCTAATGACTACCATAAAATATTATAATAAACAATGGGCTATTTTCCTAATCACAAATTATAGACACAAAGTAAACAAAAGAAGTCCAAATGCCGAAGTTAATAAAATGTATGCAGGTGTGAATTTGTCTTTTGTCGGTGCTTAGGTCCTAACAATATTATATATTGATTATATATTATTATTATAATAATACCTCACTGTTAAAATTCTTTAGTTGGAATTGTAAAAAGGGAACCCATGTAAAATGGTCGTATCCATCTGTTTATTTAAGGCACAAGCATTTGTCTCAGTAACTATAAGGTGTATGTGAATGATACTGAGAGGTGTATTTATTCTCTATATAATGATGGTATGTTGTAGAGAAATGGCAAAAAAATATTGCAGCCATCCTTGTAACTGACAGCTACCATTTAGCAAATATTTCGGTAACATGAAGTATTACCAAAATATTTAAATATAAAGAACACAAGTTCAAAATAAATAAAAATAAATATGTCTAATATATTAAACATTCACTTATCTATAGTTAATATAAAATGCTTGTCATATATAATGTTAATAAATATATTTAGATTATTTCGTATATACATATGTATACATTGGTATTCTATAAATGTGTCTGGATCTATGTATGTATTAAATTTATAAATTAGTGTAGTATGTATATTTAAATTGTACAGTCTTATCTTTTGCTCCACCTACATCATCAAATTAGTGAAGAATTTCTTTATGCTAGGTTGCCTGGAAGAGGTCGCTTTTATCGTAAGGTCACCTGTTATTTGCCAAGAAGTATTGTAATTATACCTTTTTTTTTTACTGTTTTGGTAGCAATAAAGTGTTATCTATCTATCTGTCTGCTCTTCACAAAGTAGCAAAAGGTGTTGCTGCTACTTAAGTTTTTCAAAGATTACATTCAGATATTTCTTAAAGAAGATTTAAAAATGGTAAATTTCCTTTTCACCAGGAAATGCTATACATCTTGGATTCCATGGAAGAAATCAAGCTTCGTCTATTGACAGATGATTATGGCAAACACCTTATGGGCGTCGAAGATCTTTTGCAGAAACATGCACTCGTTGAAGCTGATATCAATGTTTTGGGCGAACGTGTTAAGGTATTTACATTTATTTTGAAATGAAATAAAAAAATGTTTATTTGAAAAAACAATGATAAACTTTTTCACAGGAATGAGCTGATTTTCATTGAATTTGGTATATATGTTTGAATGTAGTTCCGATGAAGAGTATGATATAGGTGTGTTTTATTCAAAACAAAATGGAACATGGAATTGAGGTTTTTGGCGTATTAAACTATGCAGAAAATACATAATTATGACCTGACTATAAAGGTCATAAGTATGTAATTTCTTGGTTTAGGCTGTCTTATTTCAGATTTAAAAAAATATACACTCATATACACTCTGGGGGGATTTTCAGATATATACATATCTATAATATTATCAAATTCTAAACATGCATTTAAAAAAAAACAACTGCAATAGACAGTATAAATGATGGAAAAAACATTTTTTTAGATTTCTTGTCTGTTTGTTTGTTTGGGATTCACGTAAAATTCTATAGAGCCGATATGATTTTTCACTGTTCGACAGCTACTACGCTACTTTTTAACCTGGGAGTCCCGTCGATATTTTTCTGAGAATGTTTTAAAATTGCCAGTTTAAGAAAAACGAAATTTCCCTGGGAATGGTTTTTATTTCTTCGGGTGCATAAAAATTAGCTTATTCCGACAAAGTTTTCAATAAAACGATAGCTGCGGTATTTTGTATCCCGGGAATTTCAAGGCTAGCGTGGACGAAGTCGCGGGCGTATCTAGTAGAAAAATATAACTATACTTGCAACCAACATGTTATATCTCTGATGTATAATGTTATAATTTGAATGTAGGTAGTGGTAGGGCAGTCGCAGCGGTTCTTGGAGCAGGAGGAGGGTGGCTACCGGCCCTGCGACCCCGCCATCACCGTCGAACGAATCCAGCAACTGGAGAG
This sequence comes from Dendrolimus punctatus, assembly GCA_012273795.1. Classification (NCBI taxonomy): domain Eukaryota; kingdom Metazoa; phylum Arthropoda; class Insecta; order Lepidoptera; family Lasiocampidae; genus Dendrolimus; species Dendrolimus punctatus. Next base: position 4,955,978 of record CM022542.1, read on the forward strand.
CGCATACGCCGAACTCGTTCATCTCGCAGTCGAACGCAGGTACATTAAAACGACTCAAATATTATTTAAATTTTATTTTCACATATGCTTACATTCATTCACACAAGTATAACACACACGCAATTAAAGCTAACTACGATAAATAATGAAATTAAGACAATATTTTAGAGCTTTCACACTATTTTTTTTTATGTACCGCCAGTGTACGGGGGATACCGGAGGGATGGCACTAAAACCTCAATGGAATGTTATTACTACCTAAATCAAAGATTAAACTCCTCGGTGTTTCTTCCTTTGCCCATATAACTTAAATATTCAAACTAATTTAAGACAAAATACACAAATATATACATAGTCGTATATAAATATATAAGTTAGTATAATAAATGTATTAGCATGATTATAAAATAAATATATAATGGTAGTTTATTCTTGAACTAAAAACTAATGTTGAATAATCAAAAAATTTAATAACTTACATTTTTGTGTTGTCATTTCATAATTGATTAGCAATATTACAAGTTGCAATGACAAATAGAATAGGAAACCTACACACATTCACTTTACGAATTAAATAGAATGTAAGTTAATTGTTCATCACAAGAAGCTCTAGAACTTCGATTTCATTCTTTTTTCGTCATGTATTAATAATTTAAGTGTCATGTATTTTCTAGTGTATTTATTGATGCAGGTTTTAATCTATAATAATATTGAATGTAGAGCACATAGTAAATGCATCTTTAATTATGTATAGAAAGCGTTTGGAAGACAGCCGCAAGTTGTGGCAGTTCTATTGGGACATGGCCGACGAAGAGAACTGGATCAAGGAGAAGGAGCAGATTGTTTCTGTTGATGACATCGGACACGATCTTACTACTGGTAAGTACCCTTGGTGTGTTTAAAAATATACAAACATATATATTTTTTTATAGTAGCTGAAATAATTTCTTTACTGAATACTTCAAAACTCCTGGGGCAATATCATCCAGTTTATTACTAACTTTTGAAACATTGATATCAAATTCTCAAGCTTTATTTGTGTTTCTGAATATTATTTTATAAAGAACTAGAGTTTACCCCGCGGCTGCGCCGCGGGTTAACCTCTAGTGCGTGTCTCTTGTTTATAGAGCAAGTGCTACAGATTATATTATATTACATTTTTATATCGTTAATTATATATACCATCCCCCGTCTATCTGTCAACAAAATAAATTACAAAACTTGACCAAAAAGGCCAAAATGGTCTAAATGACCAAAAAGGAAAAGTGACCAAAAAGGCCAAAATGACCAAAAAGGCCAAAATGATCATAAAGGCCAAAATAACCAAATAGGCCAAAATGACCAAAAAGGAAAAATGACCAAATAGGCCAAAATGACCAAATAGGCCAAAATGACCAAATAGGCCAAAATGACCAAATAGGCCAAAATGACCAAATAAGCGAAAATGACCAAAAAGGTCAAAATGATCCAAAAGGCCAAAATGACCAAATAGGCCAAAATGACCAAATAGGCCAAAATGACCAAATAAGCTAAAATGACCAAATAAGCTAAAATGACCAAATGGGCCAAAATAACCAAAAAGGTCAAAATTAACAAATAGGCCAAAATGACTAAAAAGGTCAAAATGATCATAAAGGCCAAAATAACCAAAAAGGTCAAAATGACCAAATAGGCCAAAATGACCAAAAAGGAAAAATGACCAAATAGGCCAAAAATAACCAAAATGACCAAAAAGGCCAAAATGACCAAATAGGCCAAAATGACCAAATAGGCCAAAAATAACCAAAATGACCAAAAAGGCCAAAATGACTAAATAGGCCAAAATGACCAAATAAGCCAAAATGACCAAATAGGCCAAAATTACCAAAAAGGCCAAAATTACCAAATAGGCCAAAATTACCAAAAAGGCCAAAATGAAAATTATCCCTTGTCCATCCTCAGTATTTAATTTACATACGTGCCGAATTTCAGCCAAATCGGTCCAGCAGTTTTTCCGTAAAAGCATAACAAACAAACAGACAAATATCATTTTTTCCCGGAAACTATCCCATTTTTCGGGATAAAAAGTATCCTATGTTCATCCTCGGTATCGAAAATATATATATACTGAGTTTCAGTTAAATCGGTCCAGTAGTTTTTACGTGAAAACGGAACAGACAGACAGACAGAGTTACTTTCGGATTTATAATATTAATAGGGATAATAGGGATTAATAGGGATACTCATTGGATAGCTATGACTAGTGTTAGAAGGAATGTAAAGATATAATTGTTTCAACATCTATGCTACCACTCTATACTTGCTTATGTCATGTTCTGTTGTATGTTTTTCCGCTCTTATGTTTTTTATAATAAATAAAACTATACTAATCAAATTAAAGTGTATTTAATAACAAAACAATTTGTTCAAATAATTGAAAGAAAGAAAAAACTTATATATTACATATTATCACGCCTGTTTCCCATGGGGGTCGGCAGACACCATGGATTTTCACTAGCGATAATTTTATTTCATTATATTTCATTCATACACTTTTATTTGAGATGCTTTTTACCTTAAACCTCTTTTTACCAATTTTGCTATCTGATCATGTCGTGCACGTCGCCGTTTTCTGGCACCAATTCTGCCGCTCACAAGAAGTGTATGGACTTCTTGAAATAGAAACAAATATGTTAACTCGTGGTTTCCGTACTTAGTTTTCAGCTGCAATATTTCCTTTTACTGCGTACATTTCACAATTCCTTTGGTAATTTTATCAGGCTTGTTATCTTCTGAAAGATTGATCTGAAACTTTCAATTTTGAATTTTTTAATGTAAACATTGTAAGAATTGAGACTTTATATACCCTTTCTTTCATTTCAATTCGTTATACTTCCATACGCCTTCCTATTCATTCATACCATAGTATCTCAAGATTGAGATGCTATCTCAGGGCTAGCTAAATCAATACGGCTACACTATGGCAATGTGTTAATTTTTATCTTGCCAGGGATTTGCCAGTGTATTGTTTGAAAATTAAAAAAAATACTCAAAATATAATATCGATCCACTTCCAATAAAACAACAGTTTTGGAATGGCATACCATTAAAATAAGGGATGTACTTTTTCCTCTGCTCTAAAAATCTTTAATTTCACACACTAGAACTGGGTGTATGCACAATTTAACAACATACATATGGGTGATGGCTGGTAAGAAAACCAACACTTACTAGTTGCTGATTATCAGCGATGTGCATGTGTCTATTTTAGTACATTTTTTATAACACTTAAGTACAATATTTTAAATACAAACTCAGAGCGTTTTTATACGTCGTGCGTACGTCGTCCATTCGTCGGCTGTTCTCTTCTTTCCCTCGTCATCTCTTTCACACTATGGGCTTGTTCAAAAATAGCGTCTTACATTAATCACATCATGCATTCAAGATACATCATTTCCACATACAAAATTTAATATCTAGTAATTATTTGTGTACAGTTTATCTGCTGATATCGAAGCATAAGGCCCTGGAGGCGGATGTGATGTCCCATGAGCCCCAACTGATGAATGTGGCGGCTGTCGGAGATGAGCTCATCTCGCAGGGCCACTTCGGCGCTGACAGGATACAGGTTCGAATTCAAACTTTTATTGAGTTTAGCCTAAATGAAGCATCAGATAAATTTTCCTATGAATATACAATAGCCGGTGTTTTGGTGTTGCAAACGTAATCATATTGAAGCAATGATAATATTCCCATGTTCATAACCCAGGATCGTCTCCGCGATATCCTCTCCCAATGGAACCACCTCCTGGACGTGGTGTCCCTCCGCAAGAACCGCCTCGACGCCGCCGTCAGGTATCACCAGTTGTTCGCGGACGCCGACGATATTGATAACTGGATGTTGGATACGCTCAGGTATATACATTTTTTTCATGAATTCTTACATTCAATGATACTTACCGAGAACAAAACAATTTTTGGAAAATTGTACCATGCAACTCAGACCTTTTTTATTTTTTAATTCTGGATTTTGTCTTAAAATCATGTCTATATTGTGTATTACAAATGATTTGTAGTCGGTATTTGAAAATGTTTATAAAGGTTCTCCCTCACCGCGAGCATTCGCCGCCAGCATTACATTAGTGAAAGAGAAGAGTCGAGCATTACAGTGGACAACTTGCAATGTTACAGATTCGAGCATTACATCAGTGAGGAGAACTAATTATTACAGTGCGCAACCTGTAATGAAACAATCTGCAATATTTCGATACAACTTGTAACATAACAACCGCTTCGTCTGACATTATGGCATCAACTAAATGCACAAAATCATATCGTAAATGTTTCGTTACAAACTCGTCAGTCGGGGACCTAGTATTGTAACAAAATGCTCAAAATCGAATCATAAATGTTATAATACAGGTGAATGCTTGCGTTGGGGGAGCACCTTAAAATTACAGACAATATTATTCTTTTAAAATTCAAACTATAAAGTTAATTTAAAATTAAATCTATGAAGTAAGTAATTTTTATCCATAAATATGTAGAATTAAATTATTAGCTCCTCCCTGCTCTTGAGTGTTTATGATAATATTAAATTAGCCTCTCTATTAATAGCCTAACTTAACTTTAAATAGTTAGATATCGTTGTAAACTTAACATTTATTGTAGTTATTTTTTGTATCAGTTGTACGTTGTATAATACTCCGTTTCATTGCGTTAGGCTGGTGTCTTCCGAGGATACCGGTGTGGATGAAGCTCAGGTACAAAGCCTACTGAAGAAACACAAGGACGTCACCGACGAGCTGAAGAACTATGCCAATGTTATTCAGCAGCTGAAACAACAAGTAAGATTTGACCTTTGTTTTCACTAGCTGCATAATCTAAATATTTTTTGATTATCTGGCATAGTATATGATTCTGACCTGATTCAGTATTACCTGTTATTTATTAATTTAATTCAAGCATTTGTCTTTTACTCAATAGTGTTATTAGTTTTAAGTTCCACAGTTTATTTGAATAGCGAAAACTTTATAAGTGCCTGTCATATTCGAGGGTACTCATCATATCCTGATTTGGTGACAATGACCACTTCAGGAGTATATACTATTATACTCTATATAATAAAAATAAGTTTTGAAAATCGGTCCACAATTGACAGAGACATTATGTTACAAACATAAAAAAGTGTGTGTACTTATGTACACACATTTGAAGTTATAATTCTTTAAATTGGTTAAATAAATAAAGGTAGGGGCTTTATTTATTTAACCGATCGTATTGAAAAATACAATCTAAAAGTGAGGTAAACTCTAAATAACGTAGAAAAATAAAAAAAGCGATATAATTACTTACTTTTTTTAGAAATTCACTGGAATTAGAATTAAAATAAATTGTTTGATTTTGCTGATCACTTTAATATATATATGTAGGATACTATGGGGTGTTTTTTATAGAGGTATAGAACTTTAAGTTGGCATTACTGTTCAAGATGGCGACCGATTTAACAGCTGTCAAGTGATTTATTCTCAGTTTGGTTTGGCAATTCATCATGAATAGACTCACGCCTGAACAACGCTTGCAAATAGTGCAATTTTATTTCGAAAATAATGGTTCTGTGCGGAATACGTATCGTGCACTACGTCCATTTTATCGTCTACAAAATCGTCCATCAGAGCAGTTAATTCGATTAACCATAGAACGTTTTCGCACCACGTTTACTCTTATTGATAACTCGCATCCCCAGAGACGCCGTACGGTGCGTACAGAAGAAGCTATTGCTGCTGTAGAGCGTAGCATTGAGGAAGACCCGAATGAGTCCATCCGCCATCGAGCACAGGAATTGGATCTGTGTCCATCCACTTTATGGAAGATTTTGCGGAAGGATCTTGGTTTGCGTGCTTACAAAATCCAACTCGTGCAAGAATTGAAGCCAAACGATCATCAAGTAAGGCGTAAATTCGTGGAATGGGCCCAAAACGAGATTGTCGCTGTTCCCGATTTTCATAAGCGAATTTTGTTTAGCGATGAAGCGCACTTCTGGTTGCATGGCCACGTCAACAAACAAAACTGCCGCATTTGGAGTGAAGCTAATCCTCAAGTGTATGTCGAAACACCGTTACATCCAGAAAAACTGACTGTTTGGTGCGCTTTATGGGCTGGTGGAATCATTGGTCCGTACTTCTTCAAAAACGATGATGGCCAGAACGTTACAGTCAATGGTGATCGGTATAGAGCCATGATTATTACCTTTTTCATTCCTGAATTGAATAACCATGATGTCCAGGAGATGTGGTTTCAACAAGACGGCGCAACATGTCACACAGCTCGTGCCACAATCGATTTATTGAAAGACACGTTTGGTGACCGCCTAATTTCACGTTTTGGACCTGTGAATTGGCCTCCAAGATCTTGTGATTTAACAACGCTAGACTACTTTCTGTAGGGCTATGTAAAGTCATTGGTCTATGCGGATAAGCCACAAACGCTTGACCATTTGGAAGACAACATTCGCCGTGTTATTGCCGATATACGGCCACAAATGTTGGAAAAAGTCATCGAAAATTGGACGTTCAGATTGAACTACATCCGCGCCAGCCGTGGCAGTCATATGCCAGAAATCATATTTAAAATGTAATGCCACAAGATTATCTTTCGGATAAATAAAATTCATGTCAATCGAATAATCCATCGTTGTTTTATTGCAACTTAAAGTTCTATACCTCTATAAAAAACACCCTTTAAATAAATGATTTATAAATCATCAAACTGGTATGTTAATTAAAACACAATAAAGTAGCCGGTTGACTATAGCTAACTTCGTGGTGTAGCTTTTTCTTTTGTCTGTGTGCGCGCGCATCGTAAAATGTACGTAACGCGCCTAAAGGAGTGAACAAGTGACTTGTCAGGCGCAGGAGTTGAGCCCGGAGGACGCGAACAGCGCGGAGGTGCGCGAGCGGCTGGCGGCGATCGACGCGCGCCACGGCGAGCTGGCGGAGCTGGCGCGGCTGCGCAAGCAGCGGCTGCTCGACGCGCTGTCGCTGTTCAAGCTGCTCGCGGAGGCCGACGCCGCCGACCAGTGGATCGCCGAGAAGGACCGCATGCTCGACACCATGCTGCCGCCCAAGGACATCGACGACGTCGAGATCATGAAGCACAGGTAACATGCAAAGGCCCGCCATCATTTACTTTTTAAATCGATTACAATGCATACATGCCCAATATCCTCTTTTTGTGATTACTCCAATTTGAACTTCTAGAGGCATAGGGATATTTAAACCAATTTTATAAAATATTATTTGATATAATATACACTTTGTAATTAAATATAAACGCTGTACTCTTACGTTATATATAAGCATTACGCGACCAAAGTTGGGATCTGAATCACTATGAAGTTATTCTAAAAAAATTCAATTGGGCCTATACTTCAGAATACTAAATATTTTATGTTATGGAGACTTGGATGGATACTTATAATTCCTCCCAATGTACCTACGCAGAAGAACAATTTTATTAACATGGAAAACGCCCGACACTGTATTAATTACGGAAGCGAAACAGAGCTAAGAATACATATTATAACTATACTCTGCCATTTGCACTTGCGAAAAGAATTCAATATAGATTATTTATGGTTCGCAAGACGGGCTGCAATTTTCTGTGCAAACGAAATCTCCAATTGGAATTATAAGTTGTGTAAAACTGTAGCCGAAAAATGAAGCGCCTGAAAAGGAAGGATATCTTCAAATAATTTCGTCTTTCATCTGAGCCGATGTCATCATTGGAAGACACTGCATATCATTATTGGTTTGATTTTAAGAATATCTAACTGCTTTAATGAGATAAAAACACTCAAAATTTTATACCTATACTGTACCTATGTCAGATCTCATCTTGAATATGCATCTCATATATGGAACCCACGGTATCTTAAATATATCGACCGCATTGAAAGTGTACAAAAGCGTTTTATTCGGTATTTATGTTATAGGGAAAAGATCCAGTACACTGGTGATATGTATTCTGATCTCTGTAAAAAGTTTCACCTATTGCCACTGAAAGACAGACGTGATATTGCTGACTTTTTACTACTTCAAAAAATTATCTCCTCTGATATTGATTGTCCAGATCTCCTAAGTAAAGTCCATTTTAATATTCCTTCGAAATCTATACATTTCAATCAACCCATAAATGTACCTTTAAGTTCTACTAATTATAGACAAAATTCATTTTTATTGCGAGCAAGTAACTATTTAAATAATGTAACTAAATACGATGATATCGACCCATTTTCAATCAGTATTTCAGGAGCCAAGCGGTGTCTGAGCCTGAAATTTTTCAACAGTGATTAGACTTCTCGGTGCCTTTTTAATGTTTTTTATATTTGCATGTTACTTTAAGCTATATCTTATCCGTGAAAACCTGTCATTGGCTTTCTTGTATTAATTAGATTAGATATGTTACCAAAGGTTATCCATAAATAAATAAATAAATAATTATACACACCTTACAATTCTGTTCATACTTTTCAACTAATGACAGATACAAACCCAAAAAGGTTGTAAACCGATATACACTACATCACCACATTATCAAGTTTTGTATAATAGATCAATTATTAAAATTGGATAATAATTGTAGATACGACGGATTCGACAAGGAGATGAACGCGAACGCGTCGCGCGTGGCGGTCGTGAACCAGCTGGCGCGGCAGCTGATCCACGTGGAGCACCCGCAGGCGCCGCGCATCCAGGAGCGGCAGCAGGCGCTCAACGCCGCATGGGGCGGACTCAGGGAGAAGGTAACCACTTACATACATTTAGAGACGATAGACGCCAAAATGCCCAGAAAAAATGCAGGTAGGTAAGACTGCAGCCATCGTGTGGTTTTCAACGAAGAACAAAATTTATTCCAGCGGAACAAATCACACTCAGAGTGGTTTAAAAATGGACATTCTAAGTCACAATCGCAAAAGTATTTCTTGTTTCACTCATGTCAATGGCCTGGAACACACAATATTATGGGTTTAAATTTATTGCCTAATCTTTTGTACATTGCTTTGCAAGATTTTTAATCGATACAAAACTGAATTATCTTATCCATAACCAAATGATTTTTGTATTGATTGGATCGATGGGGATTCTAGGTAAGGGAGCGTCAATTAATTACGTGAGGTGTTCTAGGGGGGAGGGGCAATCAAGCTAAATCTTTCCAAATCTCACTTAGGGGGGAGGAGGGTTTTAGCAAATACCACGTAATTTTTTTTAACAAAAAACTGAAAAAGAATATATAATTAAAAATTATTTTAGCATAAAATATGGCCAAATATGACACAAAGAGTTTTTGTCGTATTCGTTCGAACCCCGTAGAGCGGTATATCTATCGTGTTGTATCGACACGTGCGACTCGACGAACGTCGCAGCGTAAAGAGTCAACATAACAGTGTCGCATGGACAGGTTCTAAGAGGGGCTAATTCAGACCGAAGTTGAAGGAGCAGATGATTTTATTGAAAACACTTGGATATGTTGGTTCCAGTAATTAACTTAAGGCTGTGCACAAGTCTCCATGGACTGAATTAGACTTTCGCGAAAAGTGGCCTACATTACCCAATATTATCCTACTACTCAGATAATAAGATATGTATAGAGAAATCCGGTACAAGAAGTGTCATAAATAGTCCAAGACTTTCATTATTTGTGATAGGCTGAGGCAAAGAAAGACGAATTGAAGTCGGCCCAAGGGGTGCAGACATTCCACATCGAGTGCCGCGAGACCGTCTCGTGGATCGAAGACAAGAAGAGGATCCTTCAGCAGACCGACAACCTTGAGATGGATCTCAACGGTAAGAGTTAAACCTGTATCTAAGATTTTTATATAATTTAAAAATAATAAATTTGTAGCCATGTTGGCAAAACCGGAACTTTTTTTTCAGTCATATCTGAATGATGTAAAACTGGCAAACAACTCAAAATTTAGATGTATCCTCCATATTATGCTCATATACACAGGTTTTTAATATGTATATAATAATAAATAGTAACAGCTCCTTAATATCCCATTGCTGGGCTCAGGCCTCCCACTATAGGAGATAATGTATACAAATCTTGAAAAATTATCACAATGTTCTATAATGACTTACGTCATAAAATAAATTATATATTTTCGGTTAAATACTTTTTATGGCTTCAAAACTAAATAAAGACAATATTGTATATTTATCCACTTTTACTGAACATTTCTACATTCATGGACTCTTTATTTATTTACAACTCGCATAGCAATCCTTACGTAAAAAGTCACATATAAAATGGTATTTTTGAAGTGCACTAAAAGCTATAAATAGAAAAAACATGTATTGCGTCCAACTTACGGTTAGTTGTCGGTCAATGTCAGCTATCAAGTTACAAACATAAGAGTTGTTTACAGTGTGTTTGCCATATCTGCACTAGATTAATGTTATGAAAGTTTTTTTTTCATTGTAAACTGTAAATGATAGATAGACTTTAAGTAGAAAGTGAAGTGTGTAATTTGAAATGTGTTTAGATTTATATCTTAATTTGTACTTGTTAGTTTTTATTGCAATTATTTCTACGGGATTAAGACATGGACACTGATGACAATAATAGTATTGGTCCTAAGGTACAAGTTTCGAGCTATATTCTATAAATCTGAAATTAGGATATCAGCAAGGGTATCAAGAAAACAGACGTAGCTTACAAAGACACTTGGGCCAGTTACGTCGGTCACAGGACTGATCAATATAGGTAGTGTAGGAGACCCTCCAGTTTGGTGGATCACTAATCCGACTTATAAGAGATTGGCTGAGGGAAACTGAAGACTTAAGAATGCCGTATTATCACCGCCGCAGGAAATTGTATTCCTTCTCCGTTCTTGTAATGAGATGTTTGTAAATTGCGCAGGTGTGATGACCCTCCAACGTCGTCTGTCGGGCATGGAGCGCGATCTGGTGGCGATCCAGGCGCGCATCTCGTCCCTCGAGAGCGAGGCCAGCGCCATCGAGGACGAGCACCCCGAGGAGGCGCAGCTCATCCGCGAGAGGGTCCACCAGATCACAGAGAACTGGGATCAGCTCGCGCAAATGGTAACATACATAGACAAATTTTGTATTTGGAAAATTATTTGGTATCTTTTATAAATGTCTAGATTTATTATTCTACTCGTGTATTTATACAAAATCACATTTTGTGTAAGGACCAATATTAAGGACGCCATTTTGTATGAATGTTTTGATTATATGAATGTTAACTCAGTACAGATAGGATACACAGTATATGTTTACGAAAAGGTCAAAAGATGTAAGATGATGAATCTGTGGATGATGTGGCATATCCTGGTATGTATATACTGAAGTCGCTGCATATGGAATACCACGAACAAGGGGAAACACCACGTCAGCGAAAAGGTGTTTAAAGATTTACGATACTGATTAAACCTATGTCTGTGGTTGAATGTGTATTCTGAAATCATGTGAGAAGTTTAAATAACAAAATAAAACTGATATTTTCTTTTAAAAAGCTTAAAGAGCGCGACGCAAAACTGGAAGAGGCGGGAGATTTGCACCGCTTCCTGCGCTCAGTGGACCACTTCCAGGCTTGGCTCACCAAGACTCAGACCGATGTTGCATCAGAAGGTATATATGTGGCAAAATCTAGTATTTAAAAAACTTTCGTAGTTCATAGAAGTAGAATACTAGAAATGATATAATCGCTCAGTAAAAAACTTAACTGCTCGAGAAATTCGGTTTCTGAGGTACTTTTTACTGTATTTTGTTCTGTTCGTTAGCGACCGAACCGATAGGGTTCAATAACTTATAAAATTGCGATTTTGAACAAACCATCGTACGATAATTAAACTAGGTTCAACTTAACTGACCAATATTAGGCGCTTATCTATTCCATATCTTTTGTTTGACGTTTTGTTGTTGATGTCTTTGTTTGATGTAAATAAATATTAGATATTACTTCTTAAGTAGATCCATCTAGTGGCGAGTTTTGGTACTAGTTGTAGGTTAACAGTTAACCAAGTTTATCTATTACATAACTATGGAATCAATTGTTATTGACCTCATAACTGGTACCTTCAGAAACCGGGCATTAGTTTAATATTAAATTAAATGTTACTTAAGGTATGTGATGGATTGGGTTTTGAAAAAAATCTTTGAAGTTACTTAATAATATACTGATAAACTATTTATTTACAATTAATAGACACTCCATCAAGTTTGGCTGAAGCAGAGAAACTCCTGTCTCAGCACCAGACGATCAAGGAGGAGATCGACAACTACAGGGACGAATATTCCAAGATGATGCTCTACGGAGAGAAGATTACTGCCGTAAGTCTGATTGTGCTTTCCGCCTTGCAATCTTTCGTCCAATGATTTCTTATTTTATATCGCCTATATGTCCGCTTTCTAGTGTTCAAACAGTCCATTGTGGCTGCTTCGAATACAGATCTAGAGTGGGAATATTTTATTGAGCCTAGGAATGATAATGATGTTGTTTTTTTATTATTATTATTCTCCTTCCCCTGACACACACGCTTGTCAGGGTGTTTGTAGCATGTTTTATATTATTTACATCATATGATACTATATACTATTAATATAACATAACTCTATAACTATTTATTTATCTTTTGCTTTAAAGACAGTGGTACTATTGGTAGCACCTCTTACACACACTACTTCCATATATTTATTTACTGACACTACTCTTATTCTATCTTGTTATTATCTATGTATTATATAATCTTTATTATATAAACAATCCGTCCTATCTATTTTGATAATGAATGATGTTGTAGTGATTTTGGTTTGTATGAAATACCGTTAGGAGCCGTCGACCGCCGACGACCCGCAGTACATGTTCCTGCGGGAGCGGCTGAAGGCGCTGCGCGAGGGCTGGGCCGAGCTGGAGCAGATGTGGGAGAACCGGCAGCAGCTGCTCACGCAGAGCCTGGAGCTGCAGCTACTGCAGCGGGACGCCAGGCAGGCCGAGGTGCTGCTCGCGCACCAGGAGCATAGGTACAACCAACACGAATTCAAATCTATTTTGATGTGAAACTAGATGTAACCAAAAGGCGACACTACAAAGAGATAAACACAAATCTACAGGATTAAGCCTGAGAGAGGATGAGATAGAATACATTAAATTTAATCATTTAAACACTATCTTCAGACAGATAGAGAGTTGGAAATGTTTTCAAGTTTTTCTTTCTTCAGATATAATATATGAAATATGATGACACGAAATTTTGAATCATTCATTTTTAAGTTGAATTTATAATCAAATATATCATATATCATAAACAAACTTTTACTATACTACATGTAAATTTGTTGTGTATTATATTTTATGGGTTTACAAATTGGCTCAAGATGATAAACTATATATGTAATTTTTATTGATTATGATGTTTGTATACCATAATGAAAATAAAATAGTAAATCAGCTTAGATAGTTCAAATTCTTACCTTCTGCTTGGACATAATATGGAAATGCATGCTTAAAATCTACTAGTAAGATTTTAATAGTGTATATTTAACTTTGAAAATACAGTATAGCACGATATATTCATGATATTCACAGGCTAGCCAAGACAGAGCCACCAACAAACTTGGAACAGGCGGAGAATATGATCAAAGAGCACGAGGCTTTCCTAACAACAATGGAGGCGAATGACGACAAGATCAATTCCGTAGTACAGTTCGCCAACCGCCTCGTCGAAGAGCGCCATTTCGATGCTGACAAAATCCAACGAAAAGCCGAAAACATCGAAGCAAGACGCAATGCCAACAGGGAAAAGGCTCTTCAACAAATGGAGAAGCTCCAAGATCAATTGCAATTACACCAGTTCTTGCAAGATCGCGATGAACTCGGCGAATGGGTGCAAGAGAAGAACGTCACAGCACAAGATGATACATACAGATCTGCTAAGACTATACACTCTAAATGGACTCGCCATCAAGCTTTCGAGGCTGAAATTGCGGCCAACAAGGAACGTCTCTTCGCCGTACAGAACGCCGCTGAAGAGCTCATGAAGCAGAAGCCTGAATTTGTTGAAATCATCTCCCCCAAAATGCAAGAACTACAAGACCAGTTCGAGAATCTCCAAACCACCACAAAGGACAAGGGTGAACGCCTCTTCGACGCCAATCGCGAAGTTTACTTCACCAGACTGTGATGATATCGATTCCTGGATGAACGAGTTGGAGAAACAGATCGAGAATACCGACACCGGTACAGATTTGGCATCTGTCAACATACTAATGCAGAAGCAACAGATGATTGAAACCCAAATGGCGGTCAAGGCCAAACAGGTCACCGAACTTGAAACGCAGGCAGAATACCTCCAGAAGACGGTCCCAGATAAAATGGAAGAGATCAAGGAAAGAAGAAGTCTGTCGAGCAGAGATTCGAGCAGCTCAAAGCGCCGCTTCTGGACCGTCAGCGTCAGTTGGCGAAGAAGAAGGAAGCTTTCCAGTTCAGGCGAGATATCGAAGACGAGAAGCTGTGGATTCACGAGAAGATGCCTTTGGCCACAAACACCGATTACGGTAACGGATTATTCAACGTACAGATGTTGCAGAAGAAGAATCAGTCTTTGAAGACGGAGACCGATAACCACGAGCCGAGGATATTGACTGTCATTTCCAACGGGCAGAAGCTCATCGATGAGGGACATGAAGCTTCGCCTGAATTCAAGGAACTTATCGAGGAGCTTACTGCGAGGTGGCGAGAACTTAAGGGTGAGTTTTGAATTCATTATTATTCTCTTTTATATATGACTAGAATTCACCCCCAACTACGTCCACGTTGGACGGAATTCCCAGGATATAAAGTATCGCAGATTTTAAATTCGTGAATTTGCTATCGAAAATCGGATTCGGATTCGATTTTAGTGGATCCCGAACAAGCAGATAAACATAAAAAATCGAAAAAACAAAAGATTACATTTTTACAATTTTATAATAATATAGATTTCATTAGCTTTACATTTAGGGTCAAATTTTTGTACATATTTTTGTAGTAAAGTAATTTTGAAGTGTGTAGCAGCACCAGGGAGAGCTGGACTTACAGAATACTCCCCATTAGCCTTATCCAAATTGTATGTTTTTGTACTGCCACTGAAGGTACAATGATAATTCACGATTCCCTAAAAATAGTAACCCTTAATGTCACATTTTACTAAACAGTTGAATTCAGAAAAAATGCTTCTTCGTAATGACCTTCATTTTGTTAAATAAATCAATAACAAATTGTTGATATATTTTTGATAATATACTCTCTCATTGACAGATGCCATCGAACAACGCAAAAACAATTTGGCCCAATGGGAGAAGGCTCAGCAATACTTGTTCGACGCGAACGAGGCCGAAGCGTGGATGAGTGAACAGGTATGATTGTCATTTTTTCAATTCATTATTTTATGTCTCAAAAACCCACGTCCTTAAAATATGTATCCTTAGAGCCTAACCGATTAAAGCAGAGACTGAAAAAGTGCAGAAAATTGCCAACTCCAAATTTCCATACAATATTTATACAATACTAGCTGTCCCGGTAAACGTCCTGCCCCGAAAAGCTTCAATCGATATGGCAACCCGGGCCACCTACCGGTTCCAATTGTGAACCAACTCAGAAACCTTCTCTGGCTCATGCTCAACAACTTTGCTAAACATCATCACATGATCAAAAGTATAGTTTATGATTCTATAAAGACACAAGGACAAACATTCATTTTTATATATAAGAGAAGAAAAAGAAAGAAGACATGAACAATTTTATTTTTCTTCGAATTCAGCATTTTTTTTCTGGTGCTTGTCCTTGAATTTGGAAATCATGCAATACAATATCTAGCGTATTTAACTTTTAATGGTTTGGTTCATGATTTAAGATCATAGTCTAAAACACAATTACTCCAAAATAACAAAAGTGACAGAAATAACGACAATGTTTTTTGTAAGAAGTTTGTGTATAATTTGAGTGTCTACTTTCGTTTGCGAAACTAGCTGCTAACCCCTAAAATGGGGTCAAATATAATATGATCTCTGTCCATAATCGTCCAGCTGCCATCAAAATTGCCTCACAAAGACCAAGAGAATTATATCGTCTCTTTTACTCTAATACAAATTCTATATAGTTAGAAGGAGAAAGTATCAGTTCAACGTTCGTTTCCTAATTAGCCGTGTGTGACAGTTCGGCAACAAATTTGTGGTGGTTCCGTCTTAAAAGGTTAACAATGTTTAGATTCCGTTTACGTCATATTAATTTGAAGTTCTCTCTCTAGGAGCTGTACATGATGGTCGAAGACCGCGGCAAGGACGAGATCTCCGCTCAGAATTTGATGAAGAAACACGAAATATTGGAACAAGCTGTTGACGATTACGCGCAAACTATTCGACAACTTGGCGAGACAGTGCGACAACTTTCCAGTGAAGAACATCCTTTGAGGTAACGATATTCTTGTGCTTGTGTGTTACTATAATAATAATTATTATTTATTTCAGACACAAATATCCATAATTACAACATATTTTACAATTTCAAATTACATTTATAATAAAGTAATATTAAAATTATATTAAAAACTTTAAAAAATATGGATACAAAATTAAAATGTCCAGCTATCAGTCGATCAGTCCCTCACCAAAGCATGTCTTTGCTATACTATACACTATAGCTTTATAGAAACTGTTGTATATAATAAACAAACAGTCACTTTAAGATTTATATGTGTATTAGTATATTAGATATATTATTATTTAATAAGAGAGACACAAGCAATATGTTTCTTGTTAAAATAATATAATAATTAAAATACTATAAAAACATTTATTTAAATAACTTAGATTCTTATTCATTGCAATATATGAATACTAGTGTTTACCCCGCAGCTCCGCCACTGGTCAACTCTAATATGTACCTCTTATTTCAAGAGCAGGCGTTAATACAGGTTATTTTAATATCGCAAACTATCGCATCTCCCGGTATGAACAGTATTTGTCCATTTTCGGTATTAAAACTGCATTTAAACAAAATACAACAAAACCGATCCCATACTCCTAGTAGTTTTTCCGTGAAAGCGTAACAAACAGACAGACAATAATATTTTTATCCCGGATTCTATTCCATTTTTCGGCATTAAAAGTACCCAATGTCCATCCTCGGCATCACGCACGTAATTCATAGTTCTTATAAGTATAGCCAAATACAACAAAACCAAACCGTAGGGCAGGAAATCGTTATCATATAAATCGCGCAAAGTTTATCATCATAAGATACAACAGAGGACAGACGTCTTATGGCGGCGTAAACAAAGAGATTAGCGCGAACAATAAATAAGACACCAGCAAAGGATTAGTATCGGCTCTCAACAATATATTTATGACTGAGTTTCAGCCAAATCGGTCCATCTATACGAGATAACAACACATTGAATTCTTTAGTGTCGCAGATATCCATAGACGACCGTAAAACCATTAGCTATCAGATGACCCTTCTGCCGGTTTGCCTACAAACACACATGAAAACAAAAAATCCTAAAGATGATAAAATATTTAATAAAACTACGTTTTGACGGTTTTAAGCGCCGTAATTTATTAGGTTTTGGTTTGTCCAACGGTTCGGCCGCTTTTCAGTGGCCGTGGTCATGGACGACAAAGGTGACATTTGTCCAAGTAGTATTGTTAAAATTTTATTTAGCCTACCGTCAACTTGTCATTTTAATTTACTCTATGACAGTCTAATCTAATGATAAAATATTGTCAACAGTGAACAGATATCGGTGAAACAATCACAAGTGGACAAGTTGTACGCCGGCCTAAAAGACTTGGCGGGCGAGAGACGAGCGAAACTGGACGAGGCCTTGCGCCTGTTCCAGCTCTCCAGGGAGGTGGACGATCTGGAGCAATGGATCGCCGAGAGGGAGCTGGTGGCCAGTTCGCAGGAGCTGGGTCAAGATTACGATCATGTCACGGTGAGTTGAGGGGTTGTTTAAATGTTACCACTAACAGTGATGTGCTCTTGATTACATTTGAGTTAACCGAAGGTTTAAATCTCTACCGTCAAAGTACAATTTTGGAACAAGAAATAAAACTATTCGATTAATTATTTTATTATTATTAATTTATGTTTATTATCTGATATTCTATACATGATTTAAAGATTCATGATAAAAAATTGTTATTAAAAATTATAAAAAATATACATTGGTTTTAAAATTCTATAATGATCTTAGTCATATTGGCCAAGAATATACGTTGGTCTGGGAAGAAAATTGGCTTTTTTAACTGAATTATGGATACCAATCTATATTTATTTTCTGTACTTATGTTTCTTGGAACTGTATCTAAATCATATGCCAATAAAGTATATTCTATTCTAATTCGTGGGTCGCTCTTTCATTATGGCATAATTTTAGGTAACTCTTTATTGTACACCAAAACATAGACAAACAGAAGTACAAAAATATAAAAGATAGTAAGTACCATGGGGGGGACCTTATCGCTAAAAAGCTATTTCTTCCAGGAAACCATTGGCTAAGATTAATAGATTTTTAAATCTGCCCTGCACCACCGCAGTCAATAAATAATGTAAAGTTAATATATTTTATGTAATGTTATATAATTTGTACACATCTATATATATATAAAATTAAAGTGTTCAAATGATATTTCAGTTATTTTTAGTGCAATATGTATTGCCTCATTCAGACATTCAATTTTTAACCAAGGGTATTTTTGCTTCCATTTACCTGCATTATAGTTAACTTATAATCACATATATAAAATACTAGCTGCCCGGTGCCTACTTCTCTGGTCATCAGAATTTAAAAAAAATCTTATTATTAATCACAATTAAATATACCCTATGTCACTCAGGACTAATGTAGGTTTCCACTGGTGAAAGAACTTTCATAATCGGTTTAGTAGATCCAGAGATTATCCCCTACAATGTCGCAAACTCACAAACTTTACCTCTTTATAATATTAGTGTAGATACATAAATTACACAGTAAAGATATCTTTACATTTACATAATAACTAGAGTTTACCCCGCGGCGCAGCCGCGGGGTAAACTCTTGTGCGTGTCTCTTGTTTATAGAGCAAGCGCTACAGGTTATTATATTAATTTTTATGTATTTGCCCACGGAAGATTTACTTCACCTACAGCCAGGTGGGAGAGTATTATATATATGCTCGACTGGATGGCGACCACCCTGGTCTAGAGTATGACGTCATAACAACCGTGTGTTGTGTTCCGGCATTAGTGACCAGGATCCAGTCCTCTTAAGAGAGCAGCAGCGCATTTGTAGCACCTTTGGTGTCGCAAATGTCCATAGGCGATGGTAACCGCTTTCCATCAAGTGGGCCGTCAGCCTGTCTGCTGATCTCCTGCAATAAAAAAAAAAAAAAAAAAAAAAAAAAAAAAAAAAAAACTTCATTTTTTATCGCTAATTATACCATCCCCCGTCTATCTGTGAACAAAATAAATTACAAAACTTGACCAAAAAGGCCAAAATGGTCTCAATGACCAAAAGCCCACACTGACCGACATGGCCAAAATGACGGAGTAAGCAAAAACGACCAAAATAATTAAAATGACCAAAGAGGCCAAAATGACCGACATTGCCAAAATGACCAAAAAGGCCAAATAGGCCAAAAGACCAAAAAGGCCAAATAGGCGAAAAGACCAAAATGACCAAAAAGGCCAAAATGACCAAATAGTCCAAAATGACCGAATAGGCAAAAACGACCAAAATGACCAAAAAAGCCGAAATGACCAAAAAGGCCAAAATGAGCAAACAGGCCAAAATGACCAAATAGGCCAAAATGACCAAAAAGACCAAATAGGCCAAATAGGCCAAAATAGTCAAAATGAACAAAACGGCCAAAATTACCAAATAGGCCAAAATGACTAAAAATGTCCAAATGACCAAATAGGCCTTAATGACCAAAAAGGCCAAAATGACAAAATAGACCAAAATGACCAAATAGGCCAAAATGACCAAATAGGCCAAAATGACCAAATAGGCCAAAATGACCAA
Source organism: Dendrolimus punctatus (assembly GCA_012273795.1). Classification (NCBI taxonomy): domain Eukaryota; kingdom Metazoa; phylum Arthropoda; class Insecta; order Lepidoptera; family Lasiocampidae; genus Dendrolimus; species Dendrolimus punctatus. The sequence continues at coordinate 4,976,025 of CM022542.1, forward strand.
AAAGACCAAATAGGCCAAAATAGTCAAAATGAACAAAACGGCTAAAATTACCAAATAGGCCAAAATGACTAAAAATGTCAAAATCACCAAATAGGCCTAAATGACCAAAAAGGCCTAAATGACCAAAAAGGCCAAAATGACAAAATAGACCAAAATGACCAAACGGGCCAAAATGTCCATAAAGGCCAAAATGACCGAATAGGCAAAAACGACCAAAATGACCAAAAACTCCGAAATGACCAAAAAGGCCAAAATGAGCAAATAGGCCAAAAAGGCCAAAATGATCAAAAAGGCCAAAATGACCAAATAGGCCAAAATGACAAAATAGTCCAAAATGACAAAATAGGCCAAAATGACCAAACGGGCCAAAATGTCCATAAAGGCCAAAATGACCGAATAGGCAAAAACGACCAAAATGACCAAAAAGGCCAAAATGACCAAACAGGCCAAATGACCAAATAGGCCAAAATGTCCAAATATGCCAAAATACCCAAATAGGCCAAAATGTCCAAATAGGCCAAAATGACCAAATAGGCTAAAATGACCAAATAGGCCAAAATTACCATAAAGGCCAAAATTACCAAAAAGGCTATAGTGACCGACATGGCCAAAATGAGTAAAAAGACTAAAACAGCCAAAATGACCAAATAGGCCAAAATTAGCAAAAAGGCCAAAATGAAAAGTATCCGTTGTCCACCCTCAGTATGAAATTTACATACGTACCGAATTTCAGCCAAATCGGCCCATTAGTTCTTCCGTAAAAGCATAACAAACAGAAAGACAAATATATTTTTATCCCGGAAACTATCCCATTTTCGGGATAAAAGTATCCTATGTTCATTTCGCATCGAAAACATATATATACTGATTTCAGCCAAATCGGTCCAGTAGTTTTTACGTGAAAACGGAACAGACAGACAGACAGAGTTACTTTCGCATTTATAATATTAATAGGGATTATCGAATAAACCAAATAAAGAATGTTATGAGTTCGTCTGTTGCGTTGTAGCTGCTGTGGGAGCGTTTCAAGGAGTTCGCCCGCGAGACGCAGGCGGTGGGCTCGGAGCGCGTGGGCACGGCCGAGCGCATCGCCGACCAGATGATCGGCATGGGCCACTCGGACAACGCCACCATCGCCCAGTGGAAGGAGGGCCTGCGCGAGACCTGGCAGGACCTGCTCGAGCTCATCGACACCGGACGCAGGTGCGCACGCCTGATCTCACTCATTTATTCACATGGTTACTATATTGAGGGCCTCATAACAAATGGGTGTACAGACAAAAGTGCAGTTTGTACACGGGACATAAATAAACTGAAATTTGGAATACCCTTCTAGTAGGGTACACTTGCGTACTGGTAAGACTTTCTAAATTGAAACATGGATAGACTTTAGTAAACAACAAAAAAATAGCATTTATGTGTATACGCCCATTTGTTATGAAGGCCTCATTATATACACTATTTCATAGAAACACTGCTTCACATTGACTCGTATCACATCTGACTACACTATTTATCACTCATACTATGTCCCATCTATATCATTTTATCTTCTTTTTGTTCATTTGAACTTTATTTCACATCCACATTATTTAACATACATACTTACAGCTTTATACAAATTATAATTTTAAAATATTTTTCCACAGATGTTGGCTGCTTCCCGCGAATTACACAAATACTTCCACGACTGCAAGGACACGCTGCAGCGCGTCAACGAGAAAGCTCGCGGCGTCAGCGAAGAACTGGGAAGGGACGCCATCAGTGTGGGAGCGTTACAAAGGAAACACCACAATTTCATGCAGGACTTGAGCACGTTGCAGCAACAGGTGGGATTGTGTTTTTAATTCGCCAGAATGGCTGGCAAGGGAACTAGGTCCATACAGCTTAGTCATATGTTTTGATTAATAAATCAAATAATTTTTATTGTGAACTAAGTGTTACATAGGTCTTATACGATAAAACTGTGATTTTTTTACTTAATTGGCCTTTAATAGCATATAGAGAACATAGATCAGGTCAAACAAATTATGTATTTGATTGACAAAATTGGTCCTAAAATTGCGTCCTACGATTTTTTACATAATTATGTTGTCTGTAGATGTTTCTATTTCTTTGTGTACCACATTCAATATTAGGATTTCATTTCTGTCCTTTTAAATTTGAGCGTGAAAATGCTTGAATGAACAGGGAATTTATAATGCACGAATGTTCATGTTACCAACTGTTATATACTACATTATGGCAGGTAAAAAAATATTTGATCGTAGGTGAAGCAATAAAGTCGGAATGTGTCCGCCTTGGCGCTTCGTACGCCGGCGACAAAGCCGCCGAGATCACCCGAAGGGAGGCGGAAGTGGCCGAAGCTTGGGCCGCGCTCCAGGCGCGTGCGCGGCCCGCAAGGCGAAGCTCGAGGACGCCGACGACCTCTATCGGTTCCTCAACCAAGTGCGCAACCTCACGTTGTGGATGGACGATGTTGTCAGGCAGATGAACACCGGGGAGAAGCCAAGGTATAAGCCAATATATATTATAGTTTGGGGTTCAACATGAAATTTATTATTAATTTTGGTGATTTTAGTCCGATCTTGAGATCATTTTTAAATTTCGTAATAATTTAGCAAATGTGGGACCTTTATGTTTACGTCATGCCGGTCCGTATATTTTTATATGTGTATTTTCGCAGGCGGATGACGAAAGATGTAGTCTATATGGTGGTAATGGTGTTGTGAAAATACAAAAACTTATATATGTATATGTTTTTGATATTATTTATGGATAATGTATATTGTTATGATATTATATGGATCAACCAAATTAAATAACGTTAGTTGGAAGACACCAAACTGATTGGTCATGAAGGCACTCAATAATATCATATTTATTACTTTGGTTAATTCATCCAAATCTAAAGGTAGAAAAAAACCATCTGATATTGGCTTTAGTCATCTTGTTTTTCGATGGTTTTTTTTTTAAGTTAATAGCTTCTCCTCTCCAACTTTTGAACTATGCAATGGACGAGAATTCTAACAAAAGTTGAGGTAATAAATCTACTTGAAACGAAAATTGGATTGGTCGTTCGTGGACCACATGTTACAACACACTAGCACGATTTGGGCTTATTATCCAGTAATCTTGTTCCATGTTAATATCAAATGAGAATGGGTTCGTTGTTAATGGACACGTGCGGATTTTTTGGGAGACTGAAGAGATGTTGTGCTGTGCAGTTTTCTTTTGTAAAAATGTTTAAGTTACAAAATCAATAGTTTAGATTTGTAATTTAATAGTTTATTGTTAACAAAATTAATATATCACAGTTAAGTGGCAATGGGATGTGTACGCGAGACAAACCCGTTGTCGCACATATACCTACAGGACTGGCTACGCATGGCAGAAAATGAAACTATTTGTAAACTAGATTGCTTAAAACTAGCTGCAAGCATAAACCTAATTAAAAAGACACTTGCCATTGGCAGGGACGTGAGCGGCGTGGAGCTGCTGATGAACAACCACCAGTCGCTGAAGGCGGAGATCGAGACCCGTGAGGACAACTTCTCGGCGTGCATCTCGCTTGGGCGGGAGCTGCTCGCGCGGCAGCACTACGCCACGGCCGACATCAGGGACAAGCTGCTCATGCTCACCAACCAGAGGAACGCGCTGCTGCGCCGCTGGGAGGAGCGCTGGGAGAACCTGCAGCTCAGTGAGTACAGCATACTTGTTCGGTTGACGGGAGAGAATTTGTTATCTTAAAAAAACTATTTTTAACAAAAAAAATACAAAGAGAACGGAAATCAGGGGGCCCTATTTGGATCAGCAGATTTCGAAAATCTTCTAGAATTTCATAAACCGGTTTCAATGAATCTTGATACAGAGCTTTATGTTCCGTATAATTAGGATACTTTTATCCCGCCGAATGACGTCGTTTTCTTGAGATAGAGTGCTGTTGTTGCATGGTCATGACAACGCGAATAAAGTGTTGCCGGCCCTTCTAGTCTTCAATAAAAATGGTAGTTTTATGACAAAACAACAAGTGCATAAAAATGCATAGTTACAAATACAGCTTTAATACTTTTTTGGAAGAACAATTCGAGGTTCTGTCACTTAAAACGACATAATCTTTTCGAGGTAACTGTTATAAATAAAAGAAATTGTGCGTGTGTGAAGTTGTTGAAGTGAACACGCCATTGAAGTGAAACAAAATGTGAGAAGGGGTGGGAGGAATTTTTAGATTTCGTGACATCACATTTCATATATTATATCGTTATAATATATTTACGCCTTAAAACATGAAATATGAAGTATTAACGAAAAATCCCAAAACATTTCCAACTCTATCTGTATGAAAATAGTTTTTAAATGATTCAATATAATTTACTTTATCTCATTCTGTCGCAGGCTTAGTCCTATAGATTTATGTGTTTGTCTCTTTTTACTGTCGCTTTGTCGTTTCATCGAGTTTCAAATCACACCAATTCTAAAGAAGTTTCATTTCGAAATAAGTCAGTGCAACATCTTCTGAAAAGGCATCCAGGATTTTTTATGCCAAGCTAAGCATCATAATTGGTTTATGACAACATATTGGTCTGATTCAGGAATTAATTCCTTTTTTCCTACATTTTGACTTGAACCATAACTTTTTTTTTAAGTTTTGGAGGTGTACCAATTCGCCCGTGACGCCGCCGTGGCGGAGGCGTGGCTGATCGCCCAGGAACCTTACCTGATGTCCCAGGAGCTGGGCCACACCATCGACGAGGTGGAGGCGCTCATCAAGAAGCACGAGGCCTTCGAGAAGAGCGCCGCCGCGCAGGAGGACCGCTTCAGCGCCCTCACCAGGCTCACTACGGTAACCGACCTCCTACCGTTTCATGCTATCCTGGTAACTTCGAGGCTTTGTAGGGATCGTGCATGGACTTAACATTTACATTTGCAGCCCAAAGGCTAATTGACATTAATATCAACTGAAATACTCTTGTATTTTCTTAAGTTTTCGCGAATAGTAACGACGAGGACATACTTAAAACTACGTTGTAACGGTTTTAAGCGCGGCATTTTATTTGATTTCTATTCCGCGACTGTGATAAGAGAAAGATATCAAGAGTCAATGAGTAATGTTAAAGTTATTATTTGGCCTACCCCCAATATGTTCATTTTAATTTAAGGTTTATTATTTACTCTACTCTATTTGGATATTAGTCTAATTTATTACCGCTTCGCAACAGGTGTGTGTGCCTTGAAAAGAAGCGGCGCAAGAAACTCTTAAACAAAAAGCTAGTCTAATAATTAATTTTATAAAATACAAGCTGTTCCGGCAGGCGTCGGTCTGTCCGGAAAATCTTCAATAGATATACAGCGGCACCACCTACCGGATCCAATTGTGAACTAACTTAGAAACCTTTTTTGGCTCGTGCACAACAACTCTGCTAAAGATCATCACATGATCAAATGTATTGTTTACGATCCTATAAAGGACATACAGTCACTATTTTTTACATATAAAGATTAAAAGGTGGTAGTTAAAAAATGCCGCGCTTAAAATCTTTAAAATACTTTTAATTACCGAAACCACCTAGATTTTGTACGGGAGTTTCAAAGACTCACAAGTGCATATAATGTCTCTTTCACTCGCGATAAATCTTTTGCCGTCCCGATAGTTCTACCACTTATTCATTTAATTTTCTCAAATTAATTACCTCAAGACTTTTCTTTACACAATTTAGTTTGGGTTTTCTGTGTTTGTAAATCGTATAGTACAGCCAAGAAAGCCCTTTACTGCCCTATGATCAAAGATCATTTGCACCTCGTTGATTAACAAGGTTTATTTATGCTTGTAAAATCTATGTGATAGTAACTATGGTCCTGGATTTTATTATTATTATTGATTTTTTCAATTTTGTTTACTACAAGTTGTTGTTAAAACTGGTAAAACATTTTCTTGGCTGACTATAAACTTATATGTAGCATGCTTTGTAATATTGCTTGATGGTTTCTCTGGTTTTCCTATATTTAATCACTGGTTGTTTTTATTCACCACTAGCTTGAACTGCGTGAAACTTCACTATGGCCAATTGCACAGCCTTGGGATAAATGTGACGAATCCGAATTCACCTATTGCCACCCTCCCTCCTCTAAAACTAAACCACCTTTAGTCATAGACGTCATTTGCAAACCCGGAAAGCCAGTTAGCCAGGTCGTCGAAGAAATTGTAACGCATAGCAATAAATATCCGTTACCCGAAAAATTCAAAAATCGTACTTTAACCCTTAACTATAACCAACCGGTGAAAAATGAATCTCGTCTTTGGAAAACTGTAACCAGTAACAGTTTATCGACTATATCGGAATTTAGTACCCCTCCAATGACGCCTTTAAAAACACCCCTATCTCCCGAAATATACAGCTCAGTATTCTTTGAGTTCACAGACGACAGTGAAAGTCCTCATATAAATTTGGCATGCATTGATTTTATGCTATGGGAGAGGTTATCCTACCAATTGATATACCCCAATGTTTCGCTGTTGCGATCGAAAAGTAGCAGCTCTTCTAAATCAAACAGTCTTAAACGTCTTCTTAGGAAATTCTCGAAGCGGGTACGATCTCTTGGAGAAGACGACATAACTGGCGAAGTAGGCGTTCTATCACTTCCGGGGATAACAAATAACAATAGTAAAGTTGTTAACGATCTAGGGAAGGAAGTTAAGAATATCCCATTGAAGTCCTCACTCCTATTATTGAGCCAAACCCGTAATTTCTTAGCTCCAGAAGGTGCATGGTACTTTGACTACTTGGATTGTGTAAGTGTTGTGTTTGGTGTAAAAACGCGCTTGATATGTCACGACGCTTTGCACGCTGCTTTTGGTGTTATATAGGTACATATTGTATTATATATTCCAAGGAATTATTTCCGAGTATGGTTAATTTTTATTCTGTTTGTAAAGTTTACTAAGACCAACAACTACCGGAAGTACATACATTCTGAAGGACGACACGCTTGACATATGTCGGGAGTGTCATCGCTCCGGTGAGTCTCTCAGGCATGACACTTCTGGTTGTTCTCGTCTTGCTATCAGTGTCCCGTCGTAAGCACCTTATTACCAATACAAGCCCGAGCCAGTTCTTTACAATGGTCAATATCTGTTCTACTGGGACCGGTCAAATATCACAGACAGGACTATTGTTGCTAACAAGCCTGATATTGTGATAGTTGATCGGTCTGCGAGATGTGCTATAATTGTAGATGTCGCGATTCCCCAGGCTGGTAACCTCGTGAAAGCCGAGAAAGAAAAACGAATAAAGTATATTGATCTCTCTCACAAGGTTACTGCCATGTGAAACTTGGACTCTACAATCATAGTACCGATAGTGGTGTCAATGAATGGACTAATAGCAAAGAGCTTTGAACGACTCCTTGAAAGGGTCTCCCTTGGTATCTGGGTGAATGCAGAAGGTAGCCCTGCTGGACACGGCCCGTATCATGAGGAGGTTCCTGTATCTGAAGCCTTAACCACCGGTAGCTTGGACCTTAGGCCCTGCTGCCGACGGACATCGATTTCTTATTTTTGTATGTAGTATGTATTTAAAGAATTTGAGGCCAAATAAATAGGTGAAATATTATTAATCGGCCGAAAAACACATTTTGTAAATCGCCAAATTAAGCAAGTTACTCTTGTGTTATGGGTAATATACAACAGACTACTCTAGAGCCGATCAAATATATAAATATTTATATAATGATGTACAAATATTTTATTGATATTAAAATAAAATAAATTGTTCAATAACATCAGCAAGCGCACCCAACTAACGGTACCCGATCTCTAAAACAGCTTCATCAATACTGTCAATGTGATTGTTCCTACAAAAACAATATGGCCGTTGCAGTTCGAAGTGAAAGAGATGAAGAGGCGGCAAGAGGCCGCCGAGGCGGCCGAGCGCGAGGAGCGCGAACGAGAGGCCGCGGAGGCGGCCGCCGCCGCCGCCGAGCGGGACGCGGTCGACCGCGCCGCCACGCCCCAGGAGCAGCCGCAGCAACCGCAGGGTACGAATTCGTCGTTGTTCACTCTAACATATTTTATGTATTTTCATTTGTAAGGGATATGTCAAAAATAACATTTACAAACTATGTTAGACTATTTGAAGGAGATTTTTTAAGTATCGAAGCAAAAGGTTGGCATCTCGTTTGTAAAAATAAACTTACAAGTTTACAACCGTTTTTAGTAATATTATGCAAACAAAATAATTTAGAATATTGTATATTCTAATGTACAATATTCTATTTTTTTTTCAAAACGTAGATACATTTGTTGTATGCAAAATTTTAATAAAAACGGCTTTTTCTTAAAACTATCGGTATGTGGGTTGGTTCCATTTTGCATAACTAGGTCCAATTTACAGGTCGTAATAGAACTTTTGTCTTGTTCAGAAATTGGGACTCGTATTAAGTAAGTAGTAATTCAATATTACATTAATATTGTGATTTATTCTTAACTGAAACTGTGTTGATGAGATATAACATTGTCTACGTGAAATATTTATAAAATGTATGCCCTCATCAAAAGTGTTGTTAAAACTATTTTTGACATATTTCTTAAGTGTCTTAATAAAAAATGACATTTGAATATATTAATAAACTAAATGAAATGCAATATGATATTAAATACCTTAAAAAATGCCAAAGCTATATTTAAAGCATTGCTTACGTAAAGATTATTTTGTAAATAATACGTTTAGTCAAGTAAATTAGGAAACTAGTAAAAAACACAGTACGTGAAATTTTATTCTATTAATTTTCAAAATTAACAATTTTAATATCGGCTCACGAATTGCAATATATAAGCACGCATGTGTATCGTCTTCTATAGCACCAAAATGAACCTTAAAATCTTGAAAATAACTTAAATTATTTCCAATATCACCGTTTATATGGTGAATGCTTTTTGCATAATACAATAACACTTAGGTGATAATAAGTTTTTATTATTACAAGCAAAATAGATTAGCCAAGATTTTCATAAGTATATATAAATATAGTACTGTCATAATGAATTAATCACAAATGTATGCATTGTTTTTACATCTTCATTAATGTATGTCTTTCAAGACCACGGGCCATAAAAATGCCATCTTCATTTATTATTATAATAAACTTAATGTGTAAAACGACGCACTATATGATTTATGGATAAAATTAAAATGTGATATGACTCTATGGTGCCTCATACATTGAAATGAATATTTACTTATCTACGAGGCCACTGCAAATTAACTTCAAGCTCCAAAATTATAACAAACAATATTTACTCTATATCTATATTCATTCATCTCTTGTGTAAATTTTGAATTTATATCCAAACTGTCCTATGTTTAAAATAAAAATCCTGTTTATGGGTTTATGTTATTGGAATGACTTCGTTACCGAAAGTGAAAATTATTACATATAAAATCTCATGATGTTCGCTCAACTATCTAAGGAACTCATCAGACAAGAAAACATGTTTTTTGTATGTGTTCTTAACTAATACATTTCAAAGTGAAATAATGTTTAAGGTTCCTTCCCATGCGACTGATATCCTCACTGGTGACGAAATCTCAATAAACGAAATACAAAAAAACAAAAATCGTGTTCATTCCCGAGGCATTAAAGAAGGAATAAACATCCGAACATAATCATTTCACATTTTTGGATTAGTAGGGATTTTGGGTGGGTTATAATCTCAAAAATTATTTTTACCCATAAATTTCACGCGATAATGTATAATATACTTGATTATTTCATTAGACAGTATGTTATAGACATTATTTACAAGTTGATAAGGCACAGTTTTCACTGCGTTACAGCCGAACTTGATTTACGGCACGTGCCGATTTCATAGATAATGAGCATTATTTACTTTCATCCATAACTTTCCTTCAATCGCTTACTCAGTCGAATAACAGTATCTGACGTCATTTCATAACTATTTTTATTATTAATTAAAACGGATTCATTTAATTAACGGACTATTACTTCTAAAAATATATTTAATACATATTAAAAGTATTATTTATGATCATGTAGAAATGTACTTATTATTAAAAAGTAACTCATAAATTATGATTTGTATTTAATCTCATACATAAAATATATTATTGTCTTAAAAAATCGAAGACCGCACTCAGAGAATTTCACAAATGAATTGTATGAATTGATATTTGCGTCAATCCCAATGATCCTACTTATGCGCAATAGCGGTTGGTCCTGGTACTTAAAAAAAACGAGTAATGACAATTGTTGTTATGCAATCAAATCCCTCTGAATGCGGTGTTAAGTCCGATGATGTTAACCGACCGAGTACAAAGGCGTAAGCAATACAAGCGAGTTACTTACAAATGTGTTGTCCACACATGCACACGCGTAGTCGTAAGGAGAACGTCCACTAAAGCGGCTGAGAAGGCCCAAGAGCGACCGCATTCCCAGCCAGGTAAACTGAGCGCTTATTATAAACTAGCCAATGTAAAAACACGTACCCGGCTACTGGCATGAGCTTAAACGGTAGATGTAGCTCGTGTTCCTTCCGTATTCTGTCGGGTTACACTGCGCTCGATTAGTTCACAAATTAATAAAGGGCACGTCCACTGACAGGATCGTATTTAAAATGGCGGTGGTAGCTGTAATATGCTCGTTATTCTGTTATGTGAAGAATTATTCTTGTTGTCATAAGAATGTTCTGCGTCGAATATCATTGGTATTAGTAATTGATGAGTATGAGAGAAGCGGTAGACCAAAAGAGATGGAAGGATAGTGCAGAAGATGATTTTAATATTTGTGACGTAACAGAGGATGATGTATATCAGAACGGATAAACATGAATATAGCAAAAAAAATACCACACTCAGTCCAGAATGGAATAGAAAACACTTTATTGTTCACCACATACACATAGTATAAACAATTTACATTAGTAATCCAGTCCAGTATCTTCGATAATAATAATAAAATATAAATGTCTGAGATTTCAAAACAAATGCTAAAAGTTTTGTGAAAAGTTCTATTTATTTAATATCTAATCATAAAGGACAGTTTCTGAAATTGTTGTATGTCAGATATATTTAAATGTTTTTTTCAAATAGGTTCAGCATATTCCAATGAATCTTAGGGATAATAAAACAATAAGCAGAATAAAGAGCATACTTACAGTGTCACATCGTAATATGTTGTCAGATGGACAGGGAATAGATTTGATTGATACACAAACAGCTTGGACGCTTAAAATCTTTTTAGGGAAAAAATAGGTTAAATTGAGTAGTTGGGACATTGCACAGTTTTATTTGTTGCACGACTTCAATGTTCACGTATGAAGGTTTAGTTCCCACAGGTGATGGTTTTATTTATGATACTTCATTACTTTTATCATTAGTTTTACTTCCCTTACGTTTTAATTAACAATTGATTTGGGGTTTAAAATTAAATTCAAATTTATATTATCATTTTCGTCGACCAGAAACATGTAAAATATAAAAACGACATGTAGTAAAAGTTCAATTTCAAGAGAATAAGTTTTAATAAATTTTGATAATTTTAAACCTCAATAAATTAAGACATTTCACATTCATGTAATCTTTATTTTAGAATTCATATTTGTATTCTATACCTATACATAAGTCTACATCTATTCGTTTAATGTGTCATTTGAGCTAATCACGGTGATGGTTTGATTTCTTGTCTCTGGTCTTATTTTGTAATGTTACAAAAGTGTCTCACATTGAGCAATATACGATGTTTTCTTTCAAACATTCTAAAGCGTAATTATTAAAATTAAAATTGTATTTATGTTCTTGTTTATAAAGAATGGGTAACCGATAAAAACCTATGCAATAAATTTGAATTTAAATCAGTTTTAAAAGTAAGACAAATCTCTTGGATCGGTTGGAAGACTTTTTAAACTAAGATTTTCTCCTGATCAACTTGATTGGTAACACTATGTTTGAATTGAAACTGCGTAATATGATGTCCATTATTATTAGTGGGATACTTTTGACATTACTAGAAAAATATTTTTGTCTTATCTATTCATCGTCTACTTTCACAATTTCATATGTCAGACGCTAGTCTAACGTTTTTCATTCTGCGAAGTGAACTATTTTTTCAAAAACTTAAGAAGCTGCTACGTTACAGGTAGATATTTCACCTACTTTACTAGGCTTTGTTAGCTATCTATGTATTCATGCACGGCCTTTTCTTGAAGCTTTATCCTTTATGTTGTATATAAAATATTATAGACACAAATCATAAACGCTTTTATCTTATGTACTTTTTTGCTTTATCACAACATTTTGTGCCTAACACACTACTGGTTACTTTTTGAAATTGAGTTTTAGGAGACTAAAAAAAGTATTTTATTTATATAAAAGCGTGGAATTAGGAAACAGCTGTAGGGAGTAACAAAACTGACAAAATCTTTTATTAACAATGTTATGATTCTTTTAAAAATAAATTTAAACCAATGCACTTGTACTTGTAGCATGATAATATTTGTCTTATGATTTGATTTATCTGTACTTATGCGCCATATTAGTGTTCTGATTGCGATAAATAACTTATTTTGACATTGTATTGTAAATATGTACTGAACTTGCATTGTTTTGTATATATATCATATTTTTATTTTTCTCAATTTATCACCGATTCAGTGAATTCAGTGGCGCAAAAGTACAGACAGCATGTAGATAAACGTAAGCATGTCCCGTTACGTGAGCACGTAGCGTGTAGTTGTGTAGTGGTAATAGCACGTAGTGTATGTACGCATGCAGACGCGAGTAGCCCCGTAGCCGTAGCGGAACCCCCCGCCGCGGCCCCCGCGCCGCTCTCCCCGGCCGCACCCCGTGACCCCCTCACGCCGTCCACCTCCAAACAGACCCCCGTCAAACCTGCACGACTCTCCAGTGAGTATGACTGCCCACATCTAATAACCTCTGACACTTGTATCTATATAAGTGTATCCATTCTAAGAGGCAACAGATCGTCGGCGTCAGTGCAGGACCTTGTAATTACATTTTTACATATTACATGCATAAATCACAATTTTGACAAGAAATCTTATGACAAATAAATGTAGTTGCAAGGTCCTGCACTGTCGCCGACGAAATATAAGATTTGTATTGCGTCGACGTAGGAAAGTTTCTTGAGCACTTTTCTAAGGCTCACAACTAGCTCAAATATTAGTGTTGTAGTATGTGCCTCATATCTTTCCTCTTTGGTCAGAATATAATTGAGCTAGAAAGATTGTGTACTCTTCAGACAAACTAAATGTTGCCTCTTTGTACAATGATACACTAAAAATAGTTAACACTGGTAATTAGTTAATATGTTAAATGTTTGTGTAAGTCCTATTATTATAATGCATGTTAATTCTCTTAACATCTGTGTTTTCGTAATTTGTCCCCTATTTTTTGTGTCACTTAAGTTTCCAAAATTTTGTTGAATTTTTATATTAGCACGAAAAATTGCTTTTGTTTTTTTGCTGCGATGCCATTTTGTTTTTATGTTGCTTTGAAATATTTTTGTTTTTTTTCTCCTTTCCTTCCTTGTCCTCGTTATTCCTTACTCGTGATACCACTATTCCAATATCATTCTTAAATAACTTTTTTTAAATATTCTAATTGCCTTTATGTTGTATTTAACCCCTATTGCTTTCGTATTACCCTTAATTTTTTTTCCTTGCAATATTATATCTCTATTTTGCCTATTCTAATATTCCACCGATAATCCCGTAAATCCGTTTCTATGTATTTTGTAATACATATTATATATCCCTATCCTTTATCCCCGTACCTATCCCATTCGACGCGAACAGCTCCCGGCACAAGCTCCACACCGGCTACACCTTCGAGTTCCGGTAAGGTGAAGACTCGGTCGAGAAGCAAGTCGCCATTCAGGAGCTTCCGATGGAAGACAGCGAAGAAACTTATCGCCGGAACCCACCATAGCGACGATGAAGGTACCAATGGTATTGGACGGTTTTGGATGGTCGTCAAATGATAGGAAAACAATATATATATTTTTTATTTATCAAAACAACGAAATAACAATTTATAATTCATCGACGCTGGAGTTTATTTATATCAATTGACAGCGTCTATCGCATTTAATAATTTGTAGTTATTACGTAAACTGATACAAATAACAATTTTATTATAAAAAGTACAGTCTTACTTTGTTTTTAATAAATGTAGGTGTACTACTGTTTTAAAATCAAGAGGTAATTAGTAGGCGCGGAATTAAATGAACAGTGTGCATTGGCCGTACGTGTTATCTCGGCGCATTGTCGTTTTGCGCAAAGGCCCGCTTATATATAGATGGCCTTACTTATAATCGTTTGTTAAATTTTAAGAAACTGCTCAGCAACTGATTAGTGAAAATCTTACCCATAAACTCGTCTTAAGGATAAGAGGTCGTAAATTAACGGCAAAAGGCATTAAATTGGTGGCGCTACTGTAGCTAAAGTGCTAATTTTTTAAGGAAATACTAAAAGTTTTATAAAATCAAAACAATATAAAATCACTAGGCTATTATTAATTACTTACTTAAGAGATGGCTAATCCTTTCTCAACGAGATTTTTATAAGTAAGGCCCAGAGTGTTTAATTTCATCCGGTTTTTTTAAAGAAATTATCCTTTAGTAACGTTTTTTAAATCTAGTTTTTACGGGTACTATCTTATAGAAAGATACCTTAGTGTGTAGAATATGTTATAGTATCTAAAAGGTTTAGTATTTTTGGTATGTAATGTCAATTAGAATTACGGAATTAACTAATTCTAGTCATTTTTTAGGGTTCTAATATATATTTATAAAAAGGAAGTCTAATCGTTCCGTATACAGTAAGAACAAAACTTTAATGGACCTCGGCTGAAGTTAATTGGCTTTATGACTTTGCGTTATTCACATTAATTATTGTTTTACATCTGTTTTGTTTAATAAATATTTACTGATCTAATGTAAATTATGAGTTTTGGTTTTGGTTTTTCTTGGTGGTGTAACATATGTGTAAAAAAGGTAAGATATACTTTCCTATATCATTGTTTACATCTACAATAATTCAAATGACTCGATCCCAATAGATCGTGAGTACAAAGGTTAAACCATCCACAACTGAACTTTACCTTATAATGCGAATATTTTTCTTATGCATCGAAAAAGCTTTGAGTGTGCTGTTGTGTTGTTTCGCGCATGAAACTTTTGTTGTTTCGTACGTCTGATTGCAAATAAAACACCATACAAGCGTGGCTTTTTATTCTGAACGATATTTTTGTTAAGGTTTAAATAAAACGGATATCAATCAACCCATCACTGGCGATTCGAATTATTATGTTTCCTAAATGTTAACTCCATTTTATTGCAAGAAGACATTTTTTTTATTCAGTAGTTTAAATTAGTATGTTTTCGAGTTATTTTTCACTAACGACTATGTGAGTACATGTAATATTCAACTTGACACTGTCAATCTTTTTGACTTTTTTATATTAGCCACAAAAGCCCTCCAGTACTTGATTTTGTATATTAGCGTATATTGCGCAGACACTAGTCGTTAAATAAAAAAGGCCCAAATTTCGGCAAGATCTACATAATCATAATTCTATAAACATACTTTTGTATTGTAAAAACTACTGTGTTATTCTTCTGAAATCGTATGGAGTTAGCAATTTTAGGTCCTCGATATCTTCGGTTCTTTTACAGGTGACTGCAATGTAGTGTATAGTTTGTCCTAATTGGAGTTTTTAAAACACAGAGGGCGCTAGTCCAGCGAGCGAAGACGAGGGCGTCGAAGGCACGTTGGTCCGCAAGCACGAGTGGGAGTCGGCCGCCAAGCGGGCTTCCAACAGGTCAGTGTTGCAAACTATCCTTCAGTCTTTCACAGTTGATTGTCAATGACAACTACTTTAGCTACTTATAATAGGATAATTATGTTTGCTGTTTAATTTACTTTAGTACTTTAATCAAGTTTCATTCTTTCAAAGATTAATTTCAAATGGTTTAAAATAAAACAATTTATATAAAATAACACGTTGTTCAGCTAGGGTAGATAGTATCTGATTATCAACGCGTGCGTAGTTTGTTTGGCAAAATGGCTATGTACTCTTAAACCATTTTTGTTTTTTGGGTGAAACAGGTTACCGGCTGATATATCTGCCCGCTTATTCGTTCGAAAATAATCACGTCCACTCTCTTCAATTTTTAAAGAAGTTCTAATGACCTATGCTACCTGGTGTAAATATATAATAACAGCCATCAGTCGCCTTATTTCTGGTTTCGGGCCTCCCACTATTTGTAGAGAATGGTACATGCTTTCCGGCTTGGATTCGAACATGCGCGGCCTTTGTATTTGGGTCAGGAGTGCGCAAAACTAAGATGTACATGCAGGTGTTGATAATAGACGTCTATTATTGATCTCGCTGACTTATTACCATCTGAAGTGCTGTACCATTGGTACAGCACTTCCAATATAACATGATCTATAAAAAAATTGCGCGAATTCAAATGTAATTAATTAAAATCGTTAAGAAACTATAAACCTAATCCTAGAGTACATTTATGTTAATATTGGCAACTTGATCCAGATCATGGGACAAAGTGTACGTGGTGGCAAAGGAGAGCAGGATGTCGTTCTACAAGGACCAGAAGTCGTACAAGGCGTCTCCGGAGCAGCACTGGCGCGGGGAGCCGCCGCTCGACCTGAACGGCGCCGTAGTCGAGGTGGCCGCCAACTACACCAAGAAGAAACACGTGTTCCGGCTGAGGTATCACCATTTCGAATATTTCTAGACGAACATACCTCTCGCACTTTAGCGCTAGGATGGACATTTTATTTTATGATTTTTCATTTATTTTTGAATAGCCTTTGTACTCAAAACAGATTATAATAATTAGTAATTAATACAATATACATTAAACATTTACAGGTAAAAAAATTGAATCCAAATATGCTTTTTAGTTTCATGTTCGAAATTAGAAGGATTCCTTGACGTGACATCGATATATTATTATTCATTCTTGTATATTTATTATTTTTAAAATTTTAATTTAACCGTCGTGAAAAATGGATTCTACAGTATAATACCTAAATATAAATGTCGTTAACGAAAGTATATTTGTGTTATGGGTATCATACAGAGGCAACAATTAAAACCAGAATAGACAATATAATGAAAAGCTGTTTCATGTGAGAAATTAAACGGGAATTCTTTTAATTCAAGTTGACCAAGGGGTCACAGAGGCTGTCATTATCTAAATAACTTAATCAATTCTCTGCGGAATTGTCGCTCAATTAGAGGACACTTGCTCAAATCTTTAAAAAATGCAGCTTTTTTAATTAAATGCAAACAACTTAAATATTAAACTCAATGTGTTAAATATTAGTAGTTGTTTTGGTGGCATGCTTTAGACTGGTGGTAGCCATCCAGACGAGCCTTACGGCTCGCTGCTCGGTCGCAGGTAACCGTATTCTTTTTCCGTTCCTGCGCACAGATAAATGGGGGATAGGACGGATAGTATGGGTAATGGGAGTGATATTGTTAAAATGAGGTCGTGTATCTTGGGCACTGGCACCTCAGATATCAAGTTATATTTCAATCCTTTTGACACCACCGTTTTTCTCATGTATTTTCTTGTCCCGTCATGTCTGTCACCAATCGTTTACCATTAAACTTATTACATGTATCTATCAATATATTTTATTTAGATTTATTTTAATTATTTATTATGTATGTATATTTATTGAATTTTTGAACTTAAGTTCGCTCGTTTGGTCACAAGTAAATTCATAAAAACCTGTTATAAGACCTTGGTTTTTTTTCAATAAATTAAAATAAATGCCTTTATATCGCGGACTTCAAGCCAGAGGGGCGTATAAAAAATGGTATTTTTAAAAATTTCGTCTATCATTTATATTTTTATCGATACACCACCTCTGTTTTTTTCTTAATAGTAGGTTAGTTAAAAAAAGAGCATTTACGTAATCATGGAAGTACTTCATAGACACATGCAAATTTCAGTATAGAATACATTGAAAAAAAAATGTATCCCCGAAAAGTGGCTTATACTTATACCCCTCTGGCTTGAAGCCCGCGCTATACAAGTAATCCATAGTGCTCATTATTTACAATTGACACATTAAAAACATTGCATTGTGTGTCGATGTCATTAGGTTGGCGAACGGCGCCGAGTTCCTGCTGCAGGCGCACGACGAGGCCGAGATGGCGTGGTGGCTGGAGGCGCTGGCGGCGCGCACCGCCGCGCCCGCCGCGCGCTCGCACACGCTGCCCGCGCCCGCCAACGCCGAGCCCAAGCGCCGCTCCTTCTTCACGCTCAAGAAGAAGTCAGTCAACAGCCTAACGTTCCTATTCTCACCCTAACACCCCCCACCACGCCCCCCTGCGGTAATGCCCCCCGACGTACTACGGCTCGGTGACGGACGCTTTGTGTGTCTGTTGTTGTCGTGGTGCGCTCTCTCGCATCAACATTAACGGCCGGGTTGATAGCGGAATGGAAACCGAAATGGAGTAAACAATGCTACCATACTCCTCTGAAACGGTTTGGCCGATTCTCGTGACATTGGATAGGTCTGACAATCGGACCATCTATTTTTCATCCCCCTAAATGTTAAGGGTAGTCCCTCTATTTAAAAAAAATAGATATTTTTTAAATTTTTTTTATGATAAAAAGCATTAAAAATACATACAATCCTAAATTTTTAACCCTCTACGATCAACCCCTGTTTTTTATTTGTTAAATATCGATTGAAGGTTTTCCGGGCAGGACGACGTCTGCCGGGACAGCTAGTATAAATATAAATTGCTCGATAGCTAACACTTTAAATTGTACTTTAAGTTATTTATATGATGTATATGTATATGAAAATGAATGTATGTATTTCAAAATGGAATCATACTTATTGAAAGTCGTGAGTCTACCGCCGCTTCCAAAGCGGTTACTTTTAAAGGAGAAGAAGCGGACAACAAACTCCCCAATAACGTATCTTTATTTGACATTTATTATTAGTCGTCTTTTAATTTTTTTTAATTTAAAGACTAATAAAAGGTTTAGCAAACTATATTAATTATATATATTTCTGTCAGTTTTCGTTTATCTCTCGAACGGTTGACGATTTTGATTTTTTGTGCTTATCCGTATTATGAGATCGCACATCTATTTTCATCCTAAATTAGTAGTCATAAAGTTTTTGGTTATTTTTAGACAAATTTAATTCTATTTTTATGATACAGCATTAAAAGATACATACAACCCTAATTTTCACCTCTAAGATCAACCCTATTTTTACCGGCAGGACGTCTCCGGAAGCTAGTTATTTATAAAAATAAATAATTAATTGAATAGATTTCTCGCAGAAACGCTATTTGCTTTACTAATATTTAACTTGTTACCGAAAGCTCTCGAAGGTTTACTGATTTTTGAAGAAATTATACTTGCCACGAACTATTGTCAATTTTACGGAGCCTACCCGTTTCTAATTTATGAAATTTAAAATCTACGTATTTATCTTCCTGATTTAATAATATTTTTCTCTATTAAACCAGTTAGTTATCATATTTTTGTTGTGATCGTAACAAGATTTGCCGTTAATATTGATAAATGATGTGCTTATCTTTCAAATTTTGTTTCGAATTATATTGCTTACAACCTTATTTGTATATGGTTACCAAGCAGCCTGACGATAACGCCCTAAAACAATTTAAGAAAAATAAACAATGCACGAAAACGGAAGCTTTCGCTAAACAACAAACATAATAAATTATAACGATTCTATAATAAAAAAATAAAAAATCTTTTATAGTTGCCGGTAATTGTTATGGGCTTACCACAATATAATACAAATAATGTATGCTGGGTCATCAATGTTGCAATACCTTCTTCTTGTTAAAAACATGTGTGTCAATCTTCTTTTTCGATAAAATATCATTAGTTCTTTTTACTTATTGTGATCGTCAAACCAACATATTTGATAATATTATGTAAAATAATGTTGAGATATTGTTTGGGATATTTGATTTTTTTTTACATAATTATTCTGCTTGTGCACCTATATTTTATATATTTTTGAGACGAAACTGATGAGTGAACGGCGTTTGAAAATTTGTCATTTCAAAAACTAAATACACATAATAGATACAGTATAGGTGTCGTGAAAATTATTTACTTTGAATTTATTACATTGTTTCAATTTTGGTATATTTTGTACTTGGATATGGACTAATTTTTACCCCTGAAAAATACCACCCTATGCGATACGAAGTTGACATTTACACTGATTAAACCTCGTGAAATTCCTAGTTATATATTAAATGCGTACGATAACTCATTGGAGTTATAAATATCCAATGTTCATTTCCTGATTTTGAAATGTCATAATAGGTGCAAATTTCATGAAAATAAGTTCACTATAAAACACTGAAAAAAAAAACTCTTTCCGATTTATTTATATATTAATATTTAGACAGTAAAAAAACGAACTACTTTGTCTTTCCTGATCTGTTCAATGTTGCGACGCTTTTTCTAACTAACACTTGTTCGTCAATGTTCTATTAACTCATAGTTTAACTGTATTGTAATTTAAATTTATTGATAGTTTTCTCCATCTTTTATATAGTCTATTCCAGGTGTTTTTTTATAGCTTCAATATACAGGACACGACATGTTTCGAATTTTATAATATTATAGATAAATATAGAATCAACAGAATGAACGTCACGATGATTTTATTGTTTTCAATTTGATTAAACAATAAAAATCAGTAAAATCCTTCAAATAAACTATTACGTAAGGTACATATAAATTAGAGTAACTAGATAATTTACTCCTAAGTCCACTGTCAATAGGTAACATTCCCAAAAGATAAGCTTCATAGCCTCGTTGGACGGCATTGCTAGTATGGACCAGCCTTTTGTTTACATTACCCATTTTATTTTATTTTATTTTATTTTATTTTAAATTAATTATTTCAGTCAAAAATACAGTTTTTTATATAATAGAATTTTGGTTGAGAAGTGATGCTTTTCTCTATATCAAAACCCAAGAGTAGAATGACGTCTCCAATTCTGAATCATACATATAATTTACGGAATTTTAGATCGCAGTTGATTTTTCGGTGCAACAGCGATAAATCGGTATGCTCGAAATACACGCAGTATCTCAATTGGCTTATTATCGGTTCAGGAGCAACCCATATTGAGTAAATCAGAAACTCTTATACAAATAGCATATTGATTCCGCACCGCTGCTGCAAGAGTTACATTTTCACTAGGCAATTATCATTTCAAACAGTTTTCTTCGATGTCTATATCGTTGTTTTGTTATTTGTTTTTTCCAGCTAAACCTCCAATGAGCATCGACCCGCCCGTACAATTTCCTCATTAGAGCGATGGCGTCCTCGCCGTGCGTGTAGTGCGACGACAGTCGCACGCAATGCACGCGCCCGCGCCGACGGACGCCGGACATTTCTCACGACGCTTGCTGCAGTAAGCTTTGCTAATGAAGAAATCTAGATCGGCCGCGGCAACATCCGACTGTCTATTCGTACACTCGGCGTCATGGATCTTGGCCGCATTGGATTTTAAATTGAAAAAAAAATGGTACCACCGCCGCACTGCAATGACGATTAGGCCCAATACACGAATATAATCGGAGCTAATAAAACGTATTAATAGTAAATACTTAAATTTATTATTACATCTTTTATCAGTAATTTAATATTAATAGCGTATTTAACGCCACATTCGAAATATATTTCAAATGTTAATAATATATTACAAAACTTTAAATTTTATCTAAAAATCATTTTAAGTTTTATGTACGTTTTTCACAATACAAAGGTATTGTTAGCTTTCTGAAGTTGCTATACGTACTGCCAGTAAGAATTTTAGTAACAATTAAGTAATCTGTATTTGGCTATAAAGCAGCGTTTTGTGAGTGAATACGTTAAATTTAAAAACTAATAAATAAAACTAGCGCCACATTGTACCTTAACTAAATTAGCGCAATCTGCACAAAATCCAGTGAGGCCAAGATTCTTTCCGCCTACTGTAAATGTTAAATATTTTGTTGCGTACAAACGTTAATCGAGATTGTTCGGTGAATCGAGTGTTTGATCATTTTGCCTTTTGTCTGTAACTGTATTTATTGCACGTTAATTATACCGAAAGATTTTAAATTATATCAAAAATAAATTTATATTATTAGCCGAGTATGTATGAATCCCACCCACATGAGAATGTGTTATTGTTACTATAATATGGAAGACGGTTATGTCTAAATGGAATAAATATTATAATAAAAATCCTTAATACGACGCTATTTATTAATAGATGACTTTAGTGTTTAAATTCAGATTGAAAAATTATATAATTATATATATTCTAATTATTTATAATATATTGAAAGTGAAGCAATTGTAATATACATATAATTGGACTAGAAATGTATGTCGATTATAATTCAAGAGTTTTAAAAATTATTTGACCAATCTTAATAAAACTAACAATTGGACGGGATTTTATGGCATTTGACATAGTAGTTTTGTAACCGCATTTATCAGACGATTTCCAAGTGGAATGAGGTTTCGATGGACGGCTTTGCTAAATCCAGGCAATACGAGATATGTATCTTGTGCTACGTAAATGTTATTAGATATAATTTATATTATAAAATGTCTTCTTTATGACGTATCGGTGCCACTTTCTTATAATGCAGCATTTAAAAATTATATCAGATATTTCTTCTTAGATCGTTATTATAAGAGGTGTAGTATTTTATTAGAATTTTCGCGACTCTCATTCATAATAAAAAATAGTAATTTTTAACGCTTTTGAGTACGTTTTAATTTTGAGGGTAGATGATAAATAATTTTTAAATTCTCTTTGACGCTTGACAATATGAGTCATTCTGTGATCATTGCCAATGAGAAGCGGACGTAACGTTTAATTAAAATTAAATTTAAAGAGTCCTGAAAATCGTTAATAAATAGTTTTTATTATGTATAAGATTCGTGTAGATGATAGCTATAGGCGATATAAGGTACCATGGAAAGTGGCACCGGCGCCTCTTATATAGTAATCAAAGTTGTAAGTATGCTTCGAACGCCTCGTAAGTGCTTCTACAAAGTGACGTGTCTTTAATTATTATTAATGATAAAAATATAATTTTTTACTGCCATTTATTTTTCACAAATAATAATTTCCAATACGTATAAATTTCACCATTTTTATTAATGCGATCACACACATTTTTAGTTCTGTCCGTTGTCTTATGAATATAATTGTTAGGCGATTGTGGTGGCTTGTATGGAGCTTGACTTCGTGTTTTTCGCCTATTACTGCCACGATGTTTCACACTATTGCATGTCGAACTATGTTTAAATATTTTATTTTAAATTTTAATTTTTTGATGAAAATATAATAAATGATGTTTTCAAATAATATGCCTGGGTTTTATTCGAAAGTTTGTTCTAACATGATTTTATTTGAAACGAAGAAGGGGGCCGACAGTGGATATTGCCATATAAGCGCCACGAAACCATGATATTATTGGTGTTCTTCTAGGTGTACTTTAGTCTTGGGATAGGCCTCTTCAATTACGCACAATAATTATTGAATTATCATTTATTATAATATTTCAAGTTTAATTTACAATATACTAGGTGACGAGGCGGGCGTGATTAAGCGACTGGCTCGCTTCGACTTGACCCCGCATCAATTCTTACTTTTCTGATTCAGCAATTCCAGCCGCTAAATATCTTAGTGGCCAAGCCATATAAGCCGTGATGGCATAGTAGCTAGGTTATACAAACCATGATGGCTTAGTGGCCAAGCCTACAACGGTTCTTTAATAATATCACTGCTTGAACATTTTTTTGGACACATTGTTATAATTACTACGTGTTGAACAAAATCGCGAAGATACCTGCATCTATTGCATTCATCTGCCTCAGACAAGTGTGACAGGTAGACCGTTTGTTCCTATAAGAGTGGAAAAAATCAAGGTCAGCAGTTGGACTGCGGTTCGACAGGGTTTGTTTTTCAGCGAATACCTATAGAACCGTTGGGTAAAATACATTGTATTTTTATAGTACTAGATGTCCCGACAGACGTCGTCCTTTCCGGAAAAAGCTTCAATCGATATGCCGTCAGCAGCGCCACCTACCAGGTTCAATTATGAACTAAATCAGAAACCTGGCTCATGCACAACGACTGCTAAAGATAATAACCTATAAAGGACATACAGACAAAAATTCATTTTTATACCAAGAAGAAGACTAGAGATTATTCCGCGAATCAACCTCTAGTGCGTTCCTCTTGTTTAAAGAGCAGGCGTTAATACAGGTTCTATAACAGCAAAACTGATCCAGTATTCCTAGGTTTTCTGTGAAAGTTTAACAGACACCGAGTTACTATCGTATTTTTTTATTGATGACTATCATATTTTTTTTAGAAATTTTATATCTATGAACGTGAGAAATGATCGGTCTCGTACAAATTTTCAAACCGTAGTTTTATTTTTCTATCCCCGTCTATGTAAACTACATAAATGACAAATCTCAAAAAAACATTCTACTTTCTGGGATTACCTTTACATAAATCTATCCTGTTATACGAGATAAGTATCCTTTCTCCACCCTCGGTGTTTAAATTACACATAGGTATACCGAATTTCAGCCAAATCGGTTTCCGTAAAAGCATAACAGACAGACAGAGCATTTCTAATAATTGAAATTTAATTAAATTAAATTAATAGGTGACTTTGGCAGTTAAATGTGTCTATTCTTTTTTATTGCAAGACTTTCCAGCTCATGAAAAGTAGTTACCGTTGACTATAGACGCTGGGAACAGCAGGGGCCAAACTAAGACGCTATTAGAACCTTTTAAGCTCGGATGGAGGGATCAGATAGGAGGAACAGAATATGGGTTGGGATTAAAATAGGGGGTAGTGGGCGGGTGATTGGTACGAATGTAATTTATTTTAGGGTAATCGTTAAGTATTTAATTGAAAGGCGAAAGAAGTATTTGTACATAGGCATGTAGGGATGTAAATTTCAAAAAAGTAGATAGAAGTTTAATAATAATTTAAGTTCATACTTTTAACTGTATGCAAACTGACACGCATTTGTCAATTATTTAAGATATTTGCGTTATACGAATTTCCGTTTACAAAGTTCCTTATCATAACACAGTATCAATTGATAGACATGGCACTTGAATTTAGTTAAAGATAAACTCACTTTCTCACATAGATAATAGTGACGACGCCAGCATCCAAGTTACGTGACGCACTTAAAGAAAAATGTACAATTCCAAGTGTTAAATTCTGAAAATAAAGCAACTCACTATCACTAAGTGAAGTTTATTGTTTGTTATTTTATTCAGATTTCGATATATTTTTTAAGTTAAATATGCTTAGGAAAATAGTTTTTGTACTCCTCCCCCTAGTGTTAAGAGCAAAGCAAGTTTGCGAAGGAAATGATTGTACAGTGGGTATTGAAGCGAGGATTGCAGGTGGAGAAAGTAGTGAACCCAATATAAGGCCATTTCAGGTACGTAACCAAAATTATTTAGCATAAGTGTTAAATGTGGACAGAAAACAGTAGCCGAGAATCGATATATTTTTATGGTTTGAAAGAGGTTGAAGATAGCGTGTACTATTATAATAGAGACCAGAATGAGAGAATGTTTCGGGACTAGCTTCTCGTTGCTACCCTTAAGATATTTTTATGGTTTAAAAGAGGTTAAAGACGGCGTGTATCTTATAGTAGAGTCCAGAATGAGAGAGTGCTTGGGATTTTCTAATCCAAATGTACGGTTTACAACCCAGAAATCCAGCTTGTCAGCACCCAACATCACATTATTTCACTCGGTTCACCAACGTGCGCTATAATTGTTGAACTCGATAAACTATGTGTATATCTATTTATCAGACTTGCGTGTTTGCCATTCATACAACTGAAGTATAATAGCAAGGTGTATGGGTGTCATACCATATTTAATGATATTAGGTCCATACCTTACAGACAAATTGAAAATCTAAATTTTCATACATACATTTTATGACGTCCACTTGTAACCTGATAAACACTTTTTGATTCATTGTAAAGTCGTGTGCAGGTTTGTCGATAGTTGCCCCTCTCGTATCCTACGACTGGGACCGGAGTATGTCTATGTAGTAAGTACTAGGAACTCGATAACCGCGGACCGCGGTTGTGGGTGGCAGGAAGGGTTGTCATCGGCAAAACTTCTGGGCATGACAAATATGCTTCATGTTTTATTATATTGTTCCTTAACCTTTAAGGAAGAGATTAATGAAATAATAAATAATCATAATATAATAATAAATCGGCAGACAAACACACAAATTGTATATCCCCAAATTAAGTAAGTTACGCTTGTGTTATGGGTAATACACAAGACCACTCTAGGGCCGATCCCAGACTATAGTACCTAGATAAAGGAGAAAATACGTTTTCGAAATTAACTATACCAGGAATTGAACCCGGAGCCTGCGTTGCAGTGAGGCAGGCTGGGAAAGGCTTAGCCCGCTCAACCACAAAGGCCGTCAAAAATAGATAAATTTCTATTAATCTTTATACACGCACGTTTATTTGAGGTCCTTTTGACTGTACTTTCTTTAACACTTCTGTGAATTAATTATAATGACGTGGAGTTTCCTCATTTTGGGTCGCAGAGTCGCAGCCGTTACTTAGGTACGTCGCGGTCTACTGTCACCAACTCTACCATATTCACACGGCTGTCATACATTTGTTTTTTGTCTTGTCAACATTTTATGTAAATGATTATATTTAGTACTACTACGTTATTATGTTTACCTTTTTAGGTAAGAGTATGGGTTTTGTTTTAAACTTGCTCGAAATTAGTATCTCAGTGGTTATGTTTATGTTGGGCTTAGTAAAAAGTATGCATTATTATTTTAAGTGAATGGTAATAACCCCAAATATCGAATTTTCCTTGAGTTTGGAATAAACGTGTGTTATGATTGATTTAGGTAGCCCTATACTTACGCATAGGCAGGACTGGTGAGCTGAATTTTTGCGGCGGATCGCTGATTCATCAGGAGTGGGTGCTGACAGCCGCACATTGCTGCTTCCAAGGCGGACAGCAAGTTGATTTTGTGCAGGTGATTAATTAGAATATATAATTTAAATAATTATCTACCCGTTCATAGGTAGAAAGAAGCGCACTTAGTGAAATTTGTTTATACCTACTTATCCTACTATTAACTCGGTAAATGTATACCGTCATCGTAACCTCAACATCTCTTCTTAATTTATTTAATGATTAATTAATTAGTGTTTTTGGATAATATGATTTATTTTCTGTCATACAACAACATAATTACAATGTTCACTGATAATTTTGATTTCTTTGCCTTTTCGGACTCAGCTGGTAATCAATAAATCAATGATTTTAAATCAAATAATTAATCTTAATCTTGTTTACCTAAAAGTTGAATTAAAACTCATGTCCAAATTTGTAAATGAAAAAATGTAATGTAATGGTGATAATTGTACCTATGGCAAAAAATATAAATGGGTATAAATACAATAATGATCTCTTGTAGTCTTGTGAACTTATTAGTCCTCATTCAGCCTCAATCTCTACGAAGATAAGATCCCTGATTGGGGCTGAGTGAAGAAATCACAGTAGTACTACTGTGCTTTCTACTATTATTTGTGTAGGAACGGAGAAGGAATACAATTTCCTGCGGCCAGGCGGCCTGTCATAAGAGGCGACAAAATAACCCACAGCCAGGTGGGGCATTTGCCCGACTGGATGGCTACCACACCTGGTCTAAAGTATGTCGCCATAACAATCTTGATTTGTGTTCCGGCATTAGTGACCAGGTTCCAGTCTCCCTTAAGAGAGCAACAGCGCATTTGTAGCACCCTTGGTGTTGCAAATGTCCATTGGCGATGCTAATAGCTTTCATTCAAGTGGGCCGGCTGCGTGTCTGCTGACCTCTTGCAATAAAAAAAAAACTACTAGAATTTGTAGCGCTAACCTGGAGAAGTCTCTACACACAGGATATCTCATGGTGGCTCATGACGGTGACGACTGATAATTATGTCCATGATTTAGGCTGGTGTGCACCGACTTTTAACCGATGTTTAAAATAAAATAATCGCTAAAAATATATGAAAAAACAGTGATTATATTTGGTTAACCGTAAATTAAGGATAATAACCACTGTTCATCATTGTATGCGGTTGTAAGCTTGTCAATGGAATTATCAATTTTTAGGCAATTCTTGGCGCACATTCGCTCTACGACCGGTACGAGAATGGGCGTCGCATTGTCAACGTTGCCGATATAGTGATTCATCCATCGTGGGATCCTGAGAGCTTTGCCAACGATATCGCTCTACTGAAGCTTGCCAATATCATTCAGCTTACAGGTGGTTAATTCGATTCGTTGAGTAATTTGCCTGATAACCAAATCTAATAAATTATTTAAATAGGTCATTTAATTATGTGGGTAAATAGGTAATTTATTTATGTAACAATAAAAACAATTTAAATAAAAACAGTTGATAAATGATGTTTAATAAGACACGATAACTTGTGAATATGCCCTAAAAGATTGGGTGTAAAATGCAATTACACATTCATAGAAGTTAAATAATTTTGTGTAGCTAAATTATATTATAGTTTGTATTATAGTTTGTAAGCTAAATTTATAAAACTTTATATTTTATTATTAACCTTAATATTAGCCTTTGCAGACCTCGGGCTATAAAAAGACGTACCGAGCTATTCGGGTGAACTGCTAGTGTTGTAGTACTATACTGTATTGTACTATACTGTATTGTACTGTAGTCTGGGAATATGGGGACTATTGCTTCTGCCCATCGCAATGATGAAAAACGTGGAAAAATGGGCAGAAGGTGGCTCGCCACTCCTTGCACTCCTTACACCTAAAAATGCCATAGAAGACAGGGGCAATATGGGTGTGAGTGGCAAAGGGGCGTAGAAAGGTGGACTGCATGTTCACCGAAGCTACTTCAGACATTAGTTTAAAACATATTAGATTTATTATTATTCTATATTAGCATATAGAATAATACACTGACTAAATAATAGACTGTATTTATATACATAAATAAATAAATAATTTGCATTTACTAATTCTCACTAACATATACATACGTCATCTTAATAAATTTCGAACGCATTACAAAGTATTACATATTTAATGTGTTCTTAATTTTTATTTATTCATATAAGTCAATGAATTTCTGTTTAGCCAAAAGATTGTTATGAAGTCTTCAATGTTTAAGTTTAAAAAACCAGATGTAGATTACAAAAACTATTTGCCGTCCCATTTCATACACATACAAACGATAAAAAAGGTGTATTCGTGCAGTTCACATGCAGTAGAAGTTAAATACAGTGTGCCTGGGGATGGGGTTCTAAATTTCGTAAAATCACATTTATATACAGATATATCGTTATTTTATTTTATTTACTATATTTATTTTTAGTTATGATATATTTAAGCTTTAAAACATGTAATTTGAAGTATTAACGAAAAACTTAAAATATTTCCAAATCTATCTGTATGAATGAGAAGTGTTTAAATTATTAAATATAATCTTTGTTGCTAATTCGTAAAGCTAGCTCTTTCAACAAGATGAAAACCTGTAAAGTCCTATATTGTGTCTTTGCTCACAGGCACCTGGAACATGCAAGCCAAATTTGGAATCCATGTTTCGAAGATCACTCTGATAGATTAGAGCTCATTAAAATAAAATCACTAGATTTATCAATTTTAAATTAAAAATACCGCGCCAAGGTTATATTGAGCGCTGTACCCTATTCCATCGTCTGCCCCTCAAAATTCGAAGAAATATGTATTTCTTGGTGAAAATTGCTCAGTCCAAAATTTACTGTGCTAGTCTTATCGAGAAACTACATTTGTATGTTCCCCCTAGTCTTGTACGCCCTAGAAAACTGCTTCATTCACCCTTGACACGTACAGCCTTCAGACCACTCATTTTTTGTTAGAACAGTGAATGAATTCAACAAACTCAGCAAGTCGAATTATGTTGACATTGACTTGTTTGTGGATAGTCTAGCATCTGTAAATTCAAGATTAATCAAAGCCTATTTTAATAATAATTAGTTTTCTGGTCACAAAATTTCTATATTAATCTTTTTCTAAAATTACTGTATTTTATGTTTTATTTTTATTTCCCTGTTATCTGTGGAGGTTTATGAATAGCTGTTCTTTAGCATTATAGTAACGTTAGTTTGTAAAACTTTAGTCTGTAAGACTACAGCTGTTAACCCCCAAATAAAATAAAATAAAATAATGTCTATCTCATTCTTTTGCAGGCTTAGTCCTATAGATTTATGTGATTATCTCTTT